>CM076268.1:607500-1807500 GCA_038380795.1 Pyrocephalus nanus
GGAAGGGACGGGGGGCTGCCCGGGGTGGGCAGCCGTGTCCTATGTGGCGGGGACCACCCTCCCGCTGCCACCCCGCGCATCGCCATGGAAACCGCTGCAGATGCAGAGCAAAGTTTCCCTGAGGCTCAGCCCCGGGCGCCCGGCAGGGACCTGCCAGGGACCCACCAGCGTCCCTGCAGCTGCCGGGCTTGAGGCGCAGCCCCCCGAATCGGCCTTCCCCGGCCTCGGCCCTCGGTGGGCACAAGCGCGTCTCGGGGGCCACTCTGCCATTCTGCGTCCTTTCCCACCCTGACACGAGGGTGTCAGATGGGCGAGGGGTGGCCTCAAGCTGGGCGGCAGCAACTGGGGTGTAACAGGGGCCGCCAACCCTCTCTTGTCCCCGTCATGTTGGGACGACCTCGGGGAAAGGATGGAGATGCGGGGCGGCAGAACGGCGGGCAGGCAGATGTGAATGCAAAGCTGGTCCCTGCCCTCCTCTACCATTCCCGAAGCTTCGCCCCTGCCGGCCGTCGGCTCCATCATCGCCCCAGGGTCCCTGTCCCCGCTCCCGGCCCCGCGGATGCGCTCAGTGCATCGGGACCCGCAGCCACGGCCAAGTCCCCCCTCCTGTGGAGCGGGAATGCTCCTTCTTTTTCGGGAATAAGGGTAAAACTCGTGCAGTCTCCCCGTTCCTCCCCTTGACTTAAATGAAAAAGGAGTAAAAGACAACGTTTACACCAGTTTAATTAAGGAGGGCTCTTGTACCTCAGGGGGGATAGCATCATCATTTCACATGAAATATTCATACGGGAGGTTTCCCGGGCTGCTCCGTTTAATCATTCCTGGTGCCAGCGAAGGGCTCTGTCTTTATACATGTCTGTACTTTGTTTTAAAGTCCCCACTTTTCCATCTGCACGTGCCCGGAAGGTAAGTTCCAGTAAGAGAGCCATGGATAAGGAACAGTGCCCAGGCCGGCCCTCTGCTCCGGACTTACTTGCCCCGGGGATGCTCGGGATGGGCCCGAGGCTCACGACGGCCTCCCCGCAGCCCGTCCCGGTGGATGCCGAGCCCCGAGCGCCCGCGGAGCCCCCGCAGCCTCCCGCTGGCGGCGGGCAGCGCATCTCCCGCATCTCCCTCGCTCTCCGCTCCAGCCCTGCCCGCGGCTTCTCCCTCTTCCCCGCCGGACTGTTTGGCATTCAGCTGGTTCAATTACCGCAATTATATATCCCTATTTAAAGGGGGTAAAGAAAAGAAAAAGCAGAAAACAAAACACACAGGAGGAAAAGAATGTGGCGTCGACTAATTTAAACCAGTTCGAGTGGAAGGGCTGTCAGTTCTGTAAGTAAATGATGCTGTGTTGATTCAGATGTTTCTCGCCGTAATTGCTGTCTGAGGGGAGCAGCCGAGGCTCAGGCTCAGGGACTCGCAGCCGGTGCAAGCGGGGCCGGGACCGGGGCCCCGCTGCTCCCCTCGCTCCCGGAGCAGGGGGATGGATGAGCGCAGGGTCTGACAGTCCACTTTACAGGCTCCTGGTCACGCTGCCTGGATGGAGAAGAAGCTGAAAGGAAGGGGAAAGGACATTTACCCCTGAAATGATGAGCCCCCCTTCTCCCTGGACGTACCCAGTCAGACTCATCTATCTATCACAGTGTTTATTGGGTGTCACCGAGTGGGGAGTTGGGAGAGAAGTGCGTGTTTAATGATGCCACTGGACTGTAGTGCAACAAGCAAAGGCGAGGTAAATGGCTGCAGTTCTCAGACCCAGTCTAGTGACCTGTTAATCTGTTGCCACCACCACCCAGGAGAAAAAAAAATAAAAAAAAAAATCTGCAGAATGGAGGGAAAGTCTCTGACTTAGACCTGTTCAGTTTGTTAAAATTCCACTCGCCAGGAAAGCAGGGTTTCTGGGAGAACCCTGTCTGTGTTCAATCAGGCTGTTACTCCTTTTGCTGAGTGTCATATGTCGTCCATGGTTTAATTTGTTCCCCCATTTATTTACTTTTTTTTCCCTTCCCTTTCTTCATTTGGATCACATGAGGTTTGGCATCAGACTGCTGGAAGTTCGAAGCAGAGGGTCTCTGCAGAGCAGGGAGCACCGTTCAGCAGCTCTGCATTTGCATTTCCCATCCAGAAAGCAGCTGTGTGATAGGAAAGTTTGGGAGCATGCAGGCCTTCACCCCTCCAGAAACTTTGCTCACACAAACCTCCCTCCATCGTTCATAATAAAGTGTGGAAAGAGCTGCTTTCCTGCTTGCACAGGTGGGACTGTTTGTGTGGGAAGCTTTGTACATCCCTTGGATCCTGAACCAAACATCCACAGTGGCTGGAGGTGTGAAAGAGAAGCTTAAACAGGTTGAAACCAACTCTTTAAAAACAACTTCTTTATAAGGTTACTTTGCCTCTGAAATAAGAGATAGTTCCTTGGGTAGCTTAAAGGAAACCAGATTTTTAAGAGGTGACTTGGAATCAGCAGTATTTTGAAGAGCTCAGGGTAGAAACAGTGACACCCAAAATTAAAGTTGTTTTACAGAAAGTTGCAATCAGAGGGGATGCACAAAACTACTATCACAATGTGTATTTTCAGCATTAAGCAGGGGATATAAAGTGTGTTTGAGCTTGTTTTATTTTACTGCAGCTCTGCAGCCCCCCCCTGATTTTTTTTTTTTTTTAATGGAAAGGATTATCCAGAGACCTCCCTAAAAAATGATCTTTTGATCTTACCACAAATATAGGGCTGAGACTAGTGGCCCTTTTTCAACACTAAACCCATTCTGAAACGGCTGCTAGGTCACACACAGGCAGATACAGGTTATTTTCCATTATTCATAAATATTTCAAGCAGGTAAGTTTAAGAGTTTTTCTTTGCTGATGAGCTATTCTCTCTCTCACACACATGCACACAGACAAGAGCTACTTAGAACACACTTGGATTCAAGTCCAAATCAATGAATAAATTACACAGATGAGTTTTCATTGCTTCTATATTTGCCACATATAACAAATCAGCAAAAATGTTCAGCTCATTAGTAGGGACAATACTGTGTTGGAGGGGTCAGAAGTGAGAACGAAAGAAGTGTTTGTTTTTTTCCAGTAATGTGGCTGATGTCTGGCTGAACAACTGTGATTTATGCCAGACCTTTCCCTTAATATAACATATTTCTGCAAATCTAGTGAGAAAGCCCAAAGCATTCATACATGACAGAATTAAAAATAACTCCCCTGCAATCCAGTAGCACCTAAACCATTCCAGTGGGTATATGTAGCATATTTGGGCTATATATTAAGGATCAGTAACTGTACACTCTCTAAAATACAGGTTTTACATTTTATTTTACAAATGAAGGCCAGTAAATTGTGAAAGAGCTGAGCACATATTAACAGCCCTTGTTCCACTCTGTCACTTGTTCTTAGTTTTCTAGGGGGATGCAAAAATATCTGTATTTTCCTGCCTATCCCCTGTCACCAGAATTATTAATTCAAGATAAGGTTGCTCTTCCAAACAGAGCCATCAGGTCAAATATTGGAAACCTTTCCACTTCTGGCCCAGGGATGAGGTAAAATTGAAGGAGAGTGACTGAACATTGTTTGGGAAAAGAATGCAGAAATTTGTGTAAAATTTTTAGCTGCCATGCAGTGACTGGGGGAAGAAGTCACCTTTTTGATTTTTGAATGAACAGGACTTGCACATTGTGATAAATGAGGCTGTTTTGTGTCATGACTGATGTGGAAGCTTTTACATTCACTGCTTGGGTACCATGCAGGTGACCTTACAGTGAGCGCCCTTTCAGCTACCAGCACAGCAGAGGTGCCACTGGTGAGTTTAAGGTGTCCAAGGTACAAGCATGTCCTTTTAATTGCATGGCTATTTGAGCCTAAATCTCTTTACCTTTGTGCTGCTGAGTGGTACAGACTGTGCTGCAAACACGGCCTGGAAAATCTTCTGTGTACCACAAAGATCGTTACCAATCATGCATCTCTTGGACCATTTCCATTTAGGGGGAACCTCTTCTGGAGATACTGATCCACTGCTGATTTGTACAGCGGGTGATTTACCACATGAAGGTTGGTGTGGCTCCTTCATTTCTCTGTACATGACTGTTCCTGAAGCTGCCCCTGTCTCAGGGACACATGCTCCCTCGTGTGCATTGCTTTTGCAGAGCACACAGACAGATAGTAAACAAACTTCCTCAGTGCATGCAAAGCTCCTTTCAGCATCTTACATTTCTGATCTTTTCCTTACCTAAACTCAGGTTAGCATCTAAGTGAGATGTTGATAACAAGTTGGCAGGCAAGAACTAAAATGACCTTTCTTCCAATGAGTAACAACTGCACTTCCCTGTGCAAAGGGAAACAAGTGCACACAAGGGTTTTCCATGGGAACCTGAGTCACAGCCCACTCAAGAAAACACGAAAATGTTTTGCCAGGTTTACCCCCTGTGTGCAGTGTATTTTGATGTGTCTTGTGATACAGATGTGAGTGGCAGCTGAAGCCACCACAGCACTGAGTTCTGCTGCAGGTGATGCTCTCAGGGACTGTCACTGAGCTGGCCAAATCCCCATCTGCCAGCCTCGCCCTGGCTGGGAAACCTGCTTTATGCCAGATGAAAATTTGGCTGTCCCCTGGGTATAAAATCTGGGAATATGAGCCTCAGAGTCAGACTGACTTTAAAAAAAGGGCCCCCTTGGCCTCTGAGAAGACAGGACCAAACAGACCCCCTGCTAATGCCTGCCCTCCTCCTGTGCCCTCTGTCACAGAGTGGGGCTCCCTTGCTCATGGAAGATAAGCTGGGGAGAGGAATATCTGCTCACTTATTCTCAAGCTACTTTGGCAAACCAGAAAGACAAATCCTTTTGCTCTGTATGGGTGCAGCACCCAGCACAGCAAAGCCCTGTGCCTTCCTGGAGCTGCCAGGGGCTTGTACAGCACGAACAACAAGTACACAATGCATCTGCTGCAGAGCTCACAAACCTTTCGTGTTATTTATGCCCTAATCTGAACAGCCTGGGCCAGATTTTGATCTTAGTTATTCTGGAGTAACTGAGATACGGGTTTGGCCTCCCATCCAGAAGATCTATAGTCAATCAGTGTTTCTAATGTGCTCATCATGGAAATATCTTGGCATTGTGTGGCTGGCCCACTTCAGTGTGACTAGAATAGCAAAGCATTATATTAAGCAAACAGAACAGTTTGATTTATAGATTTGTGGTAAGAATAGTTCAGTTTTCCAGGGTGTTCAATTTAATTAACATTCTCCAGGGAAAAAACTGCTATTGTTTCCCTAACCACATGCCTTCCAATACAAAATAAACTCTTGCTGGTGTGTATGTGCTGCTTAATTATCCTAAATGGTTCCTTTTGAAAGTTGTCTATTGACCTGCTTCTACACTTCTCAAGTGGAGCATATCCTATTCACTCAAGAGTGTGTATCTACCTGCACTTAGCAAGAAAGAGATACCAGGCGAATTTCAACACTGCTGAAACGAGAAAACAACCTGCTGCATGCAGCATTCCCAAGTGGTGTGTGAGAATAAGGCTGCAAGGGGAATTCATAAAGCCAACTAAACTGCAGCAATACCTAAGTCATAATTCCATCCACTGTTTGATGTCTGGGGGTAAATCTCCAGCAAGGAGCTCTGCTTGGATGCTACTGGAGGGGAGCCTGGGACAGTCTGTCTCTTTGGCCTATCAGAGACCAAATGTTGCTGTTGGTATTCACCTTGAGCTGCTCCAAGGTTCTGATGTGCTGTATTTCAGAGGGCTGAGCTACAGTAAAAGCAGATCTTCAGCTCAAGCAAGTCATCCCTTGCTGCCAGGGCCGTGTAAATCACACTGCCTTTTGCACCAACACAGCCTCTGATCTGCTGTCTTCATCTTCCAGGCCCTCTCACTGTTTTTCAGCAGTGCCCGGGTTCAGAAGAAGATGGCAGAGCAGTTTTGACTCCATTTTTTCCAACACTTAAGTGGAAACAGAACTGGGCCCAGTGAGCATTGCAGTGTGGGATGACAGGAGGGCGAGATTTCGTGGAGTTGAGTCAGTAGTGAGAGCTGGCTGTAGCCGGCTCTGACTGCACACAATAAACAATTCCACTTGCAACATGCTGTACTATTTAAGGGCTCATAGATGCCAGTGGGAGTTTTGCCTGAATAGCAGGCAAATAGCAGGTCCTTACTCTCTATCATGTCTCCTGAAATCTCTCAGCCCAGATGTGCTGCAGAGGCAGATAGAACCAAGTGGCAGTGATAAGAGGGAGCTGGGGAGAGGCAGGAGGAGTGGTGGGGTGTGTCACTGCCTCCCCACTGCTGGAGATCTGCTCTCCCTTTGGTGAGCTCCATTCCTGCTGCAGCCATCTGGAAGATGCTCTATGGACAGCACTGCGTGGGCCAGGGAAACTCCACAATTAGGCCCTGGAAATTATGGATTAACTCTGTAAAGTAAATGATGGGATTACAACAATCCCCTCTAGATTTAATGTCTATTCATCTCTGCCACTGTCTCTCCATTAGTTTTGCTTTCCAATGGCACTCTCCTATTTTTTTCTCCTTTTGTCTAAAAAAAAGGAATCCAGATTTTAGGGAAAGGTTAGATATAATGTCTTTCTGCTGTGCAATGTGTAAGCAATTTATTGAATGGTCTCAGAAGACAAGATATGTTGTCTTACTCCTGCAGTATTGCTGATTCAAACATAAAGCAACAGGTTACAATATATTCGTAAGATATTAAAAAATAAAACTTGTCAAAACAAGGAGCAGATTTCTCCCTAATATTATGGAATATAGTTTTCATAAATGTGGAGGCAGCTTTTCTTAGAAGCATATTTTAAACACATCTAAATTATATTAAGAGTCAAGGCCCAATTTGGTAACAAGCTGTGAGACATCAAGGGCTCTTTTAATGAAGAATTCACGCTGGAGAAATGTATGTCACAAGACATATGACTAGATGCCTCCATGATTACTAACCATTTTCTCCCCATGTATTGATTTACAATTAAATGTCAGTCCAGGAGAAGGGGTTCAGATGAAGTCCTTGATTCCAGAGGGACATTTGGGTGTCTCTGTGTACACAGCACTGCAAAACAAAGCGGCATCAGCAAAGATGCCTGAGGTTTGATTTGAATTTTGCTCTAGTTGACTGATACTATTTATACCCTGGGCTAATCAGAACCAGGGCTGTTTCATCATTCTAAATGTCAGGAAAAATATATCATGTGCACCAAGGGAGAAATCTTGGCCCCACTGAAGTCAATGGCAAAACTCCCATTGATTTCATTGGGGCCAGGATTTCACCCTGAATAAAAACTCATGTTTTAGACACAGTTTAAATGGCAATGGGTTTATCTTAGAGTGTTTTTAAAAACTGTTTTGGAGAAAAGTACATTACTGAAATGCAATTAGGCATTTATTTAGCCTTCACAGAGCAATTTTCACGAGCAGTACAAAGGCATCTAAGGAAGGAAACCCAAGGCTGAAGTTGTATGATGTGCAACTGGGCAGTTAGAACACACAACAGAATATGATTCAAGGTCTTCAAGCACTGTTTCACTAATAAGCTCCTGGGTTTGCGTCTGGATGATCCAAATGTGAATATTTTCCCATTCTGGGTGACGTAATAGCTCACCAGGACACCAGAGCGGCGGATGTAACATGTTTGATTTGATGAGCCTGTTGGACACGAGAAAGAGCTCGCAGTTGTGTCTCTGACTTGCTCTCACACTAATGGAACACAGCCCCGTGGTCTGTGAGGGCTTGCTGGGCTTGCACAGCTGTCTTTGGTGCTGTCCCCAGCACGGGAGGTGGACAGAGTGTCACTGTGGGCTTTGAACATCCTTAGAAAGGCTTGGGGCAGCCCTCAGCTCCAGCCTCATTCTCCTTTCAAATCAAAAGACTCTTGTCTTTGTTATCATGGTAAATGAGCAAAGTGCCAGGATTTGTAACCTTCCATGTTTGTAGAAGACATTCTGCTGGGACAATTCACAAGCTGGGAAATAGGCTTGTTTTCACTGGCTAATTAGTTCGTGGTGCGTATTTCTTCAGCTGTGTACTTTATACTTTGAAAAGTATCATGGGACCAAGAAAATAGCTTTGCATTTCAGTTAAAAGAGGAACCAGTGGAAAAAACAACATACATGGACAACATTCAGTGATTGGAAAGCACCGTGTTCCCACTTAAAAGCTCTTCCAAAAGATATGTTGTGCTCAGTGAATCTCACTTCTTCTGACCAAAACCACAAATCTGGTGTACAAAATGTTCCCTGATTTTGACTGGATCTATTAAAACTGATTAATTTTTCACAATTTTGTCTGAAAACCATACTGTGGCATCACTTCAGCACTGACTGCCCATCTTGCAGAGACACCATCGGTTCCTGAAATACTTGGGTTTCCTGTGAGTTTAGAATGGGTCCCTTCCAAGTATTCACTTTGTCTGATCTTGTTTAAATTATGTGAATGAACAAAATTATAGCCTTTGATGCTAGGTTGCAAAAACATTTAATATATTTTGTTTTTAGCTTTCCTTAGACTGGTAGAAGAAACAAAGCCTGGGAAAAAAGGCAAATAATGACTTATGGGTGAGTGGCTAGTCACATTTGGAGCTAATTTGTTTTCCAAACATTTATACTTCCTAAGAAGTAGTTTCTCCAAAAGAATAACTCCTGGAAGTGGCTACAGTACTGGTCAGAGAAGAGGAAAACATGACATTTGATGTAGTCACCTCGATTAAGGTCCTGTCCAATTAGGTTTAACAAGACAGGCTTAGAGAATCATCCTAAAATACACTGAGGAGAGGAAAATATTAAAGAACAAAGAAGCCTCTGGCCTCAAAGGACAAGGGAAAAGAATTTCAAACCGTCTTGACGAATCGGTACAACCACAGCTTGATGGAGAGACAAAAATGGGATAACTCTGGCTCTGAGGATTGATGTTGGGATTAAAAAAGCAAACAGAAAAATAAATCCTTTCACTTCTAGACCACTAACTTGACTGCACAAACCAGTTAGTCATGATCATCTGATAGTTACTGAACATGTCCTCTCTGGAAAAAACTGGTGGTCTCAATAGGAGCCTTAGGAGACATATGACAATATTCAAACAAAACAAGAATTTTCTGCTTGACATTATTGCTGGCCATCTCCATAGGAAGGCCAAAAGAGCAAGCAATCAATTGCAGAGCAAAATCCCAACAATAGTTAATTTTAAAAATGATTATTATTATTAATTCACAAGAGGAAATTATACAACTGTCTGAGCATGGCAGTAATTATGCAGCTGAATGGGATTCCTGTAAAGCAGGGCTGAGATGAGGGATGCAAGCTGTGGTGGGATTAGGGAAGCAGCTGTGGCTGCAGCGAGCTTGGCTGGCAGAGCAGGGATGGAACCAGGGCTGTCAGTGCTTGGGACCTAAATCTACAGCTGTTATGGCATGAACCAAGTCCTGCTCTTGTAGATGGGGCTGCAGCAGATCCCACCCTGTGTGGGGATGCACAGGTGGGGAGGGCTAGTGACACACACTCACCCAGGGGTTGTGTCTTCCCTTCTGGCTTGACCCCAGCAGTTCAAATCCCTTTTCCCTGCAGACTCTCCCAGATCTCCCTCCCCAGCCAGGGAACCGCTGTCTTTCCCAGGCAAAGGCTGCAGCAGGGTTGAGCAAACAGCAGGATCTGTGCAGCATCACAGCTCCTCTCCTCACATAGCACAGCACCCTCAGTGAGCTGCTTTTCACCAGGCCTGCCTGTGCTTTGCTGTCTTCTCTGGATGAGCAGAATAAAAGTCACAAAGTCCATCACTGGCCTCATGATCACCGATGTTTATAAAGAGGATTGTCACCCAGTCTGTGCTAAGGGTTAGAACATAACACTTCATCATTCCTATGTTGGCCCTAAGGTGGTAATTTAAATGAGTTTTGTATTCTGTGCTGATTTATGGTGGCTAAATTAATGTAATAAAACTTCCCAGACCCTTTTCATGTGTATTATTGATAAAAGCACTCAGTAAAAGAAATGTGTAAATCCATCTTTGTGAGCTCTAATACTTGATGGTAGCATCTGTTTTTCATTTAACAAGATGACTGAAATGAATGTAACTACAAAAACTCAAACAGCCAAATGTGTCCATATCATTGTGTAAAAACGGCAATTTCATCACTCACTGATAATCAGCCCTGATTTGTTTGAACAGACTTAGAGGGTCTGACTTCACTTCTCACCCAGGGCTGGAGTTCAGCAGGAGTTTTCCTTAGGCAGGGTCTTCAAGGTCTGACCCAAATGTATCCACTTGCAACAACATCCACTGGGAAGGTCTCTGCACATTCTAATGGAGGAATGAATCAGAAGAACTGAAGTTTTCTGTTCAGTCACAGTCTGTGCTCTGACACACCCTTAGGACATCGACTGAGTGAGTGTGAATACATTTTGCACTATCCTATGACAAAATGGCCTGTTCATGGAATGACACCTTTTGTGGATATGGAAAAACTACCTTTTATCCTATATCATTTATCCTATATCTGTTTGAGGATCACAGAAGAGATTAAAGAATGGAGATATGTGAAAAGAAGAGAGCATGCAGCTGATTATTCAGCACCACAGAAATACAATGTGCAGGAGAAGAAGAGAGTCCCTGGAGACTGTCTGTTAACACTGCTAAGAACAGCTGGGGGGTGATGCTGAAGCTGTCTGGACTGGTGTTTGTGGCCAGGAAGGACTTACAGGTGATGCTGCACTTCCTACACACTGCACAGAGCTCTGAACCTGCCACTGACACAAAAACAGGCCAGTTGTGAATTATATAAGGTCTCTCTGTGCAGAGTGATGGGACACTTGCAGTTTGATGAAGAGCAAATCCAGCTGGGCACCTCTCCAGATACAGTTTCCCTCAAGAAGAACCGGTGCAGCTCTGCAGTACCAGGCAGGGAACAGACTTCAAACAGGGCAAGTAGGAGCAAGGCAAATATGACTGTAGGATGATGGGACACACAGCAGCTTTGCAGCACAAACCCTCCTAACTGCCCAACAACATGGGCTGAATATTTTCTTGGGACAATATCTGTGCTGGCAGCTCATACTGATCAATAATGGGTCAATCTTAGTGATGGAACCAGGACAAACTTTCTGCCAAATTTATCAGCCAGGCAATGGCAGCAACATCATCTCTGGGTGCACAGTGACAATTATTCACTGCTCAAAACAGGGTTAGGAATCCTGGCCAGGGACTAGGACACTTGTTTAGGATGTGCCCCTCAGTGACTCCCCAGCTGTTCCTGCAGCTTTTCCTGATGATGTTTCTTTCCAGTTCTGCTTCACGTGCAAAATCACAGCTGTGTGGCTGAGGAATGCAATAGGGCTAGATCCTCGAGAATTTTGGACCTGCAGACTTCAATGAGCCCTGGGGGAGTTATCAGAGCTCAGGAGTCATCCAACGGGTCCTTACTCCAAAGAAATCCTCCTCCATCTGCCTCATTCCACACCCTCTGAAGTCAGTGGGAGTCCTACCAGATAATTCAATAGAAATTGGCTCAGGACTCACCTAAAAATGCACCTGTTCCTTACAGCATAAAGTGATAAGCTGCAAAGGTTTGGTTTTTAATTGGACACTTAATACCAGCTTTGGCAGGTGATTAAACTGTGATTTACTTCCAAGGGAGATAAGAAGTATATTTCTAAGGAATTCTGGAGCGATGGTTTAGCGGCACGGTAATTATACAGAGACTTTTTTGGAAGAACTGGGCAGGTTGAGGGAGAATCAGGCATAAATAAAGGAACTATTTTCCTTCCTACACACAGAAGACTACAGGAGATTAGAAAACTCCAAGAAATTAGAGTGGTGTTTTGGTAGTTCAAAAATAAGAGATTCTGAGTGGACACAAAAATTAGCCAAGAAATGTTTAATAAGGAGCCAACAAGGAATGTATTTCCACTCCAGCTGAAACAGAAGTGGCCAGTGCTATCAGAGCATCAATGTATACAAATCAAACAATAAAGCTTAACTAGCTCCCGTGGGTAAAATAAAGAGGCATGAAGTAGGGATTTGTCAGTCATTGAGACCTTTATTAATAACAACTGCAGTTTAAAGAGCGTGGGTTCTGGTACTTGCAAACAGGAAGCTGCAGCACTCGAATGAGAAAGCAAACATTTGCTTGCATGGAAAGGAAGATCACAATTCAGAGGCAAAAAAAGAAATTTTTTAAAAACCAAAGTAAACTACATGACTGCAGTGAGGTCTGGCACACTAATAAAATATTTTTTGCATTTTGCTTTTAAATATGTAAGATTCTTAAGTATTGTATTAGAATTGTCTAATCTGTGTTGGGGCAAATATGCAGTGGAGAAAGAGAACAACAGTTCAGAGTGGTCAAAGAATGAGTTTCATCTGCCACACTCACCTTACCTGCCAATATTTTGATTTTTCAAAGGACATATTGAAGTAATTTTTCATCTGTAGGCTTCTGTTTGACAGAGAGGGTTGTGTCAGGCCTCCCTGTGGTGATGCCAGCCATGTTCTCTATGCAGAAGGCATTTTAAGCACCTGGTTTTGGGTGGCTCTGTGATGGGGAGCAGAATTGTTCAACCTCAGCATCCAGACAGGGACTGCATGTGCTGCTGTGGGCACCCCTCAGAGGGGCTCAACGTGGCTACTGCTTTTGCTGGACTATCTCCCCTGAACCTTCCCCTTCGTTTTCATTCCACAAACCCAACAGCAAAGATCTCCTCTGGTGAGCAGTTCTGCTCCTGCCCCTTCGTGGAAGGCAGTGGCCTCACTGAGCCCACCCTCTCAACCCCCCTCAGCTCTTTGTGCCTGACAGTGGAGCTCACAGGCAGTACAAAAGTCTCCTCAGTGTGTGACACCCCCACACCACCTCCAGCAATTCCTGTAGCACCCTGTGCTTTGACAGGTTTAATGGTAATTGGATAATTTCTACTGGGTTTTTTTCCTCCTTTGCAATTGTTCTCCACTGCTCACACAGGTGTTTGCTGGGGCTGCAAAGCACACACGGCCTCAGACACAGCTCAGAGGGGGGTTTGTACCTGTCTCCTGGGAGTTCTGAGTTAACCATTTTTCACCTGAAAAATAAATATTTCCCCTTTGTTCTTTCCCTTCCTTGGGAATACTGAAAAGAACTGCACCCTGCATGGCTTGTGTAACTGGGTCAAAAGCTGCAGTAATTATATAATAATGGCTTGGAAAGGCAGTAATTCAGGACAAGGTGTTTCAAGCCAACAACTTCAGTCATAAGAATGACAATGGTATTTATTGCAGGAAATCCCTTGCAAGAAAAATATCTGCCTATTACAGACAGCAATAAAGTAAAAATTTTGCCTTGAGCATATTTCTCCCTGAGGCAGGCCAGTAAATATCTGAGCTGTAGAAACATTAAAATACCTGTAACTAGTAAGAATTTACAGTTCTACAAAAACGTCAACAATGAGTAGAGGTGTTTCAGAGATAAGTAGGCTCTTACTGAAGATTTATGGGTTACTGTATTCTGTGACATCATAAAATGTGGGGAATCTGAGTGCACAATTATTTGACTGGTCAGCAAAAGACTCTTCTTAAACTAATAGGCTGTGCCATACATCATTCCAAGGGTTATTTCCTCTCAAGGTCTTGGAAGAGGTGTTGTATATCACAAATAGTCTATGCCTTCAGAAGTCAGAGAACCTTTTACTCCAGTAGCAGTTGAAGGTAATGGCATTTGCTTTTTTATGAAACAAAATAATTATCTTGAGGTTTTAAATGCTTTTTCCAGATTGAAGGATGACCTCAAAGTTCTGATAACTTTGGTGTTTGTAATCAGCCTTATTTCTGAGACTGATGATTCATCATGCACTCATTATGTGTGATTTTCTTGTTCAATACTACAACACATTACAAGCAAATGAAGTTACATATCCTCACTTAGAGGGATTTGAAGGGAAAATCAGCCACACTCATTGCTGCTTTCCTGCAGTGTGCTTCTACTGCTCACTGGTATTCACTGGCTGAGTCAGGATTCTGCTGCTGAATTTCATAGCTGTGTAACAATCAGTGATATTAAACGGGATCCACGAGGGACACTGGTATTGTGGAGCTCATGTCAGCTGCTTTTATACATTGCAGTGCCCTGAAAACACATTAGAATGGCTGGTCCAAGCTCAGAAGGGCTGGGAACAATGGAGGAAAGGCTACAGTGAGGTATTTGGGATCTGTGTCTCTGGGGCTGATCTATCCATCCTAAGTTCTTTTGTGTTCCCCCCTTCTTCCTCTGGAGAGGACCCAGCCTGGTTGTACCTTCCATCTACCAAAGGTCCAGTGGAAAATGGGGCTTGGATCTCCTGGTGGAAACACAACCAGGACAGATTGCCCTGGGTGGGATGATGGCACAGGGAAGGTCACTGAATCATAGGATAGTAGAATGATGGAGGTTGGAAGGGATCTTTAAAGGTCATGTAGTGCAAGCCCCCCTGCAAAGATCAGGAACATCTTCAACTAGACCAGGTTGCTCAGAGTCTTATCCAGCCTGACTTTGAATGTTTCCAGGGATGGGGCATCCACCACCTCCCTGGACAACCTGTTCCAGTGTTTTACTACCCTTGTTGTAAAAACCATCTCCCTTATATCTAATTTAAATTGACCCTCTCTTAGTTTAAAACCATAATCTCTTGTCCTTTGCAATAGTCCCTGATAAAAGCCTTGTCCCCATCTTACTTATTGGCCCCCTTGAGGTACTGGAAGGTGGTCTAAGGTCTCCCCAGGGCCTGGATGAACAATCCCAGCTCTCTCTGGCTTTCCTTGTGGGAGAGGTGCTCCACCCCCTCTGATCATCTTCACAGCCCTCCTCTGAACTCCAACAGGTCCACATCTTTCCTGTGCTGAGGACCCCACAGCTGGACACAGAACTCCAGGTGGGGTCCTGTGAGAGCAGCTTAGAGGGGCAGAAACACCTCCCTCGACCTCAGCTTCACAATTTAGAGGTAAGATCAAAAGGGAATGAAAGAGGAAGTTACTGGAGAGACCTATCTGTGTGAAGATTTCAGTGTGTTTTCTCTGATCTTTTCACGGGAAATGGCATCAGGAGCAAAAGAAATGTCTTTACTGCTGGAAAACACATGGAAAATGAAGCAGCAGAGAAGCCAGTCGGCACGGAGGGATTGCAGCAGCCAAGGAGAATGCAGAGCTTTGCATATCCAGAGTGAAGCTGCTGGGAAGGAGCTGCAAGGGGATTATGCAAATCCCTGATTGGTGAGCAGGGGCTGATTGCCAGAGCAGGGGATGCACACACTGCCCTACCTGGGTAGTGATTATGCAAATGCCACCCCCCCAGCCAGAGTGCAGGGCAATTGGCTAAATGAGAAAAACTCTGGTTCTGCATCAGTAACTGTGCAGCACTCAGCACTCAGCCCATCACACAGAGAGCAGAATGAACTCACACACAGCTCTGCTGCCCTCACACAGCTCCCTGACCCTCCTGGGGGGCTGCCGGGGTGGCAGCACATCCCTGTCGAGTACAAGTGAGTGTTTGGATGGCCAGTGTCGTTTGCTGGGGGTCTGACATCAAAGGGATAGAAAATGGAAGCCTAGATGGAAACTTCTCCATGTTGTCTGCAGTTTTATCCCAGGAAAATTCTGTTTGTCAAAGAAAGGATGCGCCTGCACATCCACCTGCACAAAGCCCAGCCCTGAACTTTGCACTGTGAATGGGAAACATCTCCAGGGATATGAGAGGTAACTAAAATATCAGACATTTGACACCTATTCCATGGTTTTTCAGGGTTTCAATGATATCTAAATTTGTAAGAAGATAAAGACATTTCCCTGCCATACTTACAATCAAATTTTAATGTTCAGAAGTTTCTTTTTATTCTTTTTTATTCCACTGTGTACAATTATGTGCCTATATGTGTGCAATTTAGCATCAGTTCTCAAATCCATCATAGTATCTCAACATAATTTAATTTTGCTCTGAACAGCCTTTAATGTTTGCAGGAGCTTCTCACAAAAGGAATCTCATTCCCATGAACACCTAAGCCTGAAACACCTCTGTAATTCTCACTGCAGAATGCTGGAAAGGCATGACTCAGAAATCCTGGAAAATACACTAATTATACTGTACAACTAATTGCACTCTGCAGTTTTCATAGCTTCCTGGCAGATGGGGGATTCAGATTCTGAGGTGATGGGGGCAGTTTGTAAACAAGAACACTGAGGAATAGCTGGACATGTCAGAAGAAGGGAAGGAAATTGTCCCTCTCACACTGTGGCACAGTGTAAGAGCTCAGTGAACTGGCTGGCAATGGCTCCAGATACCTGGGAACAGCGATTCAGGAATGCACATCAGGTCATCAGTGTGTCAGGACCACAAGACAATTTCCTAGCAAAGCCCATGCCAGTGAGGAAAAGAGTAAAAAAAGCTCCATGAAGTTTTCCACACTGAATTTTCTCCCTAATTATTCCCCAGGGTGGGCAGAATCCACTTCTGCGTGTAACAGGTTATTGGTGGTATCAGCAAATGTTGTTAGTCCCAGGGGACCAATTAATTTTAACAGCAGCTCCTCTGAAAATCAAGGAACGAGGCCAAATATTATTCCAGTGAAAATCAGGGAGTGTTTACATCTGGGAAAAAGAAAAGGGAAATATATAAACATAAGAGGCAGAAAGGGAAACCTAAGTGTGGTCTGAAGGCAGGACGGGGTGCACAAGCCTGGCTGGGGAAGGCCCAAGGTTTGCTCATAAACCAACTGATATAATTTGCCATATTTAAGCTCAAAATCAGCTGCCAAGAGATGGATTTTGAAAACCCAAGGCAGGGGTAGTTATTCCCAGTCTCCACAGGGTGTGGCTGGTGATACAACATGGGGAGCTGAGGAGAGTGGAAGCTGACAGGAGATATTTTCTGATTAACTACCTGCTCTATTTTTAATAAGCTAAGAAACATCTGAAGAAGGGTAAATTACAGTAATTGATAACTCCTAGCCCACTTTTATGGATGAGTAGAATAAGCATTACTGAAATAACTTGCATCTGTCTTAATAGTTATTGTGCTAAAGAGGTGAGATTTGGAGAGCAATGGACGAGTCATATTTCATTTGTGAATTTACTTCTCAAAGAAGTTACCACCTCAGAGGTTATAGAAACGCATGCAAACATGCATTATCTATTGATATCATAGTTATTTAAAATATTTTGCTTGTCAGAAAGCCTAAGTTTCCCATTGTCATTTTACATTTTTTAATGAAATACTTAATTCTGTCTTTTGTTTGTTTGTTTGTTTGTTTTCCATTTCTTTTCCCAAATTATTTTTGGTGACAAAGCAAACAAAATAAAACCAAAACAGTAATAAAAGGAGTCATTATGAACAGTGACAAACAGATAGCAAAGGGGAGGAAGAAGAGCCTACTGCCAAATTGTGGTGCTGCCCCACAGATACTTCTGCATCAGCTGGGGCTCCAGCAGGCTCAGCAGGAAGGGCTCAGCCTGCTGTTGCTCAAGGCACTGTGGACAGTGTTAACCCCACCAGCCTGCTGTGGAGCTGCTGCAGGGTTTTGGGGACTTTGCTTGGGGACTTTGGGGCTTTTATTTTTCTAAAAAAATTCATTCTGCAGTGCACAGAAAGGCTACTCTGTGGCGATGGGAAGGACATCACCCACTCCTTGCTGTATGGAGTGGCTGTGGGCAGTAAGTTATTTTTAAGGACAATTCAGTCTAAATAATTTGACCTTGTCATCAGGAAAGCCTAACAAGCTTGAGGCAAAAACCCAGATGTTTCACTTGTTGCAGAACTTGTTCTTTAGCTGGTTTTACACAGAATAGAAGCATGTTTTTTTGCCTTTTTCCTCCATTTGCACCGGCCTGGTCTATACCTGCTGGGCTGCAAAGCTGTGTGAGAGGCAACTTAAAATCGATGAGGCATTGATTGCTGTCAGTTTGCAAAGAGGAAAACAGGGAGTGTATCAGCCCTGCTGCAAGAGAGATGTCATGGAAAGAGGAAAACAGAGAGTGTATCAGCCCTGCTGCAAGAGGAGATTCATGGAGAGAGGAGAAGATCCCAGCACCCCGAGCTGTGCTGCAGAGCCCTCCCCTCTGGTTGAACCCCAGCTCCCGTCCCACTCGTGTGGGTAGTGAATGAAATTCGTGAGGAGTCAGTGCTGCCCCATCCCCTGTGAAATATTAAAAGCTGCAGCATCACACACAAGGGCTGCACTGCCTCAGCCAGGGATCCCCGCTCAGCTCCTCAGGGCAGGTGTCCCAGGCACAGAAACCACCACGACAATTGACATTAATTGGCACCCTTGCTGCAGTCTCAAAGGGAGGCTAAACCTTTAATGGGCACTGAGGGGGGATTATTCCCATATGCCTGAAGGTGGTCCCTGCAGGGCTGGGCTGTGACACACAGACAGGCCAGAGCCAGACACCTGAACTGCCACCACTCGAGATGGATTCGCTTCACCAATGTTTTGAAAGGACAAAGACAAAAAGCAGAAATGAGAAACCTAGAGTAACAGGGAAAATAAAAGAACAGCATGTTGTTTCTCAAAGTCGCCTCAGAATTGAAGTAAATACTTTTTCTTGGCTGAATGTGAGACAAAATGGGTGAATCCTTCACTTATGTAAATTGGTGAATGTCTTGACTTCATGGAGATAACCACTTCAAATAAATATATGCTTAATACAAAATGCTGCCATTTTTGAGAGCTAAATGATTTCACCAGCTACTTATAGATGAAACACGGGTTTTATTGTCACCTTGAATAGGCTGGTGTTAAATATCTGTATTATTTTCAGATAGAACCTGTTTTAAAAACAAAGTGAAAAAACCATTTTGTGCAGGAACAGTTTGTTTCTGAAATTCCCTGGCTTCTTTTTCTTTGCATTTATTATGCTTTATCCTAAGTGTGAATAACAGGCATTTTTTTGTGGGCTGCAGGATTTTAGAAATAATAAAAGAATGCTTTGGAAATGTGTCATCTTTTCACAGTTATAACTCAAACAACTCAGGAGGCAAGATTTCCCAGTGCTAACTACTCTCATGTTAGCTACTATCTTTATGTCTGAAACAATTTATTTTCAGATTGACTATAAAAACAAGACATCACATAATTGCCTGACTATAAAATATGTAAAGTATTGCACTACTGGGGCTCATTAGCAAAAGCATAGATGCTTTTTAGTAATCCATAAGGTGATACTTGTTAATGAATGCTGCAAATTATTCTACTAACTACCTAAAGATTAATAATAGATATGTCTACTGCAACAAACAAGTCTCACATCTCTGGAGAAAACTAGAGAAAGTGGATAATAATTAGAATAAGAGCACGACAGTTATTCTTCTATTGGCAGTTTTGATCCTATCAGCTAAATGGTGGTTGTGGTTTGTGTTGTGCCTGCTGTAAACAGACTCTTTCAGATACAGCTTGGCTTGTGGGTAGGAAGAGAAAGGGGTTTTAACTTTGACTCAGGGCTCAATGCTGCCCAGTTCCAGGAGGGTTAAGCATCTTTACAAGACCTGAAGCCTGACAGAAGTTTAATGATCTCCATGAAGGACTGTCCATCCTTTTGAAAGGAATGTGAGAACAGAATTTAGGTGCCTTTACTCTGGACAATTGACAAGAACTCCCACAGTTGGTGTTTTGTGGAGTCTTTAGCTCATTGCAGGATGTGGAACTCTGCAAGGCAGCCATAGAGAACCAAGAGGGGTTGGAGTGGTAATATGTAATATGAGAATAACTAAAAATTGAACAAATATCTCCGTGGCAAACAGCACTGGACATCTCCAAAGCCCTGAAATCACACCTCTAAAAGCTTCTTTCTTTGAGAGGCAGATCACAGTGTTGGTTAACCTGTGCTGTTGCCCAGGCTTTGGGAGATGTTGTGCAGTGCCTGGTGAAATGTCCTGATGATACTAAAAATCCAAGCCCCTGAAAGAGAGAAAGGACAGGACACCTGAGTGGTTTCTGCCAGTCTTTTGAATTTAACCCTGTGGAACCAAAGGGGCTCCTGTGGATGTAGTGAGTACCAGGCCACACTTACTGCTTAGAAATGCTTCACTGAGGTGCATCCTCTCTGACCTAGGCTTGCTCTAAAGCTCTCTGAATCCATGGGAATGCTCTCAACTGACTCTTTTAAACCTTGGATCAGTTTTCTCCCCTGGCAAAAGAAGGCCTGGCAGTTCTCAAACTCTCAGAGAGCCTGCCAGATGGCATCTCCCTCTGCCAAAGCCCATGGTGATTTCTGGAGAGGAGGAAGCTCTCTACAAAGGGGAACCTCACAGGTTTGTTGTCCCTTCAGATGCAAGAAGGTGAATGTTATGAGACTCCTGAGATGCCTCCTGCAGTTCCACCTTCTCTTCATCAGTGATTAAAAAAACTCTGTCCATGGTAATCCAGCACACCACAACGATCTTAAACTGTAGATAGAATTATTCAAAGACAGTGATTCATGACTTGCCTGGGATGCAGAACAAGCAGAAGGGCAATTTACCTTGAACATGTAAGCACACTCCAGTCCCTGCACAGCACCCCACCAAACTGGGTAAGTTCTCCATTAGTTTCTGCTTATATTAAAAAGAATTCCTGGAGGGTCCTGTTTAAACAGTGTCTAAATAAATACCTTCCTGATCATTTCACAGGTTGCTATAGCACCTCGAGAAGCTCAGTGAGCACACTGCTGGCAGTCAGTGTGGAGATGAGTGGGGTAATTGCTCTAACAGTGCTGGGCTGGTCTTTCTGCACCTGAAGCTCCTGCTGTTGGTTCAAAAGATGTGTCTCCCACATTCAGTGTTTTGTTGGCTTCCTGAAAGGGAGCTGTGGAGTCTGAGGCCATGACAATTTATTTTTGAGGTAGCCTGGCTCACTGGATGTGGCAGTGGGGGCTGCACAGAGACCTGCCACTGTCCTGCTGGATCAGCTGGGACACACACTGCCCCATGCTCCACAGCCCAGCTTCTCCAGATGTCAAATTAGGGCATGGGATGGAGACTCTGACTGTAAAAAAAAGAGTCTGAGGTCAGTGTAGGAGAGCTTCTCCATGATGTGATACAGCTGCTGTTACACAGACTCTAAATCACTTTTACTCATCCTCTAACTCATTGTTTGCCTTGGATGGTCGAGTAGAAAAGCAGTATCCAACCCTTTGGATTTGACCCTGAACTGCTGGTTCAAGTGACTTGGCAAGTTAGATGTTCCTCAACACTGGTTTAGAAAGATACAACCTACTTTCTTTTATTAATGCTGAGGAAAAGTTGATTTCTGAAGGAAACTTCCCTACCCTGACAAGGCTCTGGGGAACATCACAGTATAAATGACATAATAAAATTCAAAGTCAAAACCAAATATGAACATTCACCAGAAGTTCAAAAACATTTAAATTATAAGAATTTAGTGGTTAAAACCATAGGGAGCTTACTGTTCACACACTATTGAAAGTAAAATAAAAAGCGCACTTTTTGATTTAAAAGTGTGAGCACTTGTTATTTTTAAGTAGGATTAAGTATCTGGACTTCCAATTACACAATGGAAAATCCCTTTTTTATTGGTAAGATTTTAATTAAGTACCTTGATTTCTGTAAATGGGAGCTTCATTTGACACTTGTGGCCAACTTTGAATAAGTGCTAATAGCAACAGTAAATTCTGCTGAACTACATAATGCTGAGTGCTGCTCAAAGAGAAGTCTGCCTCCAATTTCAATTCCTTTAGTGAAAATCTGAAATAAGCACATTGAAGTCAGTGTTGCACTGGCAGATATCAGAGTAAGGACTGAGCCATGCCCAGCAGTGCATCAGTCTGCACTCAGTATTGAAATGTTTTGTGGTGGATACCATAGCAATGCACATAAAAATGAATATGTTTTTGAAGTTCTGTTATACACAGGCAACTCTTACAGGTATAAAGGTGTGAAAACCTGTCCTCCTGTGCAGTTTTCAGCCATGCATCCTCCTTTCTGTCGAGAGAGCCTGTTGGGGAAAATAAATACATTGCCACTTGCACAGGAACCAGCAACTAAGCCTTGAGCTTTGAACATAATGCAGATTTGTTGATACATTTATTTTCTTAAAGCATCCTGTAACATCCTTTAACAAGAATATATCCACACAATAACCTGAGACATTCTCACAATTGCCTTCCTTATTCAAAAACGTGGGAAGTAGAGTTTAACAGAAGATTGACTCTTATGCTTCTGGCAAAGAATGACAAGTACCCCTGGGATAGACAGCTTTTAATATTTTTATGTTACATATTATAACCAAAAGATAGAGCTAAAGAAGCTTTTAGTGAATCCTGGTTAGCTTTGTTAACCATGATAGTTTTAATTACAATAAAGGGTAATTCACAGTATCAAGAGTTTTCACTTTTCAGTCAGTTACTGAGCAGCACAAACATTATATCACAAAAATGAACACTACAGAGACTCAAATGAGGGTATGTCTGTTATTAAGGCAAAATTTCATTTATTCCCACTACTGCTGGTTTTTCTTCTGACTTGGGTGGAAGGTGCACATACATGGGATGAAGTCCCTCTCACCAAGTTTTAGCTGCTTGAAATACAGACATCTTCCTCTGCTGTTTGTCTGTGTGGAACCTGGACTCCAGAGCCATCCATGAGGAATAAGGTGCAATTCACTGTAATGTTTTAGATGTCTTCGATAGGATGGATTGCCCTTGCAGTAATTATTTTTCATCCCCAATTATGACAAAAAGACAAGTCCCTAGAATCTCCATGTCTACTTTTAAATACCCACTTTGTGTGATTTCTTGGTATATTTGCACAATGTGTACTCTTGTACATCTTAATTACTACTTTATTTTCAATAAGTCCCATGGACCTTAATGGAAGGAATTGTTCACAATAATTTAAAGCCTAATGTAAGCCTTTGCAATAATTTGTATTTTCTCAGTGCTTAGATTCCCATAAACATCTTTCTTCCTTTTTCATCCCTCCCCCACCATACATACTCTGTGTATTCTTCACCCTGTGTTGTAGCCCCATCCCTGCCCTCCCAGAAGGTTCTTCATTATGTACACACTTTAATGAACTGTATCCTAAGGTGGCTTGCAGGAAGGTTTCCTATGAGGTTGTAAAAAAAGAGTCAGAGACAAGAAAAGTTCTTTTAGAAACTGGTAGCTCACAAATGTCCCTGTGCACAACTGCTGTTTTATCAACACCAAAATTACAATTGGGATCCTCAGGTTATTCACTGTTGCAGCAGTTGTAAAGTGTTGTTGACAGTTCCAAACAAAACACTGTGTGAAAAGTGTAAATGATAATGAAAGCAAGTCTCTCATATCGTGAGAGTATCTGAACAGTATCAGCTTGATGAAGAAAGCAGCTGACATCATGTTGTTTACAATAAATAACTTACTCAGCAAAATTTGTGGGTTTTTTTTTTTCCTGCTTTCTGTCTCTTGGCAGAGTTAAAAAATATTCCCATTTCATCTATAAGAGCTTTTGTGATGATTTTTTCTCTTTCGGTGAAAAGATTTCACTGAAATTATTTGATGGTGAATGCCTGAGATGTGTGATTGGTTACCTGTATCATACAGCATGGATTTTAATCTCGGAGTGAATAAATTTGGCTCTTGGGTTCAGGAGGAGAAATTCTCTGGGGACTGAGGTCTCTTTGCTAGACAAGAAACAAATGAGAAATTACTCAAACATTTTAGGAAACTTTGTGCCAATCTTTTGTCTAATGAGTATTTCTAGCAACACTTAGTTGTACAGATTAATTTCATTTACTTCCTGTGATATTTACACAAAATAACTGTGATCCTGATGTGTAAGGACAGGGAGGGAGGGAAAACATTGTCCCTTGTTTTCTCAGGTTCCTGGGCACTGGAGGTGCAGTGGGAGGAAGGAAGCAGGTACAGAGGTGCACAGGATTGCCTGCTTGGGAATTGTACATAATGAACTTGGTTAATCAGTGCAAGTTGAACGGGAAATCCACAGATTATGTGACACCAGTATTGTCTGAGGCACTTCTGAACCTGTGCTAATCAAAAGTCAGGTTGAGGGAAGATAAAACAGATTTGCTGTAAAATGAAAGAGAAAAAGCCCTGCTCTCTCTAGGCAATAATCCACCTTGATGAAAGCTGGGATCACATGAACAAGGCCTGTGCAGTGGAGCCAGCTCACTGTGCTGAGCTTGGTTGTCTGCAATGGCCATTACAGCTTTTCTTTGCGTATTAGCCTTCCTTTCCATCACACGTGCATTTAGAGCTTTGGGCAGGTATTGACAAAAATCTGAATATATTGCACCTCTGCTGCCTAATTACAGTGGTGACAGCAGAAGACAAAGGATATGCACGAGATCTGAGCAAGGTGTTAAATCATAATAACATGTGTTCACACCATGGCCCATTCCTATCTATGGGATGAAAAAATCCCACTAATTAAGGTTACTTTGTTAGACTGATAGGTAATTACCAGAGCAAAACTTGTAACCCCCCAGCCCTCAGTTAGGAGAAGGTCAAAAATAATGGTGTAGTCCTTCATAAATCTATGAGGAGTGGAAAAGGAATACCAAGTAACTTAACACAGAGGAATTTTAAGTTTCTATACACACTCTTTAATGCTTGCTAAAGAGCACTGCTTAGATTCATATTTCTTTCAGCTTACAGGACATTCTGAATTTAATCTCCCTGTAGCCACCAGTCGACAATGATTTCAGCTGTGGGTCACCAAAGTTAAACCTGATAACAGCTCCATTGCAGCCTTTCTGCTTTAGAGGTCAATGAAAAGTTTCTCAGGAGGCATCATTCAAAAATAATATCTACTTCTACACGAGAGATTTAAGTTAGAGTTTGATTTCCTCCCTCCTTTGACTTAGAGACTTTTCTTTGATTAAAATGAAGAGGAGTACTAAATGCTGAAAACCCCCTGAAGAACACAGCTCTCTTAAAGAGCCACAGTCACCAGGCTCATGTCTATGATGTGAACCACGATTTTGTTGGTCCAACAAGAAATAAACATTGCAGACAACTGTTAGAAAAAACTGGTGACATTAGGGGGCCTATTAACACTCCGTCAAATTAACAATATATTTCTAATTCCCTTGAGTGTCATATGTGTTTTTCTTACAATATTGGCTGATTCTCTCCTGCATTAATGAGGTGGACTGCTGCCAAAAATATGCAAATGGAAATCCAGTGGACCTGCCTTTGTAAATTCAGATATCTAGGAATTCGCACTTAAATGAGAGTTGAAAAACCCCCAAACCAAACAGTCGTTTGGTGGCAAATCCTGTGCTGTTAGATTGCTTGCACCAGGGCTGGAAAACATCAATATGTAAATACCTTGCACTCAAAACTCCTGGAGTCTGTATTATCTGAGTTTTTACAGGGGAGGTGTCAGGTCCCCTTTAGACTCTCTCCCACATTTAAATATAGATCTGCAATCAAATTATAGAGCTTTCCCTAGGAAACAGCGAGTCATGTAGTTCCCAGATAATGTAGACAAACAAATCACATTTCTTTGGCTCTCCCACCCTTTCTGAATCTGAAAATTACTTCTGAAGCTGAAAACCTCTTAAAGCAGGAGAGAAACACAGGCATCTCTACACATGTACAAACCCCACATTTAACATGGGAACAGATTGTAAATTCTCCTTAGAAACAAAACCCAGCAACAACAACGCTCCACAGAGCACTGGCAACCACACAAACTGCTCAGTGGCCCCTCCTCAATCTGGGGTTAGGCATTATGGCACAGGGGATTGGAGCAACCCCATCCCCACCTCTCCACAGCCCCTTTTCCATATGTTCCTTGTTTCTGGTTACCTTCCAGCCTCCAGATGTTCTTCCCCACCACCACCATCCTGGACCTGCAGACTCTTTTTCTGGGCAGAAATAACAGCGTGCAGATTTTGGGAATATTTGCCTTTATTTGATGCTATTCCTGTCCCTCCCTTGCCATGGCTCCAGTCTCTCTGAGAATTCCATGGTACATGATCTTCATTTGGAAGTGGCTATACTGGGCATATATTCATGGACTCTAAGGCCAGGAGGGACCAGTATCATTCTTTAATCTGCATTTCTGCACGACAATATTGCAGATTTTAGCCAGGGATGCTGGTGTTGAGTCCAACAGGCAAGAACACCTCTTGTATCTCTGTACTCCTGACTGTGTGCAGACTAAATGGTTCACAGGGATAAGCTCTAGAATTTAACCCTTCTCCCTCCAGAATCTTGGATTTTATTTGCTGTGAAGAAAGAGGGTCCCTGACCAGCTCAAACCCCATGAGTCCCCCTCCCTAAACTGATACAGATGCTCAGCTTTTTCCTTTTACTCCAGACAACTACCTATTCCTGACATGTGAAAAGGAGGGAGTGAAAAATCAAATTATATTGTAATTCTCCATTTCTCCGGTCAGATAAAAAAGGCTCCAGTTTCTGGAGACCATCATTTACTTTCTGCTGCTCTTATGCAGTGGGATCTCATTTTTAATGAAAGGTTAATGTAAATCATGTGAAAAGTCATGCAGTGTTCCCCTGATGTGTACATGCCAAACTGCCATTCAGGAATTCATATCTTTCTTTGGAAAAAAAAAAAAGGAAAAAGTTTAATTCCTATTTGAGACAAATGGTTGTGATATAAATCTGAAACAAGGAATATAAAACAAACAGATGGAAGAAGCAAAGTTATATATTTGTGTTATTTGGGTACTCAAACTGCAGCTAAACGTGTAATGGAGTTTACAAAAGCTCAGAAGTGATGATCTATGACTGGAGGAATGAAAATGCTTTATAAGTTTTCTCATAGTAAAGGTGGTGGTTCTCATTTAAAAGGATTGAAGCCTTGTCCAAGCCACTCACTGTGATCTGCATTTCTGAAGACTCCAAAACACAACCACAGGGGCAGTCTTATCAGGGCTTGCATAATTTCACCTTTTCAGTAAACAGATATATGGGGCCCAGCTGGGTCTGTTTTTTTTTTTTTTTTTTGTTTTTTTTTTTTTTGTTTTTTTTTTGGTTTGGTTTGGTTTTTTTTTTTTTGCCTTGTTTTGTTTTGTTTTGTTTTGTTTTGTTTTGTTTTCGCCCCAATATAAAATACAAACTCCACAGCAAAAACAAGAAATACTGTTTGAGAAGGCAAAATCTTCCAGGCAGTGAAATAGTTATTTAGATGAGATCCAGTTTAGGTCAGTTGGATATCAATTGAACAACTGTAGATTGCAAAATCAAATTGATTTATTGGACAATACCTGACTTCAGTGGCTTTACACCAAGGATGCATTAGCTGAGCATGTATTTTGTATGAAAGAAAAAGTTCTTTTATGTTTATTGGATGCCTGGCCATAAACCAGTCCAAAATTCCCTTACATCAACTTGTCAGAAATCCACAAAGCAGCAAAATGCAACTGCTGAGGTAGAATCTCACAGTGGAGCTGAGCTCTAACAAAAATCAAAATTTATACCATGTGTTTCCTGTGTGACATGAACCTGGTACTTACCTTTCTTGCTACTTTGGCTGAGATTCTAATAACCATGGTATCTGTTTTCTGGGTGTTATTTCAGCCATCTTTGCCAATAGAAATCTTTTTTGCTTTTTGATTCCATTAAGATACACTTTAAATGACCTCCTTCCCTGTCTTTCCTACTGTAACCAGTGAGCACTTGCCAGCAGGTACCCACAGCTCTTCACCTGTATTTATAATGAACTGTAAGCCACCACACTAAAGCACATGCAGCTATTTTTAAAATCCTTTTAGATAATCATCAATAACTTTTGGAGACATTTGGTCTGAATATACTGAAATAAGAGCTTTTTTTTTTTCCTTGACTCATCTCCCTGTGTCCTGCCCACTGGATACCCCAGGAGGACTGCAATGGCCATCTGTGCCTGAAGGTGATTCTTTTGAATCATAATTAAACTATTCAAACCACCAGAAGATGAGCTCCATCCAGCCTGGCCTTGAACACTCCCAGGGATGGAGCATCCACAGCTTCTCTGGACAACCTGTGCCAGGGCCTCTTAAGTGTTACAATGATTTGCTATAATCACATCATTTCAGTAAAAAGGGAGAAGGTAAAAAGAAAATCAAGAATTCTTGTCAGTCTGTTTTTTCCCTCTCTTTATGGGATTTTGGGTAGCAGATCCTGGCTCCCATCCTTCTGAACTGCCCCTGTACTCCATGGCTTCTCTGTGTGTCCAGGCATCACCTGGCTCCCGAGTTAAAGCAACTTTAAGACCTCCTTGGAGTTATATTTGCCCCGTAGGGACTGTGGAAATTGAGAACAGAAATAATACAAGCCATGCTACCCCCAACACTGCTGCCCTTCTGTCACCCAGCTCAGCCAGGGCTGGGGCAGGGGCACCACCAAACTCTGAGGGATCCCAGCAAACTCAGACCATTTCACGAGGTGGCCACGTGGCCACTGGAATTTATGAGCCTTTTATGCTGCTGGCCCAGTGTGGAAAGGGTACATTGAAATAGGTTGTGCTATAATTATATAATATCATCTCAAGAATACGTTTGCAACTATATAAATACACCAGATCAGCACACAAGATTGCACTAAGAATGAAATGTTGGAAACAAAACAAAAGTGAGCACATCCTAAATTAGCACAGTGGTATCAGGATCTGATATTGTCCTTTTGTTTAATACTGTAAATTAAACAGGAAATGTAGTTTAATTTTGTGTATGCTTGTAAACAAACAACATGTAGATTTCATCATGCTCATTATATGGAAAATTACTCCACTTTATTTTTTTTTTTTTTGTTACAAGAGCTTATGATACCGAATCTTCTGTTTATCTCAGAGATTTTTTTTTCTGAATGTAAAAAAAAAATATGCATTATGCATCCTAACATGCATATCTCTAATTCTGTGAGCATCCCTTTTGTTTGCTGCACACAACATAGTTGTAACAAAGACATTTACGCTTCTGGAGTCTGAAGCATGAAGTCGTTCTAAATCTGTGCCCACAGGTAACAATTACTTCACTCATTAACAGATCTCCCCCGTCTCTCATAAAACAACTCTGAAAAGGTCTCCTGGGACAGAGTCAGGAAGTGTGTTTTATGATCATTAATGTGGTACTACCCTGGAAATGCCTGGCCTCGCTGTTTCAGCCCCAGAGCTCAGTTCTCTGCACAAACCCAGCAGGTTGCAATGACAGGGAGGGGACTAAAGCCAGCCCAGTGGGTCCTCCTGTGCACTGGAGGGCTGGGTCACAGCTCCTTCTTTGACATCAGCAACTCAAAACTGAGAGAAATGGGCACAGCAAGGCTGGGAATGAATAATTTATGTGCAGCATCCAACAGGATATGGGAGATGAAAGATCAAAATGTAAAACCTCATGGCAATTTTGGGTGTGCATGCATTCAGGAAATTTTCAAGTTATTGTCTTAGCTAAAAACAATCATTAGGATAATTTATTAATAGGAGTTGAGGGCTGACAGTCAAACACAGCAGCAGTGTAAGGAGGCAGGACTTTGAATTATGTACAGCCTGGATTACCCCCATGAGTGAGGAATTCTGGTCTCTGGATCTGCTGTACAACAGTGAAGTGCTCTTCTAATAGATCATTGATACATTTGTACAAAGATCTTTGGGTTGCTAAAGACAGTGCTGCAGAATAAAAAAGGTCCCTCAGGGAGGTCTAGGTGATTAACCAAACCATGCACCCACTCACACAATATTCAGTTTATAAAAAGGCAGGGGTGTGCATCAGCCTGAAATGGGTTATGAGGAAAGCACTAAACACAAATGTCCAGGGTCTGAAAAACTGGAGCCTGTCCTCTGCATCCCATGGGCACCAAAGTTTACCATAAGAAAGTTAAACCTTCCCATTCCTTCCTATGAAAAAATAACCTAGATAATCTCAAAGAGTTGCTAAAATGGTGTTTTTTACACTACCTGGGGTGCTGTGAAAGGTCTACTGTCCTTTCAAGGGAGAGAGAGGAAGAATACTGGGTCACAGACTGGGATTTTCTCAAGGTGCCCAGATTTCTGTGGGGACTGGGCAATGAAAATTCCTACTGAAGCATGTATGCCACTAAGGAATCTGAGGAAAATTCAAGGTAAAGAAGGTAGCTTGTCTGCTATTTAAGAAAAGAAGGGGTTTCTTGCCCCAAAGTCCTTGCAGCACATGTCAAAACTGTCTACCTCAGGTATTGTGCTTCCTTGGTACATCAAAAAGATCTGTCACTGTGTTATATCATCACTCAGAGATGCCACTCAGGGCATTTTGGTATTTTTTTAAACAGACTATTTTAGACACCTCAATCAGTTTCCCTGTTGTGGCTTTCCCCCTTCAGGCCAAAGCATCCCAATTTCAGTACTAATTATTCCTATTACAAAAATCCCTCAGGTCCTACTCAGACTGCTGTGCTTGGGGGCATGCTAAAGCAGAACTGGAAACATTCCCAGTACCAAAGAATTTACAAGTAATTTAAGGCAGGATGCAACAAGTGGGCATGTGAGACAGCAATTAAGGTGAGGGGATTGGAAAGGAAACCCATGGTAGCACCATGTGGTCACTCTGATTAGCTCCACACAGCCTGGTGCTTCAGAGTCAGCTGCACAGCTTTTTTTTTTTTTTTTAATGCTGAGGTATAAACAATTAGAGTAGATAAATTTGTGATTTAGAGCTTAGGCTCTTACATGCTTTAAAAAACCCGAAAGGTTTGGCTTACAAAATTCACCAGTTAAGTTTACCCAAGTGCCAGCTGAATTTTTCAGTTTAGGAAAACGGGTGGCAGAGGCTGGGAGAGCTCAAAGGGCTCTAGAACCATCTGATGGAGTGCCAGTGTTCGGGAGAATAAGGCAGCCTTTTTAACAGCTCTGTAAGAGGCTCCTCTCCCACAGATCCTTCAGTAAGTTTGGAGACATGAAAATACAGCCCCAAAGGATTAAAGTCCTTCCTAAAACCAGTAAAGGTCAGTGAGGATCATTGCTATAAACTCCAGTGGTGGGGTCCTATCCAAAATGAGGTGTTTGATGTGCTTCCCCTGGCACTGGGGCCAAAGCTTTGCCTGCCCTGCAGTGTGTAGGACCCAGCTCTTGGCTCACCTGGGGTCACACACATCTCCCTTCCCAGTGGTGACTGCAGGGAATTGATATCTGGCCAGGGTAAACTGGCACAGGGATAGCTGAGACCCTCTGCAGACTTGCCAAGGGACAAATTTGCTCACTGATTTGGTGGGAATTGGGACGGATCTGGTACCACAGAAAGAGAAGAGGAAGGATGGCAAAGGCACGTGTTTGTGGTATCCCAGCACGAGGGAAATGACACTGAAATCAGCTTTTCATTTTCAGAGAGAAGGTGGCTTATCCTGTGGCCATCAAGACAGGTTATCATCAAGGACATGGTGAAAAACTGAGGCAAGCTCTGGGACAACATGGCCCCATGGAATCTACTAAAAATAAGAAAATTGATCTGCAAGAAACTGGAAGACGAAAACCCTATTTATGTCTGCCACTCAATGTAATTTAATGTAGCAAATAGCAAATACTCAGAGTGAACATGTAAGAGTAGAAACAGTGCAGGTATTAATATATCTGCTCTTCCCACAGATTGGCAAGTAGCCTAAATCCACTGCTACCTGAAATTATGCCAGCCTGTTCAGCACATCTGAATTTAAACTAATCTCTTATTTACAATCAAAGCATCTACAAAGCTGGTGCTTGTAATGGGTTTTATTATACTGCATTAAAGATTGTAGTTGAAATTTGCATTTCCAATGACCAATTAGTATATTTATTTATTAGAATTTAGTCATGCTATTTCTAGTAAATGAAATGTAGTGCGTAAGAACATAAATAGGATTATTAGCTACATTCCTCTCTTTCCTCTTCTATGGACTTCATTATTTTTGCACAGATGCCAGGATTTTTTTCAGTGAAAAATTAAGATTGAATGAAGACTTGCCCACTCTGAAAAGCTGTGATGACATTCAGTGTGATTGCAAGTTTTACCACATTAAAAAAGACGTTTCTCTGAGAGCAGTGGTTGAAACCCAGACGCCTACATTTATTTACATTTGCAATGCTTGTGCCATGTGTATAGGATACAGTGAACTGCTAACTTTTGGAATGAAAATAACTTGTGTCTGTGTTAAATGTCACAGGAAATTGTAGCACTGATTAATAAGTAAAGAATACATAATTAGAAAAAAAAGTTGCTCCTTATAAAACTGCTGTGTGTGTTTAAATTCTCATTCATTTTTTTTTTCCAGGAATGAGCAGATTAAAATAAACAGAGGGATCACGTAATGAAATTTGCTCTCCCCTCTAAAGTGAGTGTTCAGGTTTCAGGATAACATTGTTCCTCAACAATTTATTTAAAACAGGAGGCAGAATATTTTCATCATTACCTGGTTTGTTAAGCTTCCATATAGCAAGAAAAAAATGCTTTGCTTTGCCTCAAAATGACAGTTAGTATGAATTAAACAATAGCTTCAATGACTAGAGAGTAGAAGCTTTTAATTACAGCTTTGATAAGTATTTCTAGATATTTTCCTTGGTTAGGAGTCTGTAGATCACAGAAATTTCAGTAAAGATTGAAAAGGATGAGATCTTGATCCAGATTGGAAAGTTCTTGGAGTTTAGGACTTTTGTTTCAGCCCTCAGTTTCTCTTGCCCTCTGTAGCATCTCCTTTCCTGGTGCTTTACACAAGATGAGCTTCTCAAACACAAATAAAATGTAACAAAATGTACATATAAGACTGAATAGATGCTTTTCTCAGATGGATATACTAAAGTCCATGTCTGAATCTCCAAAAGCTAAAAACCCCTCACTTTGGAAGCTTTGTGAGCTTTGATGTTGTTCAGAATTCCTTCTTCTAATAAAGTCTCCAAAACAAGTGGATCTATTCCAGGGTAGGTTCTTCATCTGACAAAGCTCTTTGAACCTTTGGTGTTTTGTCATTGCTCAGATATATGGAATTTGGAGAAGCATATTTAATAAATTGATTTGTAATGAACCTGCAATGAACTATTTTAAGTAAAACCAGTTACAGTGGTTGTTAAAAGAATGGAGAAAATGGTGCACCTCTGTAAGCCAGGGTTCTCTTTCTTCCTTTTCTACTGTAATCAGGTAAGAGGGTCTTGCTTGAATTCAAGCACCAGGTCCTCTTTGCTGGGTAATTCAAGTAGTTTGTTGTTTCTCTGTAGCAGCCAGGTTGCAACCAGAGCAGCACTGCCATTTCTGATCTAATCCCTCCCTGCACTCCCTTCAAGGAAGTATTAGAGAAAATGACATTTGGACACTAAGAAGTGCTCCTCTGCTTCACTTCCTACATCACTATGAGCCAAGAAATGATGAAGGGCAACTCTTATTTGAATTCAAAACCGAATTTTTTTTTTTTTGATATCTCAGTTCTAGCATGCATATTCAAAGCCATTAGTCTCTTTGCTTGCAACTGTAAGTTGAAATCATTTAGGAATGAAAACAACAAGAGAGAAAACAATCCAGCAAAGCCATGCTTAGATTTCAAGACAGTGTTCAAATGGATCATCATGAAAGAAATTTTTGGAGTTCAAAGCACTAAGTAAGTACTTTGCTCTTTGACAACCATTCCTCACATGTTTGCCAATCATTTCATTACATAGATCTGAAAATAGACATGACTCTACTGGTAAAACTCTGATAAAATCATCCAGGATGCTTTTCATGTTGGCTGCTAGAGCTTCCAAGTGACTACTGTGATGTTTCCAGTGGTCATTATGAGCTGCTTTCCAGTGTCCTCTCAAGCGAGCCAAGGTCCTGTCATCCAGTGTGCACCATCTGTGTAAACCCTGACGTGCTTCCCACACTTCACATCATTTCCTTGCAACTTCAAGTGCATTGCCCAACTTCAAGCTGACCACTTCCAGGCTGGTAAGCAGTGACAGCACAGAACATCTCCTTGCACCTCCCTTTGAATGCTTACCACTCCTGCAGGCAGGCTGGTGACAGCACAGTGGCAGCAGATTTGTCTCACTGCAAAGCAGAATCTTGTTTTGAACATCTTGATCTGTTTGCTGAATCCAGAGTGTGGTGTGGTCTGCAGGAGGTATTAAATCATGGTTCTTGACTGACTTCCCATCCAGTTTTGCTGACAGTCTGTTTTATCTTGCAGGTACAAACAAGTCTTCTGTGACAAAGCAAAACTTTCTGCCTTCTGCAACGGGGTAGCTCGAATGAAAAGACACCTTAAAGATTAGAACATTTGCTTCAGTGGCCAGGTAGATACTTTCCTTTTTGCATTGTCAGGTTGCTGACTTAATGCTGTTTTCTCTTTGAAATGATTCAAGCTAGCAAAGGTGATCATCAGGCTGCAAGAAGAGTCTGTAACTTGAGACACAACTTAATCTGAATTAATTTCACCTGAGCTTGTGCTGCATCAACACTGTCTCATTTCCAGGTTTGTTACGGGTTTGTTTTGGCTTCCTTCTGGGGGATCGAGTCCTAGAGCCTTCTCCTGCCTACCTGCATTTGGTATGTGTTGACAATTCAATATTACTGACTGATACTAAAGCACTTTTCCACCTTGCATTTATGTTTGAGCTCAGGCTTCCTACTTTTTATTCAAAGTTGCAGACCCCGTGCCATGCCTGAGACAGCACTCCAGCCCAAACAGCAGTGATTTAACAAGAACATCTGCTTCCTCAGGCAGAGTTAGAAACCCCTGGACTTCCTTTATAGCACAGAGTTCATCATCTGAAATATATACACAGAACAACTCTCTACCTTCTTTTGAACTGTGTCAAGCCTGGTGGAACTTCAAAGCTTGGGACATTCACTTTAACCTCTCTGATTCTGAGCAGTAACTCTGAACTACAGCACTCAAATTTTTGATCAATTAATTAAAATTTAATAAAAACTATTACTGCCACCTTATTTCTCTTTATGCCAAGAATGGGCTTTAATTTGCACCTTTTATTCAAACACATTGGAAATAGGGAGATGTTTATTTTTGATTGGGATGTATACCTTGGGTCTTGTGCCACCTCTGCCAATAGTTCCATGAAATAAAATTATACAAATTTTGAATTTTTTTATCCTTGTTGACACCGTGGTCAGGATTGGAGACCAAACAAAAAATTAGTTAGGCCTTGTACAAAGACAGAGGAGCTGTCAGTCCTGCTCCAAAGAATCTACAAATAGAAAAAATTCAAGGTAGAGTCAAGAAAACCAGGTTCTCTGTATTAGTGTTTACAAGTAATTGTGTGAAATGATGTTGGCTGAGTTTCTGTAATTTGTAAAATGTTGCTGTTTCACCATCAGGTTTCATGGATACAGCTGCTGATTTATTCTATATCAAAGCAGGTTATTTCACAGTTTTTCCCAATCTGAGGTGAGTTACTATAATCCATAAATCTCCATCTTTCCTGGCTTTTTATGGAGAACAGAGATCATACAGGGACTTTCTAGGCTTCATAAATGGTTACTGCATTTTTAATGCCTTGTTGATTTGCAGGAGGATCTTCAGTGTCATGTTCCTCCAATCACAGAATTCAGGTAATAAATTGTGTCAGTAGAGAGAATAGTTCCTCCAGATTAATTAGAAAATGAAGACCAGTGAATAAATAGCTTGTTTCTGAGAATCTACCAATAATATTACTGGAGACCATATTCAAACTCTTGGTAGGATAGATTTCACTTTTCCTGTCTCTTCTTTTTAAGCCAAGTTTATGGGATGGATTTTATATCTTTAGAGCTGTGTGAACTTTCAAGAAACTACTTTATTTAGCAATGCTTGTTGCCAGTCCTACACAGAGGGATAATTTTTGGTGAAGTCAGAAAAAGCTCCAAACAGAAGTCCCAACTCTAAACTCAGAGAAAAACTTAAATCTATCTTCCGCAGCTTCATGAAAAAGACTCTGAAACTACAACCCTAGAACATTTCAAAATATCTGCATCTAAGTAAAGACCTGACACTGTAGTTCCTCCTCATTTTAATCATGCTGTGTGATTCAGGGAGATTTAGAGTTGTTCTGCAAAAACCATTGCTAAAATATATTCTCACACAAATTTCTATGCTTCAACTTCCAGTAGAAATTTCAGTGCCTCAGATCTCTGGACTGAAGGTTGCAATGTTCTTATAGCGCCCCATGTTTCTGTGCTTCATAATTTGTAAGCTTCATTTCTGTCTGTAATGAAACCCAACAAATAAGTGTTAAAAGTACTTCTGCAGAGAGGCTGATTTAAAAGCTGTGGTGTGGTGTAGGTGTCTGCCACAAGAAACTGCATTTTATTTTAAACTGATGTTTAGAAAGAGACTTTCTGGAGAAAAACCAAAACATGAGAAAGCATAACTGGTAGTGGTTTGTTTGAATTTGAAAACTGTTCTACACAGAGTAAAATGTTTGGTTTTGGTTTGTTGGTTTGTTTGTTTTTTTCCCCCTAAATGTGATTTTAAAAATATCTGTTTTTCTTTACTTTTTCCTAAAACATGGCCTTTCAAATGTCATCATTTTACTGTGATAACCTCCACTGAGACTTCAAGCCCAACCATGCTGAGGCAGTGCCATCTCTGGAATTCTTTGAATCTAACCTGGCCTAATTTGCCATAGATAAATAAACCATGGCAATTTACCCCAGCTAAGCATTTCTATCAAGGCTTGATGCCTTCTGTTATTTAAGATAAAATCAAACCTTTCATTTATACAATTAAAGACAGGGTGTTTATTCCATCCACAAACTGCCTGTATTAAGCACTGGAGGATGTGCCGTTGAACTGGTTCATGCACATGAAATCCTCTGCACCAACAGAGTGTCTGCAGGTTGTACAATGCTGTGTGCACAAGTCCTTACTTTGTTCTTGTTTGGGTGCTGATGACACACACGTGTTTATGATTTTTGTCCATTACCCAGGATGTGTAAACAAGCAGTTTCCAAAGCAGATTTCCAGCCCTATCACAGCAGTTGGGACTTTCATGGCATTGTCCACCCTCCCTTCACTGTTTACAGCCTAAATTATTCTGTTTGTTTGGGTTTTTTGTATAATTTATCTCTGGAAACTGGCACACCCAGCTGATTTTTAGTGGCCAGCAGCTTCTTTGTGCTGTCACTTTGACCTCCTCTTGACAAGCCTGGCACTGTAAGTAAGACAATTCCCACAGGACTGAACTCCCTGTGGCAGCCATGGCTAAGCTCATGGCTCTGTGGGATGAATGTTTGGGACCTACTCAGCCAGCAGAGGGTATTAGGGAAAGATAATATTTCCACCAGTCAGCTGTACAAAAAAAACCCTCCCAGAGATTACCAAAATTTATGAACCTTGCTTAAAATGTGTATTTATTTCCTAAGAATTTGACTGTTTATTTGTTTTATTGTAGTCATACAGAAATACACATGCACATGCAACCTGATAATTGTTTAATCCATTGCTGTTATTTCATTTTTACACCTGCAAGGATCTGGAGCGAGGAAGCCACAAATGAAGGATTTTAAGATGCCTATATGTAACTTTTACAGGATGATTTTTAATGAACCCCTTGAATTAATTTTAGACAGCAGTGTGTGCTAGTGCCATGTCTGTCAGCAGGTTGATCTACAATACCCAAAGAATTTCGTAACAGAAAAAATCTCTTAGGCATGTGAGCCCCAAATTATAAAATAATTTTGCTTCAGATGTAAAAGCCAGATTAACTCATGGCAGCTGGCTTGTAAATGTATTAAATGGACAGAGGCATAGTGAACGTCCTTCAAGATGAATTTCTTGTCATCTTTTCTTGTGAAAAAGAGGTTTATCCCATCCCTTCAAAATCTGTAGGGTATCCTATTTTTTTAGTCTCAAAAATATATTTGGTTTTCTTTGAAGATGAATAAAACTGAGATGCTATTATATTCAGTTCCTACTTTGCAGCATCCAGAAATTCCTTTGCTATTAATATGCCAGAGAAACAGATTTCTTTGATTTTTTTCAGTTTAGAAGATCAAAAGCTGTCAGAAATTGTTTCAAAAGAAAAATAAATCTTTGAGAAGTTGGATTTGAAATAATGAGTCTCCAGCATGTTGCATATATAGTACTTAGAACTGTTTAATGGAAGATGCTGTTATAATTGTGGGGTTTGCCTCTTTACAAGTATCACTCACCTAGAAGATATTTCAGCATTGGTTTTGCTTTTTCTGAAAGTAATTATTAGAAAATTGGATATTAATGGTGTTCTTTTTTTGTGACTTCTCGCAAATACTTAATCAGGTAGAAGAAAAAAGCAACACACATTTAGATTGAGAGGAAAAAGTCCTAAAACCAATTTGGAAGTTTGCACAGACTTTTCTCTTCCTGTTAAAGCTTTTCCTTTTTTTTTTCCTTACTATATTTGTGTTTAGGGAAGGTGATCATCACACACGTGGAACAGCACTGTGTGGTTGCTGTTGTTGCTGTGGCAGCACCGTGCTCTGCCCAGGGATGACCATCCTTGTACAAACCCCCTGCAGGTGGGACTGCAGCAGCTCTCCTGTGTTCAGGAGGGCCTTGCTGTGCCCCAGGATCGTTAAAACTTGGGAGCCTGGGTCTGTGTCATCATCACCAAGAAACCCAGTCCGATCTGCTTTGTGCCAGTAACAACAAGGACCGTGGTGTGAGGATTCCTGTCCTGTCAGGGCTGAAAGAGCAAGTAGTAAAAAAGGAGCTGAAACAAGATGATGAAATATTGATGAACACTGGGCCCGTTTGGAAATAGCCTCGAATGCACACAGCCTGGCCTGCAGCTGGAGATTGAGATGTCATTGTGGCTTGCAACTTTTTCATCAGTGGAGCTCTAAATCAATTCTAAACCTATAACCCATCTCTATTATTCTACATTTACAACAGCCTGCTGGGGACAATATTCACCCTTTCATCAGTGACAAACTGTCTAATGACTTTGCTGGCAAATAAATAAGTCAAACACGCTTTTTTGGAAGGGGAGTGAATACACTTTTACTTCCAAATTAAAATATTTAGTGCTTTATAAAGCGGTTGCTATTTAAACTGCCAATAATGTTTAACATGAATTTACTCACCACTGCCTATCCTCATACTGTATAATTTATAACACTAAGCCCTTTCAATACTCCAAAATGCCAGATAAACTTTTCTCATTTGCTCTTAATTTGGTCACGCAGGATAATACCAACATCTGAAGACTCTTTAAACTGCTTTTTAAAATGCATTCCTGAAAGCACCACCAATGCCACCTCTGCTCCTTGTCATCTTCCATAATTATTTCCAATCCAAAGCGGTCCTTAATGCGCTTATTAATCTGGCATTCTCCTCAGTGTGAAGCACATTCAGCTCTATTAATTTTTAAAAACCCTTTTTTATGGTGGACTGCAGATGCTTGGCTATTACTGAAAAGCTATTAGAAGTTAACACCTTTCTCTCCCCAGGGACTGGCATCATCCTATGCTTCCAAATGCCACCCTATTTTACATTATCAGCTGCTAAGACTAAGTATTAGAGACTTTTTTTTTTCCTTCTGAACTGTTAATGCTATTATTAGCTAATGGCAGAGTTCTGTACAGTACATAGATACATATACTCTCCCAATGTCTACAGCAGACGGGGTTTTATTTATCTGCTTTTGAACAATGAGGCTTTTCATTCCTGTCATCCATTAGAAGAAAACTCATAGGTAAACAACCACTAATCTTATTCCCAGGGATTGAGATTATTTTTTGCCCTTTCTTGACTTGGATATTATGATCAGGTAGAATATTTAGAAGAAAAAAATGTGAAAGGAACAAAGCCAACAGCCATCAAACCACAAACCAGCTTGCTTTGTGGGGAGCCCTCTCACTTTTAGAGAGTGTTTAGGTCTCTGTGAAACACAAACCTTGCTTGTGTGAATGGAAACTAAAAGTTCTGACAAAATGTCACAGAATGCTATTTCTGAGCTGGTCACAAATGTTAGAATTGACAGGGGGTTTAGGTTTCTGAGAGAACTTTAATTCCCAGCTATTCCTTTCAGGATCTGGCTGCTGTGGTGAAAACAGGACAGAGCTGAGTCTCAAGGATGGGCTCTTCTGTTCATGGTTACCAGGGGTTTTTAAGAAGCAAATCACTGAGGTACAACAGAGAGCTGTGTAATTTTGTGTCTGAGCTCTGTGTTTGCAGCATTTTCAGTGAAATCACCCTCCTGCTAACTTTGACTCAAGATCTCAGCTTTTAACTGAGTAATAACCACGAGTAGAAACCTATCCAGCATTGCCTTTTCTGACCATTTTAAGCTGTGCTGACTCAAGACAACAAACTAACATACTGTGACTTGAAAAATGCCCAAACTGTGCACACTGAACTGAAAGAACTAGCAAAAAGAAAAAAAAAAAAAAGGAAAGGACAGAGATTATCATACTGTCATCTTAGTAAATATTCTGTATCTATATTAAAAATTCTTTAAAGATGTGGAACAAGTGTCTCCAGAAAATTGCAGAATGTTTGACAACAACATAAGATTTAGGTCTAACCTGCCATGAGAGATTCAGGAGCCAGAACATGAACTTGGATATTTGCACAGCAATTAATGGGGTTTCCTGTCTCAAAGTCAGGACATTGTAAAGGCTGGGGGGCAGTGAATTTCAAAATTCTGACAAGTGTTGTGAAGGGAGTTTCTTGCCAGGCTTCTGATAATATTAGCTAATATCTCTTCATACTTTTATTCATTAGCACTTGAAGGACTCAGTGAAGACCAGAGCACCAGCTCATAAATGCTGCAGACAAAGAAGAAAGATTTCTGTCCTAGAAAACTTTGTGCTTTCTCCTCACAGAAATATGTGTAAAACACAGGGAACAGACCTGTTTAAAATGCTGGTTACTACATGGTCTGAATGTGAGGCAGTGCAAAGCTGCTGTGGCCTCGAGAAAGGAGAGCTGACAGCAAACAGGTATCCCTGCCATGGGGAATGGATTCCCAGTGGTCCTTTATCAGCATTAATGCTACCTTCACTAGCACCTTGAGAAATGCAAAGATGACATCAGCTTCATGAAATAAAGCAGCGAAAACCCTTCCTTTGTTGCAGGGACTGCCTCAGATCCAGAACCAGGCATGGGTGAGAATTATCCTGGTGTGGCAGGAGGATGCACAGCTCAGTGTTTGCTGCCCCCAGTCTCTGCAGATGGGATGAGGAACAAGAGTCCCAGCATCCAGCAGAATTTGTTCCTGCCATTTTTCCACCTTGGCAGCATTCTGGTTGGACTTGGTGATCACAGCTGGACACAGTGGAAAGGCAGCTCAGAAGCACCTTCCTGCTCTGCTGGAAGGACAATGTCACCAATGGAGCTCCTGGACTGCAGCACAGCCACCTGGATACTCCTGGTGGGAACCAAAATAACTTTAAAAGATGGACCTGTCTTGCTACAAATCACAATGGCCCTTCTTTACATGACTGCCTAAAGATCCTAATGCATTTAGGATTCAGCATTTGTGGAGTTTTGTGCCTGGGCTTTTGATTGCTTTCACCTTTGCCTTTGTTATTTTATAAGACACTTGTGCAAAATCCAAGTTGCCAATTTCTGTCCTTCCAGATTTATGGAAGGATGTCACTGTTCAAATAACAACACTGGAAAACAGAGTGGAAACAATAACACTGGAGACAATTATGATGGAGCATGCTTCAAAACACACAGTGACAAAGCTGGGACACTCTGACCTGAGCCATGAGGAGCGGTGACTGCTTTAACTGAGAATTTGCTGGCAGTTTTTTGTTTCCCTGACAAAAGTAAACCTGGAGTTGAGCACCTGAAACAACTCAGCCAGGTCCGTGGATGTCTAAGAAATAGGCACTGGAGACATCGATGTTATTTCATTTTTTTAAATTTAAAAAACCCCTATAATTTTTAAAAGAAAAATCTTTCAGAAAAGAAAGGTGTTAGAAATTTGAGTATGAGCCTCAGCTCCATCTTAAACATGTGTCCTCTTTCAATTTGCAGCATTATTAATGTTCCAAAGGCCAAAAAGCTCTTCCTTATCTTCTCATATAGGAAGATACTCAGTTATTTGATCCTCTTAAATGCACATTATATGCTCAACAGACCTGAACTGCTCCCACCACGTCACTTCAGCCCATCCCACAATTGCCTTTATTAGTGCTTCAGTGAATTAGAGCGTTAGTGAAGTGGTTTTCCTCAGTTATTTTGTTGAACCATGTGCCACTGTAGGTAATTCAGCTTGGGCTGTCCCACTGTGCCAGCCCAGAGCAAAGAGCAGAACACACCTCTGATCTCACCCAGGTAACCAGAGCAAGGAACTTGAGAGAGCTGGCCTAAGCCTGGCGAGGTTCAGAGGTGTCCCCAGATGTCCCTGCTGCTGCTGCTGCCCCAGGAGCTCAGGCTGAGCCCAGCACAGCCCTGGCAATCGCTGCTCCTGCCCCTCTTGCCCTCTGCCCGACCCCTCCAGTGCCCACCAGGGCTGGAACCCTCTGGAGCTTTGCTCTCCTGAAAGGAATGTGGTTCTCTGCCAACATTACACCACACAAACTGCTGGCCTAAACTGCAGTGGCCTCAGGGCTGCTTGTTCAGCTGGCTGTGCTTCCAAGGGGCTGTAGCAGCAGCTGGGCATCTGCAAGGCACAGGACCATATCCCAGGGGTTTCCTCTCTCCTGCAAAGCAGCCTTGGGAGAAGTGGGGAGATTCATGTCACAGACCTTCATGCCCAGGAACCCTGCTTCCCAAGGGAATAGTGAAGATATTCAAGTTTTGACTTGAAAAAACTCATTAACTCCAACAAATTTGGGGTGGCTTTGTGCTGATTAAATTATTTGCCCAGTCCTATTGAACACTGAATAAATGTAGTCATTCAAATGTTGGATAGTTAGTAAACGCACTTTTCCCTCTCTAAAGGTGTAATTCTTTTGCATGAGATTGAGACAGTAGATATTGACAGAAGAATAGATAATAGATAATTGATGTCAAAGGCTGAATAAGAAAGTTGTCGATCAGCCAGAGTTTAAGTTATCTCTATGTAAAGTAATATAAAGTAACGATGATTTATTGCTTGAAAAAGTTGATAGAATGAAAAAATTCTTTGGAATTGCTGGTGAATGTAGATTGATTTTTCTAAAGAACTCTACCCAGACCTATTTCTCTTCCAAAAGAATACTGCTGGTTCTAATTATATGTATTTTACAGAACTGTATTTATAAAAACCTCTACCATCAGAACTCCAAACATCCCATCTTTAATACTCATGGAAAGAGGAGTATTTTCAGCTGTCTAATTTGATACAGTAAGGAGATAAGAAGAGATGTGATTTGGTTTTACAATACCCTTCAGGTGCACTGCATCCCCCAACCTATGGCAGCTTCACCCATTAAACCTCAAGGAAATGCAATAAAATGCTTTGTAAAAACAGCAGTAGTCCCTAAGGCCCGATTGTCCCAGTCAGAGATTAGCACTGGAGGAGTAAAAGATTAGTGCTGGAGGAAAGATGAGCTGTTTAAAAGGTATTTCTTATTATCAGGAGAGCATCCAGTATGGGAGTGCTCCTCCCATGTCTCATTCAGACACCTCTGGAGCTGGAATTCTGCTCTGAGCCCAGAGAACAATCTGCTGCTCTGAGCCCAGAGAACAATCTGCTGCTCTGAGCCCAGAGAACAATCTGCTGCTCTGAGCCCAGAGAACAATCTGCTGCTCTGAGCCCAGAGAACAATCTGCTGCTCTCTCCAGAGCTGCCTTGGAAATGCTTTGTGCACGGCACAGCAGGAGGATGGGTTCCACTGCACAGGAATCCCTCTCCACACAGCAGAGAGCTCAAGATATTCCTCAGCTTCAGTTCTGGAGGTTTTCCAGAGTCATAAAAGCAGCATCCCCTCATCTGTGCCTTTACTGTGCCTTCTCTAATTTTTTTCCTGTTATCCTTGTGAGAAAGACCTTCTCAGTGGTGGTGACATCTCTCTGTCCTGAGGTCTGTGAGATCCCTTCCTGACTAGAACACCCTTCTTTGTGTTACTGGATTCTAATGCTCTTTTCACAGACTGTATTTACAACTCCTTATATTGTTTAGTTTATGCCACTCTAGAATTTCATATATACAGTCAAAGGTGCTTGAAAGAAAGCACAACACTTAAAATAGCTTGTGCCATTGCCCTAAAATATTAATCACTAGTGTAACTCCATAAGAGTTACATCAGGCATGAGTTTAACCCTACTTTTTGTTTTAAATCAAAAGAAATTGATTTCTTTAGCAAACACACCCTAAACCACAGGATCAAAGGCAACTGAAGCACTATAAAACCTCTTATTTCTTCCCCCCTCCACCTTCTCCAAAGGCTACAGGGCAGCCTGTAAACTGGCTTTTAAGCACACCAATTTTGAAGCAGCTGATTCTGTAAGAGCAGCCCTCAGCTGTTGGCAGTGATGTCACTGGTTAACACTTCACAGCCCACAGGCTGCTGGAATGATTCATCCTGCCTCTGTCTCCATGGATCAAGATCTCTATAGAAGTCAATGAACTTACAGATGTGGTTTTGGTTTAGTATATACATATATATATACATATATATATGAGAATTGTATTGTTTTCAGTAGGATTGAGTTAAACTTGCATTCATGTTACTGATTCAGCAGGGAGAAATAAATTAGAAATAAGATTTTTTTCTTGAAAATAGAGGAATGGATAAATAATTAATGGAAAACATCTTGGAATCCCAATGTATTTTCAAGAAACATGTCATAAAAATTTTCATAAGAAATATTGTATGGACAGAAACAAAAGTTAATGACTTTGGATGAAACTGTATTCAGGTTGAACTTGTGATACCTAACATTTTATAATATTGTATAAGTCAGTCCAAACCCTAAGATTTCCCAGGAAGTATTACTCCAAAGTTTCCACACATTATACACATCTGCAGTAGAGAAATGTGTTTCAGTGGTTAGGAATTGTGCTTTTGTGGTGTTTTTGTTTTCAGCTTTTCATTACAAACTTTATTCTAACAGGATTTAATAAGGAAAATAGATACTGGAAAAGTGTAGACATCAAAACTTTGACAGATAAGGAAGTTACACAAACTTTGGAACCAACAGTAGCCATTAAAAATTCAGAAGCTTAAAATGAGTAGTGCAATGGTGTAAAAACAAAATCAACAGGAGTCAAGAGTGTCCATACTCTGATGCTACACAAATGCTCACTCTTATTTACAGCTCGGGGCTGTTTACAGACAGTCTGTGCCCTCTGCCAGCGCCCAGAGCTGGCAGACACCTGATCTGAGAGCTGTGCAGGGATGCTGGCACGACACTGCCTCCAAACTGATGGTGTCTGCCTTTTCCTGTCCCCCCAATGAGTGGGACAGGACAAACAGCCTGCAGCCAGCCCTCTGTGGCTGCTGGACCGCAGCTCTGGGCTCTGCCAGCCCAGCCGGGCTCATCTCCTCCCCTGGCCTGGGCACAGCCCTGTCCTGCCCCTGCCCAGGGGCTGGCAGAGTAAGGGATCAGCTGGCTGCCCCAGGAGGTGCCACTGACAGGTGAGAGCTGTGCTGGGGAAGGAGCTGCACTCTGCTGGGATGGCAGTCCTGCTCTCGGTGTCCACGCTCTCTGTGGAGCTGGTGCAAGAGAAACTCGGTGGTGCTGTAAGAGAGGTTAGAAGCTTGCTGTGTTCTTCACTCTCCTCCCCTGAAGCTGCTGTGCTCCTTTTAGCTGTCTGCAGGTTTCTGCTGGGCCCTGCCTGTCTAACTCCAAGGTGCAGACCTGGAGGGTGAGCTCGTGTCCCATCTCCTGCACAGCTCCCACTGCTCCTTCTCCCATTTATCAGGCAGGGAGAGACTCGTGTAGATCCCAGCAGTGAAGTCTCACCAGCTGACGTACAGAGGCTCTAGGAGGTCACTAGCAAGACACTGATGATCTTTGCTCACTTCTCTTTGCTTAAAAGATGTTTTCTCTGCTGGAGTGTGAGCTGCCCTCCCCATGGATGGTACCACCACAGAGAATGGAGATTGTACACTTTCTCATCCTGCCCTTCCTGTTCAGTGCCTCTCTCTGTGCACTCTCCCAGGGCACTCTGACTGCTGGGAAAGATAAGAGAATTTGCAGCGTGTTCTCAGTGCCCCATCTTTGCAGGGGCAGGTGCCAAGCTCCACATTTCTCCTCTTCAGACAGCCCTTATTTCTGCAGACGTGACATTGTTCTGTGACCTGGTCCAGCACAAGAGTTGTGTGAGTTAATTTAGAGGGGCAAAAGAAACCTAGAAAGACATTCAGTGGTGTCAAGCATGGAAGTGCTGCTGCACTGTGTGAATCACAGTGCACTGATACCTTTGCTGGAAAGACCAAAGTAGCTCTACCTTCTTATGCTGGAGCCATAATCAAGCCCTTCCTCAGATTTCAGATCCATCTGATATCCCTCGTGGTTGTACACAAATTCCACGGTTGAATAAACAGACTTTGGTGATGATTACTTGGAACCTCAGGGGTTAACAGTGTTCTTAGCCTTTGCCTAATTGGTGTTTATTCTCTTGATGCCTTTCCATGTGCATGCTACACAATATTCCCCAGGAAGAGTTGTGCCTGGTGCCAAGACTTTATGCTTTGTATTAGATGAAATTCCTTGACAGAAGATTGTGAAATGCACCTGTTGTAGTGTTGTGGTAAAACTCTATGAAAAAATACACCATCTACAGAGCAGAGACACCAGGCTGTGAAATGGTTTTCACTCCCTGTCCTGCAGCCCATGTGCTCAAGCAGGGCTCTGCTGACACTGCAAGGGAAATGCATTTGGGTGAGGCCTGGATTCCATGTAAGATTTTAGCACTGAGATTATAGCACCGAAGGGAGATTCTCAGGGAGAAGAGTTGGCCTGGATATATCGAGAAGTAGGGAAGAAAAGGCAAGAGCAGAATTTAAACTTTGGCATTTCTGTGCTCTGCTATGAATCTGAAGAGGTGGACTGTGGAGAGCTCAGAGCAACTACTAATTTACTTCTACCTGAGGTGGCTGAATCAGTCAGTTCCAAATTAAAACCTTCCCATGTCTTGTAGCAGTTTACCCTGCTTGCAATGCAGACACAAATAGCAGCTCAGATCCCCACAGCTGTGAGGCAATAAATCCATACTGGTATGTATTTCTGCAGCCTGTGTCTCTTGTTTGTGCTGAGAAGAGATTTTGGCTTTCAAGAGGTGTCTCCTACTCCTCAAAGTCTTGATATGGAGGTGAGCAACATCCTTCATGCTTTCTGTACCCTCCTCAAAAAAATCTGGACTCAGAACTGCTGCTAGAAGTCAAAGACCAATCCTAATTTTCACAATATGGAAGGAATTGGCTTTGCAGAGTGTCTTGGTCATGGCCACCAGCTCTTGATGTGCACCCCTGGGATCCTCTGCCAGCACTTGGACAACAAGGAGGTCCAAAACCAGTGCAGAAATCTAGACAGGTGAACGTCTGGTTTTAGGGTGGTAAAGCTATTGGACAAGGAGACTTTATTTTAGAGGTTGCAATTAAAAATAACCTGGTATTGTTTGCTTCCCAGCTTTCAGAAAAAGTGCTAGTGATCCAGCTGGTGAGGTCCTAGAGAATGCACACATAAGGAGACCACTTGGTTCTGTCAGCACATGAAGCACTGTGAAGTGTCAATTGGAAGGTGAACACACCAGCTGGGAAATAGAGATTTCTCCCTCCACCAAATTAGTCTGTGCTGACTTATTGCACTGTGAGCTCACATCTAAAACTCAGGAACAGAAGAGGCATTGTCTGGCTGCTCAAATCTCTTTAAATGTACAGGCAGAAGATATTTCTGTGCAAATAAAAACGTTGCTTACAGTCTGAAAAACTACAGGTTTAACTGAGCTTCACATTAAACAAGGGGAAGGGAATGCAGAGATTTAATGAATGTGCACCATCTGAAGTTTAAGAATATGCCCCAAACAAGATTGACTGAAGATCTTCCAGCAAGGCTTTTTTTGACAGAAAGCTGGATCTAGTTCAGTGATGTCCCTTTAATTTCTCTACCCCCTCTGCCCCCAGCAATATCTGCTTTCCATGGAATTTTGCCTTGTTGAAAAATCGAACATCTCTCTACCCTCTGGATCCAAAACCTGTTCAGAAATGATGTGCTGTCAGTTGTAATTGTGGCTGGGGCCTTTGTACTACTGTTTACTCTTTGCCTCTGGGCTCCAAATAGTTCCATTATCCTGGTGCAACCTACCAGTTCAGCAAGAGGCAGAACCCCAGAGCAAACAGTCTCTTGCTCCCTGTTCCTTGCCTGCACCTTCACTCCTTCCTCTCTCTAAACTTCTGACTCCTGATCATTAATTTCTCTCCTGGTCCCTGATTCCTCATCTCTCACTCTGCACAGCAGCAGTTTCCCTCTCATGCTGCCATCCCACAGTGAGGAGATCACCAAGAACAAGGCTGTTTTCTTGGCTTGCTGGTGACTCCAAAACAAACAAGCCAAAATTATTGTTTCAAAACCGTGTAAATAAAAGGATACTCGGAGTATTTTTTATCTGAAATTCTGAGAAATTGAAAAAACAAACTTCATGGATAAAAGTATTTCTCTTGGCCAGATGGGACACAATTATTCTGGATGCACACAAGGTTTTTCATACTGAATGTCAACACTTATTTTTCAATAAAAGTGAAGGAAATTGTGTAATTAAAAGTGGTTTCGAGTACAAAACCACCCAAACCATCATTTTGGGAGATGTTTCAATAAGTTTGGCTTTTTCAAAGACATTTTTTCATGAGATGACTTAAGTGGAAAAGAAAAAAATCTATCCCTGACTCCTTACCTTGAACAAAGTGTCACAAAACCTAATTTTTTCAGTTTTTTTTTTTTTGGATATGCAGGGGACAGGCAGACACTTTGTGCTCCTTGGTATGGGAGGAGAGTTGAAATGGCAGGGCTGGTGAAAGAACCATAAATAGCCAGCAGAAAGGAGTGGAGGTGGCTACCCCATTTAATTAACACAGAGGTTTGTGTGATGTGTTGCTGGATTATATGACTCTATTTGGCTCCAAATCTTGGATTATGTCAGTTCCATGCACCTAAAATATGAAAGAAAGAAGGAATCAGGTGATGCTTTAATTCAGGACTAAATTCCTGTGTCCCTGAAGTCCAGTGGGAATTTTGATCAAACTCATCTTCAGCTGAACTAATTTTCAGGGTTTGGCATCAAAATCTGTAATCCATGATTCCAAGGAAGCTGAGTATTAAGTTATTCCAAAAGACTATTTAAAAAAGACAAATAAAAAAGAACACATGTCTCTGTATTGTCAAACTTGCCTCATAGTACAGACTCCTAGGCTAGACTAGAACTATATTATCTTCAGTAGGATAAAAGCAGAGCATTTTTCTAATGGCTTTTGAAAATTGGAGGTTGACCAGTTATGTGTCTTCACATTTCATATAGAAATGTCATAATCTTGTTATACATTAATTTGGTTGCTCTTTTTTTGAAAGAACTCTTAATGATTCTTTGGAAGCTTGGTACTTTGGTGTTATGTATCAGGACTTCCTTAAGGTATTCCCCAAACTTACAGCTAACCTAAAACATTCAGTCACAGGAATGGCTTTAAAAGGATGGCTCCTATTTAAATTATGGCTGCACTGTGATTTTACCAGGATGAAATGAAAGATGTTAGGCTATTCCAAGGTGGATTTCATAATTGCATCTCTTTCTATCAGGCTAGTGATTTTCATTAGCTTAATAAAAAGATATTTTAGCATTGAATACTTTCCAGAAACTGTATAATGGATTATCAAAAGCTACTCCATTATGGCAAAACCAATGGCAAAATTCAATATAAACATCAAATGAACCTGATCTTATATTGCTAGGAATCAAATTCCTGGAGGACCAGTACCACAAATATGTTAGTCACTATAGCAATGCCCAAATTCCACATGATGATATGCATATGTTCCACTGTGAAGAAAAATTTAACTTTGGTCATGAATCTTTCTCCATGGTCATGCTTAAAGTTCATTGAATTACACATTGACCCACAGGACTATTAAAAAGAGGAATTCTTTTACAGAAAAAAAGCTATAGTACACAAGTTCTTAGAATGGGGCAGAGATAGGATTTATATAAATCTATCTTCTCTCTAGAGTTCAGTTTCATAAGAAAGAGGAAACACATTTAATGTACAGTGAAAAACTGGAAACCTTAAATGTCCTTCAGGACTGCCAGCCCTGGACACGCTTTCTGGGGCTGTATCCAGTGCTGACCTCCCAATTGTCCTGATCCAGAACATCCCCTGGAATTTGCTGAGGCTCTCTCCGTCCCCATGAATTTCTCCAGAACAAAAGGCCCAGCCCAAGACTCCTTTGCCACACAGTGAGCAGATGGCACAGTGCCCAGAGGGGCTGCAGGGTGTGGGCACAGCCCTGCAGGGCAGGCACAGCCAGACTGGCAGGCAGCAAACCTGGGCTGAATGGACTCTGGTAATATTCTCACTCGTGTCAATAGAGGCCAGTGTTTTGTCCCAGAGTCACTGCTTTTGAACTAATCACGCTTCTTTCAAAGCTCCCACAGCACACCCAGCCTGCAAGGCCGTTCCATCATTCTGCTGAAGGATGTTCATTAATATAAATCAAAATGCTGCCATCAGATATCTGACTGAGAGGGACACACATTTCTATACACATGGCCCAGGAGAACCAAACTGCCTTTTTGCCAATGTTAATACATCCAGCAGTTTACTCACCTGAACTATGGTTTAAAGGTGTGACTGTCATATTCTGCTCTTCCAAACACTTACCCAAGGACAGTCCCCCCTCCTTCAGCCCTGAGACAGACATGTATTGTAGTGACAGCACTGATCTACAGACTGACACTTCTGATAAAATTGGTTTCCAGATACCTCATCAGCATGGCAAATTTCCCATGAGCTGTAAATCTCAAAGATTTATGTATGAATCAATCTTGTATTTCTGAATTTGTCATGAGAGGGAATTTGAAGATATGATGAAAAGATTTTCATATCTGACTTGATCTTAGGTGCAGGAATATATTTTTATGTTTTCTGGATCAGCCTCATGGTACAGCAGCTATTTATGGTGTGACTAAATAGTGAGAATAGAAATAGACAAACTGTGACTCACTTTCAAAAAAAATATTTGATGTCTGACATACGACCTAAAATTTGCCCAAACAATTTCCTGGCCAAAGGCCATATATGCCATATCTGAAGCTGAAAATATTTTATTGTAATTTGTAGCAGTGGGAGTGGAAACCTGGGTTATAATGGAAACAATCCCAACCACAGTTATGGTAGAACTGCCGCTGTCTCGTTGCAAACTGCCATTTTTTTCCATGTTAATTTTTGCTTTTCTTTTTGCACCCAATATTCGTTGGAGGAAATCACATCTGAATCAGTTGTGCAAATATTTAAATAAGCTAAGTTTCTTTCTATGAGTATAATTTGTGTTTCCTACAGTACCCACCTCCACAATAAGAAAGTGCCACAACAAATATCCTAAAACTGCTCCTGTGAGTTGGCTATTACTGTGTTCTGAATAGATGTTCAGTGTACAAAGAGGGAATAATGATTATATTATATTCCATTTGGTTTCCTGTTTTTTCAGCAAAGATGAGGTAGAAGAGGAAGTGTAGAGAAATAAATGTGTAATTTTTGGAAGATTTGGAGCTCCTTGTTTTCCTGTGTAGATCAGTGTGAAGGTCTGATTTCTAATCCAAACTGACTGTATATTTGCTTCTTTGAGACATGTTTAGGATCTTCCCATCCATCTGATTTCTGAAGGAACCAACATCACTGGGATGCTGCATTTATTGAAGCTGAGAAACTCCCACCATCCGTGGCAGCTTGAGGGCCACTGAGCAGCCAGGCCATTCTGCCACAGGGACAGTCATCTGTTTAGCAAAGCTGCAGCTAAAGTGAGCTGTCCAGGGCATCCATGGCAGGAAAAGGAGTTGATTCAAGGACCCACAGGTCTCAGGGTGGTATCACAGCCATTTCACCAGCTCTTCCCAACAGTGAAATCACTTTCCAGCGCTGAAATACAGGGATTGATGCTTCTTGCCTCCACCTCAGTGTCCTGTTGGACATTAAAAAAATCCTCTCCTCTTGTTCTTCTGGCCTGTTTATCTTGACTTTCTTGCCCTTGCTTCAGTGTTGCCACTGGGCCAAGTCCCCATGGGTTCTTGGAGCTTGAAGGGCTAGAGAAAGGGCAGCACAGGCATGGGGAACACATGTCCTTATCTGCTGGCCCAGAGCACATGGACATGTTGGAGCATCAGTAGAGCTCAGAGCTTCATCCAGACCCAGCTGGTACCTGTGCAGCTGTCCTAGCACATCCTGGCAGGTCAGGAAAGCCTGTGTGCCTTCCAGCCCAGCAGTGGGTATTCCTCTGCTGACTATCTGGCAAGCTCTGACCCTAAGAATGTGTTCCACGGGGCAGCAAGCAGGGCCAAAGCACATCCTTCTTTCTTCCCACTCCTGTCAGACCTGGCTGGGCCATCCATGGGGTAGGGACAGTGAAAGCCCCATGATGATGGGGTGTTTTCCCATTAGGCTCCTCGTGTGTGCTGTCCTGCCCAAGCTGCAGCTCATTCTAATTTTGCAGACATTTTACTGGATGTTTTCCTTGAATCCCTGTTTAGATTGCTCCAAATTCTTTAGCTGATTCACTCCAGGACTATTATCATGATAAAAAGAAAGAATTCAGGGAAAACAGGAGGAATTTAGAGCAGGCAGTGTAAATATGTGATGTAGGCACATAATGAAATACTGTGGGTAGCCTTGAGTGAGAGCAGATCAATGACCATTTACTTCAGGAGGAAAGAGCTTAGAAGAGTCAGAGCCCAGGCTGTGCACACAGCTTTGCTGGGGTTTAGGATGTGCAGTCCCACCCCAGTTCTGGATGTGTTGTGGGGGTAAAACCCCTTTCTCTAACAGTGTGTTGTTTCTCAGCCCCAGGTTATGACAAAGGCTCAGTGTAGCAGCTTCAGGAATGGAACTGTTGAAATCTGTGGAGGTGCTGCACTGGTTTGTACACATGTGCCTGCACTTTGCCAGCACTCCCTGTATAAATGATTCCCAGATTTCCAATTGTATTTTGTTTATAGACACGTTTTGCTGATTGTAAATTGCATATGGTTTTACCTCTAACCTCGGGTCTGATCCTTTCACGAGGAATTTGGGCAAGAAAAAGGGGAGGTGATCCACTATTTGTTAGCAGTTCATTTTATAGATATACATATATATATATTTTGTATGTGCATAGATATAGATATATATCTGTGGGACTGATACTGGGAGGTGCTGAGCTCTCTTAATCTCCTGTGGAGTCAGCAGGAGTTGAGGGCACTCAGCACTTCCCAAAGGTGGTCAGAAAACAGCAGTTTTGGACAACCTCTTGCTTGAGCTTTTCCTATCTAAAGCACCCACAAAAGATAAGCTTCTTAGAGCCTTCCTTAAATGCCGGCACCTTGAGATTGTAAGTATTTCTGTTCTACCACTTTTTCACGTGCAAAATGTGTTGCCTGTTTTTGCTGGAGTTTTAGGGATCAGATTGATGAAGGGGAGTTCAGAGCCAGACGTACAGCACAAGAGACAAAGGTTTAGTAATGAGTTCAAAATTTACAAAACACAGAAGCAAATATGGCTTTAATACATGATGTGACCCTTTATAAGGCTTGAAATTACTCTTCAAAAATCATTCTGGCTTGACTTCAGAGCCAAGTGGATTGTGGGATACCACAGATTGACTTTGAGTAGTGGGTTGGTATTGCAGGAATTTTTTAATTTCCTGTAACTCACAACAATTTTCTTCCAGTTAGACCTTATCCTGCTGCAGAGTATTTACTGAACAATTTAGTACAGTGTATAAGCCAGATCAGAGACACATGCATGCACTCATATGCTCACACACACACACAGAGTAAGGAAAATTAAAGTATTAATAGTGAAATTTAAAATGATCAAAAGAGAAAGCTTCAGTGGGTTGATGTTTACATTTTAATGTGCCTAATATATTTAATATCTAACTAGTGATGTAAGGGGGAATTAGAAACTGTGGGCTGAAACATTTTTTCTATTTTTAAGAAAATAAAAAATACTTTGAGTTGCAGTAATGAACAGAAAATAATTTGGCAAATGCTGATTATTATTGCTTGTGAGCAACCTTTTATTTAGTTCCTCATACAGATTTCCAGAACCTCTCCAAAGATACCCAATTTGCATAATTTAAAAATTAAAAAAAATTCTTTAAACTGATGAAGTTGCTCATGTATTTCTTGACAGTAAAACAGCACTAAAAGGATCCCTGTAGATCAAGGGGAGAAATATTTCATACCACAGAATTCCATGTGCTTATTTCATTTCAGTTGTCTCCCAGGTATTGCAGGGCAATTATTATAACATATTTGAATGTTAAAAATACAACCAGAAGGTCTATTATAACAAAAAAACACCAAACCCTGTTATGGATGATAGCAACGTGTTTGGGTCACTGGAATTGTAGATACAGATTTATATCTGCTATTGATTTAAAAAAGCTTGTTGGTGTGAAGGGGCTATTGCAGCACATATACATGTACTGGGAAAAGGAATATGTAATTGTAGCAGTGCACATTTAGCAAGAAATCCAGCACAGTTTGCAAGTGATTTATATAGACACATGCAGACACAATGCATATGTATGTGAATTTATGGCATGCTTTATTCCTTATCTAAAATCTACTGATGTTCAGGGAAAGCCTTTGCAAAAATTGTAATTAGGTTTGTGCTGGGCCTTGAAGAAATGGGAAGTGAAGAGTGAATAAAACATCTGCATGTTATGATGAAAATATGATTATATCACCATAATACTGGAAGGAGAATGTTTGACTGAAAAGGAAGAATAAATGCAGCATTTTTAAAAATCTTTCTTAAAATTGGTGATAGTAACAATGAAGCCACAAATGAAGCTGTGGCCATACAAATGAAAAATCAAAAGGTAAAAAAAGAAAAGTCTGATTCCCCCAAGTGAAATAATTAAATGTTTCTTTTAACTTCTGAATGCCAAATAGGAAGAGATCATAACCTCTAGCATTTTATAAGGCAGGATGTATGATGGGATTTATTAGTAGATACAGAGTAAATAACGCTTATTAAATTTCAAGGTAACTTTATTTTCTGTTACCTACCAGTGGAGAAGTCTCTTTTGAAATAACACTCATTAGAAATTGAAGGTTATACTGGCAAAACAGACTTGAATCCTTCAAAAATAGCCCCTAGTAAAAGTCATGGAAAGATCTGAAGCTAAGCCCATGACCAAAAAAATGAAACTTAATATGCAGGGAAAGTTTTTAATATGTGAGCCAGACACAGAAATATTGGTCCTCTTTGAAATGAGCAAGAATTTGATGAAACACTAAAGGCTTTCCTATATTTTACTTTATTGGACAGCAACAAGTAACTCAATGAAAGTATATCCTACAATAGCTGAATGCTTCTCAGTGTCAGCCCAGTGCTTTAACAAGCACATTTCCCTGCAGTGCAGAAATATTCCCCAGTGACATGAGCTGTGTGCAAAATTGCACCCTCAGTTCCTCACCTAAACCCCAGCTGGAGTTCTCCTATTGACTTAAAGGAGCTTTGGATCAGGCTCCAAAATAATGAAGGGACAAATCCATTGAAGTCTTTATTTATGTCTAGATTGTTTTCTCTCATCAAAGGCTCCCCCGAGGCTCTTCCTTCTGCCTTCTTCTGTGTGGAGTTTGTGCCTCCCTGCACATCCAGCTCTGTCCCTGCTCCCTGGAATCTCATGGATGAAATTGGGATTTGGCTCCTTTCTGATCCCCTGGACTCCCCCACATCTGCTCACATGCCTCTTAATTCTCGAGGTGTCTCAATTAAAGTGGGTTCTTGATTGTTGCAAGTGTTGCCATAGCTAAAACATCAGAGTGTCAGTGAAGAATCAGTGAATCCAGAAAGAAAAGGATCTTTAGGCTCCAGCAGTGCCAAACAAAGCGAGAAAATCGAAGGCTGTTTCTGCCTCATCTTGGACATGTATGAGGTCCAAGTAGAGTGAAGTTTTGGATCTGCCTGGACTTCCCTTTCCACTTGGATGGCCTGGTACCTTCCCGTGCCAGACAAGTGCTGTTTCACTGTGAGAGTGTGAGGAAATGACATCCCACCTGCTTGGCCACAGAAATCCAGGTGTGTTTTGTATCCAGGATGGATTATGGCCTTGGCCATGCACAAAATGGGTATTTATCCTGCTCCAGGCTATGATCCCTATGCCCTTTCACGTTTATGAGGTCACTGTCCAGTCCATTGCTGTTTAAGGCTCTGGTCCCAATCTCCTAAAGTGTTAGCAAATCATCCCACAGTCATGCAGAGTGTAAGGTCAGCAAACACCTAGGAATCATTCTGGCAAATGCACTCCTTTCAAGACAAAACAAATCAGAGAGCATCTGAGATCTGGGGATGGTGCTTTTTAAGAGGTCAGATTTATGGGGGAAAATTGGTTTAAAAAATCAGGTAAATCCAAATTTTAAACATATTTGGAAAATATTTCAGGAATTTCTTCTTTCAGAAGGTATTTTTCTTGTAAATGGTGTGCACAGTTTTGAATGTCCCTCTGATTCTTGAAACAAATGCTGAGTTTACACCCCTTTCTCCACTTTGCTGCTGGATTTGCCCATGGAGGAGGAGATGTATGAAAGATATAATCATTAATTCTGCAGGGAAAGCACAGTGACACCATAGTGGTGTATAATACATGTCTTGGGAATTTCTCAGAACTAACTTTCCTTTGGTTTTGTTTGGATAAATTCTGAGCCAGCTGCTCTTCCAGAGGTGAGTTTCCTGTAGGAAGTCTCCTGTTAATCTGCTCCCCTAAAGCAGGATATGCATTTCCACTGTACCTATGTGATATGACATTCATGCAGCACAGGTTTTAAAAGAATCATGTCTGATAAAATCCTGTGCACTGTGATTTTAGCAATCTTCACATGAGCCTCTCAGCACATCCCAAAGACAAATGAGAACGAGGGAAAGGACTGTCAAACAGAGAAAGACCAGAACATCAAGCTTCAAAAGAGGGGCTGGTCTTGTGAAAAAGGCTCCATATAAGCAATCAGGAAATCTGGATTCAATTCCCAACCTTTCCACAAACCTTCAGCGAAAGTGGAATAATTTTTTTCCCCCGATGCTCTTCCTAAGATATCCAGAAGCATCTGGGATGTTCCCTGCTCTTCTCTAAGCAGGGAAAGGCAGGAGTATTATCAGCCACACTAACAAGTCAATTTGACAGGTGGTTGTTGGATGAATATGCAGCTCCTGATGACAAGTGCACCAGCTCACTTATGATTTTGGAGCTCTTGGAGGGTTCACTCATCAGAGCATTTGGTTACAATCATCCCTCTGAGTTATTTAATCAGCATCTCCTGTCAGGCTGCGGTGCCAGGCCAGGAGGCTGAAATGGTGTAGAAATAGACAACCAAAGGAATGACAATTCTTAATTATCAGGCTGTATATTTGGTCCTGAGGAGTCCCCGAAGAGGGGAGGGTCTGTTTTGTGCTCACACTGGGGCTGTGCTGTGGGTTTGATATTTGAAGCAAACCCTTTCAGCCAGCGGCAGGTTCACAGTCAGGGAACAATGAGAGCAGAGGCTGCTTCACATTTCTGACATACCAGTGATGCCAATTTATGAATTCTTCTATAAATCTCTGGAGATACAAACCATCTGTAAAGAATAAAAAGACAACAACATTTATGCATTTGGTTACACATAAGAGGAGTGAATATGTTTTGTTTAGACAATTCCCATGAATTCCAGTCTCAAGAATCACAGTGTCTTGTTTATGAGTTTTAAATAATGACAGCAAAGCAGAGTTTCCAGATAGCTACACAAAAACATAGATTAATAAGTGACTGCCTTCCACTTTGTTTTTGTTACTGTGCCTTTTAAAGGGCCGAGTTACACCCTATTTGAATATGCTACTGGCTGAGCAGAAATAAAAGAGCTTATCTGCTAATTTAATTTTATCTCCTAAATCAAAAGCAGTTATTATAGGAGCATCAGTTAAGTCTTAATTATATGTTTTTGCTTCTTGAAACTCCTTTATCGAAGAAGGAATAAACAATGAGGAATGTGACGGACTTGGGGTGTTTTTCCAGGCCTTTTATCTCCCTTTGACCTTGGAGGTTATGTGTACAAAATATATTGCAGGATTAGGCCTGAGAAAATTAGGATTTATCATTTTTAGTGATACTTAGAAGAATTTTCCAATGTATGGGTGTTATTTTCCAGTGCTTTGCCAGGTCTTGGGGACATAACCTGTCTTTTACTCCTCAGAATGACCTTCTACCACATCTAAATAGAAAAAGTGTGAGTTATTTGGCCTCACAATTATTTTCCCTTATTTTTCACCTACATTGAGTACACTTCTGTCATACCAACAGCTTGTAAATGTACAGCTGCATCGGTGCTAGCACCACTGGAGATCAGGTTGTCTTGCCATGCAGATTATGACACCTGCATCAAAGTTTTTTGGTTTCTTTTTAAACTTTTCCTCAGTTGTATACACATAACCATCAGAATTACTCTCTGCAAAATGCACTGTCTTGCTGCAAAAGAACAAGACATGTTACTTATCCTAATCTTAGCTTAGGAGGACAGGGAATAAGCTCAGGAATCAGAGTTTACCATCACACTTAAAACTTGAGGGGTGTATGCAGACTTTTTGTGGTGTGTAGGGCAAATTCCCATTAATCCTTAGAGCTGTGTGGCTTGTAGCTTGGTAGCTTTCTAATCCTTCTGGTCAAGAAGCACTTAGGTCTAAGTCACTCTGGAGACTGATGTCATGACTCAGCCAAGTGGAATTAAAAGCACTGATGTGCAGATAGGTTGTGAAGGCGAGGATATCCACTGGGGTGTAGGTGTCATGGCACGGGAAAGGCAGCAGGATGGAGGCTCTGCTGTGAGGAATGACCTGAAAATCCAGGGCCGTGAATGTGAATTTGAGCTCAGCTTTCCACAGCTTTACCAGAGGAGGCTACAGAAAGGACAAAACGCTTCGGGCCACGCGAGAGTGCAGATGTTAATGAAAACAAAAATCAGAAGTTGAAGCATAACCAATTTAATGCCTGTCCGAACTTGTACAGGAGATATCCACTTGCAAGGCGTGCAGTGAGAGCCTGTGACCTCATTTCCCCTGGCACATGGGCAGAAAGTGTTATTTTTCTCATGCCATCACACAGAAACCGGAAGCTTTTCTTTCCAAGTGATAACTTGAACAGATGCAACTTATTTCCCAGTAATGCAGGCGGCAACATGTGTTGCCACTGCAGTTTGAAATGTCCATTAATTTAACAGTAAATCCCTTATCCCTGTAAAATGAAAACGCCACATTCTACATGGATGGAGGAGAGCGTATAACTCTGCTTTTCAGATGTCAGAGCCTCCAGTGGACGATTGTTCACCAATTTCAATTTACACAGCTGGCTGTCTCATCCTGAAAAGATGCCTTAGGACTGAGAAAGCATGGAAAGTAAATTACCATCTCATTCCAAACAACATCATTTCCCTCTCCCCCAGGCTAAAACTGAGGTATGTTAATACAACAATGTTAGGAAGTCAGCCCTGCTTCTGTTGGCACAACATTTGACCTGTGTAAAAGAGACCAAAATTTACTGGATCTGTAGAAATGAAGTTTTGTAGATACCAGATTCTTGTTTGTCTTACCCGAAGATGATTGTGAGGAAGGGATTGAGGTACACAGAGCAGTGAAAGGTTTCAGTGCCATTAGAGTAGAAGTAAAAACAACCTCGCCTTGCAGAGTTAAAACATGCAAGCAAAAAATGAAGGTTCTGCTTTATGTTAAAAAAATAAGCTCATTGAGGATTCTGTTGCCGAGTATTGCCAATTTTTCTTCTCCATGTAATACAGCAGTGGAAAATACTAAATGCCAGACAGTCCAAGTCACTTTCTGACACCATAAACAGTGGGAAGGGAATAATCTGACTCAGCAAGTTCATTATCACTAAGTGCACTTGGGCATGCTGCTTTTCTAAATTTGATAATGCTTGGTTTATGGGTTTGATTATTGAGTTAAATTGTAGCTCACCATAATTAGCCCAATTAATGCTCACTCTACTACTGTGCTGAAAAAGCGAACAAATTGCAGAGCCAAATGCTAATCATGAGCCACATGTGAGAGCAAGAGGGAGATGGGAGCTGTGCAGACACCCCCAGCCCAACACTGCTCTTTTTCATCCTTACTTCACTTACTTCTCCCAGATTATTTTAACATTTGTGAGCTGTTTTCCAGGGCTGTGGTACAGTGGCAAGGAGTCTGGAATTGATACAGGCTCAAGAAATCCTGTCAAGTAATAAGATTTTTCTATTAAAGTTTGATGCTTAGCAAAACTTCAGAGTCCATTCAGAATTATGTTTTTCTAAAGGATCGGAATTGTTTTCCTTTTTCCTGAAAGGGGCATGAGTCAAATAAACAATACCAAAGAGGATGCTATTCCAAGGCATGTTAGAAGCTAGTCCTCATATCCTATGAGAAGTTAAATGTTACTGGGAGGCTAACTCCCTTCTGCCCTTGAAAATCTCCTCCTACATTCATACCTTGAGGCATAACATCAGCTGTACTGCCACAGCCTGAGAGGTCTCAGTTCTCCAGCAGACTTCACCAGAAGTGAAAGGACCTTCATTTTTTTCAGAGCAGTGTAAGCAGACGTTGTGTGATGGCTGCACAGATAAATGCATTTCCATGTGGTCTCCTCAGGTGTGGGAACTGACATCCCTCCAGCCCCAAAAGTGCTGTTCCTGTCCAGCTTTAGGCTGAGATGAAGCTGCCAGGGCAGAACCACACAAAGGTATGCAAACGTGATTTTTGCACATCTTCTTGCACATTTTTGCACAGGAAGATGAGAACACGTGGCTGGATGTCTCCCTCGTTCAGCTCCCATCGTCGCCTTCCTTTCCCAGACTCCCGTGAAAGCGTGAAAAGTGCAGTTATTCACGCACAATGAGGCGTGATCGTTATCAAGGTCTATTTCTGCAAATGTTGTTAAAACAAGGCAATCTCGGAAGCTCCACAAAAGATGCGCCTTTCTCATGCAAAGCAAAACATTCCTGGCGAGTGGAATGCTGTGTCAGAGCTGGGGAAGCCAGAAGATTCCAAACGTTTTACTGCATGTGCACACTCCTCCAGGATGAGACGGATGTTTATCAGCCAAGGAAGGTTCTATCAACAAAATTCAATAGCCAGGGCGGGTTACCGTCCTCCTTTTTTCAAACGAGGTATTCATTTAAAAACTGCCATTGAATTTATATTGATTGCTGCTTAGACTTAAACCACCTCCTCTCTAAGGTATTTATCTGTAGTCATCTGCAACACCTTGCCAACACTTTTACTGCTGTGTAAATAAGGTTATTAGAAGCATAACTCTGTAACTGAAGTTGGAGGCTTACTTTAAAGAATCAGTTATTGGGAGATATAGAACAGCTTGTATTTTAAGACTATCCTCCTGAGATATCTGACTGTTTCTTGAGTCTCTTTCTAGGTTTTCAAAGCCATTTAATGAGCAGGGACACCTTCCACTAGACCAGGCTGCTCAAAACCCAATCCAACCTGGCCTAGAACAAACAGGCCTGTGTAGCTGGATAATTTATTTTAACAAAAGAAAACAGCTAAAGCAAGCTTAGGTTTTTTTAGACTAGAGGCCTCTTTTTCTTTATTCTGATTATTGTTTCTATTATATATTAGACATCAGTAGCCAACAGTATATATGTGGAACTACTGTGAGATAATTCATGTTGTTCTGTACTGTCTGGCCAGGTAGAGGGCAAAAGTTTAATGCAGTTTTATCACACTTTATGATTTAATAAGGTAATTCACAACTCCTACACATTCAGATTAATATAGCCTAATTAAGTCCTTAGAAAATGATCAGCCTAGCCTGTGTTTCAGGCCAACCTGTCCTTTCCTCTCAGTGAAGAGTGTGATAAAAGCAGCTCACATCCCCAGGTGAAGCTGTGTGGCACACAGTTCTGCCATTGATGCCATACAGGATAAAGGCAGCATCAGCAAACAGGAGCCACAGCATCAGCAAACAGGAACCACAGCATCAGCAAACAGGAACCACAGCATCACCCGTGCATTGGCCCGACCCTCGAGGCCCTCCAAGCAGGAGGGGCATCACCCACCTCTTGCGAGATTACACAGCAACTCTTCCTGTATGTGAAAGGGTGATAGTGGGGTTGTCATCAGGTTCTCACAAGTGTAGTCAGCCCCTTGTGCATCCCGGTGGTGGCACAGCCTGTAATTACACAGTCACACACTATTCTTTCTTCAGAAGCCCATGGCCTTATTCAGGGCACTTATTAAGTACTATATTTTGCTTACTGATCATAGGTTCCAAACCTGATTTACTGTACCCATTCAAATTTTCCTCAGAGAAGGGACTGATAAATGTCCTTGGAGGTGAGTCTGTGGCCTTTAAGTTCACTCTGCTTGGTAATTTCTTCACAGACCTCAATGAAATTATTTGCAGAGTGAAACTGTGAGAGGAAATATGAACTGAATTGCCGAAGTCCATTAATTTTGGTTACTGGTCCAGAAGGTCTGCACTTCCAGAAGGCACCAGAATGAAGTGAGGTGCCCAAAGCACAGCTCCTCTGTATCCCAGCTTCAAGTAAGTGTGCTCTGCACTTTGGGAGATTGGGCTTTTCCACGTTGGGCACTCAGAAATACACAGAGACCAACCTGGACAACTGCAGCTCTGTATCCTGCTATCCTAGGGAGATGCTGTGGAGGACAGAGAGGAGAGCATCACACTTCCCTGGGTTCCTCACTCCTGTTAACCCTGCGACCATTGCTCCTCTTCCTGCCTCATTCCTCGTGGTGTGACCAGGCACATTCCTTCAGCAAACAGTCCCAGTCAGTCCTCTGAGTAAGCCCCTGAGTCAGGCAGAGGTCTTGAGGAAAAAATAATATTAAAGATCATATTGTTCTGTCTGTGCACTTAATACTACTCCTCCCAGGCAACTTCAATCCTGACATTTCTCAGCATTAGAATGTTTACATTTACTTCATATTCCAACACAGCTTCTTGGCATTCATTGTCTTATTACTAAGGTTAAAAGAGAAAAAAAAAAAAATTCAAGAGCTGTCAAATCCATGTTTCTTCCTCGGTCACCTTTGTTTTAACACTGTGCTTTCATCCTCAACATCTTTTCCAAAATCTCTGTCCCTGGGCCTGCACCATGCATTTCTTTCTCCTTTTCCTTGTGGCTCTGAATGTTACATCTTGAATTTCAATGAGCCTGGGCCAAGCACTCAGTAGTCAGACATACAGGAGAGCTCTGTGGTCTGGTGCTCTCTCAAGGACTGTAAAAGATGCTGTGCTTCCTTCCCCTCACTTTATCCAAATTTCATGCTGTGCTCCAAAACACAGGAGAGCATCCTTGCCCTCCCTCTGATCTGAATGATGATGACTGAAATAAATAGGTTATTAAATAGAAGCAGGCACAAAGCACACACAATTTCAGTCCAAATAACTCAAATCCACCATTTCTAAAAAAAAAAAAAAAAAAAAAAAAGAAAGAAGAAGAAATTAAAAAAGACAGGCAAACCTACAAAGAGTTTCTTACAGTAGGTTGTCTAAGAAGAGGTGACTAACCCAAACTGCAATGTCAGAATATACTGATATAGAGTGTTATAGGGATAAATACTGTCAAGTCATTATCAGTGTACAATGAATGAAATTCAATAAAGTCAAATGAACCCATCCATCTATTCTTGCAGATTTCCAAATTTTTTACACTAATTTCCGTGTTCCTCTTTGACACTGAATTTTCAGGAGGAGAATCAATTCAGAAAATGGCTCTTAATATAAAATTTAATCATAGCTTTTTCAGTAAGTGTGCAATTTTTTTTTTTTTAAGAAATAAAATGTGATGTGATCTACATTTTTGATTAAACAGGGAAAATGCTTATGGGCTTTATCCTGATAGAGCCTTGATTCCTTAAGCAACACATTATGAGATGTTAATTAAATGACAGTAACGTGTAACATAGCTCCCGTTTTTAATTTATTCAGGCTTCATATTACTTCCACACTGAAGGGATATTCTCACCTTAAAAGAAAGCAGCAGAGCTGATGAAACCTGGTTTCCTCTAAGATTTGTGAGTGTGGGTTGAGCTCAGCCCGGTGGGTCGTGGGGCATCCGTGGGGATCACACTCCTGCTGTGCCTTCCCTGGTGTGGGGCTCTGACAGCGCAGTGGGGACTCACTGGGACAATGCCAAGGGTGTTCTGGCTCTGCTGCTTAGGGAAATGTATTCCTTGAGGGATTCTGGAAGTGCCAGACCTCACTAGATGGGTGCAGAGCAGGTACACACAGAAGGTCTGGACGGGCTCTGGATCAGATTCTCGCTGGATTTTCAGGGTGTTTATCACACTGCCACTGCCAGAAGCATGTCATAGCAGAACAAACACATCTATTTTACTGGATGCAATGGCAGCAAAAGAACACCCAGCCAGTCCCTGGTGGTGCCTGTCCCATAATTTTTTGTGGGATCTCCTACAAAAGGGGAACCCCAGCAGCACAACCCTGGTGTTCAGACGGGTCAGCATCCAACCCTGCACAGGCTCCATCCAGGATGGATCCCTCAGCTGGCAGAGCATGCTCTCCATGTCAGCTCTACTCTGCTGCAGGTGAGCTTAAACGGACTGGTGACTTCAGCATTTCCAAGGGATCAGGGAAAAAGAGGCAGGAAGGGAACACACAGAGCTCAGGAGATCACTTCTTTTGTGTCTGAGCCAAACAAAGAACATACCTCTTTGTTTTCAGAAGTGAGATAAGAAAACATGCTTTCCTATCTTATTTATGCCAGGCTTATTTATTTTATATGTTTGATAGCATTTTCAGGTACTCAGACTGCCTGCAGTTAAACACCTGAAACCCAGTCATTCCAGCACTGGGGTACAGGGAACCTTTGAATTCAGTGTCCTGCCAGCAGCACTGGCATTCAGCATCCTTTGCTTAGGGGATGAAGGTTAATATTTAACATTACATCCATCAGCTCCTAAAAGCTCAGACCTACTAGCATTTCATATTGTTGTCCTTTTACAAGTGGATCCCAGGACAGGGAACACTGTTTAGGAAAGTGGTTTAAAAAGGAGCTGAACAAAACAAAAACACTGGCACAGGGTGCCCAGAGAAGCTGTGGCTGTCCCTGGATCCCTGGAAGTGTCCAAGGCCAGGTTGGACGGGGCTTGGAGCACCCTGGGCTGGTGGAAGGTGTCCCTGACTGTGGCAGGGGTGGCACTGGATGAGCTTTAAGGTCTCTTCCAACACAAACCATTCTATGATTCTCTGATGCTACGAGAAAAAGCCCAAAGCATGCTCTGATATGTTCAGTGCATTGAAATATGTTCTTAGGGCTATACTGAACAGAAATCTAGACAGCAACCAAAATGAAACCTTTGAGTAGTCTATGATGATTTAAAAGAAATGTTCTCTTCTTGGAAGCAGTGCCATGTATTAGGTTGCTTGTTAATCTAAATTTCAATGTCCTTAATTATGCTAATTTTTTTCCTGGCAGATAATTAAAAAGAAGATTTTTAATGAGTTAGATGTCTTAAGATCCTAGAGAGAAGGAAATAATGGGAGAGAGAGGCTGGTAGAAAAGCTAAATAAAACAAAACTCAGACCTGAGATGCATTCAGTCCCACATTCCCCCTGCCATTTAGTAGGCAGATTAATTTCCTTGTGCTGTCCTGTGACGAGGTTTTCTGACTGCGTGCATCCTTGTGATTTATCTGTGTATTTGATGAGGACCTATTTGGGGCACAGGCAACCTTTTATCCTCTGCCTGCAGAAGAAAGGGGTCCTGTGGTAGAGCTTGCACATGAGCCCTCTACAGCAGAAATAATGCTGGAGACTTGTTCCTGCAGACAGAATCCTGACCCACTTTGGAACTGATCACTCCACAGTACTTTTATCATTACCCACCGATGTTGTTTTCCAAAGGCTTGGTCTCTGACCTATTTTCACTCTGATTTCTATGCTAGTGAGGCTTTTATCCTTTAAATTGTTGGATGCTTGTTTGTGTACATACAGCACAAATTTTGCTAACCAAACAAGATCCAGTGTTTCTGTTGGCAAGGGGCTGTTTTTGTGTTAGAAACTGAGGTGTATGTAACAGAAATACTACCTTCATTTTAAGTCTAATACACCTTTCTGTATTCTTCTTGCATCTGGGACTGAGATGGAGATACTGAAATTAGGAAGAATGTATTTACAGCCTGGGGAACAGAAAACAGGTGTGAGAAAACAGCCTTCTGTAGAGCCTCTAAGTGACAATTTTTGCAGAATATTCAATCACAAATGCAAGTGGAGGAGAAATTCTGGGTCAAGGGTTTGACCATACTTTTGCTTTGGCTGATTCTGGAGAGAGCAGCCAGAAATTCCCAGCAAGACCATCCGATACCCTGGGATAAGCATCCCTCGAGCACCAGGAGAACCGGCCACGTGCCGTCTCAGCCCAGTTCCCAGCTCCAGATAATCCCCCTTCCCAAAGCCATTCCCTCAACAGGTGCTGGTGGCCCCTGCTGTCTCCTTCATTAAGGGGCCAAGGACCATGTGATTATGGGAGCTAAACACTCACTTATCCCTGGGTGAAGTTCAACTCTGCTCCAGCAGCAAAGGGCGGCTGGAAGAGGAGGCATCACCATTGTCCTGCCCTCAGGACTTCACCCGCAGCACTGTTAACCCAGCACTTTGCACAGCACTAATCCCCCATTCAGCAAAACACCAGAGCCCTGCTCAGCCCCAAAGCTTGCCTGAACTGGGGCCTCAATTCATTCTGAGAGGAGGGAGAGTGAAAGGAACAAAATAAATCTATGCAAGATACAGAAAAGTGAGTTTTAGGCACTGAATTGCTGTAAACAAATATGTTGCTTACACAGCTAATTGTTAATCAAGTAATTGTGTATATACGTGCATGTGTATATATATGTATATAAATGGACACATACACACCCACATATATATATTTATATATTCCCTCTCAAAAAAAATAAACAAAATGTAAGTTGCTCAGAGGTTTCCTTAGATGCAAGTTTTCTGCAGGTTAGGTTAGCCACAGAAGGAAAAGGGCCACTAAAAAACTAACTAAATAAATATACAGCTTTGTTCAGTTGTATCTCCAGCAGGGATATGACTGTTCATTATGAATAGGGGCTGAAGGCTTCACTGCTCTGTAGTTTATAAATACTAATGAGTGACATATTGAGAAAAATTGTACCTACAAAAGCAAAGTCTTCTGCCATGCAAATCAGGCCCCAATTCCCCACAGATAAGGATCTTTTTGATGGAACACATGCAAAATCTACAGCTCTTAATTCTTTCATTAGTATTCCAGGCAGACGATTGCCAAATAACAGGGAAAACTGTCTGAATTGCTGTGTCTGAAACCTAATATTGATTTGTTTAATAGTGTCAGGAAGTCAAAATTCACAAATCTCCTGTCGATTGTTTATGAGGCAGTTAGCACAGAATTGGATGCCCCTGCTTAATTAATAACTCATTACTGAAATTTGATTATATGCTTGAATGGTTTAAATGGGCTCTAATTCAGTATCTGCAAAGCAGTGTTGCAACAAAGTAAAATGGATCTAAAAGCTTGTTTTTTAACACTATTGCTGTCTGTATTTCATGATCTCCACTGGTGAAGGAGATGTTGACATAGTTGCTGGGGCAGACCTTGTAGTGCATTATGAATTGACACAAAAAGGTGTTCTTCTAATGATGTTATGAACTGCATTCCAGCTAAATTAGAAGGGTACTTTCAGAGAAATTACACTGATTTCAAAAGAAAGGAGCTCTAAAGGTGATTTTTTTAGCATGTGATTAATTTATCAGTAATGGAAACGAGGAGAACAAAGATATTTCTACCATGGCCTTTTATTCCCAAGCATCCTGGGGATTCAGGTTTGTGTGTCTGGGGTCCTGAGCTCTTCAGTGACTTAGGTGCTCTTGAAACTCCTATCCACCATATTTTATGCTTTTTTTCTGGCACTTTCTCAGAGCTGGTATTAATGGAGGGAAGAAATTTTCCAGGTGTAATTTTGAAGTTCTGAACTTCACCAACTGAACCTTTTCTCATTTTCAGCATTTGACTATACTAAAATGTCTCCACTGAGGATTGCCCTCTCACCTTTCTTGGTTTTGAGAAAACAGAACAAAACAGATATTAAAAAAAGTAGATTTGTGCACAGTTCTGAGATAAAGTGAACTAAAATAAGCTGTGTCTAAGGGTAATCAGGACACTTGTTTTGGCAGTGCTGGGAATCCCCAGTTTTCATTAATTTTTTCATTAATTACAAGGAATTATTATCTTGCTGGAAAATTGAAAATGGGTTTGCCTGGCTCCTGGTATTTCCCTTCAATGCACACACCGATCACCAGTAAACCTTTGTGCTAAAGTCTTGTGTGGATTTCTCATAGTGGATGCTCTGGGAGGTTATTTGGTCTGCAGGGCTTTCCTTACTCCCCAGTGAAATTCCTTGGAACCCCACTGAACTCCTGCTGAAGATGGTGCTCACTGCTGGTGGGATGGACACATGCTCCAGGGTGACTGATGTGCATACCATGAACAGTGGTTAGCAAACAGCAGAAAGGGAAGAGTTCACAGGCCACCTGTTGTCTGAGTGTTGTGTGCCCAGACTCTTTTAACCGAGTTCAAGAAGCCTGTTTAGCCAAAAGCAGTAAAAAATTAATAATTAATAAGATTCAAGCAGATATGTTCCACCAGCTCCAGTAGGATAAATCAGTGAAATGCTTCGGGAAAAGCTGTTCTCATGAGAATTCCAGGTGTGGTTTGCCTTAATGAAAACCTTTGCATAACTGGGGGAGTTTTAGAGCAACCTAGACAGGGAACACTGAGCTGGTCAAAGCTGGCCCTGGAGGCAAGAACTTGACCCATAGCAGTAATAAATGGCATCATTTCTCTGAAGTCTGTGAAGCTGAGGATTTCAGATCAGATCCTCAAAGCAACTTAATCCTTCAATCAATAAAATATACTTCTCTAAATATCCCTGAGGAACTGGACCTTGGAACTTGGACCTCGATCCACATGAAGTGCTAACACCTACTAAGGAGATGCCTTCTTAGGTACTTCTACAAAGAATAACCTTCTAAAACTTGCATATTGATGTAGCCGGACTATCTCTCAGAGTAATAAACAGATCTGTTTGATGAGCAAATACAAGTGCTCTGAAATACATATACAGGTATGTATAAAAATAGGAATCAAGTGGTAGTTCTAATTGAAATAAAATTGACTGAGGTATATATTACTCAGTATGGTCATGGAATCTTAATGTTTGAGCACTTTGAGGGGAAAAAAAAAAGGCAGAAAATGACTTCAAGTTTGCCTAGAACTGCCCTTAATCTTGTGCAGATGAATAAGCAGTGAGTTACCTGTCCATGTACTGTGTAGGCAGTGACTGTGTCTGGCACATTAGCTGAACTCCCTGGTATAAACTGTGTTACATTTTGTGTCCAAACCTCTCTGGAAATGTGAATTGCAGTATATTCTATAGCATAAAATGGCCAATTATTAATTAAGCTCTCTTTCTCTTACAACCTTTTCCTGCACAACTTGCGTGGGCAGGGGAAGACGCTTCTGATGTCCATGTTTGGGAAGGGCAGAAACCCTGGTAGATTTAGTAAAAACACCTTAGAAAAGGAGACAAAAAAAAAAAATCTGAGTTTTACCCCTCTCATGTGGTTTTCCCAGCCTTAGAATTGGGAAGTGCTGTAGGTTAAGCTCCTATGCTCTGTCTCTGAGCACCGTGCTCTTGCAGCAAGATGCTAATGCTGTTTCAGGTTCTCTGAAGCCTTTGAAAACAGTTGTGTATTTATCATAAGCAGAGCCCATCAACACTGAATCAACAGAGGTATTTTTTAAAAGTCATCTTTACATTATCCATATGACAGATTTTTTTTTTTTAAAGCTGTAATTTTTCTGCCTTTTACAAACAGGTTTTAGTGATGTTTCACACAGATTTTTTCCATTTGAATTTCTGATAACTAGAACATCATTATAATTGTTTAGCATGTAGATTGCTTAAGCAGTTTAAGATGAAGATTATTTTAAATTTCCACTCTTACATAACTGAGCATATTATCATCATTAACTGTGAAACAGTCATTAATGATAACTAACAATAAATTATACCATCACAAGTTCATTTTTCAAGCAAGAAGGAATTTCTGTACATTTTCATACATGCAACCATTAACAATGTTGTAGTTCATAGGTCTGCTAACTTTTTCTAGTGATGGGTAACTTTTAAAATAATTAAGCCTGGGCAACTAAGAACGTTTTTGAACCATAATTAAAGACAAAACATACCTTCTAAGCAATGTTTTAACTTGTGCTAAACAGCAATCTCAGGAAGAATGCTGGTTTCTTTCTGCTCTGGGCCGATTTGTCAAACTACTATTAAGAAATTTTAGTTATAAAAAAAAAAAATGGAGTGAACCTTTATTTTTTCTCCTCTAATTTATTACGGTTGATTACGCAGCTGGAATGGGAAGGTAGCTGCTGTTTGTAGTTAAATAACTCCTCACAATTTCTTAAAGAAATGATCTTCAAAGCTTTAATGGGTCAGTGGCTCAAGTACAAAGGAAAGATTGATTTTCATACTCCCACTCTTTGTTCCCAAAGTTTAAAACAGACACGTTCTGGTAAATTAGTTTGTCTATGTTATTAATGGAAGAACTTATTAAACTCCCATAAATACATGGTGGTATCTTACTTAAAACACAGAATGCATTTGCTTTGAAAAAAATACACGTTTAAAAGTAAACAGGGGTGTAATATTTTTATTTGATTTCAGAAGTGCCTGAGAAGGCAGAAAGCAGGAGAACCGGGGGTTTGCAAAATGTATGAGGTATGCACGGTGATGAATGGCACCGAGAGCGCGGGCTGGAGCCGACAGAAAATACCTTACTGGTGTTTAATGAAAAGCATTCCCGTCCCGGGAAAGTGGAGATGCTGCGGGGAGAGAGACTGCTTCGAGCAAGAAATATTGTCTGGGGGAAACGCTGGTTTTAGATGAGGCTCCTGAGCACGTTCCTGGAGAGGAGAGGAGGGAGGGTGGGCTGATGGTGAGGGAACATTGCCGGGGTCAGGGCAGGCCTCGGTGCTGGCAGAGAGGAGAGGTGATGGCAGGGAGATCACTCAGCCCCACGGAGGGAGCAGCTCTGCTGCTACACCAGGGGCACGAGGGGAGTGTTCCCCAGCCACAGCTCCTTCTGCAGCAGCTGCAGGTCAGCACAGGTCCGTGTCTTCCCCTGCACAAGCGGAGACACTTGTGATGTATTCTCATGGCCCCGAGGTCACCGAGTCTCCCCGATGATCTGCCTGTCTGCAGAAGGATGTCTCGCCACACTTAATCACCTTTTCTTTCACTCACCCCACAGTGTTTAGCTTTCCCTGTGAATAAACCCCCCACATCTCATCAGTTCACAGGGAGGGACAGACCCTCAGAAGTGTTCCCAGTTGACCCCATCAACAGCTATAAAGGTTGGTGTATCAGACGGGCTCCAGTTAACTAGAAATTCACTACCAAGGCTGTTATCAGAGGTAAAAGCACCAGTGGAACTGGAACTCACACCACTGCTGCCTGCTAATGGAGGGGCAAGCTGCTGTGACAGGCCATGGGGGTATTGCTGGTGGGTTGATCAACTCAATGGGGCTGGTCTGTGTTCCCCATTCCCACTGGAGGCAGCTGAGCTTAGTCCTGCTGATGAATATCCCTACCAACTCTAGTCTGAAGGTCAGAGCTATGGGGTTGATCGTGGGAAGATGTGGATTTTTCCCCTGCATGTTGATGGTGCTCAGTGCATGGGCAATGTTTATGGACTGCACTGCATCTTTCCATGTCCTTGCTGTTTTTTCAATTCATCCAGGCAATTTGTCATGGACCCCAGTACATCTGGGAGGGAACCAAATAACTGTGCTGCCTTGATACAGGGGGTGCAGGAAATAATCAAGGTCTAGCAAGAAGCATCCATAACAGTTGACTGTGGAACCTCACATCAGTGGGCTTGTTGGACCCAAAATCTGACTCTGCCTGGGCTCATTTCTGCATTTATCGTATCAAGAGCTGCACCTTTGTAATAACAAAGGAAAAAATCATGGAGATAATAATTAGCTGCAAAGACCACACAAAAAAAGTTTCTAAAATGATAGCAGCCCCCTGCACTGACACTGAAATAAAATGTTTGTGAAATGAGAGTGTATTTCCTGGCTCTGGCACTCAGAGCAATGCACTTTGCTATTGCACAGGCTCTGGACACTGTCTAAGGGAGCTGTGGGTAGAGAGAAAAGGAGAGGAAAATATTCCTGGAGCACTTTCCCCTTTTTACCAACAGAGGGATTTGAGAGCCTTTCTCCATCTGCAGGTTCTGGCAGTGATGCAGCCATAGGAGACGAGGGATGTGTGTGCACTGTAAACATGGCCCTGTGGATGCTGTGTCGTGTTCAGCCAATGGTTTCACGTGTGACAAATTTTCCAGGACAGCCTCACTGAAACACAGCCTAAGGAATCTCTTCCAAGGCACCAGAGAGATGGATCTACCGCTGGACAGGAGCAATCATCTGCTTAACAGCTCAAAGCTACACACACACACACACACAAATTTGGGTCAGGAAGTCAAAAATAACATTACACCAGATTCAATTTGAATTGTATGAGGGTTACAAATAAGCAGAATATTGTTGTGGTGCCTGGGTTAATATTTTCCTCTTTTGGAAAGCGCTGCAGGGTTATTAAATGTATATAAGTGGTTAGGCAGGCGCTGCTTTTATATCTCATCTGTAAGGAAAAGCTTCCAAAAAGGCACTGGCTTTTAACCACGGGCTCTGTGGAGAGATAAGATGCCAGTTAGGGATGAACCAGCCCTGCTCTTCTAGCACAGGAGGTTTCCCCTGTGACTGGATATCCAGGGCTCTTCCACTCCCATTTCCAATCTGTAGTGCTCACTCCCAATCGGTTCATTTGTCCAAACGTGTGTTTACATCTCCCAAGTATTTGAAAATGGCAATAAGCACCCAGCTTGCTCTCTTGCTTCCAGCCAGGCCGGGGAAATGGCTTTATTAGCGTGTGACTGTGATGCTGTGTGTGTGTGAACACGCCCAAGCACGTGCTGAGCTCTGACACCATCCCAGCCCGAGATGGTCTGACTGCAGGCTGCATCCCAGCTAGGCTTCTGCAAAGATCAGACAGGGAAATCTCCCTTTTGTCTTCGAAGCGTGAATGGGTGCTGAGCTTTCAGCAGTCTGTGAACTGCTTCAGTTCCTCTGGAACATCACAGCAACTTTTAAATTAATGATTTACTGTAAAAACAAGAGGTAATAAAAACATGTCACTATCTGCAACCCCTCTCCCCTTCGCCCAGCTGAACTGTACGTGGATATTGAATCTCTTTTGTTGGCAGAAATCACAGTAATCTCTAAAGGACGTGCTTCTTCCGCCTTTTTGGGCTACCTCACGGAGGAGAATTCCAAAGATTTCTGGAAAAGCTTTTTAACATAGGCAGCAGAGCTCCCCTCCTTGTACCCTTCCCCCAGTATCATTATCAGTTACAGGATGCAGGTGACCAAGTAACTATATTGTGATTACATGGAAAATACCTCACAAGTACATAATAATTACAAGTTCATGTAGATTGTTTAGTAAACACATTTGAAGTAAGAAAATAATTCAAAGATTAATTACCCCTTAACTCACAGGATTTAAATTATTTTCCCCCAAATGTACAAATATATTTGTAGTGACTTCAAGGCTGGCAGAGAAGGAGTTATGATGGTTCTGATCTGAGAGGAAAAAATGAAATTTGACAGGCATGGATTATTTAAAGCACGCAGACGTGAGCCATGTAACCATTTCACTTTGATGCAAATCATAGAGGAAAGCACAGGAGGGATGGCCTGTACAGAGAAGTAGAGGACAAAGTTAGGATCTCCTGCCATCAACTTGAAATTTAAACATGCAATCATTTAATGGCAGCGCAGCATTACATTTCTTGTTGCATGCATTAATGTCAGCATCTGGGACAAATATTTTGACAATTCTATTAAAATGCTTCACCATTCCCTATCTAACACCTGTTAGCTCTAATTTTCTTTCCTGAGAGACGTACATCAGTAGACAGTGTAGATTCCAAATCATTTATCACTTTTAAAGTGCTTCCATATGAGCTTTTGGGGGGGCTTATCTTGGCCTTAGGAAAACCTTTTCTGAATGTATTAAAATTCAGTACTTAAGGGGGAAAAAAGTGTAGACATCAATGTTTCATAGCGTTCATGTCTGGTAATTATTAGCCTAAATTATGGCTCGCACATGACTTGACAAAGTGGACCATGCATTTAAAAAAGCTGCTCACTAGATATGCACTGCTCAATGTGTTCCAAGTTATTGAGATGTCAGTCAGTAATCATAAAGCAAACACCCCTCACTGAAAGGACCCTGCTAAGAGGGCTATGAGGCCTGGGGGACTACCTAAAAATGTCAGAAATGTTACAGTCTGAATGAATGACATCAGCAAGAGAATGTGTTTAAAAACATGTGCAATTACCCAATGCAATGAAATGCAAATCCGGGAACATGACAGACCTGAGGAGCGGTGCTTGGGAGGGAGCACTTAAAACCTAACCAAAATGCTGTGCTCTGGAAAAGGAGAAAACATTCACACACATAAAAAACTTAGGAAAATGTGGAAAACGATCACGTTGGTGTTTTTATTGCTACACTTTGGGGAGAGGGGAAGAAATGCGTTATATTCTTTATCTACGGGCACATAATAGACTTGCTTATCATTACGTGTGTTAAATCACTCCCTGTGTTGCTCCTATCATGCAAAACAAGGTGTTCTGTGAATTAATGCGGTGTTGGTAATCTCTCACCTTTCACAATGCTGACCATGAGTTAATCAGCTCGCAGAGAGCTGAGTGTTATGTGCAGTGTTCCAGCAGCACTTGCCTTTGCAGTGCAATATCCTCACACGAGAGATAAGGCCTAACCTATTCCCACTGAAGGGTGTGGGAATGCTGATGATGATTTGGGTGGGTGAAACAGCGGGTCCACAGGCTGGATTTACCCCCTGCTGCCACAGTGCCAGGGGAAGGGACGGAAGGTGACATCCAGGGAAGCAGACCTGGACTCTGGGCATTTCTTCAAGCACAGGTTTCGTTTCTCTCGTCTGGCTCTGAAATGTGCACACGAGGCAGCCACTCCAAACCTTCAAACCCCTTCAGAGCCTCTCGAGGAACTGGACTGCACCTCCCTGCACCTTTCACAGGCACCTGCAAAGAGCAGACGGACAAACAGCAGCAAACAAAGCCCCCGGAGCAGCTGGCAGCGACCAGAACCCTGCGTGCGTCTGGGGACAGCTTAAAAACGCCCATCAGCGCCTGGATACCCACCTTCACTTTCACACGTCTGCTGTTTACTAAATAACGTTTCAGCACAGTTTTCATCTTATAAGGAAAGTGTTTGAAACTCGGAATAAGTGCACTTAATTAAAGGAAGGCTGTGAAAATGTGCACTAATCTGATATGACTAATAGCAAAGTGCATGAAATTGCTAATTAGAATTTCATTAAAGGTGCTGCTTTATCAGACTGCGAATATCACAACCTTTAAAATTCTTTCAGGAAAGCTTAATTCCTTTTCAAACAGAAATATTCTTTAAAGACATTTGATTTGTTCTGAAGGAATTTGTAGCTTAGGCTGAAACATAAAATGTTGCCAATATTCCACGGGAGTAATATTTGAATAAAAATATGTATCAGGTACTTTCTTTCATCAGGCAGATGAATAATTTTTTTGAAAATATTATTGTTCAAATAATACAATCAACTAAGAAAAATAAAGTTTAATCTTTAGATTATTTCAAACATGATTTGTTTTTATGCTTATACTGTAATATTTGATATGCTTTCGCTTTAAAGGAGGAAAGAAATGAAAAGCTCGCTTCAAAAGTAATGTAAGAACAATAAAATATACAGCTATGAATGTAATTTTATAAAAAAAAAAATAATGAGGTTTTGGATGTCCAGAAAGAGAAAATTAATTGTCTACAATGATTTTAAAAAATACATCAAAACCAAGTATTCTTTGTGAAGTGTCTTCTAACATCTTAAATAGAAATAAAAAAAAAATTAAATCTGTATTTGTAACGTATGGTGCAAACTTTGCACAAATACCCGTATTCTATACTTTCCTAAAATATTATTTCATTTTACCTCTTTTTTTTTTTTTTTTTTCCCTTGCTGAAACTCAAAGCTTACTGCTTTTTATTTAGTTTATTGTCCCTTACCTCTCTCATCTGATGGCAGTTTCTCTCTCCAGAATTACTGTTAATTTTGGAAGCACACTATGCCAGCAGTGATTTCATTTTTGCCCAGACATCCCCTCGCTGTGACTGATGGGGCAGTCCTTGGCTTTGCAAAGCACTTCCAGGGAGCAGCAGCAAAGCTGCCCTTGCTTTCAGGTTCCCTTCTGCTGGACAAACAGCTCCTGCCCAGCAGCTTTTGGCTCCTGAGCCTTCGGAAATGCCCTTCCCTCTGCATCCCCAACCTTTCCTCTCTCAGAGCAGCATCCCCAAACTTTCCTCTCTCAGAGCAGCATCCCCAACCCTTCCTCTCTCAGAGCAGCATCCCCGACCCTTCCTCTCTCAGAGCTGCATCCCCAACCCTTCCTCTCTCAGAGCAGCATCCCCAACCCTTCCTCTCTCAGAGCAGCATCCCCAGCCTTTCCTCTCTCAGAGCAGCATCCCCGTGCCAGCCAAGGGCTCTCCTTCCTCGGGACATACTGAACTCATGTTCACAGATCAGATGTGACTAAATTATCTTGTGTGTCACACCGTGAGTTTTGGTCCAGAAACCAGCAGGTTTTCTTGCATCAGCAGAGAATGTTTGGGACTGAAATACCTTTATTCCTTTTTCCCTGGAAATTTACATTTATCAGCATAAGTAACTAATTTAAGTCTTTCAACCAAACCAAAGATCCTTGAAGCAGCGTAGTTTATGTGTATTAAAAAAATATCCATCAAGGATTTCTGTTTGTGGGCTCCAATTATTGTTATTAATATTATTAAAAAAAAAGAAAGGAAAAGGAAAAAATACATACTTTTGCCAGAATTAAGTATTCAGAGCACATTTTTAGAAACTCAAATTAAAAACTAATCAATGCAAATTTACATGACAAAAAGATTCTTGGAAATGGATAAAGAGTGAACAGAAGAATCTTTACTTAGGAGATAGTATATTATTACTTTGAGCATTTTCTAAAATCACATGTCAATTAGAGTTTGGTGTGATTTCAGCTCGTTATAGGTATTTTTGTGCCAGAAGGTATTTTATCAGTTGGACAAAGCAACACATAAAAGTCATTTCAGCTTTCTTCATAAATATGCCAACTTTCTTTATGTACATTTGCTTTCTACAATAAATACATTGATAAAAAATCAGTCTAGACTTAAATAAATGAAAATTATGCTTATTAAATCTAATGTCTGGTGTCAAAAGTGAGGTGTCAATCTTACCTATCTTACTTCTAAGCAAGGCAAACAAAGCTGCTAATTATAATATTTAAGTTTAAATATAGAATTATTGTTCAAATACGGGAAACAATGGTGTGGTTGTTCTTTCTACAGCTATATGATTAAGACTACTTATGTCTCATTTTATGCAAAATAAATGACACATGATTGTGATTTAATTCATGCTAAGGAAATGTCTACAGGGATTTATGACAAAAAAAAAAGCAGCAATAACAATCCATACCTTGTTACTTGTCAATAACTGCATTCAGAACAGTAGGGAGTAGAGAAAAATAAATAATTGCTGGGAAAAAAAACCCGCAGATACACTAAAGGAGTAGCATGCAATAATTTACACCCTGTTAATTTAAGGCTGCTGGCTGTAATTCAGTGAGTGTTATAAACTGATGTAGCTCTGGGATATTCTGCTTTCTTTCATTCCCCCTCTCATAACTCTCCCCTCTCCCAGCCTCAGGTGTGGGATCCCCGGTGCTGCAGCAGATTGACGACCCCACAGACACGACTGGACTGTTTGCTGGGCAGAGGGGAGACAGTGACACTCACAGTTTCCTTCTGCAGAAACTGTAAATGGGTTTGTTTGGGTGTGCAAAGGAACTCAAGGCTCTGGTCCTTCCCTCTCCCCATGTGAGATGAGGTGTGGTGTCCACAGGAGCAGCCCCAAGCACCTGGCCTGGCACAGCCCATGGAAACGCAGGCCCCTGGAGTTTGGGGACGAGACTAAAAGCCATATAAGTGTTTGTCTGGGTTGCTCACCCTTGTTGATGGTGGAGCTTGATGTGAGGCTCTTTACAACTTTAAAAGGTGAATTTGTTTGAAGGTTGACTTTCGTGGGTTATAGGTTCAGGGAAGATGCTGAATCTGGCTCAGAATAAAGAAGCCAGATTTGTTTGCAGGATTTACAGAGTTTGCACTGGTCTGCAACTGGAAAGAAAGTTGTCTCCTTAATTCACAGAAATGTCTGCTCATGCTGTGGTGAGGGCACCAACCTCCACAGCTCTGCACAGCTCCTCTCTGCAACCTTGCAGAGCTTTGTTCCTTTGCCATATTTCTTCACTGCTTGGCCCCACAGAAAAAAAAACCAAACCAAAACAAACAAAAAAAATCAATCACAAAGAAAAATATCTGGTTCTGCCAGGTAACACCTTTTTATTACCCAATTTCTGTTCATTAGACTTTGCTTGGACTCAGCATCTCACTGGGTGGAAATCACAGTCCTAGAGGGACACTACATGCCCTTGCAGAAAGTCTCTTGTTCTTCCCTGCAGTGGCAGAAGCATTAAATCTGCTAATTATGTTTATACTGAGCCAATATTCCTACATTTTTTGTTAGAAGCAATGGCCAGTAGCACAGGACTAACAAAAGAGTGAGAAAGAAAAAATAAGCAGGAAATGCTTAAGCTTTGTGAGGCTTTATGGGCTGCTCTCAATTCCTTTGAAAACATTGCTTCGTGTTTTTCCTTTATTTTATATTTATTTTCAACCTTTCTCTGTATCTTGTCTTAGGTTTGCTTCTTTGTCTCTTCTCTCTCTGTTTTCTTTTCCTCTTGTGTTTATGTTTTTTTCCACATCATCTCATTTATCATCCACTACCTTTGTTTGACTCCATCTCAGGCCTGATGGTTTCCTCCTCCTCAAATCCAATATGCTTTGCTTTTCCTCTTCCTTAGGCCTTGCCACGTGCAAGACTATGCCATTTTTTAACTCACATAAGCTCTCACTGCAAAAATACTTGCTAAAACTCATAAAAATATTGCTGCTTCTTAAATTGAATGAATGAGTCACTTCCTCTGTTGCCCTTGGACATCTCCAGACAAACCTACTTTATTAGTTTGTGTGTAAAAAGTAAAGCAGTCTAGTGTTTTTAGAAGAAATGCTAAAAGAAAACTTCTTTCCCCCACCTTTTGTTGAATATGGCTTGAAAATCCAGCTCTGCACACAAATTGCCAGATTCTGTATTGTTTTATCCAAACCTTTGTAGGTAATCCAGGAAGCCCACCTAATCAATTGAAGATCATACAATATTAGACTTAATGCTGCAAAGTGCTGCTTTATAACTCACATAACAAGCTCCTAAATAATTCAAACAGCAAACATACCCTACTCAGTGATGGGAGGCTGTTTAGATCAGCCAGAGAATGTCAGCACATGGCACATCCCAAGGATCTCCTGCACCTCAGGAACCCCACCAAGTTAATTGCTGGTTTCTGACAGCAGAGAGCACGCTGGGAGCAGGGTGAGCTGCTTCAGCCTTTGGGGCATTTGCAAACATCACCCATTTTGCCCCTGCTTGTAAAACACCAGGTGCAGCATGGAGCATGGAAATCCCATTGTGAGGCACTTGGCACCAGCTTGGCTTTGGATTCATTTGTGAATTCACATAAAGGCTTTAATGTCAATTGTTTTGCCTGTTAGATTTATGCATAATGCCATACATGTTTATATATGTATTGTAAAAGTCTAGCAAGAACAATCAAGCAATTACATCATTTTGCACTACATGTGTAAGACACATAAAAAGGTAATCAAACTGTGCTGCTTCCCATCTTCATAATGGAGGTACTTTGAAGGCTGTAAATAGACAAGAAGCTTCAGAGTAAATTAGCAACATTATAATTTTCATTAGACACCTGCCCTGTAGGATGGATCTGCCCAGGTGCTCTTTGTACTTATGTATGTTTTAAACCACTGTTTTGATTTCTAAATACCCCAAACACACTTTCATTCATAATTTTTATCTCCTGGCTCTATTTTTTAACTCCATACTGATTTCAGAGAGTCCTAGGAGAAAAAAAGGGAGGGCAAATAAGTCTCTAAAATAATTTGAATAAGTCTCTAAAACAATAAATCTCTAAAATAATTTGAGATTAAGTTCTATCCATCAGTTTCTGGCCTGATCCAAGCCTCCTTGAAGTAATTTGAAGTTTTGAAGACACTTTTGTGGTCTTTGGCTCACATGTGTAGCTCTATTAATTCTGTGTATAAAGGACCACCCAGTCTTCAGCTGGTGTCTCAGCTTCAGTGTAATAATTCTAGCTAAAGATCTTATTCTTTAATACATAATATTAAAAATATATAGAGAAGTGAGACAAAGATATATAGGGGAGTAAAATTATTTAACTATATAAACCAGTGAAGAGTTATATTGTCATGAAACTGTGTTCTTTAATAACAGTGTCAACTTCTCATAGAGACTTTAGATGAAAACATTCAACAGTGTTATAAATACAATGCAAAACTCAGTTACTTTTCAGAAATCAGCTACTGTAAAAAGGAGATGTATAAAATGGAGAAGTATCTTTTTTGCATTTCATGGCTTATCTCTTCATTAGCCACCACAACAGTGGGCAGTGTTGTTGCATCAATATTACAAACACATTTCCCAGCTGACATGCCTTGGAGTCAGTACTACAAATCTGAGGTGCATGAAAAATTCTAAACTGCATTTAATAACTCCCAAATTGGCTTGTTTCATTTAATTGAAAACCTCCACAACATTTTAAGAGTAAGCTTGCTCATGAAAACAGTATGAGTCCTTGTTTGTGTGTTTAAATATATCCAATATATACATGTAAGTATATTTGTATATATACATGTATCTGGATAAACATCTGTTCTATCCTGCTCTGAAAGATGCTACCTACGGAAACTGTGAAAGGCTGACTGAATTTTCCAGTTCTGTGAGGATGGAGCTGTTTTGAAGATGGGACCAGTATGTCCTGCTGCTTCTGATGGTTTGGAAAACAGTAGTTTCACATCACAGCATGAGACAGAGTACACACCAACTGAGTGAGTTACTGCTGGATCATCAGGCAGTGAGTAAACACAAAGGTGCAGTCATCCCCACAGCTATCTTCCAAGTCCCTTGGCACTTCAATAGAACATATATTTTACTATCTGAAACCTTTTCACTCAGGCATTGTAGTGGGAAGGTACTATAATCACACTCTGTTTGGAAATAGCCCTTAAAAAACCCAAAATTCATACTTTCATGGCCCTGAGTGGGCACTTGAGGGCCGAGCAGCAGATGTAACATTTACACTGAAGTGCCTCTCTCAGGCACTGGATGTGTATGAAATGGGTAAAATGTATTATAAGCCCTCTTTAGCAGTGAGCCAGGGAGGGGTTTAAGACTCCAGCTTCCAGCCACTCAAAAGGTGGGTGGAGATAAAATCTTGCACGTTTCCTTCTGCAGCTTCTTTGCCCATTGCAGACAACATTAAAAAAAAATTAAAAAAAAAAAATTACATCAGTCTAGCAACGTGCATTCACTGCAGCCATGTTTGATGGCTCATGAAGGATTTGACTGTGCATATTTTGCTGGAGGAAACGTGTGTTATTTATCACACAGGCTTCTCCTCTTTCCAGGACTGCCAAGGATAATGTTACGCAATGTTACAGAACGAGATGACAGATCAGTGGGTCTCCTGCCAGTAAATGATCTCTGATAATGCTGATTAAATATAAAATCAGGAACTGGAGAGATGCAACAACTTATGCTTCTTTTGGACTGTTTCACAGTTCGCTGGAAAACAGAGAGCTCTGAAACGTGGACTTTAAGGAACCGTGGGCTGTGGAATCGAAAATATTAAGCACCCAGAAGAGGTTTTATACAGTAGTTTCCCCTAATCTCAGAAACATCTGTTCATTTTTAGAAGTAAATCTGTATACAGTTTACATTTCAAGGAGGGTCAGATTCCATTCTTCAATTTCCTTTTTGTGTGTGTGCCTGTGTATCATTTGTTGTATTTGCAATCAGTGTGGGTTTTATCCTCGCTTTCTTTTTCCTCATGGTGTTGCCTATTCTCTTGAAATAAAGCTGGCTCATTTTCCAATCTAGTCATGTGTAGATAAAAATGATTCCACAAGTATCAGCATGTGATATTCCCTTCTTTGTGAAAACTGGGAGCAACCCGAGCAATGCAAAAAAATAAAATACCTTCTGGAGACAAGGGAAGGGATTTTCCTTGTACACAGAAGCTGCAGGACTTCCAGAGCACATCAGCCAATTGATTACCCATTCAGTCTACTTTGTTTCCTTTCATAGCACAAATAAGATTTGTGACAATTTAGAGATGAGATGAAGTTTTGAAGCTTCATTTGATTTTTTGGCTTCAAAGAAGGAAGGCCTCCAGAACAGAGGGACTGGGTTCTTACCACACAGAATTGATTTTTCTGGAGGCAGCTCTTCCATTCACTGACTTGACTGGAGGCCCTTTCTGTAGGAATGCCTTCCCAGTAATTCAAGGGCTGGCAGTGAGCACCGGGAGATGTTCCCTCCTAAGTTTCCTTCTATTCTCTTAACCATTGGTGTCGGTGTCCAGATTGCCCAAGGCACAGAGGATTTGTTTCCAAACAAATGTTCAAAGCAGTCAGCCTGGTTGTGTGATAGCCGTAGAAGGGTTTCAGTTTAAGCTGCAACAAACAATAGAAAATGCTGGACAATCGTGTATTCCATTGGTAATCAAAACACATTTTCCTTGTGGTAATACAGGAGCTCAACACAGCAGAGATAAAAGAAGAACTGTTTACACAGGCTTTCTGGGTTTAGAGCACTTAATGAGTGGTGCTGTAGGATTGTGCTGGTGCAGGTACCCTGTGGGTAGTGCTAGAGAGCATCCCAAGTATGTAAGGAGAGGAATAGCAATAAAAAAAAAATCTTTCTGTGAGAAATCACTCCATTACTTTTGGGGTTTTAAATTTTTGCTTTATTGATACTTTTGGATGAGTCTCTCGGCATGGAAGGCAATGGTTTTATGAAGAATTAAGGGCATGTAATTTTGAATAGAAAAGGCAGAACCCTAAACTGGACCTCTGTGTGCCTCTGGTGCAGAGAGCTGACCTTCACTGTAAAGCAAACAAACTGCTGAATTATGGTTCTTACCAGCTTTGGGGTTTTATTGCTCTCTACAAATTATAACAATGTTGGCTGGAGCTCATCTGCTTCTGAATCACTGTGGCAAGATCCAAGTGAGTCCCACCCTTTGGGGCTGGTGCAGACACAGCTGATTTTGGTCATGGCTCTACAAGCCATGCAAGTAGACTGAAAGTATGTCAGGACTGACTTTGCAGCTCAAAGTCCCTTGACCATCGGGCACCAAGCCTTCCCAGACACATCCTCTTCTGACTGCCAGCCAGGGCGTTCCAGCTGATGTGAATCCACATGTTCTCTGCAGCTGAACATTGACAGATCTGTGAGATGCTGTGTCTGATAGCAAGGACTTGTACAAGTAGGTATAACCTTCTAACTGCTGGCATTTTAAACCTCTCTGTCTTTCTTGTTCTTCCAGCAGCTTCCTTGTCGAACAATATCAGGCAAAGGACAGAGCTTGTAAATCTTTGCCTGCAGGAGCTTTAGAGATGTAGAAACAAATGCTAAGAATGCTCAGGCTTTCGGGAAAGGCCCGAGGTCCTTCAGGACTGCAACGTTTCTCCCCAGAAGCTTTTTGGAGACAAGACAAAAATATTTGGCAGTATTGAATGAATCAGATAATGCAGAGCAATCTAGAAGGATGAGTGTTGATTTACCTGTTTCTCCCTGGAGAGAAGGAGGGGACACACAAGGGAAATGTTTTTCTTGATCAAAGGCCATGGTGAATGACTGCAGCAAAATCTATCAACTTTCATGTTTCATTTAGCTACTGAGAAATGTAGAAGTTTGGTGGTTCTCTGACAGCTCTGGGGGCTTGGAATTCTATTCACATAGAACTATTGCAATGGTAAGCTCAAATTGTCAATTTAGAAAAACGTCATCTGAAGTGATTCCTCCCCCCTTCCCCCCGACTGATTGGACGGTTGCATATTTTAGAGCAGATAACTGATTCCATCATGCAGGAAAATGTTCCTAGCAGACATCTTCAGTGGTAAATCTTTTATATCATGTTGGAAGAGGAAAAAAGAGAGTCCTGATCATATTCTATATAACTAAAAAAAAAGATATTTTACTTCTCATCCCCGCTCCTCCTGTGTATTCCTATTGATACATAAACTCACTCTGGATGCAGAGAAGCTTCTCTGTTTATTAAGACCATGAGCCTGAAAAGTAGAATGCAGACAGCTTCTGAATCTTGAAAATTACCCTTCTTATTTGAGTTCAATGTATTCATACTGGTTGAAATACTAAAAAAATCCTGTAAACTAAAAGAATGCCCTGTCTAATGCTGAAATTCTCCCTGGGCAAAATTAGTTGTGGGAGAAATTTCCTCATGAAAGAATCAAAAAGAAATATTTTTACTTATGTCTATAAGCCTTCTACTGTCAGTGGGGAAAAAAATTTTTTTCTAGATGTAAACTAGAAGACAATATATTACCATTTAAAAATGTCTCTTAATTTCAAACTTTTGTAAGCATCCCTCTTGTTCTGGTAGACTGGATAAGGAGAGATCTGGATTAAAACTGGTTTTACAAAAGCAAACCCAGATTAAGAAGGTTGATGAGAGCAATGTAAAACTACCTCAGTTTGCTCAAAACTTTTATCTGTTTCCTGCTTCAACTCTAAACTTTCATGGATGAGATAAAATAGGAACTGAATCCAAACAAGCCGGTTTTGCAAAATCTCCTCAGCTCTTCTCTAAAAATAAGATTAAAGAAATCCTCTAGACTGCAGAAGATGACTTTATCTTGTTACATTGCAAACCTCATTCCCTTACTTTAAATCTTCTTCTCTCTTACTAAAGATAACTAATAGGGATGCTGAGAACCATTGTATTCTGTTGACATCTTTAAACACAAAGCGAGCCATCGATATCTGGCTTTCGAGGGGTGTCTCTGCCACCCTTCTCAAGTACAGAAGTTTATAGTCATATCATTATGGGAAAGACACATTTCTACACATGCTAATGGAATTTACTTTCTCGAATCGTGCTGAGGAACCTGAGACACCGAGGATGGCATTGTGCTGTGATTTGTGCTCTGTAAAACCCCCGACTTCAGCAGAATTACAAGAGATTTCCTCTGCACTGCCCTGCAGCACACAGGGGGCCAGAGACTTCGGGGCAGCCCATGGACAGGAAACCAAATTCTGTTCCTTCTTAAGATAATTTAAACTAATGAAATGCCACAGCTAAAATCATACATATCACTGCAGATAATTATGACGTGGTGACCCTCCTGGAGCTGCACTCCCTTCCATGTGAGATGAACTTACTGTGACGGGTTTAGACGTTTGTCTGGGCAAGTCCTGCATATTGTTCATAAGAATTCTTGTTTTTAAAATAGTACTGATGGCAACAGTTTGCACAGAGCTGTCAGCGTGCAGGATTCTTGGCAAAGATGGATCTGGCAGGGAGGGAGGAAGCAAATTCTTTTTTTGTTCTCCACAGTGAGAAGTTAATGGAACGGCTCTAGATTTGTAAATGCTTGACTCTGGCTCAGTATCCCTTGCACAATTTGAACCCACTGAAAATGCTGACCCACACAATAACTTAACAAGGACCAACAGAAATAATCCAGGTCTCTGAGTACATCCTCTGATGATGTTTCTCTTTGCTTTTATTTAGCACGGCGTGATGAGTCCGTCTCACTATCTGACACCCTCTGGGCCAAGTGCATCCCTGCTGGAACAAGATCTCTCATATTTAGAGAATTACTTTGGGATGAATGTGGTCTCTTGTGTTTGCACTAAGTATAATACAGACACTAAACTGTGGATTATCGTTTCCTAGTGGGAGATCTGTGTCTTGTGATGAGATTAAGAAGGATGCAGCTGTGAATGGGACCAGTTTGGCTGAGTTGCCCTAAAAAAAAAAAAATTTAACTAGAGTAACTTTGGGTTGTGAAAAACTGGCTCTGTGCTATGTTCAAGAATAAGCTCCCACATAAAATCCCTGCAAAGCATGTGCAAAGCTCCTTTGTGGTAAAACAGAGCTGTTTTGACTAGCCATATATGTTTCCTGTGTAAATCCGCCACATCCTGGTCTGTAGCTCACTTACATATCAAGTTTTCATGTGAGTCAGATTCCCAAGGCATCTTTGCAGAATAATAAAGTCATACATGACCATGTAAACGATACCCCTGAAAAAGCCTCTTAGTCTTCTTTTCAAAGTTATTTCCAAAACCAGATTTACACATTCCAGTTTCCAAAGCTGCTCAGATAATTGCCAAAACAAGAGTGCTCCACTATGCTCATCTCTAATTAGTAAAATCTGACTTTTGTCTTACTGTGACAATAGCTTTGTGTGTCTCTGAGAAAAGGGGAGATTTATAGGATACTGGTGATATTTATTTTGAGATGGCATTTTGTTCATCATTTCAATAAAACTAAATTGGAGGCAGTATTTCTGTTAATTTAAATCATAATTTGTGCATTCCTTTTATCACTGCAATCCCTGAGAATGTGGAAGATACAAAATCAGTATAACACATTAGCAATAGATAATACAGTCTAAATAAACATAATAAGCTTTCCTATATGTCTCTAGACCAAACCTTATCTAAAAATGCCCTAATGAAGCTGAACCATCCAATTACTTGTTTCTTGGAGGAACCCCTTATTAATGACATTGCAGTGAGGGAAAAACATTAATTATTGGACACAGTGGGATCTTTTACATTCTGTCTAGTCTGGACAGCACCAATTAATACAACAATAATTATCAGCTAGCATGGCAGGTTGGCTGAGCACAGCTCCTATCTGCTGATTGGGTGGGGAATGTGGGACAGCTCTCAGGCTGTGCAGATTTCTCAGACTTAGACCTCTTTTATTATTTTGTAGTGCTATGTGAAAACTGAATCCTACAGATATTAAAGCAGGTGGATTACTCTGCTGAGGCAGGGGCTGCTCTTATGAGAGGCAAAGCACAGGTGCCACCATGTGAAAAATGCCATTCTCTCCTTCATGTCCCACCCACCTGCTGCCTGACTTTCTGTCATTTGAGGTTTAACATGATCACTCTTTCGATAAGCTGAGTAGGATGGTGCAGGCTTTTAAAGTTGTCTGTTTGCTTTCTGCCTTGTCCTCTCTCCAGCTGTCTTGAAACGACACTTCACAAATGCAGAAGCAAACGCTGACAATGATTTATTGCCAGCACTGTTGCTCCAGCCTGGAAAGCAGAATACCTACTCTGTGCTGAATTCAACCTGAGGCAAACACCAGCTATGGGAAACTTCAGCTAGGAGGGTTAAAGTCTGCAAAAGTTCTAAGCAAGTGAGTGGAGGGGGAACAATGGAAAGTGTTAGACAACCTGAATAACAGGCGTTACTACTCCACTGCCTATAATAATAATAATTCACCTTTTATCCATTGAAGATAAAAGGACACAATGTGGGAAAATTAAGCTGTATAGACATCTTGGGGATATCTCATCTGAGATCACACACCACTTCTTTCTTGTGGTTATCATGATTTTATCAGAGGCACTTTGAAGTCTATATAGCCTTATATCTCAGTTATCTACATTTCATCCTGTATGTATTTATTGCAGATGGGCCTAAGCTGCTAAATTCAGATCCAAATCCAGATTCTGATTTTGAATTCCCTAAGGTCTGTAGCTAGCTTGAAGCTAGGGTTTTGGTTTGGAATCATCTCTATTTATGGGTAAGAAAAAGGGGTTTAATGTATGCTGTCCCAGCCTGCACAGCTCTGTGTATGTGCACACACAGTCACTCTCCCTCACATGTGCATCCCTGAAAAACAGAACCTGGCTATGCAACTAAAAGCTGCTCACACTGCTATTCATCATTTAGAGAAGGATGGATTTGACATTTTGTGATTTCTGAGCACTTTCCATTACGATCCCAACAAGCTTTTAACCGTGTTTAACATCTGCAGCTCCGGCACAAACACCCACAGCTCTCCCTTGCACACAGGTAAAAGCTACAGCCAAGCAGTGTGTTTTACAGGTCTTTGTGCACCAGGGGCTGTTTTTAATGTGTTACCTCTAGCCTTGACTCCAGCAGCAAACAAACAATGACACAGACGTAAATAGGGTTATAGAAAACCAGGCTGCCACTTTATTTAAAGCTCAAGAGGATTTCCCAAGAGGAATGAGTGTCCCGTTCACAGGGAGGGGACACCAAGCAGCTACACCAGGAACAAACTTCCCTTGTTCTGAGACAAGAGTGTGTAGGATAAGCAAGCCCTCTGTGACTAAAGGGAACCAGAAATGCTTCTACCTTTTGCATAATACTGCTGTGCTAATTAGGGCACTGATATCCTCAGAGGGCAAGCTCAATCTGATGATATGTACAAAACACACTCTCCTTTCTCTCTCTCTGTCTCTCTGCCTCTCTCTCTCTCACACACACACTTACAGGCAAAGCATAATCAGATGGACAGGGGAAGCAGAAATCAAGAAAAACAACTGCAGAAATAGTGTAAAAATGCACGTCCAAGAGATCAGGTGGCATTCCTTTGTCAGGAAGCTGGCTGTTTATAGGGAGTCAGTCTGCCATCAGAACATTGCCATTTGCTTAGTGGCTCTCCTGGCATGCTGGACAGCAAAAACCCAGGTTTGCTCGGTCTTTTTGCTCTTCTTTATACAATCATTTGATTTAATGATAACATATTAATCATACAGTAACATAGAGACAGACTTCACAGTGGTATGATGATATTATCTGCCAGTCTTTCCCTGTTTTGTCATTTGAAGCATTTTGTACAAGCATCTCTTTCTCCCACTCTTCTCTATCACCTGGGCTTCCTAAACCTAACGAGGTGATAAAATGCCCTCCACGAGGGATAATCCATTTTCCCAATATAACTTAATTCCTTAAAGCTTCACATCTGGAAGAGACTTCCAGAAACTGCATCTCAGCACCAGGGAGCTGGCATTTCCAGCTCTGAAATACCATTTCTTGAAAAATAAAAGCCCTTTGTCTGACTAAAGACACATTGTGTCTGGAAATGTGGAGGAAAAGACATTTCCACAGCAAATGTTTATTTCTGATTATAAATATCCTGCTAAAATTAGGGAGTTCTAATAAAATGCCTGTGAAACTGGATAGGTGTCATTACACACTCGAACTCAATAGGTATTTCCTCCTTCTGTAAAACCTGGAGCTTCTAATTTAACACCGTAAATGTGATGAACACTTCTGTCTGCAATAAATTGCAAGAAGGGACAGCTTTTAAATGATACTTGAGTCTTGTTGCAACACATTTCATCATCCAAAAAACACAGGAATGCTGCAGAGAGACAGCCAGTTTATCAGGAAATCTTTAAAAAAAATAAATATAATTTGCCAGTAGCATCGCCCCACAGGTCTGTTGAGAGTCTGCAAAACTTTCTTAGCCATGTACCATCACCTGTCAGACTGTGGAGAAGAAGTAAATGAGGGGTCAGCTCCTGAAACCCCCTAATTTACCAGTGCTCAGGACACCCCATAATTTGCAGGAGCCAGTCACTGCCCTCGGGGTAGGACGTGCTGTCCACACAGATTCCTCAGGGGCCAAATCGTGGCACTTGCAAGTGCAGGAGCACGAAACCAAACCAGTTTGGTACTCCAGGATTTAAACCAACAATCAGCCATTCTATCTGCACACCAAAATGCTCCTCTACCTTATTCCTGCATGCCTTGCTTTAATCCATGAGGGACATCACGCTCCGGAGGGGAGGGGGAAGGACGGAAGGGAGGAAGGAAGGAAGGATCAGAGGGACAGCAGAGCGAAGGTGGCTGAGAGGAGGCAATGGTGTCACACCTTATTTGTGGGTGACAGTGCAGCAGAGGGTGACAAGGACTGATAGAAGTTACCCCTCAACACATCCCCTGTAAAAGCCCAGAGAGGCTGTGCCATTGCTTGGGGGCCTCGTTCCCATGGGGTGGGACAGCTCTGCAGGATTCCTTGGTGCACCTTGTGCCAGCACCATTAACCTGCCATGCCAAGATAACAAAGATAACCCACGTTCAGGTGTTTTCTTTTGGTCCACAGTTAGAAATGAGGTTCTTTGAGGGTCTGGAAGCGCTGTTCTGATAAACATCCACATTTTTTTAATTCCCCTCCTTTGATCTCCCATGCAATCCTACCTGTTCCCTCTGCAGACCTCTAGCTCCCACACAACTGTTATTTCCAGCAATCCATTAAAAAAAAGGAAAAAAAGTGGGCTTCTGCAGGTACTAAATGAAGTATAATCTAGAAATAAAAAACATACTAAGGAATTATTTTAAATTGTAGAGAAGAAAATTTTCGTCAAATCATTTCCAAAAAAGGAAAAATGGACTGATGAATACATTTAAATCAAATTTTTAAAAAATTAGTCTTTGTAAAATATGGGTAGCTTTTTAATTTTTAAGCTATTCATTTACCTCAGATAAGTAGTAATGTGTCTCAGGGATGACACTGTAGCTTCACTACTGATTCTGAAGCAGAGATAGCTTGAAGAGAATTCAACTTAAAGCAAAAGAAGTCTCTGAGGCAGGGACTGAACTGAAGAAATTGGCTTTGACCAGTTCAGCACAACTCTTTTTCAAGACACAAAAGACGAAAGAGTTTTTATTTCTATAAAGAGAAATATTTTCATGAAAGCTGAAATGTACTGAAAAGGCCATCAAATATAATGTTAATTTAATGAGTGACAAAATCTGACTCTAAATTTCTTGAATTTTAGTTGTCTAATTTGAGCCACAGTATAAACAACAGCACCAATTAGTTCGTTTTCTTTTAAAAAGTCTCAAGCTGTACCTAAAAGACTGTTGTTCTGTCTAGTTAAACACACATGCATTAAAATGCTAATAATTAAACTGTTACGACTGACTAATGAACTCTGCCAGCTATAAATGATGGTCTTGTTAGATTCACTGCACAGCAAGGCTTCCTTTGTACTGAAAAAGTTAAAGGTTAAAGAGCTCTTGAAAACAGCGAGCAGCATCTAGAAGCAATTACATTTTTTTCCTGGAAACTAATAGTTGTACAATAATGTTTCAATTCGCACTCCGGAAAAAAAAATAATTACTATGAGCTCCATTCATCAGAGCAAATCTGCAGCTTTCTGCACCATGGCAGGTTGTTAATTTGGCTTCTGCATCCAGCCTGCTCAGCCTATAATCTGGTGTTTTGCAGAGCCTTTTATTGATCCTGCTCATGGAAACTAAAAGGGCAAAGACTTGAGCTTGGCTTGTGATACCTGTTGAGTGGCACTCACTCACATCAGAAAAACACTATGAGATTGAATTTCAAAAGGCTTGTGTGGCAGGTTTACTTGGATATAGTGTTTATTTGCTGGTTGTCCCTGTGCACTGACCTCCAGACAATACAGTCTGTGGTAAATGCAGGAAACAAGGCTGGAACTGGAACTGGGTGCCTGTGAGGAAGTCAGCTCGATTCTGTCTGTGAGCACTGCTGTGGTTCTTGACACAGCAGCTGGGGGAGAACACAGGGGATCCCACCCTGGCCACTCAGTGGAAGAGGGAGTTTCAGAATCAGGACTTTCCTGTGAATCTCACATTCCTGCAAATCAAACAGAATTCCCTCTTCTAAAAATTACTTGATCTTGCATTACTCATTAAAAATAGTTTCTACACATCCTGGATGAAATATGACCAGATATCAGTGAAGAAACTAAGATATAAATGAGCATGTTCAGTTATGTGCTGTAAGAAAGCAGCTAAAGCTTTCCCTTGGCTCTTCTTGTGTCGCCTGTACTTTAATTATTGAGAGATCTGTGCTTTAGAGAAATACTCAGCCAATTTGATTGCTATCAAAATAAATTTTACAATTATTTTGCAGACTCTTGCTCAGATAGCCTGTACAGTGAACACAGTGGCTGGTGGGGAAAATGTTAGAAAAAGATTGTGCAAAATCTCCCAAATACAGCAAATGGTCTCCACCAGAAAGTCCTTCCAGCAGCAGACCTATCACACCTCCTGATGTGTCTGCTGTTCTATGCACATTTGCTTTTAAATACTGCTGTGGAGTCATGAATACAGAAATACATATATAAATGTGTTGCCTGAGATTCAGGAAAGGGCCAACATGGCACATCAGGAAAAGTGCAGTTATTAATGTTGCTTCACTTGCTTTATAGTAGGACCCACCACAGCATGAACAGACTTTTGCCTAAAGTGTTTACATTGGTTGAGGAATGACATTATACTTCCAGAGCCCATTTCAAGTCCAGAAATCCATTAAAAAATATTTTGCTTTTAATTTTCTCATTGTTAAGAATTAACCTATATCCCTCTCTAATATCTGAACAACATGGCTTTATATTATCAGTGCTTCCTTGTGGCATAATGGAAATAATAATAGTAACCATGAGCACAAAGGATAAGTGCATTCTTTGGATGATATTAAAAATACCAGGGAGTCACATCCAAGAGATTCCCCATGCCCAAACCACCTGCTACTGTTCTTTAAGATAACTCTGCAGGGAAGAGCTCCTGACCAGGCAAAGAATGCACTAAACTGAGTCCTGAGGAAGAACTGACCCAGCACTGACACTCAACCTTACACACTCAGTACAGGGACAATGGCATTGTTCCCAGCTCCACACAAAAGTGTACATGAAATGGGCAGATGAAAGATGATGGTGAGCAAGATATCAGTGTGAACGTTCTTAGGAACTGGCTGTTGTTCTGTTCTGGAATGGAACTTTGTGAATTTGGCTCTTTTTCCATGCAGTACTGAAAGGCAGGAAGGCCACAGATGCTGATTTTTGTCTCAAAAGATGGTCACACTGCCATCTTCTCACAGTTAGAGGCACCCTCATTGCTATCATCCTCCTCCTAATAAACTTCTGGCAAGGAATCGAGAAACTGGAGGAGAGAGATGTGAATACTCAGGGTGTCTGAAAGTTCTGAGCAACCCTCTGTCACCTCTTATTTTCATCTTTACAGATTTCCCAGCACTGTGGTTTGGTACACACAGCACAGTTGACAAACTGCAAATAAAAGACCTTTCCTCAACACATTTGTAGCTGAAGGAGAGAGGAAACACTCAGAATCTACTTGGTCAGCATCTTATCATCAGATACCCAGCAAAATGCTTTAAAGTCCAGGGAGCAGAATAATTTGGATTTGCCTTATTATACAACAGTAGGGTTAAGGCTCTGAAAAGCAGCTCAGCAAACAAGATCTTGGAGCTCTTCCCTGGTCTATGCTGCTGGCATCCTGAAATGAGCAATAGTGTTGTGTAGACCTTGGTGTGAATATTAAAACAAACAAACAAAATCCTTTAAATGTTACATATGCTGAATAAAGGAGAATATTTGATACCAAAGTCAAAACTCACCCAAAGCCATTGCTTTTCAAAACTGATTTCTGTACTGGGCTTAGTTCTGCCTAGAGAGAAAGTGAGAAAAAAGTAGTAGAAGGAACCCTTAACCACTAAACCATATTATAAAAACCCATATATATAAACCATGTATATATACCAAACCATATATATAAACCAAATATTATAAAAGAGGAGGTTGTAAAGGTGCAGAGAGTACTTGCAGGGAAAATTATTAGTCAAACATTGCTGTCTAAGATCTGGTGTGCTGGCTTGATGGGGAAAACGCTTCTAGATGCAGAGAGCTACAGTATAAAACATATTTCACTCCTTTCTAGTGCTCATCTTCCAAAGAGTTCTCTCCTCTCTCTAACATGACAGCAGATACATCAGCTAGGATGCAGTTCATAAAAAAAACAACAATAAAAAGAGTCAACTTTTATAGAAAAAAGGGCATTATAAGTACTGGGGAAAAGTTTTGTGAATTCAGGTTAGCTTTTCAAACATTCAGACCACCCCTAAAATAGCAGCTACAGTTCACAGGGGCCAGAGCTACACAAATTCCAGCTCTCCCTATGTGGTAAGTCTAATACTTTCTTTTCTTATGCTTTAAGGACTTCAAATAGGGTTTGTGCATTTGACTCCTTTTATCTCTTTCATGGAGTTCTCTCTGCCTTTAAATCCCTAAGTATCTCTGTCCTCCCCCTGCCATTCCTTAACAGATCCAGGACAGCACAAATAATGCCTCTTGGCTTTGAACACATCATGGCAAATTTCAGTGACAGGGGGAAGATGTCTGAGCAGTTATCTGGGATAGTTTTACACCAATCCATCTATTGTCCGCTGTGTTCACAATCTCGGGCTGGGATGAATTTCAGGCAAAGTGCAGCCCTTGCAGGCCACTTAAAACCAGAATGGGCTCTGCCTGGGGTCCCTGTCCTATCTGATGCTAAGCACCTTACTGCATCAGGACCTCTCCGAGAAATACTCCCCTCCAGTTTCTCCAGGGCTGCACAGGCCTTTGTGCCTGGACAATGAAAAGATGACAGGAAGATGGCAAAGGTTTTGGGGCCTAAAATCCTGCACAATGCTAGGAAAAAATAAATCACCCCATCTGCATAAAAGGATACCAAGTCAATATGCAGATATGAAGAAGGAAATATTTAAAAGCAAGGCAAAAAACCCCCCTTCTTAAATGATGACCCCACAGGCTTCTGTCTTGTTTCTGCTATCAGGATCTACATGCAGGTTTTTTTGGGAAGGCAATGCTTGAAGGGACTCACCTGAACAAAGCTGAAAAATTTCAACTTGCATCTGTAGAACTGGGTCTTCTGTAGGATATTCATGAAAGAGGCTTGTATTTATTCTTCTGTATGGTGCCTGTCATTCTTCTGAGCATGGTATAAAACAAGAACTAATCATTACAATACTAGCAGGGAAATCCACTCATTTACATTTTCTAGGTATTCTGTTTAATCAGTGCAATAAGACAGAATATTTGGTGTCTCCCTAGCATTGTACTTGCATACTTTGCCATAAATTTTAGCCTTTGGTGAGAAAGACAATGGTTATAGAAAAACTGTCACTGCTCTGCTATTGTATTATAATTCCAAATGCAGGAATTCTGTGTTTCAGCTAAGGCATATTTGCATAATTTTAAAGCTTGAATTGTAAAAAATGTGAAAAGCCTGCAGTTACTGTGAAACATTTGAAAAGTAAAGCAGATTTTTACAAACATTTTTTGTAACACTGTATTTTTAAACATGCAGTTCATTACTGAAGGAAACACAGCTTGTGTAATGAGGGATTGCTTTAAGTAGATTTAATATATTCTAGCATTCAAATATTATTGTTGATCATAAAAGATTAAATGCCCTTTGGTTTCAATCCTCTTATTGGAAGCAGCAAATTTATTTTTCTTGAGTGTGGCAAGAAAGTTTGAACTAAAATGTAAATGCTTAACAGATTCTCTGCATGTGTGCACGCAGGCGTGTGATGAAGAGATGGGGCATTTTCCCCAAAGCTTCAATTTCAGCTTACTAATTTGTTATCATTGTTCATTAACTACGTGGTTGACCTAAGATGAGCCTGAAGGATTACAGAATATTTGTCTAACTATTTAACAGAAGCTTATAAAATAATAGTATTTGTTAAACACCTCAGGTTTCCCTCCCACCACAGCTGTAACCTGAAGACATTAAAGGCCTGGATGGGTTGAAGGCAAACACAGAGATGCTTGGTTGGGTCAGATGTGTGAGTTCAGCCTGGTTTGAATAGGTAACCCAGTCCACAGTGTAACTACATTAAAGGGAGTTTCTGAGAAACCACTGTCAACTGTCTGATTTCATGCTGATTTGCTTCTGGATGGGAGCTGCTGTTTTTCATTGGGTGGTTGAGCAGCTGGGATAATCAAATTCATGTCACCTGCAAGCAAGGGTGGAATGAAAGGCATGACTAAACGGGGAGGAAAACCAGGATAGTGTTTCACTGTCACCTATGTCCTTAAAATACCACTTACGCTTGCCATTACATCTGCTGTGTGTGTAGTTTCTCATGGGAACACTGACAGCCCAAAGCTCACAAAAGCAAAGCCTGCAAAAGCTGTGCAGAGAGCAGAGCTCTGAGGTGCTGTTACCTTGCTTGGACATCCCCAGTTTAGGGTTCTCTTCAGCAGGAGGAAACTGTGCCATCCTTGCTCCTGCTCGGTGACTTTTGGCATGTGGGGCTGTTTGGATAAAAAAGTCTCATATCTTAAAAGAGAGCTCCAAAAATTAGACACCTGAAGCCTGTTAGAACATACCACATGGAAATTATCTGCATTGCTTTGTCAGGATCTAGCACATGGGCTTAGGTTAAAAGGCTTGCTCAGGACCCTCTGCTTGCACTTCCCCTGTTAGATGAGCCTGAGCACAAACTGCTTGTTACCTGCCAAGCTGCAAGATATCATTGACCCAGCCCATAACACCAAGGGGGGAGTTCAGAGCCAGACTCCAAGTTTCCTGCCATGGCAGATCTGATTTCTCACTCCAGATTTCAAACAGGCTGGAAGCCCATGTGTCCTAACCTTGCTCCTTCAGAACCACAACTGGACACACCACAGAAAGCACTGGCAGAGTCTCCCAGGTAGAAAATCCTTTTTGAGGCTGTGGTAAAAGCTGAGAACAAGTTCCAGTGTATCATTTCAACATAAGCTTTAAATAACACTCTTAGGGATCTTACATGTGTAAGGACTGAGCTCAGAATTTACCCAACCCAACATAAGAAGAGAGAGCAGGACATGTGTTTGCCCAGAAACAGGCTTTCAGACCTTCTTGAAAATAATTCCTTGGTAGTTGAGTGTTCCTTGCTAGTTAAAGAGGTACTTCCTTTCTAAGACCCTTTATGAGTTTCCAAAAAAAAAAAAAAAAATTACTCTTTTAGGCTGATACTTTTGTAGCTTTTGGAAAGTTTGGTAAAAATCCATATGGTTGGTTTAGAGCATGCTTAAAGAATTGTTTCAGATGTTAAACTTGTGCTGGGGTAACTGAAAACAGTTCAAACTTGGCATGTAATCTCCAGTGAGAAATGTGGGCTTGGATAAGTTGGAAAAAAATTGGTTCAGAAAGAAAGGAGTTATAAACAAGTGGAAATCGTATGCTTCAGTTATCCAGATGTATGCCAGGCAAGCACAGACGTCTGGATATCCACATGCTGAAATAAATGCATCTGTATTTATTTAAATGTGTGATGTAATGTTCATGTGCAAACATCTCAGTAAATGGTAGGCATGTTAATTTTTCCCATCTCACAAAATAAATATGGACAATACATGAGATATAAATATATTTGTCTGGCTGACCAACAGAGTGACCCAGAGCTCTTGGACGCCCATGAAAAGGCTGTTCCCAAATGTAACGGGATATGGCTCAGGGTCCAATGCCCTGCAATCCTGTTCCTATATTAAAAACCAGAAAGGGTAAATACACATGTAAAATGTTAAAAACCTCGTCAGTCCCTAAAAGTTTCCATTACTCTATCTCAGATAATGCGTGGTGCCAACTGTGATGAATTAAATGTTTCCACAGCCAGCAAAAGCTGTTCAGAACCTAAACTGTAATATACGATTTTCTTGAGTAAGGATTTCAAAACACAACCTTTTAAACAAAGGTTCAATCATCAAATCCACAGGAGAAGTAGCTCTGGGCTCTCTTGCTAAAAATCCAAATTACTTGGGTGCCAAATCTTCATACGCCCAAAACTGGTGTCGACTTCAGTGGAGCTATGCTGATTTACACCAGCTGCATGGCTGGCCCATAAATATTTTCAGTTGAGCTGGATTATTTTATATATTATATGAATTTTCTTTATGTATTACATGGCAAAACATTTGTTCTCAGCTTCCATAATGTCAGGCTCTGTGAATTTATTTTAATATGGGACCGTTTGTGTGGTTCTGTTACTGCACAAGGAAATACATTTGTGCTCACAACAGGATTTTACTACACATCCTCCCATTTATGCACTCACAGACATCCTAGCAGAAGAATTACTATCACTCCATCTACCCACAGGAAGTCAGATATTGGTGCGAAAAAGTGAAGATGCAGCTGCTGAGGGACACAAAGCACTGAATGTCAAGCTGTTGGCCATGAAAAAATTTCCTCCACAACGCTGTGGTAAGTGCAATTCTTTGCATGTAGTTATGTTAGTGGGGTTTTAAAGTTAATCATGCATGTTATTATTCAGCAGGGAGGTAATGCTGGACACTTCACTTAGCACTTTGACACAAAGGTAAATAGATTCCAAGGATGCCGAGTAGTGGGATAATGAGATTTTATTAAATCTGTGATCTTCCCCTCTTGCATTGGCACTTACTGCAGGTCCCTTCTTCTGTGCAGCATTTTGTTTGCAATAGCTCAGGGTTTGGATTTGTTCTGGGGTCAGTGAATACACTCAGGCCTTTCATTGCTGAGCCCCTGGGACTTGTGCAGCAAGGTGTGCAGGCACCTCCTCAGAGCCTGCTTGGGGCAGGACAGACACCCTGCAGCCAGGCTGGGCACAGCAGGCTGCACATGCAGGCAGGCAAATATCCTCTCAGCAGCTCAGGAAAAAAATGGTGCATCTGTCCAGCTACACAATCCCATTTAGGGTGCCAGTAAATAAAACATAATTGCATTGCATTTAAAGAGAATATATAAAAAATTGATACCTGACACCTTCTAATAAATACAGAATTCTGGAAAAATTCAACAATAGTTTGCTCAAAACTGCCCTACCAGCTTCTAAAACTGTCTTCTCAGGTTTTTTATCCTTCTTTTTCTCTCAGTATAGCCCATAACATTCTGGTCCACAGCATGTCTAGTTTGTGTTAGTCATTTATTAATCCTCAACAAAATATTTGTCAGTTAAATGTTGAAGTCAAGCACAATCAGAGGAAATGCAACAAACTTGCACGAGAAAGAGACTATTGGTCCTGCCCTCAAAACCCACGCAACCATCTGATAAAATCCTTCTGAATCCAAATTCAGGACTGAGATTGAGGTATATGGTCTGGTAAATTGGCAGGGCCTGAGAGCAGTTACCAGCACCTGCCCAGATGGTACCTATCTTTGCTTTTATAAGCCCCGCTTTCATTTACAGTTTTCTAGAGGAGAAAGTTCAAAGCAGCAACAGCTATTTAATATGTGTAGACTTTCCTCTGTATGCCAGAGAAATTAATAGTAAAGAAATTTCCTCGGTTGTCTTAGACTGCGAGTGCCACGTAAAAATCCAGCCTGCTGGCTGGACTTTCCTCCCTCAGACTGGAGGATCTGCTGCAGCACAAACAACACAGAGGGTGGACTATCTGCCTGCCCCTCCATGGAGAGGTTAAAACAAAGGCAAAGCTTGCAGGGGTTAAAGGCTACGAAACTCGACATTAAACAGCCCAGCAGTTCCAGCAAGGGTTAAGACACGCCCGTGACACCGGGAGACACAAAGGGACTCTCCTTCTGTGCTACATGTGTAGATGGGTATTAAGGACATGCATCTCCCCTCATCTAAAATCATGAATTTTTATGAAGTAAGCCCCGCATTCCCATAATTCAGTAGGGTGCACTTTGCAGACCCTAAAGTGCTGTCACTACAGAAGGTTTCATTGCTTGCACCTGCTAAAACATTTGAGGTATTTGAGAGGCAGTGAAACACATTTGCTTTTCATTTTATCTGACTTTGAAAATCTTTGAAGTGTTTAATAGTAGTCCAGAAAAGATTTCTGCCTCTTAATCATTTACTTGTAGGGCACATTCTCCACTGGTAGCCTGTCAGGCAGAAAACGAGTTTAGCCCAGTTTTATTAAGTGCCACATGCCGAGTCAGTGTTCATTAAAGGTGTTTTAAGGTTTGAATTATGTAATTTATGAGAAAAAGAAATACAAAATTCCATTGTTTTATTAATATGCAGCACAGGATATACTGCTAATAACATACTTTTTAAACAGAAGTTTTATTAAAAAAAATGCTTTTACAGGGGGCTACAGATAGGCTTTTAAAAATCTCTTTTTCCCTGTTCAATAAAATTCAAACATTTTAATTCAATCAACATAGATTTGAAAAAAAGAACTATTCTTAACCTCTCCTTTCGGTCACTTTTCTTTACACACGTTGTAGACAAAGGGGAATAATAAAAAAAAAACTTTGGAGACTTCTTTTTTCCCTTTTTAATAGAAGTGACAGTATATGGTATTAAAAGCAAGCCAAAGCTGAAGCCTACAGTCAGATGTTAATTCACCCTTTAAACAAAACAAAGCCAGAAGAGAAAAGAAATAGCAAAGGAAAAAAAAGAAAAAGAAAATAAAAACTCCATATTATAACCCCAGGAGACACTATTTTCCAGAATTATTTTAATTTGCCCCTACAGATTCACCGCTTGTGGGATATTTTTAATTAGATGAGGGGTTAACTCAATCTTCTGGTAGCCCACTAAACTATTTTTATGGTCTCCATTGTTTTAATATTGTAAATAGATTTTCTTAAGCAGATGTGAAAAGCAGAACTTATGAAATATAAGAAGGAGTACATTTTTCTTCCCAGCCTATCTGGCTCGAGTCACCTGAGCCCAGTCCTGCAAGCCCAAGGTGGGGCTGATGCTGCCCCTGGAGCTGGCAGAGAATCTCTGTCCCCTGAGACAGGATCAGCCCAAGCAAGGGCTCTCCTCTCCCCACCTCTGTGGCACAACTCCCCCCAGCATCCCATGGTTTTGCTTGAAAAAGAGATTGTGTGAGGCCTGAGGAACCAAGACCTGAGTTTAATATGAACTTTTATTGCCATGGGAAAGTCCTAGTTACCCAAACTTTACCCAAACTTGTGCCAAACTGGAATTCATTAACCCCTTCAAGGCAGGCCAGGCTGCAGTTCCTGAACTGCTGGGTTTGTTTTGTTTGTTTCTGTTTGATTTATTTCATTGCTTTGCTCTTCACTGATGCTCTGAGAGGTGCTGGGGAGGGAGGAGCACTGGTGCTTTGGGGTGGACATGCTGTGTCCATGAGGCTGAGCTGCTGGATGGCTCAGGTTGTGCACAATGGAAAGAGCTGGTGCCCAAAGTCAGCGCTGCTGGAAAGCTCAAGAAAAAATAACCATTGCAAATGTGACACAAGTGGCTAATTTTGGAGCTCCACGTGACTAATCCTGCTCATATTTTGCTAAAGGGATGATCACATGGAATCTCATCACAGTTCATGGACAGGGATGTGTTAGTGTCAGACTTTTCAGATCTGGCTTTTGCAGCAAATGAACTCTGCATGTGCCTCATGCACAGCCCATGTAAAGGAGGGATGCTCCATGCAAGGGACACTGAGAGTCAATAATTGCCAAAAACCTGCAAAATACGAAGCTGCTGACACTGAATAACTGGTCATAAGAAATGGTATGGATAATAGAGATGTGGTACCAAAACATCTTGAATAGGGATGGCAATTATTCTTGAGCACAACTATTAATTTTTGAATTTAAGTTAAGAAGAGGGGAAAACTCATAACTATATCAAGAATTTGTTCATTTGATCCAGAGTAACATTTTTAATGAATTCTTTGGAAGCAAGAGCCAAGAACTCTTAAAAAGAACCCTTGCCCTGCAGAAAACTCACCTTTAAAAACCTACTTGCTTTGAATGAAACATTATTTTTAGTGAGTCCTCATTTTATGGCAGACACATGCTTGTAAAAGTTGCCATTGTTTGTGTGGAAGGTGTGAGGGAAAAAATACAAGGGGGAAAACTGGCAGATGCTTTACCTTACAGCAACCTTGCTGTTCTAGAGATGGCTTCTCCAGCCCTGGCTCTGCTGAGGAGCCATTGGCACATGCAGCCTTGCTGACTGCAGCACTTGGGAAATTTGGGAGCCAGAGCAGTGCATCAACTTTTGCTCCAGCTCTAAATCACAGTTGTCAGAGGTGACCTCCTTAAAGGCTGAGGGAGGCTCCTTCTGGGAGGAAATTGGGCCACGTGGCAGCTGTGCTGCCATTGCTCACTGTGATGTGGAGGAAGCACTGATGATTCTGCTGCTGCTTCTTTTGAGCCTCACAGAGTGGTCTCCATGCTCTGGCCACGTCCATGCTCTGGCCATGTCCATGCTCTGGCCATGTCCATGCTCTGGCCACGTCCACTCCAGCTTGGAAAGGATCCTTCCCTTGGGCACAGACATAAGGAGCAGAATCCTTATCTGCTGGGCTCCTCAGAGGGTGGGAGCACTCCTTACCTCTCTGAAGTTGGTAGGGGAAGGTGTTTTTCATTCAAGTGGAGGAACTAGCTGCTTCAGTTTTATTGCAGAATCACGCTAGTAATACGTCCAGATTACTGCAGCTCACAGTAAGGAAGTCAATTTATAATGACTTTGCCATTGTCCTGTTGCTAATGTGCCACATTTGATTCTCCTCAGCTGGCTTTGAAAGGTCTCTTTGAGGAAGGAGGAGATAGCACCCTTGCTTATGAAAAAGGCAAATTATACCCAGGGGCAACATCGCTGCACAACAGGAAAAGGCCAGCCTCCTCCCAGGAGACGTGGCCCCAAATTAAATGCAAGTAATTTCCTGACTAACCTGTGATTTCTATCTGGTTGTGGCTTCTGGCATACAGCTAAGTCTCCAGTTCTGCTGTTCTGTTCAGCAGGTCTCACATGTGCTTTCACTTTCATTTCCAAACTTTAATACAGAACAGCCCATCCACACAACCTGCTGCTCAGGCAGCAGGGGCCGAGGGTGCTGGCTCCGGGCTGTGCAGCCACGGGCAGGGGAAGGACTGTCTGGGTGTCAGCCCACAAGAGTCCCTCAGCCACAACAGCAGTGTGCCAGCAGAGGGGTGGGGGGAAGAGCAGCACACTCCTGGGAATGGTTCCTCCATGTCCCACGTGCCACCCAAGAGAGTTTTGGGTCTGGCTGCTCCCTTCCCTCTCACCAGTCTGGAAGTGATGCAGCTACCATGGGCACTGGGTTGGAAGAACCTGTGCCAGTCACTTTCTGCTCTACAGTGGGCAGGTCTCCACTGAGAAAATCTCTAGTATTAGGTCAAAAGGGCTTCTGTAGAGCACCAGCAAAGGATTATGTGGCAGTGTGGAAGGGTGAAAGACCTTTAGATGTCCTGTGGCTGGCCAGACATCAGCCGGGGAGGAGACACCTTGGGAAGGGGATGAGCTTTGGCAGGTCCCATGGAGTATGTGATGCAAGGAGAGAGCCTTCAAGAACAACACAAATTACATTCAGCCTTTCTGTGGTTATTTCTAGGAGAAAGCACAGCCTGGAAGGAGGGAACAGCAGACACAACAGCCTGCAAGCTCCACTGGGCGAGCGACGACAGGTTTATTTTGCTAGATGTACTCTACCGTGATTTATCCCAAATACCTGTCTTCCTCTTGTACTTTGACAGCATTTGGGGATCATTTCTATGGACTGCAGCACTTTTGCATTGGGAGCTATCTGTTCAGTAGATCCTCTGCATGTGGATTACAGACATCACTGAAATGATGTACATAGAATCAAATGGCTGACCCTCTTCTAAGTAATCAGTGTGGTGGTTGAAAATTCCATGGTTATAAATACAGGGACATGCCAGAATCATCTCTAAAACTATCTGAAGTTGAAAGTAATGTGTGTGTGTTTATGGTAAAGCCAGACACTAGGTCCCTTACTGCTCCCTGACACCAGAAAAGATGGAGAGTGATCATATCTTGAATTACTTTTTTCTTGATGAATTTAGACTTTAAGGAACTTTACCCTCAAGAAGCGTTAGAACACTTCTAATATTTTACTCACATCAAGCTGGAGAAAGAAGCAACATCAATCTTTTGACATTTAAGGCTCAGGATAAAGTAATTTTCTTTGTGCTGGTTTTAGAATTTCATTTGAGAGTACAGTTTTGCCACTGTCCATTTTTTTTTTAGCTTAAATATTTAATCTCTCGTGTGTCTCCTGCTGCAGAAGCAAAAACATTCCTTCCTCTAGTAATAGACAATTTCTACTGGTGTGAGTAAATTCATACTGGTTACCACATAAAGAAAAGGCTGTACTATAAAGAGACTGTACCAGTTTTATTATGGTGTTATAATCAAAATAATAAAACCTGTGTGTATAAATGATAAGGGATATTTGTGCCATTTGTTGAGAAACTGGCACAGGAACAGCAGTGAATGAAATACATCTGGGATTGATAACCTGATTCATATAGTAAATAACAGGTTGCACAAATTTAATCAGTCAGAGAACAATTACATGCTTAAGTAGATACTCTGAGGGGGAGAAAACCCACACTTGATGCACAGGTCTTAAGTGGTCAGTCTGCTCTTGACTTTATTGTGAAAATGCTTATCTGTGTCAAGGTGATTCTCAGGTTGGGGGTTTCATTTTAATTTCTGAAATAACTGGCCCATAACGAAAAATAGAAATTTTGATTTTGAACTCACTGCCATTTAAAGTATTAGATGCTTCCTTCTGATCATCTCTATCTTAGGCCCAAAAGAACCATAAAGCAGATTTAAGGGTGTGAATTTCAACCTAATTTCTGAACAAAACATGAAAAATGATCAGTTTAGGCAAGTTTTTTTTCATGAGATTAGAAGTAGATACCAGCTTGGTAAATAAGTTCAGAAAAACTTAAATGCCCCCAGGGCAGTGCTTTTTTTTTGTAAGGAAACCAAACAATAAACCAGGCTTTTGTAGGAAACTTTTGCAGGAGCGTTTTCCCAGTAATTTCTGTGGAGAGGGTGCCTCAGGTGTTTCAGCTATTGCTAATGCTTTGGCTGCACAGTGTTTTGGTAGGTTACGAGACATGCGGAGCTTGATGCATATACTGAAAAAAAGACAAAGGAAAATATTTTTCTTAGGTTTTTTTGTTTGTTTGGTTGGTTGGTTGGTTGGTTGGTTTGGTTTTTTTTATTTTTTTGATACTTGGACCTAAACTCTGTCCTGGGTGAAGGTTTGTTTTTGGTGGGATGTCCCTGTTTCCACCAGAAACCCTGGATGTTCCGTGCATTCCTCCCCAAACGCCGCAGCACCGTGTTTGCAGGATACCCGAACTGTCAGCTTCCCTGAAACACAGTGTATTTAATACAAAGCCATTAAGCCTTGTAAAGCTGTCAGAAACGTAAATGACACTGGTAATAAAAGCTCGTGGCGTGAGCGGCCCTGGCTAATCAGGGCTGATGATATCACCGCAGCTGATCAGCGCTGGTGCCACGGACATTTCGACAGCTTTATGGCCCGCGTGGATTCGGGTTATTAAAACGGTACAGTTTTGTAAGGAATTGGGGATTTAATAAAGCGGCAGAGAAACTACAAAAGGGACAATATATATCCCACTAAAAATGAGTCAGGCTTTAAAAAAAAATAAAAAAATAAAAAAAAAAAAATAAAAATAAACAGACCCGGCGCGTGAGCCCGGGCTCATGTGTGGCTGTGTGTGCTTGGGAACAGGGGGAACAGGAGAGGTTCTCCCTTCCCGGCTCACACGGGGTTCGGGCTGCTCGTATAAACCACTTTTATGTATTTATAGCTCGGCAAATACCTTGCATCTGCGAGACCATAAACCAAATTACAATGTATCCAATTGCTTCAAGGTGGCGAATTGTGCTTAAACTTAATGACTTGTACAGATTATAGGAGAAAGAGCATTACCTGTTTAATGTCTTTTTTAATAAGTAATTCCCAAACAAGTGTAGTAAATGGGAGGTTGGGAGTTTGTTCTGGTTTGCTCTATTTTTCTTCTTTTTTCTTTTCTTTTTTTTTCATTTGTTTGGGTTTTTTGGGGTTTTTTTTGTTTGTTTGTTTTTTCCCCCCTGAGATGCAAAACCAGCAGGTCCCTGCCCTTGTAAATGCAAGGTAATGTGCCCTTTTATTTATTTTGCAATCCTTGGAACTGCTCCCCAGAGCACAAACATGTCAGAAAAGGAGAGACAAGGATACATATTCCTCTTCTTCAAAAAAAAAAATCTATAAATTCAACCTAATGGGGCAGATATCAGAAAAATGTGTTGGATTGAAGGCACATAAATCAACCCTGGTTTCCTGGCATGAGCTGGCACTGCGTGCCTTATATTTCAGCCAAATTATTCCATTTGTTTCTGAAGATATTTTAATCCCTGGTGACCTCAAACTTCCCGTGAACCAGGGCCCGAACAAAAGGCCGCCCACTGTCTTTGCAGTAAATCTGTTGTCTCCCTTCCCGGCCCGCAACCTGGGCTCATAGATCACCCCTGCACCGCAGCTTGCTTCAATTTACTCAATTAACTGGAGTAAAGCACTTGTGAGTTTGCAGATGTTGCTTTATTATCGAGGCCCGGAGCGTCCAGGAGGGTTCAGGAGCCCGAGGTTACGGGGAGGTTGTGCTGGGGGAGGGAGGCGCAGCCCCCCAGCCGCTCCTCGGGGCAGGCTCAGCGCCCCGGCCACCTCCACGGCCCCACAGGGACACCCCGCGCTGTCCCGGGACAGCCCACGGGGTCTGGCACGGGAGAACCAGGGGTTCCACCTCGGGAGCAGATAACGTGATTAACAGATGTTTAATTGGGCCATCTATCACGGGAAGAACCTGCCCTGAAGTCAGCCAGGCTAAGTAAATTATTTCCAACCCCGCAGGTGTTGGACTGGCGGCTCTATTACTCTTCTGAAAACGGGCTTTAGAAGACTTTTATATGAAAAGGTAATTTATTTCTACGGGGACTTTTTGCAAGGGCACGCAGTGATAGGACAAGGGGGAAGGGTTTTGAGCCGAAGGAGGGAGGATTTAGATTGGACATTGGGAGGAAATTCTTTCCTGTGAGGGTGGTGAGGTACAGGAGCAGGTTGCTCACAGAAGTTGTGCTGCTCCATCCCTGGGGAATGTGTTCAAGGCCAGGCTGGATAGGGTTTTAAGCAACATTGTGTAATGGAAGCTGTCCCTGCCCATGGTAGAATGGTTGAAACCAGACGACCATTAAGACCTTTCCAATCCAAATCCTTCTATGATTTTATTTACCTATTCTTTATTTATGTAATGTGCTTTCAGGTCTGGGCCCCATCCTCCTGCATCTTGCATGCTGGGGAGGGACAGGAGGAAAACCAGTGGCCCTCTCACCACATCATCCAGATAAAGCCTCGTGCCAGGTCTTTCAATCACTTCCCATCAGCCATAGATATGAACTGGAGAAAAGTCTTACAGAGATACCTGGGTCAGTCAGTCCCCTCCAAACCCTGCCAGCAGTGCAAGACATGGAGACAGGGGCTTGGGTGCTGGCATGGGTCAGGAGCCTCCAGGTATTTCCCCATCTGCTGGTCTGAGGTTATGATCTGGGTTCATACCTGGTTATATATGGATTTTTATTTTTAGTTCATGTGGTTTTCCACCCTTTTAAGCTTCCACTTTAGTTCTTAAGTTGTCCCTTAAATCTGAATCAAAAATATTATGGAAACTACAGAAGGTTTCAGGTGAAAACCACAGTAAGACAGGTGGTTTTCAGTGAGTTTGCAGCAGAATTATAATTGTTATATTTTGTTAGGGGCAAGATGCATGCTCATCTAAAAGACCTGCAGATTTGGAAGTTTTTTCAAGAAGAAATATTAGTCCCAGCCTTTAGCAGGGATGAGTTGCCAGGGGCCCATTTCCTTCATGGAAACTCTGTTTACATCAGGTCACAGTTTGCCCTGGAAACTGAACCTCAGCATGTCAAGAAATCAGCTTTCAGTGTTGTTGCAGATTTCACAGCAAGTCTCATTCAGTTATAGCTATAAACTCTGTTTTTTAGGGAAGCTCAACTTAATAACCATGCAACCTGCATTTATCCTCTTCACCACCTCACTCATTTAAGGTTCTTTTGTGATAGTTAGAAAAAACCCCATGATCACAAGGCAGCTGACAACATATTACATGACCATGCTTTTTGTGGTCTGTGTGCCACTTACAGGGACGTCAGATAAGACCAGATCTCTAGAACAGCAAGAACAACAAAAATCCCAAACCTGTGTTCCGGGATATCTTTCATCCCTGACAGCATCCAACCTGTGCACAGCATGCTGAGAGTTTTGCACTTCCTTAGCTTTGCAGGCATCTTTGTCAGGCTGTGTTGGGCTGGAAGGGTTTGGCACATGAAGCAGTTTCTAATGGTGACAGAAACTGAGCAGCCTGGAACGAGTTAAGTGCAGTCCGATTCTGCTGGTTGCTCCTGCATCATCTAAACTGAAACTTGGGTTTGATAGCAAGCCAGATTTTTAGTCCTCAGTTTTCAGTATCTGTAGTGCTTTAAGTGGAGAAGCCAAACTAAATCTCAGGGGAAGTCACATGGCTCACAAATGTGGATGCAAATGGCTTCATATAATTTTTGGATAATATTTTGTGTGTGAAAGTCTTTCAGACTCTTCTCGGCTTTTAAATTTCGTAAGAGAGTCTTTAATTACTCTTTGAATATGCCATTATATTTCTTTTTGTACTCACTTTTTTAAAAATAGTGGTCTGTTTAGTTTCTGTACATAATGGAAGTTAATAAAATACGTGCCAGAAGCCAAAAATATGATGAGCTACAAGGCATATTCCAGACTGTAAGGAAAAGGAAGAAAGAGCTGGCCAGTAATTCCACAGTTTATCAGTATTTTTCCTTAGAATAGATATTACTTTTGGTCTGTTTTCCCTGAAATATCTGGCCTGAATCTAAATAATTTGCCCCCTTTCTAAATTTGTAGCTCACCAATTTGTGCTCATTTGAAATCTGTCCCCTGTGCTAAAAACTGGCTATTGTTTAAGTCTAAAGCTTAACTCTGAACTAGAGGTTGCCTGTGTCTTTGTCATCAATGTGTCCAGGTTGGGTTAGACCTGTTTAGTTAAGACAGCTGGGGAAGGAATCCCAGCAACACCCTACAGATCCATACATGGATCCAGTTTTGTTTTTGCAGCAGAAGGGTGCAGGTCTGTGAAAGCACCAGCTTGCTGTCCCTATATCCCTGAGTGGCTCATTCCCTCTTCCTCCAGACCCCTACCTTAAGAACCTGTGTTAAGGAACTGGTGTCCTGGTTCCTGTAGACAATGCACAGAGAAGAAACCTTCCCTGAGCTGCCTTCCTGCCTCCACTGCAGAGAGGGATCTTGGTGTCAGGACTCTTGAAGGGCTGGGATCTGGTTTGGGAATATTGGCTGTTTGTCAGAGGAAATAGATCTGTCCATCAATCAACCTGTTTTACTGAGTGTCCCAGAAATGGTTGCAACCTGATTTTTAAGTAGTTCTGCCCATCACTGCTTTTACATATTTGGTGTAAGGAGCTCATCTGAAGCACATCAAAATTTTGTCTGGAATGCTGTCTGGAGGTGGTTGGCAGGCCCTCAGGAGCACAAGGCTCACTCACCACAGCTATCAGATACACGGGCATATTTGTGACAAATGTCTGATCTTCCCCTCCCTGCCAAACTCAGCCAAATGCATTCACAAATAATTGACCCAGTTTTGTTTCTTTTGGTAGGGACAGGCCACCAGCAAGAGACGTGTTAGGAGTGACCCCTGTGTCTTTACAAAAATGTACAAGTGGCACTAGTGGCTGTTCACAGAGGGAAAGGCACAGAAGTCCCTTCAGCTACTGACACAAATTGAACCTGCAGCTCCCATGTCTGTCCTCCCTCTTTCTTCCTTACTCCTCTGTCTTCCATTGCACTCCCTGCCTGATGAGTCCCTGCATCCCTGCACGAAGTTTTTTAGGGCCATTTCTCATCTCATGCCACCTGGTAACCTGGCTGCGAGGCCAGCAGGGCTGCAGCAGCACAAGGCAGGAGGTGACTGAGGTTTGGTGGCTGGAACTCCACTGGATTAGATGTCTGTGCTGTCACTTAGCAGCTGCTACATAAGAAGCTCTCTTTGCTCAGCTCCTTTCTATCAATACACCAGCTGTCAGCTATTGATAAGCTGCTATCAAAACCTGTTACCTAAAAGCTCATTTGGGTGTAATTATTCCAACCCCAGCCAGTGATGTTGGTGCTGTTTTTGACAATCTACAATCAGGAAACAGCCATTGACTTAAAAAGGAGATAGGTCAGCTCTCAGCCTGTAAAACACAGAGCCATCCTCTCAAGCATGGCAGGGTCTGTGGGGAAGCAATATCCTGTACTGGATATCCACGGTGCTGTTGAAAAGCCAGAAACATGTACAGGGAGTGCAGCCCTCTGTCAGGTTCCTATCATGACTGTCTGCATGATTTTCACAGTTCAGGAATGCTGGGTGGAAAGGGTTCATGGCTATGTCTTGCCACCACTTATTTCTTCCCAAATCCCAGTTTGGAAACAGTTCTGAAATAATTTCCTGTACATGATGAGGTACACCTTTTTACCCTGTTTTTTCTTTGGGACCTTCTACTCGGGACTGTGCACTAAATAAAGATCTCTTATTACCCTCTATTTGCCAGTTATTTTATAGAATTACATGGCACTATAATACTTAAAGGCATTTATTTCAACAACCAGCGTGGATCACGCATTCTCAGGCCTTTTACAGAAGAACAGGTAAAGTGTGATGCTGTGAGTTTGTGTGTTGAAATGTCTGTGTGCTCATTCCAGCTGTGTCTACTGGGCAGTCTCAATTCTCTCTCCCTGCCTACCTGGTCCTGTTCTTAAAGCTGCCAAAACAGGCTCTGCACCAGCACTGCTACTGGGCCTGGGAGCGTTTTCAGTTTGGACCATCCAGCATTGCTGCACTCTGCTTCTCACCAGCACATCTTCTCCACTTTGACCCACATGTTTGGGCTAACCTCTCTTTCCCCTTACAAACCATTTATCTGTGAACTACTGGCATCCCTACCCACATATTTCTGTAAGGAAATGTATGAAATCAGTGTACCTTAAAGAGCATCTCAAGCAGGTCCAACTTTATATTCCTAATGAAAAGTCTTAACAGTGTTGCTTCAGACTCAGCTGCAGTTCAGCCTCTCACTTTCCTGCTCCTAAATACAATTTTATTTGGTATCTTAAAATCAAGTTTCAGCAAATTCCATATGGTCTTGTTGTGAATCATGAGCCTACTGTGTGTCTTCTTTGAATACTGGCTTGGCTTTGCACAGATTTGCATAGGAAAGGCTCAGAATAAAAACTTGCATTGACTCCACTGGAAGAAGTTGAGATGTGGTTTTAGTTTGTTGTTGGTGTGAAAAGCCAAACAAAAATATACTGTAAAAACAAAAAAAGATGTTTGGCACATGTTTGTGGGTTGAAATGATAATCATAAACACAGGGTTTTTTTTTTTTCAACAGAATTGAATTTTTGATTCCAATATCCCTCTTTTAAATAGATTATTTTATTTTTAAAGGGTAATTTCAGAACATTGTCAACCAGGGGCAGTTTTAACCTGGGTAATGGGGGTGTTCCTTTCCCAACTCAGATCCCACCATGCCATTGCAATGAACTGTTGAGGAATAACAAAACTCATGAAAATATTTGGTATTTAATCTCTTCTTTTTTATCAAGAAAAGTAAGAAAGCGCCTTATGCAAAAAAATAAAAGCAATGTGAAGGTCGCCCAATACTTCAGGGAAGCTGAAATGTACTTAAATAGTCAGTGACTTTGAAATAAGTTAGTATTCTTTTTTTTTTTTTTTTTTATTTTCTGTTTACAACATCAACAGCACGATGACCATCAGAGATACAGATTAGGACAGTCCTAATGAAAGACATTTCGGGTGTCTGGGGTTCTTTTGCCACTGAAAGTCATGAGATTCTGTCACTTAACTGAAGGCTCTTTTGCTGGCAATAGTTGGATCTTTTCCTTTTTTTTTATATAAGCAAAGTTGAATAATATGCAGCAAATTGAATGACAGATACAATTTCGAAGGCTAAAACCTAAAACCTTTAAGCAGTGATTTAAAAGCTAATTATTATGGATATAGCCATTCAACATTCATTTCTTAATATTGTTCCCTCAAGAAATAGTGATTTAGTCAACCAATTATTTTATCTCTTTTAGGGATACTTTCTTAATTGCAAAACAATCTAAAAATATAATCAGCATGCTAAATACATGTGGTGTCTTGTTTAGAATGCCATCTTGGAGGAAGAATGCAATTAAACTGTCAAAACGTAATTGTTTCTCATATTTAATTTAAAGAGGTTGATTCACATTTGCTTTTCATGTTTAGGAGTTAAAAAACAAAGCAAGCTACCAGCACAACTACCAGTTTTTAATAAATACAGCATCAGCTCGGAGCACTGGCGAAAGCTGCCTCTATCAACAGATAGGCAAATACTCCCCTTTTTTCACTTCTCATGTGACTGCAGTTCAGAATTCAGAGTTTCAGTGTGTAAGATGATATTTGTAGTTTCAGGTGCAGCTCTAACAGGGGGTGAAGTGAGAACTGCTCTCTCTCCATCTGCCTTGTTACCTGTGCAGCCACTGCTCCTCAGAGACATCTTCCACCCACTGCTGTTCCCTCCTTGCTACTGGAGGAACTCTGGAAGAAGGGGCCCTTGAGCCAGGATCCATCACATTTACCTCTCCTCCTCATCACTGCTGCTCTGGAGGAAGGGAGATCTACAGACCTGCAGTGACCTCACCCTTGCAGACCTGCATCCACACCACCTTTTACTCCCAGCTCAGAACCAGAGGGTGTTTCTCCTTCTCTGGTAAATGTGACGTCAATTCAGCCATCCTCTACTTTTTTTTTTTTTTTTTTTTTTGGTAGCAAATGACTTTTTAAAAGTTACATGACATCCCTGTAAGGAAATCTTTGACTGAAATTAATCCAAAGCTGCTGGGCCCACATCAGGTTGAAAGGAGCTTTTCAATCCCACTGATCTCCTGAACAAAGACAGAAGCCCTGTGGAACCAGCAGCACTGGGGTTTAACTTCAGATCTTAGATGGGGTGAAATCTGGTGAGCACCACAATGAATTTCATTTTGTGGTGGTAAACATGGTATCACCAATAATTCCAACCTTCCCCTGAACCTCTTACACTGTGATATGGCTTCCTTAAGGGATATATTTCCAGGTGAATAGGCACGGAACACACATACAAACGCAAGACAGAATTCATGAGCATACACACATTTCCAGAAGTTTGTGTCTGCTTTTCCTTGGATATGTTATCTAACAGTTTATTTGAAAAATCACACTGTCTTTAAAATGCTCTCATTAAAGTAATGTTTAACTGAAAATATAGATTACTGGGATTTTTTTTGGTAGTTGCCTTGTTTCTTATGTATTATTAGAATCCTGTATGTATTATTACATATACCAACTGAGTGGATTTACTTTGATTTTAGATTATATGTTTTGTCAATTCTGTAACTAGAACAATAAACAGAACCAGGAGATTGTTATCCCATCTATGGTGCAGCCTTAAGAGAGGGCTGAGAGCTCAGCTTAGCAGGTGGGTTTCCCACCTATTTATTGCCAACAGAGTAGTTCTGCAGTTTTATTCCTACATACAAAGGCAGGATCTGGCAGAAATACATTTAAAGGTCTGTCTGTCTCTGTCCCCTAATATCTTCTTTTCTCCTTACAGTATTCTCTTTATTTTCTAAGAGGATCCAGCTGCATGTGAGATGCTATTTGGGAAGGGAGCATTCTTGGTGCAAATTGAAGTACTAACAAGACTCTGGCAGCAAGAGCTAAGAGGTTTACAGCTATGCCAAAGCTGAATGGACATAGATTTATAGAGAATTGCAGGTGACACATCCTTTACTATAGAAAGAAATCCCTGTCAAATATTTTCTGCAGTAGTCAAAATCCAAGCCCAAGTAAAGTACACACCGTGGATAAAAAACTGTGCAGGTGATGGAAATGGTACTTCAAAAAGGAAAATCTGGGGTGACACCAAGTCCACACTGTCCAATTTAAAAGTAGAATTTGAATATTTGGCCTTAAGCCTGTGAAACCAACTCCTAACCAAATCCTTTTTCTGGTTTGTGCCTGTTTTGTTCTGCCCCACCACAAAAAGCAAAGCAGATTGCAGACACCCAGGAATCTTCAGCAGACTTGACCTGAGCTCCCTGCAGAGCTTTGCCTCCTCTGTGGCAGCATGGATGGGCAGAGGGGCTCCGGGACCCTGGGGGGACTGTGGGCCCAGGGTCCACCAGGATGCTGAAAGGCTGCTCTTTGAGGCACTTCCAGGTCCTTCTCTGCCACATTTACCAGCTAACAAGCTGCAGATCAAGAAGAACAGTGTAGCTGCCATTTACTTTTCTTTGTGTTACCACCACCTTTTCACAGAATCAGAGTCATCCAGGTTGGAAGGAGACCTTCAAGGTAATTTAGTCCATCCACCAAAACCCAGCACCACCATAATCACCTTTAAATCCCCTCTGAACCTTATCCCCACGTATCCAGATGCCACTTGAACACTTCCAGAGACGGTGACTCCATCACCACCCTGGGCAGCCCAATGCCTAAAAACTCTTTCAGTGATCTGTCTTTTCTAATATCTAATATGAGCCTCCCCAGGGTGCCACCTAAGGACATTTTCTCTCGTCCTCTCACGTGGACATGGCAGAACAGACTGAGCCCCACTTAACTACAGCCTCTTTCAGGTAACTGTAGAGAGCAATCTCCCCTGAGCAATGAGGTCTCCATTTCTCCACACCAAACAGCTCCAGTTCTCTCAGCCACTCCCTATAGGATATGTTTCACTAGACCCTTCAGCAGCTTTGCTGCTTGTTGCATGTTTTCAACACGTTTCTGACCTGGAACCAGAGCAAGGCTGGGCTGTGGATGCCACTTTTATATTCCCAGCCAAGGAACAGCCCCACACCCGCAGCCAGAAGTGTGGGAGGGGGTGATTTTAACAGCTTGATCCTGCAAATCCTCCAGTCCTGCCTGCCCCAAGTCTCAGTGGCTCCACCAGAGATGCAATCAGATTAGAAACTCCCCGTTGCCCATACATTTCTGCAGTCATCCTCTGATCTGCCTGTGCCAGGCCAGGCCTGGACTGGAGGCCGGGAATTTCGGAGGAGATTTGCATCCTGTAAGATCAGGCATTAGGGTTGCCAGTTTGAAATATGACAAAGCCCAGGTGCCTCGGTGAAGTGGCTGCTGCCCACGCTCGGCTCCATCTGCACATGTGTGGGGCTTGGGATAACAACTGCCAAGCCCACAGTAAAAGGGGCCAGGCAGGAAGCCAGCCACATGGCTACTCTAAATGATATTAATAAGACTTTATAAAAAAGTTAAAAGCACAACCTAGCTTTTCAAAGTGTTTCTTAGAGATCCCTACATGTGTATAGGTGTTTCATGTCCAGGAGATAGAGGCTCGGGGTAAATTTAACGCAGTATTCTTTTCAGCCTAAGAATTCTTTTATTATTTTTTTTTTTTTTTTTTTTACTCCTGAAAGCTGTTGATAAAAACTGGGACTCATTAAAAACACCTTGTGTTTCGTTTTTCAGAAATTTTGAATTTATGTCGTTCCCTGGATCATTAGAAAGCAACGTAGCAGCATCAGCAACTGTTCTGAAGGAGCCCCGTCTTGGGAGGAGCAGAATATTCCTGCTGCAGCCTGATGGCAGCAAAAGGGTGCTCAGCACCTCTCAGGAGATGCTGAGCCTCTCTCCCCGGCCCAAGTCCAGAGATAGCATTCCCAAAGGACAGATACAAGGATATTAAAAAAGACTTTGATCAAAGAAATATTGCTTCTTTCCTCCTTTCACTAAGCAGATGTGCAACGTGTCTTGGGAAAGAAATAGAAAAATTCCTGAGTGATTTATTTGATGAACCTAGTTTTAACCCAGGTTATTGCATGCCTGATACCGTGATGCTGGTTATTAGTTTTCAGTTGAAAATGACCAGATAGAGAACATATTCACTTCATCAATATAATGCATTTATTGGTTGTCAGGAGAGTCACATCACACAGATATGTAAATCTGTCACTTTGTCTTAAAAGTGTATTTCTCTATTACAATGTTGCTTGATGTATGTTTTAAGGCAGTAAGGCCTTTTAAATATTAAAAAAAAAAAAAAAAAACAAGACAAGGGGTAAGATTTGTCTATTCAGTCACAGGATTTAAGACATTAAAAGCAGATGCATCATTTATAAAAGTAGGATTTTATCAAATGCCATAGCAAATGAAAGAATCATATCTACCATATGTAGATATGTGAATTATAGAAACCTTCTTTCCCAGGAAAATTAACAAACTCTTTTGCTAGCATTAAGGTGAATTAGTCCTTGAAGCTGGTTACTAGTTGACCACAAATCTCAATTTTCTGTGTCAAAGGTAAAATAGAATAGTCTTTGTTTACATTATGTAAAAAAAAATATATGTTTGTCATTCTGTTTATATGTTTATATGTCCACAGCAGCTTCGAAAAAAATACATTCAACTCTGGAACTAAAGGAACTCAAAGAAATGTAGTTGTAATTTAGTTCTTTATCATTAAAATTTGCAAGAATTATCAATAGCAATAAATATTAAAATAGCAAGAAACTCACTGAATCCATATTTCTGTCTTCAAAATGAGCAAAACTGTTTTTGTTTTCGTAAAATACGAAGACATTCTGTATTTCAAAACAAAAAATGATGCCTACACCAGGACATACAGTGGTGCTAACCCTTCTCACGGGTCCAGTGTGTTCACCCAGAACTCTCTGCTCTGTGTAGAGTAAGAGAGGCTGCACAAACACCCTGAAGTGCTGAACCAGAGCCTCCTTGTTTGCCATTAAGTAAGTTTTTGGTGGTTGGACAGAGCAGCGTGGCCCACCACTCCACAGGAAGCCTGGCAATGGTTCCAGTAAGATCTGTATCAGGCTCTGAAGAAGCAGGAGAACGTGACAATTAGTTCATGTACAACCAGCTCACCAGAGGTAAGCATGAGGGGTGGAATTACAAAGCAGATCAGAGAAGAAATTAAAAGGACTTAGCAAACTCTGTAATTAAGATACAGATTTTCAGCTCCATTTGCTGAAGGGCTGTGGATATGCAGAACTGTAAGGGAGGAGTTCTGTCAGTGGAGTTTAAGGTCCTCTAAGCTCAAATTTTAATGGAGTTCATGCCAGAGATTTGAAGCAGATGAGAAGTTTGGGTCTGGGTTTTGGTTTCTCCGACTGAAATAAGGATTGCTGATAACCAGATCTTTGGTTCCAGTTCATCTCCAGTGAATGGCCACCTAAGTCTAACATAAGCAGTCTTTAATTCGTCAGTTTACATTATAATCTTCATCATAACAGTCCACCACCTTGCAAAACTTGATTTGTTATAATGAAAAAAGAATGCTGAGAGTGAAAAGACAGCAAGGATGCTCATAACCTGGGCAGTTTCACTGGTGTCCAATGTGCAGAGCTGGTGACCTGGGTTTTGTATCATTTCTTTGAGCAGAAGTAACTTCAGGCAGGAGAAGATGCAATTTTAAAAACATTTTGCCAGTCTGGTCATGCTGGGAGAAGCTGCTCTAAAATAAATAACCGTTCATTGCTAACACTTTTTAAATACTCCTAAGAAAATCATTAGACTATGAGACTGTTTATGGAATTGCCTAGGACCTTAAGACGGAGTTTCCAGGAGGATAGTGGCATTATTTGGATGTGCTGAATTAAAGGTGAACCCAAACACAGCAGTGCTGAAACTGCTCTGAGACAGTTCTTCATGGAATATGTGCTGCATTCACTGCAGAGAACACTGCTGACCTTTTAGGATTTTAAAACATTGTTGAAACTGGTTTTATGTTTGTTTTCCTGCTCTCCTGGCTTCAGTTTCAAGAGAAGTTTCTGGGTTCAGAACCTGTTACGGTGGTTGAAAGGAGTTGTTCAAGACCTTAAAAACAAAGGTGGTGTTTTGCTATTATTTTAAGAAGTTACTAACAGCAATATCTGCACTGGGATGAAAATAATTACTGATACCTCCCCTGCTTCACACAGTTGAACTGCTGCTTTCCAGCAAAAAACTCCTAAGGCTCTTGATGTTTTAGGTGTAACATGTACCCCCATGGGCAGCTTTTTCCCGGTTCTCTCCACACTGTAGATATTTCCAGGCACAGTTTAGCTGCAGGATCCTGGACACAGCAACACTCACACAACCTGTCCCCTTTCCCAGCAGAGGGAACACACCCTGGGAGTTCATTTGGGGTTTGTGGCAGCCCCATTGGTGGCCCAGGACTGTGCAGTTCCCTGGAGGGCTCAGAGGGGAGGGAAGAGGGATGAGAGAGTTCACAGGGAGCCAGCAAGGAGTTGTAGGTTATGGCTCAGGATAACAGGCACTGACCCTGCCTGCACCTGCCTCTCCCTCTCCACCTCACTCTCCTGCCCTGGTCCTCTGTCCTTCCCCTTCTCCTGCCCCCCAAATGTCCTGGTTTTCCCCTGGCTCCTACCCACACATCCACACACCTGCCTGCATGCACTGAGCAGAGCAGTAGTAGCTTTTATTACTCTCAGTTCTTTATTAATGCCACATGTGCTGTTGTAAGGTTAAGTTATTAAGTGATATCCAATAATTGTCTCTGCTCTAAAGTGGACATTTCATTTAACTATACTCATGTGGATCTGTTTCAGTACCATTTATCACGACCACATTTAGAGAAAGATTTCAAGAGACCATTTCTCTCTTTCCTTTCCTTAGCATAACTAGACCTAAAAGGTCCTGGTCAAAAATTAAATACAATTACCTTTGGAACAGCATAAGGGAATGTGGGGCTTGCATGGACTCTGGAAGTTAAAATACAGATTTTACTGGGCTATCACATCAGCTGCAGAGTTAATTTTACTCTATGTGTGCACTTGCTTATAGGAAGGCATACAATGACCTGTTTAGTTTGCAGGAGAAAATGATGTCATTTGCAAGCAAGCTTTCAGCTGTGATATTTTATAATTGTTTAGATGAAAACCTGATAATCCTCTACTCCTTCACATAAACTGCAATCCATCTTTAAAACTGCGATAATTCATAAAACCTGCAGCTTAATAAACTAACAAACCCCAGGCCTATGTTATTTTAAGGGAAGTCAATCTTTGATCAGTCAAGCTGAAATGGGTCTGATAAGTGGAGGCCTTACTCACAGGGAGCAGCACTCCAGTTTGTTATTGCTATTTGCTCATCATCCTCAAGTGCAAAATAAGCAGAAGTCTTTCCGAGCTTCTTATCTCTTTTCACTTTCTTCTCTAGATCTCTGTCGCTTTAATCCAGCATGTCTGCTGCTGGTTAACAAGGAAATCCTGTGTCAATTATCGCCAACAACTTCCTGCTGTGAAGCTGTGGGGAATCAAAGCTTTTGAGAGCCTTTTTCACACCAGAGAGTAGTGCAGGGCCTAATTAAATGGCCCTCATATCCTGCAGCCTACTGGTGGCCAAATGATAGAGAGCTAATGAATGATAACTTCATTTTTTTTTTCCAAGAATTGTTTTGATTCTTCCGGTCAGTTGTGCTTATTGAGTGGCAGCTCATTGTTCGTGCTCGGGACTGGGGAGGTGTCAAAAGGCGAAAGTGGGGGAAGATACCGATCTGCCTGGTTTATTGTGCACAGCCCTTGGGTTATATAAATACATATATTGCATATCGGGGAGGATATTTGTTAAAAATTGCTTTGCCCAAACGTGTTGCCCTCTTTCCCTGATACGAATTGCTTTGGTGACTCTCATGCACATGTGGGCTGCAAAATTGTCCTATAAATCCCCCTCATAAATGCTATCGCTCCGATATTATTTGTACAGAATGGCAGAATGAGGTATCTGCCATCGCTCGTGCACAGCTGCCCCAGCTCCTCCTCCTCTTTTTTCCTTCTCCTTTTTATTTTTTTTTCCTTCCTTCTAAAAACTTTCTGGGAAGAACCTGATCTCCTGCCCAAGCAAAACTGCAGCTCTTGTGTGGCTGCTGCTTAAGATGAGCTAAACTTGTGCTAAAGTTACACATAAAAGAAACACGAATTTGTGCCTCTCTGCTGCTTTTAAGCGCAGACAAGCACGGGCTGCCTCTGCCTGCTGGGCGATGCTGCTCTGTGAGCACTCAGTGCTGAGCACTGGTGCAGTACCCAGCAGGTTATCAGCACCAGCCAACCCCAGGAACAGAGAAAACATCCCAGCAGTGAGCGAGGCACTTGCATTTACCCCAACTGGTCACTCCTCAGGCTCCCATCCCACGGCACGTGCGTGAGGTGACAGACTTAGGGGTACCCTGGGAGACCTAACTTTGAATTTCCTGACTTTTATGGTTTTACATTACAACTTTAATGTTCCATTAACATAGGGGGGTTTTTTTTGTAGTTAATTTCCTTGGGGAGATTGGAAGAGTTCAGGTCGGGGTTTTTTTATAATTTTTAAAGAAAAGCAGGGGGTTGGAGAAAGATGGTCAGATCTGCCCAGCTGCTTTGAAATGTTTAAAAGGATTTAATAAGATTTTTTTTTTAATTCCCCGAGAGGAACAATACAGAATGCCAGCCAGAGGTATGCACACCTGCTTTAAAATGCTGAAAAGCTCGGGGTCTGTCCTGCCCCATTCCATACCCAGAGCTCTGGCTGAGGCTGGCTGACATAAGATCCTGTGTTAAGACTTTTTCCTAAGTGGTTTGTTTTGTTTTGTTTGTTTGCTTGGGGTTTTTTGTCTTTCTGTTTTTGGTTTTGGTTTGTTGTTTGTTTCTTGTTTTTTTTTTTTTTTTTTTTAAGTGGGGAGGAGAGTTGGATTAATTTCTTTTTTCTTTTTAAAGGCAAAAAGAGGCTCTTGGCAACAAAGCTTATAAGTTTGAAAAGCCTCACTTTAATTAAGCTTTCCTCCCTTCACCACATTTAAGCTTATTTACCTTACCAAACCATTACAGTGTTGGTGCTTCTCTCACATCCAGCACATGGGGGCTTGCAATCTAACACAGAGACAGGAGTTTTGGGGAGGAGAAACACCAGTTTGACAGACAATTTGATATTCTTTATGTTGTATGGCACAAACCTCTCGTCCATCTCAGCACAGGAAGGTGTTCAGTGAGACACTGAGAGGGGCAGGGATAAGGCAGCAGTTCTGGACAAATGTATTTATTTCAGGGTGGTCATCCTGGATGCACCAAGGGTCACCCTGCCCATACCTCACCACGGCCCAGGAAGGAGGAAAGAGGTTGATGGGGTGCAAAGATGGTCAAACAGTGCCAGACAGGAGGAAAAGTGGGAGCAGTGGAGAGCAGATATTTCAAAGATGGGCTTCATGCCCTACCAGCTGTTCTGTTTTGGCCACTGCAGCTCACACACTGGGGTTCTGTGCTCAGGAGAGTGTGACCATAACATGCATTTAAACAGAGTCCTTTCCTTTGGACTATGAATGTTAGGAGTTAGGCCCTTCATTTTTTTTATTTTTTTTTTTTTTAATAAAAAACTCAGGAATCTTTTTTTTTTTTTTCTGTGTTTGAGGCTTTATATGTTCAAAGTTCTAGGTTTGCTGGTTTTGGAGAAAGTTAAATGTCAATAAAACTGGGAAGTCTCCCATAGTCACGTGACTCTAGGGGCTGTGGATTCAAGAAAAACACCTGTGAAACCCTGTGATTAAAGTTATCAAGAGCCAAGCAACAGTTTCCTTCCTTAGATAATAAGTGATAAAGTTACTCTGAGAATGGGTGAGGCAATCTTTTCTGTCTCCTTCCCATCTGATCCCCAAGCCCTGGCCAGTGTTCCAAACAAGACAGTGTTGGCTGAGGGTTGTATTTTCTCCTGTGTAAACGATTCACTTGCATCCCTGCTCTGTCTCCAGCAGCCAGGGGAACTCCTGCCATGGTTTAAATGTGCCCCAGGACTGCAGCAGCAGAAGGGACAAGTTTTGAGGCCCCAAGACAAGAGAGCATCTTAGCAGATGTCTCTGCTAAGCATCCAATGTCCCCTTCCTGGCCCTCCTTTTCATGTTTAAAACTACAAAAGGGTATATGAATAGTGCTGAGATAATGAGCTCAGCCAGTATCTCACTGCTCTCCCACTACCTCCGTTCTTCCTGACATTTGCTGGCACAGTGAGCATTTGTTACCTCACTGAGTGCAAATTTTATTTACTAGTTTGGGAGCTAATTAAATAGTTTCATAATTCAGTTAAGGATTTTGCCCTTTGCAGTGCACTGAAAGGTGATGTCTTGCTATACAGCTGATGCAATTAATTCTTATGCATATTCATATATTTTTTACATGGATATAGTTTTTCCTTTGAAATGGGATTAAAAACCCCTGAACCACTAATTACAGTTTTTATCATATCTGAAAGCACTGTTTTTGTGAATTTTTACACCCACACTCCCCCCACCCGACTGAAATAAAGCCTTAAAATACATATTTCCCTTAGCTATTAATAGCACTAGTGGATATTTGCTAACTGATGACACACAGTGATGAGGCTAAAAGGAAATAGATTTTAAACAGTCATTCTGTGCTTCCTCCAAAAGTGCCAAAACCATTTTAGGGTTTACAAACTATGGTCCAGGTTTTACTCCCAGCTTCAGTAGTATAAATTTAATATTCTGCGTAAATCAGATTTTGATCCATAATTTTCAAAATTCCAAATACGTATCTTAAAACCAAAATAAATAAATAAATACACATTAAATTCCCATGGGGGAGTTTTATCTGGGAATGTAGTGGGCTAAACAGCTTCAAGGATTTGATAATAATTCACTACAAGGATATTTCAGCCAGTTGTATTTGTTTTTTTCTTCCCAGGCCTAACCTATTTCTTTTATTAAAAATGATCAAGACTTGATCCTGCTTCCATTTTAAACATCCCTGCACCAGGTCTGATACAAATTTATTATTTTTTTTTTCCTGGTCTGCTTCTCAGATGGAAACAGAGTATTTGCTTCTCTTCACACCATACACCAAAATATGAATATTATTTCAGTTATGATTTCCTATGTGTCCATACTAAAGGAAAGAGTGGAAATAAAGGACAAAACCAATAAGGATTCAAAACCAAAAGCACATGTATGGGAGAGTAATAAACAAAACAAAACAGGGGCTGTTAAACAGATGACTGCGCTGAATTGTAAAATATTCCACAAGTTTTGGCAACTTTGAAATGCTACACTTTCTATATTTCATCCATTAATCATTCAGAGGGACACTCTTTGGTTGGCCAGCAGACAAAGCACTCCCTGACTGTGTTACTGTCTGTGTGCCTGGAGCTCCAGCCAGAACTGCCTCAACAAACGGGATGAGAAACCAAGGGAGTGGCAATAAATTAAAAATGATCAGCCACCAATGAGCATCAGGAAAAAATGACAGGTTCTTAGGCAAATAGCAATAAAGTAGACCATAAAAATCAGGAAACAGACTGGCTGAGTGTCTAGAAAATGTTAGGAATGAAGAAAAAAGGACAATTTTGATGGAAACTTTTCAGACAAATATTAATTGCTTCACCACTGACACGAGTCAAATAATGGAAAGCTAAAAAAAACCCAAACAAGTCTGTAATAGACAAATCCCTGCAGATCACAAACAGACAAGGCTTCCAACACCAAATAAAATGCTGTTCCCACTTAGGCTCCACATTATCACCTTCCTTTGGGAGGGTCCAATAACTGACAGAGCCAGTTATTCCAATTAAAAAAAATTAATAAGAAAAAGAATCTGCATATTAAATAGCACAGTTGTAAAGTCACCATAAAAGTCAGTAAAAGAGCAGTAAAAATACCTTTGCTCACAGCAATATGCTGTTCATTTAGCTGCCTGCAGAGTATCACTCAGGAGTCCTTTAAGCACTGTCACAACAGATCATTGGAAACCGATGAATACACAATCCAGGATCCCAAACAACAAACTATTACAAACTATCTGTGTGTGAAAAGACTGCTGGAAATTCCTCTAAGCCTCTGTAAATAGCTTTGAGTGAGGCTGATGGAGGGCCAGATGCCCACCAGAGGCAAGTCTCGATTTTAACTTGGCTATAGCTGTGCATCTCATCCCCAGGAAAGGCTGTTCCCTCCCGAAAATGGGAGACCTTAGCTCTCCTCTCCCCAGTCAGGAGACTAAGATAATGATGCCTCTTGGTCCAGCCAAAGTGTATGCAAGGCCTTAATACTGTAAATATTTTTAAAAACTGGATAAAATTTAATAGTTGTTCCCAGATAGCTCATATGGCAGCAGAGCATCAAAATGAAAAGGTAATCTAAATTTGCCTGGGAAATATGACCTCACCACAAAGTTTACATTTAAACTTTATGTTCCTCTACAGAGATTTATGTTTTATGCAGAGTGTCTCCAAGAGCACCACAATAGCAGCAGAAGAGCCAACACAGTTGTGTGTGTATTACAAACACATGGCACTTGCCTGGCTTTTTCCAGCTGGAGAGACATCCTGAGGTGTAGGGGGGGAAGATATTTGAAATCTCAAAAGGGTACATTTTCACCTTTTCTTTTTAGGTTTTTCAGAATCTGCTCCATTTTTCCTGGGACATTTTGAGATTTTTAGGGCAGGGAAACTCAACACAATGTGCTGTTGAGAACAGTAGTTTTTTTCCTCTGATTTGCAAGATACTTCCTTATTAGAATTTGGATTGTGCCCCCCCTCTAAGACCAGCGTAGACCACGGCTTTCCATAAGAGCCTGACTTCCTTTAAATGCTGGAAACTGTTGGAGTAATTTTTTTTCCTTCTTATTTTTAGCTGAGAAACAGAAATATAAGCATGAAGGTATTTTTTAGGGAAATCTCAGGATTCTGAAAATATGCAGAGCATTAGAACTTACAGCGAAGCAGTGTCTCAGACTGATTCCCTTCATGATTTCCTCCTCTTCTCCTCTCCTTTTTTTCCCTTCTTGTCTGAAACAAACTGATTAGCAAAGCCTGCTCAGACAGCCTAATGCTTTACAGTGTGAGAGTCTAAACTCTGTAGACATTCTGCTCAGTTAACTGTGAACACCACATCTTTCCTTCCAGGAAAAACGGTTCCAAGTGTCAATAGCTGTTTTAGCCATGTTTGATAGGTAAAGCAATGTCTGAGATGGTGCTTCTCAGACCCCAGCTGTAAATGAGGATTACTAACAATTTTAATGCATTTGGGTATAAACAGAGACCAACTGTGAAGTGGCACTGACATGTACCAGCAAAAAAACGACAAAAATCAAATACTTTTCTATGCCAATTGTGCACAAAGAGTTGGATCTAAGCATTATTACAGCAGAGCCTTTCATGTTGCTATAGCCATGGTTGTGTTTGCATTTCCATAATAAAACCTATTTTCAGGGGGTTTATAACTCGGCTGTAAGAAATTTACTCTGTGCTCCAACTTGGCATCACAAGGTATCAACCAGAGAGCTGCAGCTCTCAAGCTTTACATTCCTCCTCTGCTGCAAGAAGGAAGGATTTGCCTGCTGACTTGTAGGTGTTCTCTGAAATTCCTTCTGCAAAGCCAACACGTGCACACGTGGAAGGTCTGATGTCCCAGATATGGTACACCAGAGTCTAGATCCAAATCTCTGTCAGCAGAAGTCCTGGTGCAGAGTAACCAGGGGAGCTGAGCACCAGGATGTGCATGGGTGAGGCAGTTTTCTAAAGAACAACTCCAAACCCACCCTTTGGTGTTCATTCTTTCACAGGCCAGGTGGGAAATCCCTTGTAGTAACAAAACAACGCACATTTTGCAGGACTGTGTGTTTGAGGAAAGAAAAAAGAAGGTGGGAGAATTCAAGCAGGAAAAAAACGACAAAAGAAATGAGTTTTGGGGAGGGATGACAGTGGGGAGATGACAGCAGCCTGGTTCCCACAGAACAGATTCAGAATGTAGGTCCAGTTGTGCCGCAGCGAGCCCAGGGAGCACAGGGAAATGCAGCTGCTGTGCAAGTGTGCAGTGGGAGACAGACAAGGGATTTTTTTCAGCTTCTTTTCAGACAGCTGGAGCGTGAGAAGTTGGGAAGTGGATGCATTAAACCAGAGCCTGTGCTTAGTGTGACCACTGTGGAGGTTGGTAGGGCAGGTAACGGGCTCAGAGGGACCCTCTGCTCGGCAGCTGCGCTGTGTTTCCCACTGGAGCTCTTCCAACACACAAGGCTGCTTTTCTTGGGGGACTGTAGGTAAGACTAGGAGTCAGGAAGTAATAAAATCTCATTATTACTATTTATTGTTAGTAAACATTTCTGCAATGGCAATGTGTGGAAGTGCCAGCCAGGTGCTGGCTGTTTGTCCATCACTCTTTATCTCAGCTGGGCCCCTCAGTGACTGAACACCAGGAACACGCAGCCCTTGGATGTCTGCACTCCCCCCTGCCTTCCCATGGCCTGGTCCTTTGTAGGAGCTCACCATCAGGAGGGTGGGGTCTCGTGCTCAGTCCTGCTGGAGAAGCTGTCCCACTGACACCTTGGGTGTGTAAATGTTCCCTGGTACCTGTAAGGCACAAGGACTTCTCTCAGTCGCTGATTTAAGGAATGGAGGAGGGGGGGGGGGATTTGGTAGAGCAAACAAATCTTTACAAACTGCAAAGTTACTCTATCTACAAGGCACAGACAGAGCCAGAACCATGGGGAACACAGGCTGGAAACAATCTGCAGAGCAGATTTGCCTGGAGCGACGCTGCCTTTGAAAGGAGTGATGGCACTGGCGGCGTGGGGAGGGGACAGGCAGGGATGCAGGGCTACACCTGGGGGGCAGGTCCCACCCCTGCTTCCCACACCACCCTGCCTGGCCTCCTCTCTTACCAGAGTGGCATTCATACCAGAGGGGACTCGGGGTAAGGTAATCCTGGTCCCCCCTACACCCAACAGTCCCAAAAGTGCTTTTGGAGGAGTGAGGAGATTTGTTTGTGACACCAGGGTTGGGGAACTGCAGCCCTTCACCTATCAGCAATCGGGTGATTCCTCTATTCCTTTCCATTCCTGAGCACATCTGGGTGGGAAAGGATGCCAAGGGGTGGTGGGGAGTTTGAGGTGCTGAAAATGTTCCTCCCAGGCAGAAGGAGAAAGGTGTCCTGCCTCCCTGGGCTGCCCACCCAGACCCTGGGATGCTGGAGGGTGCATAGGGTGGGGTCAGGGACCAGAAGGACCACAAGAATTTGGTGACCAGTGGATGGCAGCTGTAAGGTTGATGCCCCTCCCTCTCACTACAATTTTCCATGTCACTTTAAGTCCACTTTAAAGCATTATCTCTGCATCATCACATGGAATGGAGGACGTGCTGTGTTTCTCAGGGCACAGAGTTCAAACTCCTGCCATGGGGCAAAGCAATGCTGCCCTCTCAGGGAAGGGACTCATCCCAGACTAAGTGTCCTGAAATACTGTCAAATACTGCTCAGAATTATTGTAATTGTCTTTAAATGTCTGTTCCTTAGTTTATCTTTGTTTTTAAGCTACAGACACATTTGGTGTTTGTACATTTTGTAAATGTAATTTAAAAATCTACCACATAAGATAAATTTCCCTAACAAGATGTGATAGGGAATTCAGGCATAATAGGCTATCAAAGGAAATGCTGCATTTGGATCTTTTGTGCTATATATATGAAATGTACAAAGTAATTATAAATCCTACAGTATCAAAATTGTCCATTTATGAGCCGAATGCTGCAAAAAAAAGACTTCTGATATTCTGATTGTGTTAAGAAAAACTTAAAGCATACTGGGACAAATTCAGCCCTGGAATAACTTAATTTAAAGAAGGAACATACTTTCTTTTTTCCCTCTATATTTAAGTACTTAATATATTGTAAATAACAACTCAGATAAATTTATATTCAGAGAGTATTCCCTAAGGTAGCTTAAAAAAATTAACAAAACATTTAATTTGGATCCAACTCACATTTTAATTGTTACTACATCAAGATGAGATTTCACATAAATCTATTTTAAGAGTAAAAATTTAACACACCTGTTCACAGAAAACAAAACAATCATGGCAAATTGCATTTATTGCAATGAGCTTGAAGCACATCTACTTTACCTTTATGACTCTTTAACAGACTTTTACTGAATATTTTTTTTTATATAGTATTTTTTTGCTGAATATCACTTTCGGTTTTCAGTGAAGATTTCTTAAGATGTGAATGATGCTTCCCTAGGAATTCTGAAAGGGGCATCTGACTCCTCCTGGGCTTTATTTACACTGAGAGATACATCATAACAGAAAATGGATTTACTAGCAGGGGTTACCTCACAATTCTCTAAATATGGCTTTATTCTTAATGAATAAGGTTTGTTAACAGTGCTCTGAGACACAAAAGCTCTTTTAAAACACGCCATGTCCATGTCTACATCAAGGGTTGAACCATGTGCAGCATCACAAGGATTAAACCATGCTGCTTTCAGACAGGAGATGTTTTCTGGTGGACTTGAACTGCTTCTCTACCAACCTGGGCTAAATTCTGCTTGGATAACCAGAAAAAACCCAAACACCCCATCATATTTTCATCTTCCCACTGTCACAACCAATCTTCTTTTTCTACACTGTCACTGATCCTGAGCTCCATTTCTATGCTGAGGGTTGAGGGGATTTCATGGTGGGCAGAGTTCCCTTCCACGTCCTCCCTTCCCCACCAACCAAACAGCGTGGATGGGGCTGGGTTCCACCTCCCTTCTACCTTTCCTCACACGTGGCTCTCTCTCTGTCTCCTCACAAGACAGGTCTCACAGTGTGCATAACCTTTGCCAAACTGTCATAGCAACAACCATAAAATGGCCACATCTGCCTTTAAATGGATTTGAGAGGACTTATGGGATTTTTTTTTCCCCCCATGTGAAAATGTACTTCCCAGGAATAAAAAATGAAAACCTGCAAGGAAAGGCAATGTGAGTTAACACTTACCAGCTGGAAAAGGGAGAGAGTGAGAGCAAATAGCAGCAAGTTCATTCAAAAGCTGTAGCAGCTTGTTTCTGTGAAATTTAAAGGATCAGTCCCAAAAAGGCATGCTGGGGGAAAAAATCTGTTGGAGGACAACTTTTTCCAGAGAGTTAATAGAGACCAGACAAAGAGGAAGGCACTGCCTGACCTCAGACACTTTGCTGCAGAATGAAAAGGCAGTACCAGCTGTATGGAGGAAGATACCATCTGATGAAGTTGAAATAGCCCTGTAACATTTTACTTCTGCAACAGTTCAAGAACAATTCAAGAACTCTGGCTGATTATCACTCCAGTTCACAACAGCCTTAAATTATACATGAAATGTTAACATGAAAAGCAGCATTACTTAGGTCTAGAGGTAATGTGTGCTTTAATATGGTCTGATAGTGTGTGTGTCAGGAAGGGGTTATGGCCACATCCCACCTCACACACCCAGCCTGCACTCACAGAGCGTTTGATCATCCCAGCACGTGTCCTCCCCCTGCACCCCTGTGGGGAGAGCACCCTCACCCCCAGGGGCTGCCCGAATTCCAGGGGGGCTCCCTTCAGCAGCTCCCTGAGTTGAAGCACTTACAGCTGGTATTAATTAATACACCTAAAAGATGTCCAAAAGGATAACAGAGTCCTCCCCAGCAGATGCACCGTGAGAGGAGGTTACTCTGCCGGAAATAGTCTTAATCCATCACCAATAATACACTGATTTATTCAGTTCTCCATTTGATCCTAAAGCTCTGGGGGTGGGTGTGTTTCTGAAAAGCCCTGACAGGCAACAGTAACAATAAAAAATACACCCAAGTTCCGTAATGAAAATAAAAACAATAACCTTGGAGACTGAGAGTCCTGTATGCTCTCCCTGGGAAGGGACATCCCCAGCCTGCTCGAGGTGTGGCTGCTTCTTCCATGCAGAGCCCACCTTGCTCCTGTTGGGAAAGGACACCCCAAAATTACAGCACATTTTGTAAGTAATATGTAATTATTGAGAGCATTATCAGCCATATGTGTTCCTGCTCGTATTCTGAGAGTTAGGGATGCAAAGTTTGGGTAAGTTTTCATGTCTTCTCTAAAATATGAAGAAATGTCAATCTTCCTTGTTAACTTGTCACGAGCATGCAGATAAAACAGGGGATGGGGTGAAGACAAAGGTATCATTCCATAATTAATTTGGAAGAAAAACCCATCAGGTCAGAGTTCTTTTCCTGCTGATGTTTTGTAAGTTTCTATATAAATAGATGATCAGGCATCATTAAAAAATTGGAACTCAAACCAGTCTCTCTTGAAATTCATACATAGATTGCAGCACACGGGAATATGTTTCTTTTGTATGTATCATTTGGCAAGTCTGGGAAAATGTTTCTTTGCCAAGGGTCAGATATTCTCTTCAAACATTTCTGGATGGTCACAGGTTATCACGAATCTTCCCATAATCCAGCAAAAAGACAGAAAGACTTCTATGGTTGAATTACACATCCTGAGTTTTCTCCCTCTGTTTACACAAATATTAATATAAGGATTTGACTTTTGTTTTTCCCCTGAACAGGACCCAAAGCAGTTTAATAGACTAAATACCCTGATAGTCCTACTTTGCTGTGGCAGGGATTGCAAAAGCTCCATGTGAAATCATTATAGCTGGTTCAGCTTCTGTATTTAAACCTGCATGGAGGGAATCTAAGCAGGTTTTTGGAATGGCAGGGACTGCGAAGCAGAGACAAAGGACAGTCCAAATGGGTTCTACTGCATGAGACCAAACAAAATAAATAGCCAACAGAGTCACCCTTTGAAACTTCAGGCACATTTACTCACAGAACACTTGTATTGACTCTCTGTTATTTTCTTTTTATTGTAGACCAGTGAGTTTTGTGGAACATTTCAGAAGTATTCCAGCAGAGCTGGAACCCCTGGTACAGGTACTGAAGGCTGGTTTGGTGGTAAGAATAATGATTGTGCCAGGAGGGAGAAGCACAAGGCCCAGAAGAGTTCTTCAGATTTGGGATTTTTGAAACAAGCTCCTGGATATCAATCCCAGGATTGTGCCTGCTCTTACATGTCCTCCGAGAGATGGAAGCCCCTACTCTGTGATTTACAGTTCTGCTGACAGCACAACAGCTCTGGTGCTGCTCAGGAGTGGTTCTTGCAAGGCTTCAGAGGGGGTTTTGTTCAGCAGAGGACAGCTCTGGATGAACTTTCCCAAGAGTGTGCTCTTCTCTGTTCCCCCTCTGATGTGCAGAGGAGACCCCAGGCAAACCCAGCCTGAGGGGATGGCTGTGAGGGAGAGGTGGTGGCACCAAAGTTCTGTGCAGTCATTCTGCACTGAAGTCATACACAGAGGTCACTGAGGACATGTCTGAGAAACGTTTGTACCAGCATTATAAAAGCCTCTGCTTTTTTAAGGACTGATTCTCCATCATCCTGGATCTTGGTCTGAATTTTGTTCTCAGCAAGATTCCCTCTGAGCTGCTCTGCTTGACAGCAGATGTAAATTTATATGTATATAAAAACCTTGCAACTTTAAATAGCTGAACCACCGATTTTGGATGTTTCATAACATGCACACAAACACTCCCTTGTGAGTAAAACAGCTAGAGCAAAGAATTAATCATACAACTAGTTAAGTTAACCACGGCCTTATTTGCCTTATTTAACTTATTCGCCCTCCTTGTGCTATTCATTAAACATATACAATGCAAGATTGAAATGAGAAGTGAAGGAACAGACCTATCCTAACAGCTTTTTTTTTTTTTTTAATCTTCCCATTTAAATGGCTAATCCTTCTCCATGGTAGCTGGGGTTTGGGGGGAAGACATTTTAACATGACTGAACTGTTCCTTTTCATACTTGACCTTTTTTGGCATTATATTTGTTTTCATTGTTTGAAGATATAGCAAAAACAAAGATGCTAAGAAAAGTTCTGGATATACATTCATGGTAAAATTCGGAAGAGAACTGAAACAAAGCCTTACATGTCAGTGGAGAGCATCATCAACCTCCTGGCATTTTGAACTGCAACAAGCAGCTGTCTGTACAAGTTTCCTCTGTTTTACAAATACTTTGTTAGTATTAACAAAGATGAATTGAAGCCCTCCCCAAAAGTCCAAATACAACCACTCAACAAGCAAACATTCCATTCCTTGGCCATCAGCTGACACTTGCTGTGGGGTTCATGTCACTGGTGAGCTGTGGGATGGAAAGTTACACAGCCCCAACCACGATCTGCCCAGGGCTGAGGCTCATGGTGAACATCCAGCACAGCACTCAGTGCTCAGAAAGGCAGCAAAACCAGGAGGTTGTTCCTAAATGCACAGCCAACTGCCTGGGGGATGGGGGTAATCAAATCTGCTGTTCACCAGAAATAACCCTGGCAGCACGGGGATAACGTGCAGATGAATGTGAGGGAGTGTCAATACGGCCCCCAACACTGAAATTCAGAGTGCAGATGGTGTCAGCAAGCTGGTGTTCAATGGCTGCTGAGAATGTAAGGGGAACTGGCTGCTAAAACCCCAAGGCTGGAGGGTGTTTGGGAAATGGGGGTCAGATTTCCCACCAGACATTGGCCATTCCCTCTAGACCCACCTGCACGTCTCCTCTCCTCTCCTTGATGTCAACAGGAGTTCCCTGCATGTGGGGAAGAGCTGAATATTACTGTCAAGATCTGCCACGCAGATCTGAGGGAAGAATTTTTGTCCTTAAGTGTTGAAAATGTAATGATCTATTTGATAGTGAGAAAAAAAGGCAGAAACAGTATGAAGATTTTTAAAAGAAAACACACACACACACAATCCAAGCAGCCTTTGAAGTCAACAGCTTTGAAATAAAAAGCAGCCACTTTAGCAGCCTCGTGAAACATGTTTTGTTAACATTCTAGGTGTTGCATCTAAAACTGAGTTGGCCAAATTTAGCAGCCAGAGGCTTGAATATAACTGGGAGAAGAGATCATATCTGTGAGTCTCAGGATATTATCATCAGTGGGTTTAAATGAAACTAATGTATGATAGCACCCCAGGAGATCTCATGAGGCCACTTCCAAAGGAAAGTATTCTGGGAGTCAGTGGAGAGTAACTTTATTCTTTCTGTTCTGCTACCAGAGCAGCCACTGAGGCTCCTGTTTTACAGGACATATTTGATCCTTTTGAATGAATTAATGCTGGAATTTCCAGAGGGATTTGGAAGGGACCAAGCACAACTGTCCTTTGATGGGATTTAGGAGCCTAACTGATTTAGTCTCCTTGAAAAGCCTCAGCTACCATACAGTTTGATGCTGGTTATTTTCAGTACTGCAGGTAAGGGGCACTAATGAGGATGGCCTGAAAGGAAAAAATTACATCCAAGGAAAAAGGGAAGTCTCTAGTACATTTACTAATCCCAAAATGGTATAGAGACCACCTCATTTTAACTAATGTATGGAAATGTGGAGATTAGTCTCCCTATGCAGTAGATAAATTGCATTAACGTGATTAAAAACCCAAACTAAACTGAGGCTCCTTTTATAGTTAATAGGGGGTCAGACTTCATTAGTCCTTCAGTGGAAGCAGACCTGTTCTTTTAAGGAGGTGGAAATCTGCCATCCTCTGAAATGGCAGATATCTGTGTGCACAAACTGAATCTCACATTTAGTCTCATCATTATGGGTGGGAGTTTTAGGTGTTTTTCCTTTTTTTTTTTTCCCCCAGAATGGAAGGTGTTGGAAGAATGTGGAAATGAAGGATTCTTGCTAAAAATATGTCTGCTTTGATGCTTTTGCTAATTATATCCCTTGTGAGAGAAGTCTGGCTCACAGCAAGCAGGGGAAAGATAAATACTCCACAAAACCCTTAGGAGCTTATCATATGGACTTTTTGTTAGGGAAAAAAACCCTCCATACACTTACATGCATACCTCCCATTCACATAAATGGAGAATCTCTGGATACAGGGAGAGAACTAATTCCTTTCTTTGCAAATATTTTTCTTTGATGGGACTGCAGCAAAACTGCTGCTGGCAGTTTTGGAGTAACACCTTTGCTTGTTGCTGCCATGACCCCTAGGATTTGTCTGCAGGATGGGCTTCATATTTTACTGCATTTTAAAACAAGTACATACCAATTCTCTCTTTTCTTTTTCCCCTTCAAAATTCACATATCTTCTAAATTCATACAAGAAAAACTGAGCCTATCAGTTCTTGCAACATTTCATTTACATTGAAGATGATGAATGTCATTGTGTGGAGAGGACTTGCTGGAATACTAATTCTTTCTTTGGTTTTAAACCAAAGCAAGATTTATGAGTGCACAGATTCACTTCCAAGATGAAACAGAAAAACATCTGCAAGACGAGAATTTACTTGCATTATTAGTGCTGCTCTTTCTGCACTGATGAGTAGTACAGATAATCCCATTCATTACAGACATCCATAACTCTGCTAGCAAACATTTTAACTCCTTAAAGATGCCAGCATGGATCACAACCTGCACCACAGCAGTGACTCCCAGTCAAAAATACAACAGAAACTAGAAAATACACTTCCTGGCAGCACTTGGCACAGTTCATAGGGCATTGCTGTCAGGGATCTGGTCTGATCTCATTTACACCACTCAGATATGGATGTAATTAAAGGCTTCTTCCTGGAAGTAGGCAAGATTTAAAGTGGTCAAAGGGAAATAGAATCACTTGAAATGAGGGGGTTATCACAGTGAGTCTGGCCTTATCAGGAAAAAAACCCACTTCTTAGAAATGCATGTTTTTCAGCACTGTCACACTTGCTGATTCTTTTTTTTTTTTTTCCCAGAGTGACATTCCTTGTAAAATGCTGGGATTTTTTTTTCAGAGATGCCTTGATATTGATAAAAACAGTTTCATGTTCAAGACAAATATTTCATTAGCCACTCTGGTTTTGTTCTGATTCAATTTAATTTCTTCAGAGCATTTAATCTTCAAATGAAGTATACATTTTAAAATATGTTTGCTTTTATTATAAATTTCTGACATAATCAAAAATTGAATGTTTAAAAATGGTCATGTCATTGTTTAAAAACAAATAAACAAACAAACAAAAATAAAATTCCTAAATATGCCTTGATTTTTACCTTTGTCCCTGTTAAAAGTGAAAACCCTGCAGGGCCTGGAGCCAGGATGGTGCTGCTGCTCCTTCTGCTGGCACATGGCAAGGTACCCTGTTGGGTGGCAGAAGAAGAGCGCAGGGAACCTCCTGGCTGATGAAAATAAAGCCAATTGACATCCAAAGGCTGCAGCAACAAACCCAAGGAATATGTTTCCAGATCAGTGCCATGCATTGTTACCTGATTCTCATCTCTGTTTTCTTTACAGATGCTTGGGTAAGCTCAGGGTAGCACCTGAGAAGAACAAGCTCTCGCCTCCCTCCGTCTCAGAATTTCTATTAATGTGTTATGTAAGTGCTTGGAGATTTTGTAAATGAAGTATCAGACCATTTCTCTGGAGCTGGATATTAAAATTGCAATTTCAAGAAGCAGGAGAATGAACATTATTCTTGGGATCATTACACAGCCTCAAAAAATGGTGCAGGCTTGTGACCTGAAAGAGAAACGTCACCAAATGCTGGCTCTGAACGGAAACTTAAGAGCCACTGAAATAATAACATGTCATCAGAAATAAAGATTTTGCCACCCCTAATAGTAAGAGGCCCTTTTTGTGCTCTGTAAGTATTAGTGGTCAAGTGTGAATGAAGTGTCTTGGGGCAGTGTTTGTTAAACCTGCTGTGCACCCCAGAGCTCCTGGAGAGGATCCCTCTTCTCCACTGCCAACACAGCACTGAGAGAGGCAGAGCAGAGCCTGAAGCCAAATTAAGGTGATGAGGCTTTTCTAGGAAATGCCTCGAGATTTTCAAAGGGGTTAAGTGGACTCAGGGGCCTGAGTCCCACAGAAATTCGGGTGTCTGTCTCTCCATGTCTTGTCTGAAAATCCCAGGCTAATGTGTTAAGAAATATTCTGACTTCAAAAGAGGAGGATATGCAACCATAACCACTCAGGGGTTCTGATGCTGATAATACAGTACTTAGAGGGGACTGCTCATGCTATCCAGTATGATAATACCAGAATTCACAAGAAAGAGCTGTGAGCCTCTAGCACTTACCAGCTGTAATACTGAACAGATTACACAGAAAAATCAGGCAAAAAAAAGTAATATGCTTTCACCTCACAGCAAGAAACGCTGAAGTTCAGGAAGAGGAAATGTGTATTAAGAGAGCAGGTTAAAAATCTACATTATCCCAGACTTTCATGAAATCAAAATGATAGGCACGATGCTAAGTTATTATAATGTATTTATTACTAGAATTGCTTTCATATTTAACTGATTTGGCCCATCTTGAGACCTGTTTTAAAATGCACCACCTTGTCCACCTTTCCATTTTCATATGAAAAACAGGAAAGCAAAAACTAATTTACTCAGGGAGACACATCGACTGTTTGCCCGTTTATCTCTTACAGACCACCCCTCAGTCCAATGTTGACAGTACATGATATTCCATTAATCTGCCTAATGAAAATTTAACCAGTGTTATAAACAAATAATTGGCTATTATCCTCTCAAAGATCCCGAATAAATTACTTCTGCTTATTTTTTTTCCCCTCTTCTCTCTCTCTGCCTCTTCCCCCACTCCTGCCCCCACACAAAAGGCATCTCTTTCTGACTGATGTCACAGGAGAAATAAAAATCACTATAGCTGTCACTGTGCCCCTGCAGGCAGTGAAACCTGGGCTAGACTTCAGGGGATGCTCACAGAGTGGCCCTGCTCTTGCTTGGCTTTATCTGTGGTGTTGTGAAGAGCAGCTGGACTGTGTGCTGGCAGCTGCATCCCCACTCCCACCCCATCCCCTCATTCCTCCAGTGCCTGCTCTGCCTGCAAGTGCATTCCCCCCTTCTCCAGCTCTCTGGCCACACCAGAGTCACACCTGCCCTTCCCTTATCACTTGCACTGGCCTCCCTTTTTTCCTCTTCTGTGCAGGGGCAAGGCAGGATTTTCCCCCCCAGGAACAGCAAAGTGGGGTGAGACCTCGTCATGTGGAGCAATTCAATTTGAGAGGGAGCAAAACATAACGAACCAGCCAGGGAGTGATTTCCCAGCTGCTGCTGAGGTCTCACCAGGGCTGCTGCCCCAGCCCAGGAAAAGCATCTCAGGACATCTCCTTCTGCCAGGTGCAGAGAGGATCCTGTGCCGGGACTGGCACGGCTGGGATCCTGCAGAGCAAGAGGATCCTGCAGAGCAAGAGGATTCCTGCAGTGCTCAGGGATTGCTGCAGTGCACAGGGATTGCTGCAGTGCTCAGGGATTCCTGCAGTGCTCAGGGATTCCTGCAGTGCTCAAGGATTGCTGCAGTGCTCAAGGATTCCTGCAGAGCAAGAGGATTCCTGCAGTGCTCAAGGATTCCTGCAGTGCACAGGGATTCCTGCAGTGCTCAGGGATTGCTGCAGTGCACAGGGATTGCTGCAGTGCTCAGGGATTCCTGCAGTGCTCAGGAATTCCTGCAATGCTCAGGGATTCCTGCAGTGCTCAGGAATTCCTGCAGTGCTCAGGAATTCCTGCAGTGCTCAGGGATTCCTGCAGTGCTCAAGGATTCCTGCAGTGCACAGGGATTGCTGCAGTGCTCAGGGATTCCTGCAGTGCCCGAGGATTCCTGCAGTGCTCAGGGATTCCTGCAGTGCTCAAGGATTCCTGCAGTGCTCAGGGATTCCTGCAGTGCCCGAGGATTCCTGCAGTGCTCAGGGATTCCTGCAGTGCACAGGGATTCCTGCAGTGCTCAGGGATTGCTGCAGTGCATGAGGATCCTGCAGTGCACAGGGATTCCTGCAGTGCCCGAGGATTCCTGCAGTGCCCGAGGATTCCTGCAGTGCACAGGGATTCCTGCAGTGCTCAAGGATTCCTGCAGTGCACAGGGATTGCTGCAGTGCTCAGGGATTCCTGCAGTGCTCAGGGATTCCTGCAGTGCACAGGGATTCCTGCAGTGCTCAGGGATTCCTGCAGTGCTCAAGGATTCCTGCAGTGCTCAAGGATTCCTGCAGTGCACAGGGATTGCTGCAGTGCACAGGGATTGCTGCAGTGCTCAGGGATTGCTGCAGTGCTCAGGGATTCCTGCAGTGCTCAGGGATTCCTGCAGTGCATGAGGATTCCTGCAGTGCACAGGGATTGCTGCAGTGCACAGGGATTCCTGCAGTGATCAAGGATTCCTGCAGTGCACAGGGATTGCTGCAGTGCATGAGGATCCTGCAGTGCTCAAGTTTTCTTGCAGTGCTCAGGGATTCCTGCAGTGCTCCAGGGTGCCTGGTCCTGCCTCCACTCCAAGCCTTGGGGGCTGGGACTAAACCCTGTGGCTCTCCTGCCTCCCCTCCCTGGGCCTTCACCCATGAAATGAGGATAAAACTAAGAGGAGCCAAATATCTTTTTTTATTATTATTATTTCAACCATGAAGACATGAATTATACAATATACAATCCTATATTTGTAATTATACAATTACACAATATAAAAATATACAAATTTCACAAAACTATATAAAAAAGTGTTCACCAGATACATCTTTGCAGTTTGCACAGTGTTTCTTCACAGACAAGAGAATGGCCATTTCTGACTGAAGCACTATGGGAGCCAAACCAGAGGAGAGTGAGTGGGGTGCTTTTCAGACAGATCACGGGCTGTTTTAGGGCATTGTTGATTGCTAAAACACACCTCATCATTCACAGACACTTTAATATAGCACTGAACAAATAATAATTTTATTTTCCACCTGACAAAAAAAGGGAAAAAAAAAAGGCTAAAGAAAAACTTTCCAAAATGTTTGGCAAACCTAAATAATTCATTTCAGTTCTTTTTCTTTTTTTTTTTTTTTTTTTTAAATTCAAATAGAAGGAAGTTTCCAAGAAGTTTCCTAGAAGAGCTGAAGTACCATTCACAGATGGAGAAGGAAGGAACATGAGGACCAGTTGTCTCTTGTCCTGAAGCAGATTCTGATGCCCTTTGTCCATGTTCCCCATTATGGGAACTCAGAACGTTGCTGAGAAGTTCAGCACAAGGTGGCCAATAAATGGAGCACCTCAGCTCCTCTCCAGCAGTTACTGCCAGCAGGGCAAGAGAAGCAGCAGCTGTCATCCACATCAAGATACTGTTCTTCATTGACCTACTTTGGCTTACAGGCCAGAATATTATGTTTTCAGTTTACTTTCGTGTATATTCAGGTCAGAGATTATGAAGGTCTGTGCATATTCTGATGTTCCTGCTGTTGGAAATACTCCTGAGTATCAGAGCTGGTGTGGATGTGGAACAATTTCTTCTTTAAGCTTTGAGGAAATTGTTTTGGGCAAGGGCTCGTGGGGGGTTTATTTTGTTGGTTCGTTATTTTTGAAGCCAAGAATCTGAATAAAAGGAGTTTGCAGCCACCTCCAGGACCAAGAGCATCTGCCTGGGAGAGATCCTGCACCAACAGCTCCCTGGAGTGACAGGGAGCAGTGGTCACTACAGAGAGAGCAAACTGAACACGAGCAGCTCAGGCTGGAGGGTTTGTTGTAAATCAGAGCCCATGAAGTGACAGTGCCAGCCCAGTGGGAGGGATGGGAGCCTTCAGTCCAACCCTGCCACTCCCTCCTCAAACAGGGCTGGCATGTCCAGGGAAAGCCCAGGAAGCCATGCAGTCCTCAAAGAGCTGTGCTTTCCCATTTTGAGAAGGAAGGCAAAGCAGAACCAGCACTGCATTTATCTGCAAGTGCTCAAATTAGGAGCAGAAATAAGATTTTTCACTGTAATGACGAATTAATTCTTTCTTTCATACTTTTATTAAAATAAGCATCTTCTATCTTTTAACTAGACCTGACATATGCTTACAGAGATACAACACACCCTGTAACCTAATCTGCTAGCAATCTTGAAGCAATTAACTCCTTCTAATCTTTAGCTAACAAAGCCCACCATGCAAAAGGTCCCTGGAGAACAACACTCCAAAGCTCCCTCTGACTAGTTCCCTATTATTTGGTGTGTAGGAGCTCATTGGAGTGCTCAGAGAGCAGGGATTCGTTTGAAACAACAAAGATGAATCATCACAGATCATAAGATCTTCATTAACTCCTTATTTCTCTACTAATTAACACAAAAGAAATGACTTGAATGGTTGACAGGCAGCGAATGACCCACAGCTCAGTGGTTAATAGGATGCAAATGATGCCTAATGAGGGTCTCTAGCTGCAGTCTGGGCATCTGGCCTACTATTTTTGTTGGGGATTCAGGGTGGGTTTGAGATGAAAACAGTTTAACCAATAACATAGGCTGCTCCTGAGTTCATACTAAAATCTATGAATTTATGGGTCCAGCACACGTAAGAATTACCTTAACTACTCATCAACAGGTTTGTATCCACATAAAGAATTTCAGAGACAAGAAGTCTTGCCTTCCATGAGACACAGCAACCCTAATGAAATATTTTATGGGCTGGTTTCTTTTTTTTATTTTTTTTTTTCCTGGGCAATAAAAAATAGTTAGTTTACAATTTTCTAATGACCTCTCAGTTTACAAGGGAGACAGACTGCCCAAAACTGTGACAGTGGCCTTTAAAAGACTTCAATCAAATCTGTGTTCCATCTCTAATGGAAAACAAATTTGGGTTGCTCCATATTTTTTTTTCAAAGAAAATATTTCCAGCTGAGTTTTTATGATTAATTAACAGGCTTTCAGGGAAGAGACTCAGTACCACTAAAACTTCCACAAGTTCCTCCCTCACTCACAGAAAATTTTGGAGCAGCTTCAGGTTGAACTTTTGATTCAACCACTTCTGTGTTGTAGCTTTTCCTCTGCTTCTGCCTTGTGCACACAGGAGCAACAACAGCACAGGGCTGGTGCAAGAGTGGTGTGGTGATTTTGGTGATTTCCTCTGTGTGCACACGCCTGCTGTGGCTGCAGGATGGGCTGAACTGCCCTGTTTCTCACCACTCTCCAGCCAGAGGTTACTAACCCTTGCAGTGTGGTGGTACAGCCACTCCCCCGGTCGCTTTTATTCCTGACTGCACGAGTCAGGCTGATTGAAGAGGTCTGAGCAGGTTAAACTGCAGAGCTTTGCTGCCACGGGGCACTCAGAGCAAGGGGTAGGGAGGACTGCACTGCTCTTTTCCAGCAAGCAGGGCTGCCCAGCTGCCAAGGGCACTCCTGCTGCTGCCTGGAGGATGCTCCTGCTTGGGGGAAGAGGTGCAGAGGTTTGTAGGAGGACTCACCCACGGACTGGGATGTCCCTTCAGCTGGGATGGACTTGTACCAGTGCTTTGAGGCTGTTGGTCAACCGCTTTTGGTACCAGCTCCCATCACTCTGTGTACAATGCACCTTCCTGGCGGCTTCTCCACAATGCAAAATGAGCCATTCCTCCAGAGCTGCTGCTTTTTGTCATTGTTAAACCCAAGAGATCAGGTTTGCTATTTAGAGGCCCATTTTAATTAACATGTTTGAATTCTGCCTCTCATGCTTCAAACCAGCCACCGAGCAGGACCAGGGAGTGAAACAGATCTGAAGGACTTGAAAGGAAAAGTGAAAGCTATTTAATTTTGTGGGTGGATTATATGGAAAAAAACCAAATGGAGTTCTTTATTTAAATATGTAAAATGTGAATGGTGTTATTTTGTCTCAAAAGGCTCTGCAGTGGCAGTGGGGTACTGGCAGTGTCTCACACGTGAAAATTCTGTTTCAGGTGCCCAAAACCTGTTTTGATTTTCCAGTCACACCTACTGTACTTTATCTGAAAAATCTTACAGTGTTTATATTCTTTAACAATCACTGCTATAAAAGATGCAGCAATTGATACACTTCTACCAAATAAGCACAGTTACAGTTCTGTGAGAAAGGCAAACATTTAATATCTTAATTAATATCTTAATATCTCCTTGAGTTCTGTTTTTTAAAATAATAGTTACCATTTTTGTTATGCGGAAAAAGGCCCCACTTTGGAGCAGAAAACACCTTTTCTCTACTGTAAACTGGAGCTGAAATAAAGCAAGCCTGAAGCCCAGCCTCAGCAGGGAGCTGGCTCTGCACAGCCCTCACGCTTCCCATTACTGTCGGTGAGCATCCAGGAAGCGTCAGTCTAAGACCATTCAGCCATAGATCATTCCCACTCCATCCTTTATTGGATTCCTCCCACCCGGAGCCGCGAGCAGAGCACGCAGGGGCTGCAGCACGGGCTGGGCTGATGTGCAGGAGGAGTTCAGAGCTGCTGTGACATCAGCCTTGCTGGACACGGGCTGCTCATCCCGAGGCACTTCAGGGATTAATGAAATGAAATTGTTTTTGGACTTGCTGCACTCTCTCTTATCTTTTAAATCCATAATGTCCCACAGAAGGCAAAATGTAGTAATTTTAGTCAGCAGCCTCTCATTAATTTTCTACCTTTGGGGGAATGTACATTTACAAAAAGGGGGACTGTGTGGAGGCTGAGCTCATCACGTTGCTTTGCTCTGAAGGAGCTCAGCATGGCACAGCAGGGACAGCAGCAGAACATGCTTCAAACGAAAGCATTCTTTCAGAGAGGAAGCTGTGTCTGCAGCTACACACATCTTTATATGTATATATTTTATACATGTGTGTTTATACACACATATATACAAACCTATGGAGTCATCAGTTTTGAAGATAATCTTTCAGGTTAAGTATTTTCCCACATTAAATAGATAATTATCCCCTCCTTTTCTTCCTCTGTCCCCAGACACCAAACAAGCTGGATTTTTGCTTCATGTATTATTTATGGCAAGGAATTAATATGCAGATTCACAAAAACTTAAAAACTCATAATTATTCATAAAGGGCTTTAAGGTTATTTAGTACATATTTATGAAACTTTATGTTTGCTAGGAACTGTGTTTGAAAGTGCTATGGAAGGGTGTTGACTGAGGTTAATTACTAGCATGGAGAGTAATCTGAAAATGATCAAACTCTTTGAATGAAAATATTTGTCAGTATTTCTGATCTATATTTAAGTGAAGTAATGGACATCAATAGCCTGGCAAATATATTCGGAAATGGCTCTGCAAGAAAGAAGATATGCATATCTAATGCAAGCAACCAATGAGGAAAATGTCTAGTTGGCCACCTTTGATCGCTTGGCAAATGTAATAAATGATAGAGATTTATCCTATTTGTTGTCCATCTGTGTTGAGTTATGTTCTTACACAAATAGGCTCTGGTCTAGAAAATATTAGCAGCAATTTAAGGTAGCCAGAGCCTCCCCATCTCTTCTGGACTAAGATTCTGAAAGAAGGTGAGAGCTATTGGTGATAGCCAAGATTGCTCTAGAAGTTACTTAGGATAAGTACAGGCAGTATGTAAATAATACATTATATTGGTTTTATATTTACATAAATCTTTCTATCTTATGCATAATTAACCTCCTTCCTAATCCATTGTGCTCAAAGGTTGGAAGCCCATAAAGTATGTTCTGGGTTACGTGATGTCAAACAAGCAGGAGCTGCAGCAATTCGGGAAGGGAGGAAGCCCCCAAAATATAATTAGAGCTATAATGTTACTAGCAGTTCCAAAGATGATTAATTTTATGACCTTAATGAGGCCAGTGGAGGTGTAGAGCATGTGAGGGGGTCTGTGAGGGCTCACAGGGCTGTATCCTGTGAGAGAGTGAGAGGCTGTGATGGCTGAGGAGTGCAGGGACTGAGGATGGCACACAGGTACAGCAGTGGCAGGTATTGTTACCTTCACACATGTGGGCCTTGCTCAACCCATGCTTTTCTTCAGATCTGTATCAATTGATGATAAATAAATGTGGTACCTGCAGTAATTTGTTTGACCATACCAGGTTAAAGCAGTGAAAAAATACTAGAAAGCTGTAACTGCTGATTAAACAGCAAATGACACCTCAGTCATTGGCAGTACTTCAGTAGGGGATGCTTTGGGAACTGCTCTAGAGACACTCTGTTCACATCCATCCTTTGGTGTTTGAAGACAAGGGGTTCCCTTACAGCCCATGGAACAGGGGGGATGTACTGCTGAAGGGACATCTTTTTGGCATCCTTGGATTCCTCCATCGACCTCAAGGGATGCACAGGTACCCCTGTGTCCCTCACAGCTCTGCAGCTCCTCAGTGACCCCACTGACCTCAAGGGATGCACAGGTATCCCTGTGTCCCTCACAGCTCTGCAGCTCCTCAGTGACCCCATCTCCAAGGCTGGATCTGTGTTCTGCTGTGGGCTGTTACAGAGTGCCATAAAAAAAAAAATCACCAACCCAGGGTCTATCAGGCTTTTCCTCTTCTGCCATCACCCTACTCTGAATCTAGGGAGTGTGGATAGGGCTAGGGAGGAAAAGGGGACACCATGGCCCTCTGCCACACAGGAGGGCAGATCATCAGACAGAAAGTCTCTTTCTTCCCCTATTCATGAGGGAGCAGTCCTTGCCAAAGTTATTTTGAAATAAATGGAACAATAATACAGCCTTAATAGTTGCCCTAAGTGCAATGACTATAGCCTGGATAGATTTGTAATCTCTTTTAATAAATACATTAAATTATTTGAAATAATGTCCTATTTGCCAACAGCTTATTCCATAAATATATATGGAATATAAAATAGGAGAGATTCCCTGACATAATTAAAATTGTACAGCCAAGTAGGAGGCAGGGAATAGTGTTATCTTTTCAGCTGCAAACTATTTTACAGAAATATTTCTCACAGACAAACCTTCTATTTACCTTTAGGGATGGAATAATTGCATACTGAAAACAGTGCAGCTCTGATGGATGGCTGGTGCCTCCATCTTCTCTCCCCTGCTACAGGGGGAGCTCAGTCAAATAAACCACACCTCCCTTCTCACCAGTGTCAGGCATTCTCACTCCTCCAGACACCTGCACAGACAGAACCCCAGTGCTACACTGAGATCTTCACCTAGAAACAAACACACACTGGGGTAGCTTGGCTGGTCACCCTTCCCCTGGCAATGGGTAGAACACCAAAAAAACATTCAGGTGCTCAGCCACACTCAAGCTCCTCACCTGGGGGCTTGTTCCTCACATTCACCACCTCCAGAAGATCCAGTGCTCTCCCAGCACAGCTGTCTGGGACATGAGTGAAGGATGGGAAGGTTACAGCAGTGGGGTTTTACCCTCTGTGCAGACTGATTACTAGACAGGTTGTTATACGTATTGTTCAAATGGCTTAGATACATTACTTCAAAGGATTAAGTCTGCACTACAAAAACTATCAGTAACACAGGGAATTATTGATTAGAACTATTCTTAACTTCTCATGTACTGTGTTTGGAGCATTGGTGATTTATGTGCAGGATAACACAACAAAGAATGCATCAATGGCATTTTAGTATCTCCTACTGGATATTACATCCTCCCACCTGGAAAAGCCTATTGACAACACAAAATTTTCACTGTCTCAGAAAATTCATTTTCTCTTTGCACCATAAGCTGACAGTGATTTAGCTCTAAAGTTTAAGATCACCACTAAAAAAGTAAATAACTAGAATCACTACACCTAAACTGCTGCCCACAGCTGCACCTAAACGTGCCCAGAAAGTGTCCAGGTGGGGAATCAGCACAAGGCAGCTCAGCTGCTGTAAAGCCACACAGTGGCTGCGTGCTGGCTGCCCCACAAACCCTCTGCAGAATTCAGACCTGAGGGCAGAGGGTGGGCACAGTGACACAGGTGAGAGGTGATGGGAACAGCAGTGTGTGAAGTGTAAGTGATATGGGGGAAAGGAGAAGCCAATGCAAATCTTTGCTGCAGGGGTCACTCACTGGGTTTTTTGCAGCCTCCTGGGGCTGATGGAAAGGCTGCAGTTTGTTCCACAGCCAGGTGCTGGCTGAGGAACCTGAGGTGTTTCCAGCTGCGTTTCATGACCATGCAGTGGCTTCAGGTGATGTGATTCCTTCAGGCTTTACTTTTAAAAAAGGGAAACAAACAAGGTAGTGACTTCCTGACATGTCCCCTTCCCTGGAGGACTTAAAGTGGTCCCACCTGGAATCACCCATCCCCTCTCCCCATCAGAGCACAAACACCTAACACCAAACTGGTAAGTTCCTCATTTCCTTGTCTCCAGCAGGCATCGTGGCAAACAGGCTCTGTGTGCATCAGGCAGCAGGTTAAACTGAACAAAGCTTAAATATTCTGCAGTGACATCATGCAGGCCTTAGTACCAACTGTGTGCATACAAAAATAGAGTGTATCTGTGCATGTGGGCACAGGCAGGACCCTCCCACACCCACACACCTACACAGCACTTCCTTACATAGCTGTGTGCAGAAAACATGGTGTAGAATATTCTCACAGTACCTTCAGTGGCTTTTGGATCTGGTCCATCTCCCAGACACACTGAGTTGTATTTCACACACACAAATTGTATTTCTGTAGATACCGTGTAAGTATACATCCCATCTTTGGTGGAGGAGTGGCTGAGTTAATTTATCAAAGCCGAGCTTATTTTTGCTGATAGCCAAAAGAGTTTCTCAGCTATTACCCTGGATTCTTTTCTTCTTTCTTTTTTTTGTTGATGTTGTTGTTGTTGTTGTTTGTGAAGCACACAGCGCATATTTTGGGGAACTGTAAATACATAATTTGAATCATATAATTTTTCAGACTGAACACCATACCATAATTTGCTAGGAGATGCTGCAAAAAACTAGACCAAATACAAAATATGGAACAACTGTGCTAATTAGAGTATTTCATAAAATTAAACACCAGAATGTATGCTAAAAATAATTATTATATTTTTATGCATTAAATTAGAGTTGTTGGGGTTTTCTGCCTGAAGTTGTGCTGGATGGAGCCTGAAATGAAACCATGTTTAATCACTGAATTTAAACAAACAGCTAAGTAACAAAAAAAACTAAAACAGCTATTCATCAGTCAGTGCAAATCTTTGAACATCAATTCTATCTCTAACCATCATTTGCTATGACAAACGTTTAGGATGGAGCAAATTTTTTTGCCCTTTCTTAAATCCAAATGTACTGGGGAGTGAAGCTGCTCCTATTCCCTTCCCACTCACTCAGTCTGGCATCATTTACATTGTGTTGTGTCTCTTGGTTGGAGTTGCTTCTATTTTCAGTAGTGAGGGATGCTCTTGGCCTCTGTCAGCTCCTGTGTTGTGCCTTGATGATCCTGTATGTCATGGAGCTGATCTAAAAAGCAGGCAGAGCCACTGGAAAGGCTCGCAGTGGTTTCAGTGGACTCTGGATCCCTCCCCTCTCCCAGGCACGTTGGGTTGCACTCTGTAGGCACTGGATTTCGAGGCTGTGTGTCACAAGGTCTGCTCTCTGTGCAGTACCAGATGCACTGCTCTCCACCCCTGAGCAGCAGCAGATAAAAGATCCAACTGTGCAGAGCTGCTTTGTTCAGGATTCAAACCTGACCTTCATCAAACACAGCAGTGCAGTGCGAGGGTTGAGCTGGAGATCACTGCACATACAGGAAGCAGATGGGAAGTCTGAATTTGTGTCTCAGAGGCAGCAGAGCACAGTGGGGCCATTTGCAGCACGTGTGCCTTGGCAACAAAATTCTTCCAGGCAGGGTAATTTGTGGGAGCTCTGCTGGTCTTACACCTTTCACGTTCATAATTCATATAAGAGGTGGAGAATTCCACTGAAGATCTCTTAGTGGCTTCATAGCAAAATCACAGCAAATCCTGTACCCCTGCTGCCCCCCAGCCCCACCCTGTGAGCACTTGTGAGCAGCACCCTCCTCTGCCCAGCCTGGAGCTGCAGAGAACAGGAAAGCTCAGCTCTCATCATTGTGGTCCAGAACCTCTGCCCCAAAGACAGAAACTAAAGAAAATCAAGGACATGAAAGATCACGGTCACAGAATTCAGAAGGCCTGATTAGGGGCTGTAGGAAATATTGCTGCAGTTCCTCAATAAATTAGGCTATTCTGACATAGAAATAGACCTAAAATTTAGCAAAGGTACCAGATGTTAGAGAAACTGTGGTCAGTCTTTGAATTCATACATATAACAGACACTGCAGCATTAAAACAACAGAAGCACTCATATCAGCTTGGGAACTCCAGCATAATTTAGTCTGAAGTTATTCACAAACATTATCAATATTTCTGAGTTTACACTCGCACCTTTGACTGTTGACTTAAAGCATCTAGTCTGGTTCATACTACTGGAAGTGTTTACACTTTGGAATCTATTATGCATAGAAAAATTAGGGATTATCTTTGACCTGGGTCCTACATATTTTTATGCAAAACTAAATAATAGGGTTATTTGTTCATTTAATCAATTCCATATATTTGCCATAAGCAGGCTTGATTCTTCTGGGGTCGCAATCAACACCGTGCTTTTAGGAGGACATATGGTTTGACTGTTAACACAGACATCCCAGGCAGCATTCAAACAACCCTGGGCTCTCACCTCTCCTCAGGTTAGGAGCACTGCATGGTAAATCATTATATGGGAACATCAAAAGGAAAGTCACTGCTGGGGTAATCCAGGAGTGCTCAGCTCTTAAACGTGGAGGGATGTGTGTATTTCTTAGGAAGGAGAAAGGTAAACCACTCAATGTTCTACACTCAAACATGGCAAAAAGTGCTCAAAGCAATGAATGTCTGAGCCTGCAGGAGCTCTTGCAGACAGACACAGGCTCTCTGACCATCATGTCACTGGACAAAAGCTGACTCAGAGAGAACTATCATTTTGTGGCTGCTTGGAGTGCAGAAGTGGGAGGATGCAGAAGAACACAGCCTGTCTTTTGAGCCAGCAGAGCTGACCTCCTCCCCTGTGTCGTGCCCTGCAGCAGCACAGCTGCCTAAAGGCCAGCACTGCCTTGGTTTGGGTTAGAGATCTTTGCACCTAAAATTCTGCTTCACCTCACACTTGCCTCTTCCCAAACTTCATCCCAGTACACATGAATGGACCTGCTTATTTCATATGATATCTGCTTCAGAAGGCATCATCCACAGCTTTAAAAATTAATGATTGCTAATGACCTGTGGTCCAGGAATTGGAAGCTTAGAGAACTTCATGAATATCTTGGGATAATGAATTAATTCTCTTTTTCACAGTCTCTTTGGCATTGGTGGCGAAAGAGAAATGGAAAGGCAAAGAATGTAAAATTTATATATCCACTTAAATCTATAACTAAATGGCTTTAAGGAAAATGAAAGCATATTATTTCCTCTTAGAAGAATAAGAGTAGATTTGGTATGAGAACCAGAGATACCCCTTCTAATAAGGGATAGTTGATCAGTAATTCCTAGAAGTTAATGCATTTAAAGATTTGAATATCACACTGCAAAGAATTTGTCTGTTCCACTAACATATTTTGCAGAACTTGGAAGTCATGTTGGTGTCAACATCTTCATAAAGAGATGTAATTTTATTGTTATTGGCAAATGCCTGGATGCTGGTGAGGGAAAAGGCATTTTTTCCAAATGTGAGGCAGAAAAGTAACAGTTAATGTAACAGATACCTACCACAAACAACAGAGATCATCAACATTTAATGACTGGGGTAACCATATCCTCCTTCAGCTGATGGAGATTGTATAGAAGCAGATGGAGTAAAATGCTAGCAAACACTATGTACCAAATGTAATAGCAGATGTGGAAGCTCATCAGGATTATGCCTTCGTGAGACTAATTGCCAGGGTGCCTGGAAGTTTTAACAAGCATCTTTCCTTCCCCCACCCCTTCTCCCTTTCAGCTAGTGCTTATATTTTATTTATTTATTTAGGTTTTAACACCTCCTCTTGTGATTTGCAGGCAAGAGGAATCAGTTTCAGTATCAGTACAATGCCTCATACAACACTCCTACAGCTGAACATCTGCTAGACAGAAGGCTGCTGGGAGCTCCTTGCCACTTGTGGGACTCTTTCTCATAGTTTGTGTGGCAGAAGTAAAGTATTTCAAGTATTTAAGGGCTCATGGGACACAGCAGAGAACAGGGAGTCTGTGAAGGTGCATAAGTTGGACAGAATCTCCACCAAAGTTGATGCAGCCCAGTGGGACCAGCCAAAGGCTCTTACCAAGCAGATGCTGGCCTGGCATCAGGACAGTGTTCAGAGGGAGCTGCTGACAGAGTTTGCTGCCCAGCATGGGCAGAACCAGACAGGTGTGTCCTGGAGAAGTAAGAAAGGCCTTTGAATTTTGTGCCTAGAGATTAAAACTTGGGTATAGAGACAATCAGGGTATTAAAACACTGGCACAGTTTGTTCTGAAAGGTGGTGGATGCCAGACCCCTGGAAGTGTTCAAGGTCAGGTTGGATGGGGCTCTCAGTAACCTGGGCTAGTTTAAGATCTCCCTGCCCACGGTGGGGAGGTTGGACTGGATGGCCTTTAAAGGTCCCTTCCAACCCAAACTGTCCCATGTTTGAAAAAAATGGAATGTGTGGAGGAGGAAAATGTTGCTCCTTCAGAAAGAGGGGATGTAGTTCATGATGTTTGGTGGAAGATGAGTGCATGAGAAAAGGAGAGGATGGCCTGGGAACCTAAAATCTCTGCCCAGAAGGAGAACAGTGTTGCTGCAGGAGGCTCTTAGGAGCTGGGCAGGCAGCTGGATTGCAGTGTGGTGGGAGAGTGCCCTGTCAAACAGCTCTAAAATAAAATCACTCCAGCAGCTTTGCCCTGCAGGGATGGTGTCCTCAGCAGGTCAGTTGGAGGCTGCATTTCCTCCACACCTTACTGGGTGGCAAGGGAGGTTTCACAGTGAAACACAGGCTTTTGGGCACATTATGTGCAGGGGTCCCACTCCTTAATCTTCATCTGAAACAGGGAAAGAAAGAAAAATAAAGCTGATATATATTTTTTAGCAATAAATTGCAGGTGGGTACTCATTCCAAGGTGCAGGAGAAACTCCCCTGAGATCTGCAGGAGAGTCACAGGCTATTGAGTAGCAGAATACTGGCACAAAAATTACAGGAGCTGATGGAGTAGCACAGGGAGGAAGGGCGGGTGTAAAAGGAGCAGGCTGCTCTGTGGTGACTTCAAAAACACAGCTAAAAGCGGGTGCAAGAATATGGACCAGTCAGAATGTGCTTTCCATTATAGCAATGTGCTTTCCACCCAGCTTCAGAAAAGGAAGCTGGAAAGCTGGAACTGACTGCAGGGGAAAAGAGAAAAGTAATGTTTGAGGAAAGTACTTTTAAGGAAGGGACCTTAAAGACCATTTAGTCCAAAGCCCCCAGTGATGGGTAGAGACACCTTCCACTACACCAGGTTCTTCAAAGCCAGTCAACCTGGCCTTGTACTCCTCGAGGATGAAGCATCCACAGCTTCTCAAGACAAACTGTGCCAGTGTTTTACTACCCTCAAAATGAAGAATTTCTTCCTAATATCTTATCTAAACGTTCCCTCTGTCACTTTGAAGACATTCTCCCTTGTCCTATCTCTCCATTCCCTTGTTAAAAGCCCCTCTCCAGCTCCCTTGGACCCCCTTTAGGCACTGCAAGTTGCTGTAGGGTGTTCTTGGAGCCTTCTTTTTCAGCAGGCTGAACAACCCCACACTCTCAGCTGGTCTCCAGAGCTCCAGCCCTCTGACCAGCTCTGTGACCTCCTCTGGACTCACTCCAGCAGGTCCACACCCTTCCCATGCCGGGGCTGCAGGGCAGGGCACAGCAGTCTGGCTGGGGTCTCACAAAAGAGGAGTAGATGGATGGCTACAAATAAACCCCACTGCTGTATAATGGGGATATCTCAATTTACAGCTCCAGAAACTTGAAGTGGCATTTCCTCCATTCCCTATCTCTGCTGGAAGATTCAGGATTTCACCCAGGCGAGGCTGGATTGTGCTTATCAGCAGCTCAAGGCTTTCTGTCTCAGTGAGAGTAGTCAAAGATCTAAATGTAACTTTGTATTTAACCAAAGAGAAAATAAACCAGGAGTGGTATCTGTGAAAATAAAACCTTCCAGCTGAGATCAGGCAGTAAGGGAGGCTGTGATCCTGTTGCCAGCAGGACAGAGGTGCAGCCTCTGGAAGCAGCTGGGGGGCCAGGGAACAAGGCTGGGGGTCTGGGGGCAGGGGGTTAACAGGCTGGGACCATCCTGGAGTCTTCTGGTGGAGTAATTCCTTCCCTGTGTGTGCTGCATGGGTGTTCGTGGCACCCACCAGCTCTGAGCTGTGCCAAGGGGCAAGGACACAGTTCCTGTGGTGGGGAGGGAGAATTCCCAGGGAGCAGAGCCCAGTCCTGGCCATGGGGCAGCCACCCCCTGCAGATCCACCTGCAGTCAGCAGGGCTTGGTTTTTGTAAAAACCACTTGCCATGTGTTCGTGGGCTTACAGGTAACAAAGCACAAAGGAAGGACTTCTTAGTTTACCTAAGAACTATATATTTTTTTAATTTTATTTTTGGTGGATTTATCTCTCATATGCTCCTGTCAGTGATGTAGAAGCATGTAAGTGCACTTAATAATGTTCTCTCAAGCAGATTTCTCAGCATTTAGTTCAGAGAATTCATCATCTCCAAAAGCAGGTAAGTTTGTGAAGCTAAACCCTCAGAAGTTCATTCAGAACAATGTAGTCTCAATCCATTTTCCAGGTTAGCAGACTTGGAAAGACTCAGGGTTTTTTCCTGCAGCTGTTTGTGTAGCCCATGAAATGATTTGTGCATTTGTGTCACCAAACAAATGCTCTGGTGCCTCTTCAGTAACGAATGGTCTGGGATGATGAATCTCCATTTGCAGTCAGACAAGCACGTGATGCTGGTGCATGTTATAGCATGATGTAAGAGCCCAACTCTGTCCTGCACAAAACCCAGTAAAAATAAACTGCATCTTTGGGGTTACCTTTCCAAGCTAAACTAAGAAAAATTAATGAATGTGGTTCCATGGCCAGGATTTAACATGCAATAGAATTTTTTTTAAAAAAATACCCAGGAGTCTTCAGGCTGATGTGGTATTACGCCTTCACTGGTCTTAATATTATTTTTTTTCTGTCTCATTTTAGGTTATTCTCTAGTGTTTATTATTAATTCAAATTCTCACTATTAAAGGGAAGATATTATCCATATGGTTGACGTGCTGCTCAGTATGTTCATAAGTTCTCCAACGTTTTGATTAACACTGACAGAAACCCCTTTGAAAACATATGGCCCTATATACATCCTGTCATTTCTAATAATAGGGTACATTCTTCAGCACACTTTCTTAAGAAGATGAATTCAGTCATATTTTAGAAACATGCTAATACTTTGTTAATTAGTCCTTTGAGGTCAGGGGGAAAGAAAAGACTGAATGAAAATAAACTTTTCCTTGAACAGACACCATGAGCACTGAAGATATTTTGTGCAGCAGAAAAACGTGATATCTATGAGTAATGGTCTCTATATACAGCCAGATTTCTTAAACCAATTAGCTTTTGGCATATTCCTGAAGATATTCATGCTCTGTTTGATATGCCAGACCCTTAAAGCTTTGGCATGTAGACTGATCTGGATGCTCATTTCACTGATTAGGTCAGTATTTTATTTCTGGTGTTGAATTCCCATATTTATACCAATTGTTTCCCTTTTCTGACACCTTTGGGATATCATAGGATCTCAGCACTCTTTCCCCTTACACAGACAGGTCTGATACCAAATCTAGTAGAGATATTGTTGGCTTGTGCAGTGACATGGCACATTATATGTTAGAATTTAGCTCCAGAGACTATTTCCACCAAGCCTATTCTGCTGGGGTGTTCATCCATTCCTTTCTCCATGACTGTGGAAATTCTCATCCCCATGGTCTCCTTTGTTTTTGTTCAGAGAGAAGCTGCTCAGACACATATTCTTTACCATGATACTTTAGGATGTGACTGTGCAGGAATCAGTCAGCTAATCTGCTTGGAAACTCTGCAGCACAATAACAAATGTATTTGTAGAGGGCGAGATATCAATATTTTGTGTTAGAGACCTCAATATTTTCATACAGCTCACACATGTTCAAAATATACCTACTCAGGTTCTTTCCACCCAAAGATGCAGGATTAGAGTTAATGCAGATGAATAGTGATTCTAAAATGGTGAAACTGTTACTGTGATCTCAGCCAGCATCTTACTTTCATTTCTTACTTTCCCCCTTTCCTCCTGGAGTAAAACCTACACACAAAAGATTTGATTCTCAAGAAGAAATTCAAAGAGGACTAGATTTCCCCATCCCCTCTTTTCTTCCCTGTCTCCTTCCCCTCTGCTTGCTCCTGCTCTTTTTCCTTTGGGAAAAGTCCCAGTCTGGGCTACATCAGTGAAACATTTCTGGGCAAAGAGCCACGAGTCCTTATGAAACTCCATCTCTGTTACTGCAGATAGATTTCTCTGAGCCCATCAAATCCCTCCTGGTCTAGATTCCTCTCAATACATCCAGTGAAATGCATGGCCTTTGTCTGTAGGGAGCTGGGTAGAAACAGCCAGGTGTGACTGCAAGATCTTTTCAGCTCCCACCCAAATCTTCCTCATCCCACAGAGAGCAGCTCTTCCACATCTTGTCTTGTGAAGTCAAGGCAAAATAGAAGCCATATAAACCTCCTGTACCCTTTGTCTACTCTAACATGCAGGGGAATGGTGTTTACACAGGTAATGACACCCAACCAAACACCTCCCGTGAAATGGAATATCATCTTGCACATGTAATATCCTTTTTAGGACCCAATGGAAAAAAGAATGAAACACCTCTAATGGAAGTCAGAAGAGTAATTCAGAGCTCATCTACAAAAAAAGAAAGTAAGGTAAGATCATAAGAAGAGTAGTACAAGAACTGGAATAGGTTGGAAACCTCCAACGCTGATGGAAAATCAAAATAATTGCAAAACTCTGAGCAGTCAAAATCATATTTAGTTTTGTTGCCAAAGTTGTACACTTTCTGTTAACATTTTTTGCCTGTTGTACTGGGTTTCAAGAGCAGCCCAAGTTTTGTTCAAGCCCTGTCATTCAGATAAAATATGCTCTGTTACGCTTGGTTTTTCTCAGGTATTTTGTACCTGCCTTTTTGGAGCTGCCCCTCCTCCCTTTTTCAGAGCTGGGGAGCCATGAATTGCAGAGCAGTAACATGCAGCTGCCCTGCAGATAGCTACTGACTGCCCTTAAAACTGTGCCCGTGCTGTGCCGTTTATCTCACGATACTCCTTAAATTACAATACTGTCATTTCACTTTTCTTTTTCTTCGGTTCTACATTATTTAAACTGCTGCACATGATACTGAAAACTTGGGAGACTGTTATCAGTTTAGGAAAAGGGTATTAAATGGAAAAGATTAAGATTTTGGCTTGGGTCCAGCAGGCACTTAAATGCATGAGTAACTTTACTCCCATGAGTAGTGTCTTTGAGGCCAGTGGGAGCAGCCATGCGTGGAGGAGCACATGTCTGGGTGGGTGCAGCACCAAAACTGGGGCCTGTGAGCAGCTCCACGGGTGTGCTCACGGGACATGAATGCTCTCTACATGTTCACTGCACCTTTTCCCGGTGTCAGGGCTTTATTGGGACGTTATTGGGTTTTTTTCCCCTCTGAAATAGTTTGTTGGAAATGGAAGGCTCGGGTTTTTCAGTCTTCCAGCAGCACAGAATGCATATTTTACTGTAAGCCACAGTGCTTGGAAATGCCCAGCCAGGTTCTTTTCAGACTGTCAGAAAAGGCAGTGAGGCACCTGAATGAGGATTCCTAAAGCCTGGCCTGATTCAGCACAGCACCCTGCAGGCAGAACATCTACAGACCCATCCACAGCCCGTGTCACCAGGGCTGTGCAAAATTAAACTCAACATGAATGGCTGAAGGCAGCAGATTGACCTGACCTTGCTGTGTCCCTCTCAGGATGCAGTAACAGTGCAGGTTGTTTTTTGTTTGGTCAGTCTATTTTTAGTTTAACTTTTTAGTTCCTACATTGAAAATCACCACCAGTTCATACACACTCAAGGAGCACAAGGCACTGAACTGATTTTCCTATGACAATATATATTTCTGAAATGCATTAGTCTTATATCCAGCTGGCTGACTCAGGACCAAAATAAAATCAATGTGCCTACAAAACTTATTTCTAAGGGTGATGAAGCTCCCTGCTAGGGATTGCAGTGCCTAATTTGCCAGATATTTGTTTCCTAGCTATTATTGCCTGCTGAATATTTTAAATCCATTGTAATCCAATATTCAGGCCAAGTCTAAAATAAACCTTTTTTTTTTTTCTTTTAATCATTTTCTTAAAAGATATTTTTGTCTTCAATCTTCCATTTCAATCTTGGCCTTTTAAAAGGCCATCTTAAACTTTAAAAGCAGCCTTAATTACTAGACATTTTGTCTCCTACTTGGCAACATAATACAAGATGAGGAAACTGGATGCAGAGTCTATAAATTTGTAGCACCATCCAGAAGAGGCAATAGGATGTTACATTCAGTTAAAAGTAGGAAACCATTTATATGAAGGCCCAGTAACAGATTTTTGTAGCCCATTTTTCAGGTGTAAAAGCAGTAGCTCAGGTTTTCTAAAGTTGGCTAAAGGCAGAAGCATATTGACTAATTTTTAAACAGCAGTCAATAGACCTGGTGCTTTATTTTGAAAATAGGATTTTGAAGGATTTGGGGTTTATGTAAATACTTGTCTGGTGAGAGCTGTATGCTTCCATCTGCATCTTTAGAGCAATTAGCTAACTAACTACCTTTGAAAAAAAAAAAAAAAAAGATAGCCTTTTCATTAGCTCATATGAAGAAAGTAAAGGAATTCAATGTAATGTAATTCTCTAGTTAGAGAATACCACTAATTCAATTCCCACAGTCCAAATCCTATGTGCAGTGTTAAAAAGGTTAGTGGAACTGGAATTTAATGAGTTATGGCCCATGTCCTATTTATAGAAAGATTACTTGCTTTCAGTAGCAAGGAAAAAAAATGATGAATCATTAAAAAAAATATTTTTGTCATAACATCTGTAAATAGTGACAAAGATGGAAAGAAATCTTGTAAGCGAGAGAGGACTGATGTCAATAAAAATACCAGCAGTCATATCTTCCTGCTCTCCTGAAGTTTGCTAACACTTAGAAATGGGGTGGGCAGTGAGATCTGCTGTGTCCCAGGTTGCTGTTCCCTGTGTCTTGTTCCAGGAGGAAGATGGAGACAGGGTATTTACAGCTGTAATAGGATTCCCTCCTTCACAACACCTATTTAGCTACCAAATCTTGCTGTATCTTAAAGGAATTACTGACTTATAGGAGTCATTAACCTTTTTGCTCTGCTTCACAGTTTTAAAGCATTTTCTTTTCTTAGCCCATGGGGTGACAGAGAAGTGCACACATTGCATGGTGAGGCCTGAGAAAAAGCCCTAGTGATCATTTTTGGAAAAAACATGTAAGAAATTGTGACACATTGTCTTATCCCTTCCACTGAGTTTAGCTGGCTTTAGGGATTTGGGAGTGGATTTAAACAAGGCTTTTAAAATAAATGTTCAGTTTTTAAAACACTGAGGTGTGAGGTCTGGTGGTGGCCATAAGCTGTTGAGGAAGTTGTGACTATCTGCAGTGCCCTGCCACGCACCACAGTTTGAAATGCACTTGTTTGTGCAGGTCAAGAGATGGCTGGCGAAAACAAGAGGCAGAATTAATTTTATTTATACAGCCAATGTCATCAGTACTGGCTGTGCATTGGGCAGTAGAAAAATTCATCTGTCTCACCTTTCTGAATGTACAGTTTCAGGGGGTCACCACATCCTCACAGTATATTTTTGCTGCACAATATCTGCCTTGGTGGTGAGGGTTTCCCCAGCTCCTCTGCAAAGGTTTTTCTGTGCAGACAGCATGTAGGACACATGCACTGTGTGTGATCTGCATGTGCCTGGCACAGCAGGGATGCAGGGATGGCACTGAAATGCCAGAATTCCCCGGGGTCTCAGAGGACGTGGCAGAGAGAGATGGGAGGAGTGCACAGAAGGCAGCAGGAGGAGGAGGAGCTGCAGAGCCCACGGGTGGGTGCCCCTGGTGCTTGCTGCAGAAATTCACTCCACAGATTGGGCATCATCTTGTTCGTAAAGCACTGCCCCTGGATTGTGCTGGATTATTTGTGACCCTGCCCATGTGCCCAGGGAGGAGCAAGGGAGAAGGGAGCAGGAGGAAGGGAGAAGGTGCAGGACAAAGGGAGCAGGGTGCAGGAGGAAGGGAGAAGGGTGCAGGAGCAAGGGAGAAGGGTGCAGGAGCAAGGGAGAAGGGTGCAGGATGAAGGGAGAAGGGTGCAGGACAAAGGGAGCGGGGTGCAGGAGCACTCACACACTCCACTTTAAGCACCTCATTTACTTTCTGCTTGGCAGTCATGCTGCTTTATCTAATCACAGGAGAGGGATTTGCTGCTGCAAAGGGCAACTCCAAGCAGCTGTGTCAGGTCCTGGAGCTGCATTGCCCCCTGAGTGACAGCTGTCAAGAGATTTGTCACCAACACCAGCGAGCCCAGGACGCTCCCAAACACCGCTCATTGAACAGAAAGCCTTCCAGTAGAGCAGCTTTGATGATGGAAGACAAGATTTGATTTGGCTTCTACATTAAGTCCATGATAGTGTTAATCCCATAAAAATATAAAACATCCAGAATTTCTCTCTAATAATTGTAAACACTGCTTCCTTTGTCAACTTTTTGATTTATTGGAACTTATTATAGAGCTAGACTTTATTGTATTTGCTTATGATACCACAGTAATCTTTTCCCAGGCTTTCACTTTATTTTGTTACATTTATCTAGCAAGCCAGATTCACACTCCCACAGTAACCATATGGAGAAAAGCCACAAAAGCTGTTAAGTACATTTAATTACTGTTTTGATGAGCTCATATTTTAATTATGTTTATTGATTCTGTGTGTGTTGAAATAGTTTTAGCATTTCAAGAAAAAAAAATGGAATCAATATACTGTAATTACTGGGCATTTTATAATTTTTCTGTGTAATTAAAACTTTCATATAATATTTTTAACACTTTTTGCTAATCCTTCAGCTGTGATTGGCTGCATTTCCTCTATGTTTAGGTGAGCTTTAATTTTCTTTCTTCCACGATGTGAGGCTAAGTTCAGGGCTGAACATCATTTCCATCAAATACTTTCCTTCCCCTTAGACCTTCTTAGGAAATAAAAAATAACATGCATATGGTATTTACTAACACACCACCAGTTGTGACACATGGATGCATCTTCCCCTCGGAGCTGTCATGAGGGTGCTTGCTATCATTGTGTAACAGCTTGATGAGCAAGGCAGCCAGGAAAGAGGCTCTTCCCAGTGTGACTGTCACTGTCCTGCCTCGTCACAGCAGCTGGAATTTTATCGAAAATGCTAAAACATATTATTGACTTTAAAAAAATCTGCTCAAGTAAACAAAATGATGTCAGGCTGTTGTCAGGCTTTTTAAATGAAATTTTCCCGTGGATAGGTCTAAACTTTTGGATTATTTAAAATGGCAGATGTAAATACATGTGGGCCTGATCCTCCAGTGATATCACTGGCAGAAGTCCTTTTGTCTGCATGGAGCACAGTTTTTGTCTCATGGCTTTGGGAGTGAAGTTTGGCTGAAAGCAGGTCCAGCCACACATGTGGGTGGAAGTCAGCAGTGCCAGCACAGGCATTTGTGACAGAGGGCCCTGAGCAGAGGTGGCTCTCACCACTCACAGGGTTTCAGTGGCAAAGAGCTTGAGTTTTGAAATTCCAGGATTTCTCACGTGATGAAAATTCCGTCCTCCAGGGAGCTCTGGTGTTTGTAGACACGAAATGGTGAGCTTCAGACCTTTTTTCCTGGAGCTTGTTTCTGGGGTTTAATTTCAACAGTATTAAAAGCATGAAGCAGTGTCATGCCATTCAGCCCTTGAGCTCAGTTTCCATTTGTTTGCACCCTTGCATGCCACACAGACAGCAAAGCAAAGAAAAAAAAAATAAGAAAAAAAAAATCAGCTGCTTGTACTTTTAGATTCTGTAGAAGCACAGTTTCCAACCCTTCCAACTTCTGAATCTCTGACAAAATGCAAGGAGGTTACCCTGTGCTCCTGGCAGTCAGGCTGGGTTTGTTACATGAAGAGCTCCAATTCTTCAATTATTGCACCCTTGGCTCTCTGTTTCTATTCTTAAATTACCAAAGAGAAAGAAATATCTCTTCTGTGGGACTCATCTCAGCTCGACCCCAGGCACAGAACATTAGCAGGGCTGGAAACTGGGTGCTGGCTGAGGGGAGAGAAAGCACTTCACCTGTTTTAGCACTGGATATTACCTGAGGGTCAGCAGATTACTGTGAGAAGGGGCACAGTGTGTGGCTCTGGGAACAAAAAGAGGTATCAAGAGCTGAAAGAGAATATTTATGGGAAAAAAACACGTGATAGCAACAAATAGAGCTACCTGAAAGAAAAGTAGAAAGGATAGATAGGAAGAACACAGGAACAACACACAACTGTCCACTTGGAATGAGATGGGCCACGATTAGAGAAGGTTCCTCTGTCATCTTGGCCTGCAGAGAGAAGTCAGTGACAGAGGAGGGGACAGGGAAATAGGGTGGAGGCACAGAGAGGTGGGAGTTGGGGGTGGTGCTGGTGGTACCTGTGTTTCAGTATCTGCCCAAAGTCAACATGAACAATTTCCTTTGATATCAGCAATGTTTTCATCACCCCCCATGCACTTTTTAGATAGACTTGTTTTTGAGTGTATTTATAGGCATAGGTAGGCATCTCTTTCATACTCTCTGCAGCACAATTCAAATATATTTGTTTGCCTTTTATTCTAGTTTTCTGCCATCATTTAATAATGCAGTTTTCTCTCAACATAAAACATATGCTGCACATTTAAATATGAAAAACTGATCGAATAGAGATACCTGGGAAAATAAAAGGGGTGAAGAATTAAGCAATCCTAGTTACTTCCAACCACCACGCAGAACTCTCCATACAAAGGATAAGGGGCCAAATCCTTTCAAATACCCCACTGTTAAACCCAGCTCATTCTCTTGAATTTGGAGAAGATATTTATGGTTTCTGCCACGAAAAAGGCAGAAGGACTGATTGGTGTCTGTCTGTTAATCATGCTTGATTAATTTAAGCACACATTATTCACTGAATTAAAAGATTTCAACTAATTGAGGTGGGAGTGGTGAAGTGATTGGTTGGAGTTAGAGCTGTCAGCTATATCAGTTAGAATCAGTGTCAGCCATAACTCTGAATTTTTTGGCTTGAATAGGTGCAACAACATTGGTGTTGTTTCAAGATAATTTCTTGGAATTCTAATATAAAGGATAAAAAAACCCCACTCTACTTCAGAAAGGCTGCTTTGCTGTCCTGGCCATATACATGCAAACAGCTTTCAAACAGCCTGTTATTCACCCATTAGGCTGGTAAAGTTCCTCCAAAGAGGTTTCCATGTAAGGGATAAATTTATAAAGTTCTTTGCAACTCTGTATAATTTACCTGAGAAGCCAGAATGGCTCTTGCAGATATGGTACAACCCCAGACAGCCATGTACATAATTTTCAAGAGAGCAGCTACATATCAGGAAATCTTCTGAATGTTGGTAAATGTGTAAATGCAGCACATATGTTCCTCAGTGCAGTAACTCAGCTGTTTCATTTCTCTCTTTTGCTCAATATTCAGCCCCTCGAGAGTTCCAGCCCTGGCTCCAGTGTGGCAGCTTCACACACATAAAAGTCTTGTTCGTGCAAGTTTAGTGAGCCACCAGACAAAAATAAGATTTCTTTTTTTTTTTTTCCCTGGCTTTTTTTTTTTTTTTTTTTGCATTGCAACTCTAAATCAGAAAACCACAATTGTTTATGAGAAACATAATCAAGCCCAGCAGCACCCAGGAGGTAAATTTAGGACCTCTCTTTCCTTAACATATCTCCCCCTTTAGACCTAAGGTCAGTTATGACTAATAAGTTTAATAATTTTATCCCATCTAACAGCTTTTCCATGGAAACACTGAAGCCAAAGGCTTCAGGAAAATTTTGATACTTTACAGTACCTTTTAAGACTTGCTGAATAATTTCACACTGTACCATTTTAAGTATTAAACATTTTAAGTTTTAAGATATTTTTCAAGCACTGCTCAGGCTAGCCTTAATTTCTTGTTCATTATATTTTATTCATTGGTTATTGACAGAGTAATTAAGATTTGCTAATTACACATTTAAAATTAATGCTGCTGCAGATCATTTTTTCCTGCCTGTGAGCAGATTCCCAAAATTTGGCTTTGTAAAAGATGATGAGCCACAGGCAGTTGCACCTCCTTACTTCTTTGAATAAGAAGTTGAGAGCCCAAACCGAGTGCCAGCCTGATTCTTTATGTGGTGTTTGCTGAGTGAGCATTGCCAGCTGAGAAGCACTACTGGGCAGAATCTGTTTTCTTCCCTCAGCCTATCCATAGAAAGTAATTGTGGCAGGTTACAAAACAAAACCAAACCCCCCAACCAAACAAAATAGTAAGCAAACCAACCCCAGTTATCGAAAATTATTGCAAGACTCTGTCAGGGAGACTTTTCTGGATGAATCTGCAAAATTTCGAAGGGTGAGAAGGAAAGCTGTAGTAAAGTCACCGAAGTCGTCTTGACATCAGATGCTGCCCCAGACAGGTTCTCAGGTGGGTTTTGGTGTCACTAAATGTAACAAGGAGTTGTACAGCTGCGGTAAATGAAAGTTTTCTAGAAAAAAAGATTGCAAGTGGTGTAAAATGTGTCATCACATCAGACTCTGCACAACTGTGAGACGTCCCCATGTCCTGCTCACTGCGTGTCATGGATGTAGCAGTGAACGTGGAGGCTCAGCTCTGGCCATGCAGAGTCACACACAGACACAGAGACCCCTTCCCCCTTTCAGCATTAGAGCCTTCTAAAAACAGGCTGAGAAGGGGGGATGCACAATCTCCTCAGTGCATCTGCCTGGGAGAATCAGGGACCTCATTTACTGACTGCTTCCTTCAGTTCACTGAGAATTTTATTTCAGGGGGAAAAAAAAAAGAAATCCACGAGAAACCAACATGAAAAGTGCAGGGCCCAATTCCTGCCACATCAAATTTCACTGCAAATGTAGGAGCACAAGGAATGTGTAAGAGCAGCGTAAGTACCGGATTTCATCCTGCTCCGTGGGAGATTTATCTCTGTCTGTACGTGCAATGCATTGGAAAATTCATCTGCTAAAGGCTGCCTTCAAAAGGAGAGGGGGAAAGCCAAGGAAAATTCAAACTAGAAACAACTCCTAGGGAAAGAAGTGGTTGAACACTCTTGCCATCCATCAGTTAACAGGCTGTCAGCTGCCACAAATAACAATTCCTCTTACCTGGGGGGCACTTTCCTGAGCGCTTCTCCTTCCCCCTTTTCCCCAGCCACTCCGAGCAGGTCACTGGGGAAGGGGAAATCAGAGTGTTCCCCATCATAGGGAGAAATCAGAGAGGGTACAAAGTTTCACTTAGCTTTAGATTAGTCTAAATTAAATAGAGTGGCCTGGGGAGGGGTCTCAGCCTGCGGGGCAACCTGATAGTGAAGCTAGAATCACAGTCTATCTATGTTCTAAATTGATGGCAATGAAAATAATACTCCCTAGACACAAAAGTACACTTGTTTTCAGATTAATGCATCCTGAATGTGAGCTTTTCATCTCCTTTCTGAATGAGTTAACGTGTGCTCGTTTGCTTTGGCCAGAAACTGAACTGCAGATTCATTATTTGGAAACTTTTTTTGTGCTGAAGTCCATAAGGCCAGTGGCTTGGGAAGATGAAAACAGCTTTCCACAGGCTCTCATTTTGGGAAAAGCTGGTTGCCCAGGGCTGCCAAGCTCATTCCTAATGAACTCCTCCATTTGCATGTTATATTTGGGCTGAAACTGAGACAGCGAATACCCAAATGCTGTCAGGCCTGATCCAAGGATCTCCAATAGCTCTTTATGAGGGTAAATGATACATATGAAAAACAATTCATTCCACTCACTGAGGAGCCCGAGAACGCTGTCAGCTTGCACCAGCACTGCATGTTCCCTCTGCTCAGAGAAGAGCACTGCTAGCTGCCATACCTGCCAGATCCCATGCTCCTATCAATTAATTCCTGAAGTGCACTGACAATTAATATGTGTAATGGATGATAATTTAACAAATGCTCCAGCTTCATTTTGTGTTTTCTAAACTGCTATTAGTACAGAATTAAATTATTCTTTGATTAATAAAGCAGCACAATTTTTTTGTGTGCTTTCAGATATCGCCTTTGCAATAGTACAGCTCTACATTTTTCTCACTTATATGTGGATAGAAGATGTAAGATAGAAGAAAGTTGTAAAATACATCTGTCAAGATAAGCTTGAGACTTCTTTCTGTAACTGGAGAAAAATTACATTAATTTAGATGCAGGTGTTTTGCTACACTTACCTTCAGTTCAACTTGCTGTTGAACAGAATACTGAAAAAAAAACCAAAACTGGATTGAAAAGCCAAAACTGCATCATCAGTTCATTCCAAAAGTTATATTTTCATACTGTCAAAACATTTTCAGACATTCTGGCAACACCTGACTTTGCAAAGTATTTCAGTTCTGACAAATGGTGTGTCTGATGGAGTGGATCTCGTGCAGGGTCTCCTCAGCGTTCCTGCAGCCTGATGTCATTTTACATTTCTCTTTAACAACAGGCTATTCAGCTTAATGTGACTTAATTGTAATGTGTTTTTTGCTGCTGTTCTAACTGCACAAACAGCTGTATCAGTCTCAGCTGATGGAAGCTCCCCAGGCACATCCAGCATCAACACTGTTAAATCAGCCCTGCCATCCTTGGCCTTGTTCACTCTCGTGCCTTGATCAATCCTCCTCCTTTTGCAGGCATTACTTTGCTGTCTCCCTGCTGGCTGTGCCTGGGCCTGGAACTTCATCCTGGACAACACCAATTCCACCCACTGAGAGCAGGAGTAAAGCCCTGTGATGGCTGGTTCAGAGCCCCTGACAAAGGGCAGCTGATCCACCCATCCCAGCCTACCTGGAGCCTTCCTTGTGCCTCACCTTGTCCCTGCAGGGCATTCCTGGATGTGCTTGCTGTGTGTGTGTCTGCCTGCTATTCCCACCACCGGCTGTGTTTTGAAGAGCCCTGAAGGTGAGAGCCCAGTGTTACAGAAACCTGACTTGGTAACCCCCCAGAGTCACTCTGAGGCTTGGCAGAACGTTGTGGAGTGATCAGCTCTTTCCTGTGGGGCTGCAGGGATGATGTGCACAGGATAATAAATTGAAGAACAGAGAAAACCCCCTCTCTGAACTCTGGAATTCCCCCTCAGACAGTGACATTGCTGTTCAGTCCAGGAAAAACAGTATCTGGGTTTGCATCTACGAAAACCCCAGCTGGCAATGAGAACATCGTGCTGCAGGACGAGGATATAAAGGCACAATTCAAATTCCTTTACTGGCAAATCACAGAATATCGTATTTTAAGATCATGAACTCTTCACAAATATATGAGCTGGGAATATTTTATGAGGTTTCTGTAAGTTATTAATCTATTGTGGTTTATTTAGTGATTGCCCTGTACTGTAGGGCACATTTTACAGTTGTCTTGACTACAGACAAATCATGAAAAATAAACAGGGATATTTTTATGCATTCATAAACAGAACAGATCTAAATTTAGCTTAATAAGAGCTGTTTATTCAAGTACTAAAATACTTAGAGTGAAATATTTGTAACAATCATGTAAAACACTAGAATTCAAGGTTGCCTTGGCACAACTCTGAGAGCTCACTTTTGACTTTTCTCATGCAGAGAAACTCACTGTGTCTCCCATCTGTGTCACTGAACCCCCCTGACCAGAGCACGTAATCCCATCCAAACCAAGGCTTTTATGTTGAAGGCAAAGTATATAAAGTAAATAAACTAAAACTGGTGGGGAAAAAACAACCAAACAAAACCCAACCAAACAACAGTATCCTTTGCAGTGGAATTTTAGCTCTGATTTTGGGAAGGTGCATGCAGGTGTGTATCTCCTTCTCTTTGTGGGATTTTCGTCTGCATTCCAGCATGTGTGCTGGTGAACCACTGTGAACTGAGTAATCTTATCCAGTTGATTGTTTTTAGACTTCATTTTAGCAAAGCTTAAAATTAAAATTGGTCTCACCAATAAAAATGTTGAGATATTTGAATTCAGTGGAGCTTTTGAACACTGGTTAAATTTTAAAATCTATGCTGGTTAAATATGAATTATCATTTCACTTATGTATTACTTTTAAAAAATATTACAATATAGAAGAACTGTAGAACTACACAGCCATCCACTAAAGTGAGAATATAAATTCCCCAATCTAACAGTTATTTGGCTGAGCTAATATTGAAACACTTAATAGCATTTAAACAAAAAAATGTTCAAATTTCTTTTAAAAGTAGTATTCTGATCATGAGATTTAAATTATCATATTCATTAGAGAAATCCTGTGCTGGGAGAGAAACTCTAACATTGTGTTGAACCGAATTGACACACAGAAATGTATTTGCCTTAAAAAGAAGATAGACACTAATGTGGGATATATTGGCACAAGGAAATATCCTTTGTCAGGGCTACTGTATTTTTTTTCCCAGAGCAAGTTATCATTCAACCTTCCCTCCACCCTCCTTTTTTTTTTTTTTTTTTTTTTTTTCCAAAAGACAATATTTTGAAAGACTGAAGTCACAGCATTTCCAAACCACGACAGGAGCCGGCAGAAGAGGCAGACGTCTTCATTTCCATTCTAAACATAAACAAAAACATGAGTGTTTACTTTCAAGCCTCTGATTGATCCTGGCTGGCAGACGGGGGCTGAATAAAGGGCCTTTATGTTTCGATGAGGGATGCAATTGCCTTGAACTTGCCCGGAGTTCAGGTGTGGGTATCCCTGTCCCCCGAGCGCCTGCAGGAATGTCGCTCCTGCCTCCTGCCTGTGCATCTGCCTCGTGCAGCCCTTGTAGGGACCGGCTCCATTTCACCAGAATAACTTCGCTATTCATCGACAATGGGGTTCAAATTGTGCTTTTCTTTAACACAACATTAACTCTCAAAGAGCTGGAAATTCGGTATTCTGTTCCCTGAGCTTAGATTCCAAATCAGTCACTGAGAACATTATACGAGCAGTAATCCCATTAAATATATCATCTTGCAAATATCTAAATCCAGTTAATTAACTTGTATTGCAAAAGAACTCCAAGATATATTTTTCAGTGAGCAAACTTACATTTTAGGTTTCTAATTATATCAGAAATAAGTTTCGTATCTCCTTTTCACTCATAAAATCACCTAAAAATCTGTAAGCATTGGCAAAATAGGCGTTATATGGAAATCAGAAAAATCTGAGTGCTCTTTGTTAAACTCTTCTGGAGAGATTATATACAATAGAGGCCCTCTAAATGTTGAAAAAGAGGAACATTGTCTAAGAAATTTGAAAACATTTTCCACTTACTAACTAAACAGGAACAAATGGCTGGACAGGTAATAACTGAGGTCATTTTGCAGTTCATGGTGAATGCACTTAGAAATCAGTTTACTGAAGGCTAGAACTGGTGAGAGCATAAAATACATAAAAGAAAAAAAATTTTCTTTGTACCCTAAGGTGATTTAAAAAATGGATAAAAAGAGATTTTTCAGGAGATATGGACTAAGCTGTTTTATCATGCCTTGAGTCAAGGGTGAGGCACTCCCCCAGTGAGGATATATTCAAAGTAAACTGCAGCTTTATTTCACCATGTGATTTCACTTCCCAAACAAATACTAAAATAAAACCTGTCTCCGATGGTAAGAGAACAGGTATGTTTTATTGCAGCTGATATTTTGGACTGCAGTGTGTTCTGTCCCAGCTGCACTGCCTCGTGCTGCTCACACACCCACTGGCCATCAGGGTTCCTGTGCCAGCCATGCCAGGCAGTGCTGTAACATCCCCTGGATCAGAACTGCTCTGTGCCCATCCACAAAGTCACACATGATTTTAGACAGAGCCCCCACCAGCTTCAGGCATAAAGGGCCCTCTGTTTTCAAATTGTGGATAATGGCAAGGATTAAAAAAAAAAAAAAAGGGGCAGAAAGGATAAATCCTGCTGTCTTTTCAAAGACTGACCACAACAGACAATATATTTGCCTATTAAAGTAAAAGAGAGAATATTTTAGAAACAAATCAGGCACAGTATGTGGTTTGGTGTTTTATTAATTGAATTCTGCCCATATTAGCAAGTATTACTACTTTTTTCCTTCAAATTATGCCAATTATGACTTCTCTTATGAAAATAATGATTCATGTTTTAGATTGGGCTGTGTGAACATGAAACAAAAGCAGTGTGGAGTAAAACTGAAAAGAATTTTGAATTATTTCCCTCCAGTTTATCAGTACTTCAGGTCACAGTCCACTCACCAATTATCCAAATGGTACTCGGTCTCAAAGGAGCTAATAACCACTTAGTCATCAAAGAAAAGCTTCTGGGCTTCACAGAACCTCCCCAGCCACATCCTCCCTTCAAGCTGCCATGAGCTGTGTCGTGGCACTGCAGCACCACTGGCTGAGTATCACAGAAAGTCAGTCCCTCAGCACACAGACACACAGGAATAGTGCTTGTCCCCCCACTCTGGGGAAATTCATCTCCCTTCCCACCTGCCCCTTCTCCTTCTGCCTTTGTGTGTTTGCTGTTGTGGATTCTTGCACCTGTGATCCAATGTCTGGGACCATTTAGGCACTACACAGGAGGTTTCTTGTGAGAATATCTAATAAAACACAGTTTTTAGACCTTGGGCTGTAGCTGCAGGCATGGCTGTGATCCTGCAGCCATTTCGGATACAGGAGTTGAATGGCCAGTCAGCTTACAAATAATAAAAAAATGCAAGTATTTTTCACTTCCTAGATTAAACAGCTGCTTCTTGAGTTGGAAGTGACCTTGACCAGCACTGTTGTCTGCAGCCCAGTGCATTATCTGCACTTGGCTCCTTTTCAAGGGTTTGGACAACAACTTAATGCCAGAAACTTCACCTCACATTTTCCACTCAGATGTGACAATTGGATCAACAATAAATAATCCTTTCCCTTTTGGCTACCTTGAGAAACACACACCATCATTTCTTCATCTCTGGCAGGAATGCACAGTGGACAGGTAATTTACTCTTCAATATTGTTTACTATTTAAATTAAAAAAAAAACCAAAATCAAACCTTTGTAATTTTTCCTGAAACCTCTGAGATATTATGACTGTAAAACAAAATGTGTTCTTTTAGCTTGCCTAAATATTCAGGTTTCTTTGCAGTGAAAGGGTTAATACCTATATTTTACCCTTTTTGGATCAAGCTGTTGAAAGAGGGAAAGCTTCATGCACCAGAGGAACCTGCACTGGTACCCTAATGACAGTATAATTAGAAGTATCATGGTGGTAATGATTCTTTTCATCTGGCAAGAGGCCTTAACAAAAAAGATCTCTTATTCAGTTAGTTTAGTTTCACCTGCCCATTCTCCTACCTCTGCAATCCTCCTTTTCTAGGTCAGCATCAGAAGTTAATACTGGGTGTCTGACAAGGCTTCAGACTTTGTGTTCATCAAACTAATTAAAGAGAAACACATCCAAAGCCTGGTGAATTATTTTACTTTTCCAAAATGCTGCCCATTCATCTTGTTTAAAGATTTACCTGGCTCAGTGGGTTTGGTTAATGAAAAGGACAATGGGGCTCTTGTCAGTGGAACCTGCAGTCACTTGGTTCAGGGTCAGCAGGTTGAGCCAGAGGCCTCCATGTCTATATTTAGTCTCTCTCTACTTTAAAAATCCAAAGGATTGAAACATTACTGATTTTATCAGTCTGCCACAGTGTGGAGGAAAAGACGGGAACTGTCTTGATCTCCAACTTCAGTCAACTCTTTTTTTTGATTTGTGTAAGTTAAGTAGCACACAGCAGATCCCCCCTGCTTGTCCTGGGTATGGTTAGGTAGGATGGCTTTGTGATAACACTAAACACAAGTCTAGATGTGGGGTGTGGCCTTCAAGTAAACTTAAAATGTGGTATCTTATAACTTGCTACTGGGGCAAATTTACACTAATTATACACATCTGCAGAAACTCTGAAAGGACAAAAGAAAACATAAAGGAGGGCATATGATGCACATGAAATACCAGTGAGCTTATAAAATAAAATAAATGCCTTGATCCTGCAAACATTTTGGCATACAATTAGCCATACTATCACAAATACCCTTATTATTCGATTGGAGCTTTGGTTTTGCCATAAATTAGAAACAAGGTAAAAAGTCACCTCCATGTAATTCCAAAGGCAGCAATAAAGTAGATTTCTGCTCTAAGTCAGTGTGGTCCCCTTCGTTTCAGCAAAGGCATGCAATGTCTACATGACTTGCTGCCTTCGGACTGTGTCTCTGTGTCCCCCCTCTGTGTTTGCTGCTGGCTGTGATGGGGAGGGCTGAGGGTCCCCCTCTGCTCCCCACCTGCCTGCAGGACAGCAGGGAGGCTGCTGAGAGTTATTGCCTCCCTGTGACACGGGCAGCCAGCAGGAAAGTGCCCAGCAGGGATTATAATCTGCCCTCTAGTGCTTCATCCAGTTAACATTTGGCAATATTTAAGGTTATTTATGCATTACATAATTCCATGTTCATTACATAATTATTTCATTGTGCAACAGTGACTGTGCCCACGCTTTACACCTTTCCAAGAGGTTCCTGAATATCATCAGTGGACTGAGCATCCAGCAGATTGCTGGTAATTACGGGTTGTGATCATTAATAACTCCTTCTACTGATATGTTTAAGGCCATATCAGACAAAAATCATGCCTGTTGTCCTGGGCCAGCCACTGCTGCAGGGAGCCATCAGCAAGCACACACCGAGATTGTGCAAAACAGCACCCGGTTGCTTCACTCCAGCGCCTGGGGCCAGTGATTTCAGCTGTGGGTGCTGTTGAGCAATCATGCCCAGATCCTCTCCTGTGAGGCCCAGCAAGATTTCCTGACTGGTTTAATGGCCACAGAAGCAGGGCTGAAACACAGCTTTGGCCAAGGCACAGCACGAGAACAAAGGTGTTTGTAGTTTGGAGGGCAGGGCACGGGCCCTAATATTTAGTCTTGTAAGAAGTCTTTGACAAGTAAAAGGCTTTGTTCTGTGTTACTGTACCTTGCTTTTAAGGCAGTCCTTGAGGTTCTACAACAAGAATTAATTTCATCATGCCAGAGTAACTCAGCAGTGCATCATGGCAGTGCTCTACTGCCCCATCACAAGCTCTGTTCCAGGGATCTGGAAGGGCTTCCATAGCTGCCCCAAATGCCAAGCCTTCTTTAGGGAAGGCACCATAATCCTGCTGTGACCCTGCTCATTCAGCTGGGCAAAAACACCAGTAAGGTGTCATGAGAGCCTTGGTCCCTCCTGCTGTCTGTGATGGACACTGGTCCCAGTGCAGAAATGGAAGAACAAGCTGGGGCACAACTGAAGGTTGGGTGCTTCATGTCCCATCTCCCCCAGTCAGCACAGCTGTGGAAACCCACCCTCATCCAGCAGGCACTTGAGCCTTGCAAATAAAACCCTTCTGGGCTCAATCATTTTATCTGCCCTGTCATCTGGGAAATGCTTTTGGATAAAGGGACATTTATTGAACTGTCTTTTATCACACAAGTATTTCTACCAAAGAAAGATTTCCAGGATTCAACTCTGTGTATTTAAAATGCAAAATTCAAAGAAGTTTTATTGCTAGGCTTTCACTTCTCAATAATTATGTCTTAATTGTTCTGCGAGTGTGTGTTAAAATTTGTCATACATTGGAGTAATTAGCATAGAAAAAAATCCACCTTCCTTCTGCTTAATAAATTGAGAAGCTGTATTCTAAATGCTGCTTTTGAAATGTAGTCATTCTCTGGAATTCTCCCTGGATTTTTAAATAGGTAAATACTACACTGGAATGTTTGCAAGGGAAAAAAAAAAAGAAAAAAAGGAAAATAAAAGATTAAAGACAGATGAGGTTGTTGGGGGAAAGAAAAGTGTCATCTTTTCCACATAGCAAGTTAGATAGCAAATATAGTCACCTAAGAAAAAGGAGATCAGACACTGAACTCAATTTTTATTGTATTATATTTGAAGTACCACTTCATTCCCATGAGAGAATTTCATGCAATCTTTCACACTGTACTTCTGCAAGAGCCATTTGCAACCATGCTGCCTATGGCTTTTCAAGACCTAAATTTCCAACACAGGAAGGTAAATTTTTTCAGTGTGTCATCAGTCATAGTGCACCCACCCACCGAAGCCTGAACATTTCCTGCAGCACCTTTGAGATAAAGATTTCCTGATACCTGCAAGCCCTGTAAGAATAATATTGTTTACAAATGAGAAATTCTGGTGCCTGATATGCCAGGCAGCACTAGGTGTTAGATCTTCCTTCTCAACACAGTTACATGTTTCCAGGTGTTAGATTTTTCATTATTTAAGAGCAGGTAGAAAAGCCAGACAATAAGTATTCATAAAATGTCAGACTTTCTCCAAAGGGCTGTTCGAGTTAATACAGGCCATAAAGCTCTCACTTTTATTAGGTTTGAAAATGATAGTTATTTGAAGGAAATTATGTCACTAGTTAAAATATTTTACCAGAAGAAACTGTTTAGCACCATATCTTTAAACCACCAAGAAAGAAACTCCAGGGTTTCCACTACATTACAGCCTTCTGACAGCTCTCGTTAGTGTTGCAAAGCAATACGGGTAAAATAAGGAATCTTCCCATCCTGGGTCAAGATTACCAAGGCCATCAACACTGGTTTTGCTCAGGACATACTCCCAATGATTTTTTTCTGAATCTGCTTGGTGGTTAGCCATTCCAGTAGCCCTCTGTGTGAAGTCCTTTGCAACCCTCCATCTGCATCACGAATACCTGGGAGCACAGGGGATGAACCAGGGCCAGCTGAAGGCCATCTCCCTTCCAAAACACATCTACAGCTGGGTGCAGACAGAGAACCAGCTTGAGAGCAGAATTTAGAGCCACAGGGCAAAATGAAACAGCTCCTGGCAGTGCCCTGCAGCTGCAACAGTGCTGGGGATGTTGTTGTTGCCTCGCAGCCCCAGTGCCTGCCTGTGTGCTCACCCCAGCGGAGCAGCAGCAGCTCAGGGGCTTGCTGGGACAGGAGGATGGCAAACACAACCTGCAGAGTGGCAAACACAACCTGCAGAGTGGCAAACACAACCTGCAGAGTGGCAAACACAACCTGCAGAGTGGCTCTCCTCGTTTTCTTGCTCTGTGGCTCTGCAGCAGCCAGTGTGCTCCCTGGAATCAGCCACGGGCACCTCACCACTGTCCCGTCACAGCAAAGGGTGGCTCCGGGAGGGGAAGGGCCAGGAGACTTCAGGTCAAACAAACAGCAAGGATTAGGGGAGCAGAAGCAATGTAAAAGATGCTCCTGCTATTGGTGAGGTGTGGATAGAAAACCAGAATCAAACTACCTGGGTTTGGGTGCAGAACAGGTTCCAGCTCCTGCCAGAATTCTGGGTCTGTGACAAACACTTGCAGGGTGTGTTTGTTTGAAGTCTTCAGATCAAAGCCAGTGCATAAACCATGCTTGTCACTTACACCTTCCCAAAATTCCCAAGACACTAAAAATCCCAAATATCTAGAGCAAGAGGAAGAGAAGTAATTCTCTGAAATAGCTGAAAACTATGGATTAGTAATCTCTGAAAACTTAAGGATTTCACACTGACATAAATAGATAGCAACTTACCTGTATAGCTTTACAGCACTATCAAGAGCCTCTTGGTGTTCATCTCTTGGTGAGGGATTATTGCTATTAGTACACTTACATTTTAAAATAGGATAGACAAGTAAAAGTATCCCATTGCTATCCATGTTTCTGACCTCCTGAACAGGGTCAGAAATCAGGTACACTGCATAGGATATTAGCTAATTAGGAAGTGGAAGGGACATTTATTCTGCATAGTACATGATTTCTGAGCAGGGGCAATCAAATCTCTTTATCTGTTATTATAAAATACTCTGAATTAGCTAATAAATTCTGCAGCAGAGAATGTTTTTTGTCATGTCTGTTAAAGTACACCATCAACATTGTTGCTGTCACACTGGCTGTGGTACAGCTGATGGTTTGCCTTTGTGACTTTTGCTGGTTCCTTCCATACAGTCATTCTGAAGGCCCCAGATGTTCAGTCTAACAACTCACAGGCCTTATTTGTGTTACAAGCCCCCCACTCCTCAGTACGGCTGTGCTCACTCCTGTAACCACAAAGTAGGTATTTCTTTCAATAACATGCACTTGTCATTAGAAAAATATCCTAATTATGAATTCAGAAGTGACAGATTGTGAGACTCAGTTTGCAAAGATGATGTCACTGGTGGGGAATTGGTGGGTAACCTGCAATTACCTCTTTGAATAAAGACATCAGTGTTGTATCTCGAGAAATAATGGCTAATGATATGTCTTCCAAAAGGAAATAGCGTTATTAATTACCTTACTGTGAACACACCACTTATTGACAGCTTTGAAGGCCATTCATCCAATTAAGTATAATGACTAAAAGCTTCATTTGGCCTTCGTGGTTATACAGATGGGCTAAGAACAGAGAGCAAGATTCTGATTTCATTTATAACCTTCATAAATATTCAGAGAAAGTCACAAACACCCATGGAGCTACCCTGGTTTCTATTGCTGTGATTAGAGTCAGACTGTGGCAGGTAATGATGGTATAGAAAGCACTGTAAATTGATACCTCTAATACCTTGAAGACTTATTGTTGTGCAATAATACAATCTGTCATCTCTTCTGATTGTTACTAAGCACTTTGCTTCCAAGCACTTTCCTATCAACATTTAGGGGGTTTTTCTTTCCCCAGCTATCATCCAGGCCTGCATACATTTCAGTGACAGATGATTTAGTTGCAGTCGCTGCCCTAAGTTAGTTCTTTGTGACACAGCTAATTTTTGCAACATTTTGCAGTTTCCACATTGTTTTCTCCCTCAGATTAATCTAACAATCATTCTAAAAATCATTCATTCATATCATACTTCCCCTCAGCTTCATAGATTTGCTTCTGATTGTATTCACACACTGCTGTTCAGAATAATGCAACTGAAGCCAACAGGATTTCTTTGGAGAACAGAATCTGGCCTCAGGTATAAAGGATCATTTTTATGGACCCATCTGGGCATCTCTAGAGCCCTCATTAACATGCCATTTTGCTGATTAATTATTTTAATGGATGGTAAGACAAATCCTCATGCCCAGGACAAAGCAGATAGATGTCTCTGAGATAACTGTGTGGCTTTTAGCATTGCTTCTGCCACCACTGGCTTTTATCTCTGAACAGCAACAGGTTGCTGACGATGTGCAGTTATCATTTTCACATTTTGGAACATCAAAAACGCTGACAGGCTAAGGTGGCAGCAGTTTGCAAGCACTCAGGTAGAACATCAAAGACCTCACTAAAGGTTTAGCACACACCAGCGGTGGCAACAGTTTTAGATCTGCCTGTACCAGGGTCTAATCGCCCCGAAATCTGACGCTGGTGCTCACACGACACCCAAGAAATGCTGGTTTTGTTGAGTGCAAAGCGACATTACAGCCAAATGGCAAAGCATCTGCAAGGGCTTTGTTTCTGTGCAACACCAGGGAGCCAAGAAACCCACAACCTTGTACCAGCTGACACCGTAGAATAACTTAATGCTGCCAACAGGTCTTGGGAGAATGCAGAATTATATGTAAATATATCAAGTAAATGTTTCTAAGTGATAGGTCTTCACCTCGTGCAAACAAGTTGCAGCAGCAGTATTTATCAGAAGGGTGCCTGATGCAAAGGAGTCAGATGGGTTGTTTATGCAGAGGCATTCAGGCTGCATTGCAATGAGTGCAGGCACAGGGGAGAAACGTTTCTGGAAACCACCCCCTCCATGGGACCGGCTGTGAATGAAGGGAATGTGGTGGCAGCAGTTTGAAGCACGATTTTAAAACCTTCTGCCACTTTGCACTGCCTGTGTTCATAACACTCGAGTGTGCTCAGGGCTGACACAAAAACAGGGAGAGGAACTGTTACTAAGCAGGTCAGAAACACAACCAGTTTGTGGATGAGCCTCCCACATCTGTGGAGGGCACCAAACTGTGGAAAAACACACTCTAGCCTGAGGATGCCTGCAAACCCATCAGCCCAGGGGCAAATTCATTGTTTTGAATTTGAAGCCAGTAGATATTAATCTGGTTTTGCTTGTTACCTTATTTCTATTACCAAGGTCTCTTACTGTGGCAGACAATGCAAAGGATTGGCCTACTTTGCTTTTCCTGGCTATTCTTCAGAAACTACATCTGCCCCCACAGTTTCTAAGGCAGGGTAATAATTTCTGCTCCTAAGAAAGTGGGGTGTGGGGATAATGAAAATACAAATAAAACACAAGTGGAGCAGATGGAGCCAGGGGAGACTCTGGACTTTGTGCTTTGGAGCTGTGCAGTGATGCAGGATGGGTTCCACAGCAGGGCTTTGCATCCTGGCCAGTCTGGATGGAGATTCAGACTCAGCTGTGGAGCTGGAATTCAGGGTTTATTTGTTTGAGACATCCTAATTTATGAAAGCAGGAGTGAAAGTCATAACTTGGGAGATGCAAGTCCCGAGCATCCCAGTGAAAACACGGGGAGGGCAATGTCACTGTGCTTCATGACATGTGCCAGAAGCCAAACTATCTCTTGATCCTGCAGCTGGCTACATGTCAGTAACTACACAGGATGAGGAAAAAAGACTCAAAAGCCTCATAAAATTATTAGTGGAACTGTTTTAAGTTGATCATGTCATACAAAACAAAACAAAACAAAACAAAACAAAAAAAAACCCACAAAAAAAAACACAACCCCCCCCAAAAAAACCCACAAAACAAAAAAAAAAAACAACAAAACAAACAAACAAAAAACAAACAAACAAACAAAAACTTATTCCCAAGAAATAATAAAAAAAATATTTTCCAATAAAGCATTTAATTATGGCAGTTAGCATGATCAGTAGAAGAAAAGAACATTGCCAGTGAAAATCTATTTTCTCTATAGTATCTTAATTCAGGACCTCCTTTTGCAAGCCTGTTTAATAGCAAAATAGCAGCATCAATTTCGTATGTTCTTGTTTTTGTTACTAAAGGTGCTCATAAACATGAGCTTTTTCAAGAGTGCAACTTAAGTCAGCAAATACATGATAAAATTTAGGGCTATCTCCACAGTACAAAAAGAAGAATGTAAAGCTTTTTACCTTCCAAGTCCACAATATTAAGGCAAGGTTTATGTAGGCTTTCAATTCCTTAAACCAAGTCACCGTCCCAGGGCCTTTGTAGCAAAAAAGGGTGGATCTGAAGAAAATACTGTAAGTGCCTAAAGTAAATGAAGAGAAAATAATTGTTAACAGCAATGCTGCCAAGCAGAAATTACTGAACTCAGTCCTGTGCACAGAGACCACCATAAAAAGAATAAAGTCAGTAGCAAAGCACAGCAGAAAGAATCACACTGCATGACAGAGCAGTGCATGGCAGATGATACATCTGTGCTGCAAACACCTGCCCACACTCAGCTGCACATTCCCTGCTGTCCCCAGCAGTGCTGGTGATGTCCTGTTAACTGTGGGTACCATTCAGCAGTTAGGGGCTGACAATGTTTTAGGCAGTCTAATGCAATACTACACTTCCATAATTTACACCAGTAGCCAGGCTATCTATTTATCATCCATGGCAGGTGTTAAAGCTGAAACAACAGTGTGGAAAATATATCCCAGTAAGTTATCTCTACTGCATCATTAAGACAGAAATGAAAATGAAGAAAAGAGATAAAAAATTAAAGTTTTGTCAGGAGCACATGAAAAATAAAAAAAATAAAGTCTGTGTTCTGTTCATCATTCTTGCCATGAGAAAATCTCCCAGTGGAGTCAGTGAGAGATTATCTTGGGCAGGGAGTACTGAGCTGGCCTTAACACTTTAAAAGATAAATCATATATAGCTGATACAAGTCGGGGGGGGTGGGGGGAAGTGTTACGGGAAATGTTTATCTTTTCCAAATCTTTCTGGAGGGCAGTGTAAAAAAAAGTTGATGTGATTGACGCATAATGTCTTTACTTGCCAGGGGAAATACAGGATGTTAGGAGGCACATTAACCTGCCTTCACAGTGTGAGCATGTGGCCCTAAATTTGTATCATATGAACTTTTTCTCTTCTGAAGTTCTCCAACTGCAAAGGCAAACTCAAGAGGTGTGTTCACTGCAGTTAGAGAGTGGGATGGGAGCTGGGGCCACATTTACAGCCAGAGCTCACCTGAACTTTCTGCAAATATGAGGAGGGTCAGCTCCAGTATTATAGTTTAGATCCATGCTTAGCTATAGGTAATGGAGTCCAAATTGTGACTCCTTTAATCAGAGGAATACAGAGCAATTCTGCTTTTGTCAGCGTTGCTTGGGCTTGCTCTGAATGTCTTGATGTGAAGAACATAATCTGATGTAAAACTTGCCTATTTATAATCTGCACTCTGGGAACTGTGTGTGTAATTTTGTTATGATCCAGGACAGACCCACAGCTAAATAACTGTTTTTCTGTGGCTTCCCCCAGCTTTGTAACTCACACTTTTGCTTTGATTTACAAAACAAAGTTCTCACCCTTGGTTGTTAGGGCTTTCTATTTCGGGCTGGGGCAGCGCTCCTGGAATGCAGCAGAGCATGAGTGGGTGCTGCACCTTCACTCCCAGCAGGGCAGAGTCTCCCAGGAGCAGCACCCAAAGGTTTGGGGAGGGCCTGACCGAGCGCATCCCTCCAGCAGAAAGCACCGGAGGCAAATGACGTGCTTGCCAGCTCATGCCTCTAAAGACTGCAAGAACAAGCTGTTCCAGAGCATATATCATGAGATTCCCAGCCTTGCTGACACCTTGATGCCTGTTGGAACACCAGTGAACAGCATCATTACTCCTAAACTCGTTAATAATGCTGCTCGCTCTCGTGTGGATCTGCAAAGGTGTGAGATTATCCACCTGCATTAGAATGAGCCCAGAACTTCTCCCAGTGCCAGTAGAAAATAGCCTTATGGTAAAATTACATCAAATTAGGGATTAGGAAATGTTAAGAGTATAAGTTTATAAAGTCAGGTGTTTCAAAGCTGAAAAATAACAAAATTAGGGTTGTCTTATTATTCTCATCTGATTTTTCCCAGAGGATGTACTGTGCTCACATTAAGAGCTGAAATTATACTTCTTGTTCTGGCCCTGCCCTTCTCAGTTGGCAGGAGGAGATGAGCTTTAAAGACTCATTTCTTAGAGACATTTACAGGCCCTCAGCTGGCTCACTGTTTTTTACTTGTTAACTATTTTACAACCTCCAAGAGGGATGAGCTGGTGCCAGGGCCTCAGCACAGGATGTGGGAGCTCAGAGCCCATGGCCAGTTTGGACCAATGGATGCACAAAGAAGAGATTTTTCAGGAAAAGGAAAAACGTGTGGTGTGTAATTTGGGGACTGTCACACTGGCAGAGTTCGACTCTTGAGGCAGGTGACTCAGACTGAGGAGCACATTTGGGTTTTTTTTCACTTCTCCCAGTCCACATGGCTGTAACCACTCCAAGACAGCTGTCAGTGTCCCTGCAGGCTTCCCTGCCCTGCTGGACTTGCAGATTTTTACCACACCTATTTGTAAAGAGCTGCTTGGTCACACCAGTGGGTCCTAATTAAGCCTTTCAGGCTTCTCCATTGCAGAGTCCCCGTGATCTGTCGTGGAAGGGATAACTTACAAACAAACCTGATCCTCTTCACAGGGATCATCCAGAACAGAACAGCAGGGCCAGGGGATGATTTGCTAATTATGTCCCCAGCCTGAAAGACAGTGGCTCTGGTTCAGTTTCCCTCCTCATTACAGCTTTCTGCATGATTCGTGGCAAATCGCCAGAGCCATCACCTGCCAAAGGATGCAAGCCCAGAAAGGAAGGAAAGGAGAAAATGCAGGCACTCAGGTGCAGCTGTTTGACTGCCCAGGTCACTTGTGCACTGTATCTTCAACAGCAAAACTCCCTCCAAGGCTGTAGCCCAGCACCCCCATCCTCTGAGGGCTCTGCCCAGCTCCAACACTGCCTAAACAAGGGTGGCACTGCCTTCAGCACTCAGCATTCACCAGCAGCTCCTGCAGCTTTGTGGCATCCAGTGCCATCACCACTGAATTAGAGAGCTGAGATTGTGCCTCCTGCCTTTACCAGCCCTGTCCCTTGTGTGCTTTCTGCAGTGCTGGCAGAGTGGAGTGTCCTTGTGCCCAGCACTAGCACAGCCAGTGGCAAGAGCATCTCCCTGGGAAACAGAGGGGTTGGACCCCAGTACAGCCATGCAGAACAGGGAACATGAATTTCTTATGGCTTGGCCAAAGCCTCTAACCATTAATGTGCTTTTTATCCTCCTCACATTCCTCTTTCCCTTCATTAAAATAAAATTTTAAAAGGGCCAGTATCACTTCCATTTTTAAAAGGAGCTACAGAAGCATCTTAATTACAGAATAGACACTACCTGAGTGGAGTCTACATGTTACTTTGGCCCAATAAATTAAAATACTGGCTTAAATATTTCCTATTGTCCTTAAATCCACTTGCATCAATGCATAGTCTGCAGTGTATAGCAAAAAAAGCTTTCCCACACATGTCAGTGAATGTAAAAACCTCTATAACCATATACAGAGTGTGTGGCAACACCAGAGTGAGTCTAGAGAAACAGGAGTGGTGTAATTTTCATGCTACAGACTGCAGTTATGTTACTTGATTATCAAAACCTTCACTCCATTTGCTGTAACAAAGGCTCCAAAATTGGAGTGCACCCGTGGGACCACTGTTTACAAGGTTCATTCAGAGATGTATCAACAGCTCAGTCCCGGTTCAGGAGAACATTGTAGGACATTCACAGTTCATAAACCCCAATATAACAACTGCCAAGCCCTAAAATATCTTGCTTTCAAAAGAACAATTCGCCCCTTTATACATCAAACAGCAATTTTCTTAACTGCAGTAATTTTGTACGTGATGATAAATTCGGATGGAAATCTGCCCAATAGTTTCTCAGGAAATGTAATGCAAAGGAACTCTCTAAACTTACTGGTGCCTCTTTTTCAATATTCATGTATTATTTAAATACTTAAGTAGACTTTCATTTCTTTGGAAAAACTGGGTACCTGTGCTCTTGACACTTGCACAGGTCTTTCTCTCCCAGGATTAGTCCCACTGTAGTTTGCAGGATTTACCATGACTGCTTACAATCACTGGTTGAAAAATTGACAGGCCAAGGGATTTCTCCCAAGAAAAGAACTTTCTAGGGCTTAAGAAACAGATATCTTGGTAATCAAATTCAGAAAGGGAAGGCACATCCACGCAGAGAAAGGCCACTGTTAGCTGGAGTGTGACAGATCTAGTCCATGTTAATTTGTACTGATGATGGAAATCCAGGACTTCACGGAATGCTGGACTGGCTCCTGACAATTGCAGATCCCAGCCAAACATAACAAGATCTCACTGTGGTGACTTTCAGACTGACCCATTTGGGATAATACACTACACAAAAACCCAGACTGGGAAACCTGGGAGTTCTTCCCAACTCCAACAGCCCCAAGGAATGCCAGACCCACTGCAGATTGGACTCTGCTTTACAACACCTTGCAGGATCACCATAAATCCTCCAGGTTTTAATTACTGTACATGAAGTGCCCTAAGCCTTCCTTAGAAAAAAAAGAGCTAAGTCCATCAAACCCAAACAATAAATAAATAAATAAATAAATAAATAAATAAGTCCATTTCAAAAGATTTGTTATTTTCTTTTTAGTTTTGCTTTTTGTGTGTGTGTGTAAATAAGCCTTTCTGAACCAGGAGTTTTGCTTCAGTCCAGTGACTTGGGATTTCAAAGGCAGGTTAAAAGTTCCAGCCTAACCCTGTCTCAGTTTACTTTAGGGGAGTGAGTTTTGAAGGCCACTGGTTCTGATTAGTAATTAGTTCATCCTGAAAAAAAAGGCTGAAAAAAAATCAATCAGGAATTGAAAAATGGAAGAGATCATATTTTCTTCTTTCTGTCTCTGTATAACAATACAGTGTAAGAGGGAGAAATTTATCATCTCTAAAATTATGAAGGATAAGGATGAATGTAAGTAAATTGATTCAATTTTCTAATTAAATACAATATTCCCTTTGTTTAGTAATTGAATTTATACGAATTTATATTGTTTTCTTATGTATCTAGCCTGCTCAAGATAATTTATTTCAGTAGCATCAAGATTAATTCCTAGATTTTTATCCATTGGAATTATAATTTCTACACAAATGAGGTTACAATCATAATCCAACCCATAATAAATGCAAATAGAAACAAATCTATACAAGATCTTAAATAATAGATACAAGATAAAGTGTGCCCTTATATGTAAGCAAATTTAAGACAAAGTTTTGGCAGCCTTAAAGTTGTTCTTCTTGCTCATTAATATCAGTTAAATTAAATATTTATATTTGGGCTTAAAGCAGCTCAACATGGCTTGGTCTCTCTTGGCTTAACTGCAAACCTCTAATGGCACATCTCCATTCTTACCAGAGGACTGGGATGAAGAATCCTGACAGGATATTTAGATACAATTTTATCCTTTTTACAGGCTGGCCCCTTCTAACATGACCCTCGAAGAACACATAACTAGACAGTATTAGGATAATTTTCCATAAAACTTGTGGTTGTCCTTATTGCCACAATAAAAATTTTGGTGTTAATATTGCTTGACTATTTTTTCATCAAAATAAAACTGTAAATCTTAATATTACTTGTTATTATAGACCACATTAGTTTTCACTAAAGTTTGCTTTTAGATTTCTAGAAGGAGGAGTCACTGTTAACATCAGCAGAGAGGCAGCACTCACTTTTACCCATTTCTGGGGGGTTCTGAGCTTTTCCTGCTGCCCCAGCAGACAGTCCCCTGACCCCAGAGGGATCACAGGCAGCAAAGTGCTGACAGAGGGGCAGATCCTGGAGGGGAAGGAGGAGCTCCTGAGGCGAGGAAAAGCTGAAACCAGGAGTTCACCCGCAAGCTGTGGAAGGCAGAAGAGATGCCTTGGGGTCTAAACAGCACCTAAAGATGAGAGAGATCCTGGAGGGTGACAGAAGGAGTCTGGGTTTGAATTGACTTCCTTGGCCAGTGAGTCCCTGGCATTGCAGTAATATTTACAAACACACACACTCACCTTGCATCAGAAAAGGGGAGGCTGTTTGGCTCAGCACACTCGCAGAATTCCTGCAGAATGAACTGGACACCAAAGTGCCGTGGATGTGGCTGATTACACAGATGCTCAGGAGGAAGCATCCCTGTCAAACACATTTGAACAATTACTGCAGCACATTTGGCAGGTTTGGAACTCAGTTTCTGGGCTGCTTGAAGGAGGAATGCTCAGCAAAAGCAACACGTGGGGTTTTCTCCTCATACTTAAAGAAGATATTTACAATAACTTACTATTTGTTCAAATGGTGAAAATCCCTTTTAATTGCATGTATTTTCTGAAAAACTTCATAACTACACTAGTTTTATGTGTAATTTATTAGAAAAGACTGAGGTTTTCAAGAGGATCCAGCTGTAACTTGCCCTGAGCACTGTACAAATTCTTTAGTAAGTGCTTTTTTTTGTGTCTGAGTGATTGAAAAAAATACCCAGTAGTTTTGTTTATCAATGCAAAAACTTGTTTAAACATATTCAGAATTGTGTTTCTGTTTTTACTGAACATAATCTCTCTGTTTCTCTTATTAAGAATGCTTTCATACAAATGATCAAAATGATGAAACCTTACACCTCAGATCCACACAGAATTTGAGAAAATGTAATGGTGGTAACTTTTGATGTTTTCTGAAGTAGGAAGACTACAAAATATCTCTATCTCTGTTTTGGCTTGGGGATAAGTACTTTAAAAGCACAGCACATTGTGTTCTTTTGCCCAGAAAAAGAGAAGTAAAATTGACTTTTTTTGGCAAAATAATTATCCTAACTTCCACACAAATAATCCAAGCAAACCGAGTCTGATCTCTTCATTCTGGGAGTCAACATTTGGCACTACTGCATGCCTGTGCTTTCCAATTATTTGAAGGAAAAGATAAAGAAAAAAATGAGGGAAAGTTAAGATCTTATTACAAACCACCTAGCTGTGATGGTGTTTGGTTTAAACACTAAGAACATAAACAGTGAAATCTGCTCTGCTCTCATGGGTCACTTGCTGTGCCTCAACTGATTTATTTCCGGATTCAGAGGTGTTGTTTAAATGTTCTACCTGTGCAAAGCAATAAAATGCAGCCAGGTACCCAATATCTCCAACATCTCTCTCTGCTGCCTTCACAGAAATGCACTGGCTAAACATTCCTGGAATAACAGTTTTCCCTCTGAGTTACTAACCATGAGCACTGCCAGAATTGCATCATCCTCTATGGAGATAAAGGGAGAAACAAAAGAAAACCCCTCCTGAAATTCCTGATATTTTTACCCAGGCAACCCCCCCAGATCCCAACGGAGACTCGAGGCTGTAACTCAACACAGGATTTTGCATAATTGGGCTCATCTTAAATTGCAGCCTTCTAGTGTTGCCAACCCTGCAGCCTGACCTTGGCTTTAATTTTTAAAAGTTTACTTTGCTGAAGCTTCTCCTTCTCAGCTTCAGTGATATTCAAAACAATGAGAGAGCAGCTAAAAACTACAAAGTGGGCAAACAACAGAGCAATCAGCAAACTTTTCTGTACTTGGATACCGTTTTGAACACAAGTGATATTAGGAACAGAGCATGATTTAAATGTGCTTTGACATGGGAGATGATACCGGGGAAGATAAATGTTTTAAATCAAACTCTGTTTAAGATAAGCAGAGCATACAAAGTAGCTACTTGACTCTTGATTTAAAAGTGCAGTTATTCAGATACAGGCTTAAATATACAGAACTGTATCTGGAAAATAATTTCAATGAGCTGTTATATTAGTAATGAAAATACAACACGCTTGGGCAGGATGCCATTTCACTTGGTATTATTCTACAACTAATTTTTACAACTTGCCAAAGTGCACGCTCTGTTTATTATTTGAAGCCAAATTTTAAGTACAGGTGCAGCAATAGGTAAGAAAGTATTTCAATAGCTGAAGAAAAAGCTGATATCCAGAGCTGAAGCTGTGCAAATCGATGCCTTCAGCTGCTCAGCTGTGTGCCAGAAGAAAAAGGCTCAGAAAGAAACACACTGATGCTATGGCCAACTCCCCAAAATCCTGGGCTACAAATGCATTACTTTTTGTGCAACTTTAACATCAGACAAGCCAAAATATTTAATTCCCAAGGACCAGGATTTATATTTAGTCCTAAATTTCCCTCTGTGTCAGCAAATCAAATTGCTACTCTGAAAACAGGTGGGATAAGGGTCCACTGCCCTGGATCTAAGATAGTCATTAAAACAGGGGCAAACTGGGACTAGCTGTTAATAGTGGGATTTAGTAGCCTTTTAAGCTCATTTTGGCCTGGTATAATGCCAAATTTTTGCATTAATTTCAAAGTTTGAAAATAATAATTACACTTATTAGGAATTCCACGACTTGATACTTAGTAAGGGTCCGGAGACAAAAGAAAAAAAATAAATTTGAACGGGACTGAGCCTCCTGAGTTTTGCTGCTCATGAGAAATGGTCTGAGAAAAAGAGATTCATGTTTTTTAGCAGATATGCTGCCAGCTTTTCTCACAGGAAGAGATAGGCAGTGTAAACTCCAGGGCCACATCAAAATGAACTCATTTTATACCTGTGGGAAGCAGGGGGTTCAGTTTTCCAGTAGCCTAAATAATTAATATCCAGCAGTTGAGAGAGTTGATAGATTTCACATTTCACTGGAAGATTTTAATTGTAAAAATAACTCCACCAGCCTGACACCTCCCCTTTATAACTGCATCACAGTGCTTATGTGTCAGTCTGAACAAGCCACCGACTCTGTTACACTTTAGTCAGACTAAAATCCCCAATTTTTCTTTCCAAGACAAGCCAAAGGTAGAATCAAACACAGAAGTAAAAAATTTAATATTCTGTGTATCTCCCATTGCCCTTTGGGTAACAAATAAATAAATAAAATCAAGAGCTTGTACTTCAAGCAATTTACTCTGGAGGGCAATTTGTGTGCTGTTTTCCAGGCACTAGGAAAACCTGATAAATCTGTTGCTGTTTGTGTTCACAGCATCCAACACACTCCTCAAGTGTGATGCTCACCACGGCCAGGCAGTGACTGCCTCCTGTAAGGAAGCACTTATTGCTTCTCGTGTCTTCCACTGGAAAACTCCACAAGCTCATTCTGCACCTTTCATACTCTGAGAGAGCTGCTGTTCCCTCCTACAGCTGCCTCGTGTATTAGCATTTGATCAGCTTCAACACAGCAACTGCCTAAAAGCTGGTTTACTTCCTCTCCTTCTAAAATGAACGTTTCTCTTTACAGCTCCCAATTGCTAAAGACCATCACTGCTGAATGCTTCTCTCCAGCTATTTCTGAACAGCTTAAAACCTTGTGAGTCTGAGAGATTCTGTGATTGTGAGAGAGCCTTTGGTTTCTCACAGAACTCTCTTTTCTCCAGTGCCAGCTTTTTTTTTAACACACACTCAACCACAAAGTACAGCTGTCCCCTCAGTGACAGCAGCTGCCTTCTGCAAGTCTGCACATTTCTCTGAAGGATTCAGGGAAAAATGTGGTCTCTTTACTCAGGTGAACTGCCCAAAACTGATGAATCGAGGCTGAATGTTCTCACAGTTTTAAGTTAGATGAGGAAGACACTGAGTGTATTTAACAGAACATATCCTCAAACCTGGCAACTTTTCAAACAACTTAATGATGCCCCACGTGGCATGACCAACAACTGTTACCTTTTAGTCTGAATGCTCTTTGACTAACACACCTCTGGGTAATAAGCCCTAACAGGAACTGCAAAGGTCTGTGAGTCTGCAGAGACACAGAACAGGCTGACCAACCCTCCCTGATTGATTTGCACTTGGAAAGGCATCTGCTCACTCCCCTCATTTCCCCAAAGGGACTGTCTGGTCTCAGGGGACACACAGCTCATTCAGGAGATCCGTTCTCACCTCGGTGTCCCTTCTGCCGTGGTCTCTCTGTTTGGATGTGGCTTTGAGTGCTCCTTCCAAAGTTCAGGATAGTTTTCCAGTGAGCTCTTCAGAACCTGGCTTTGATGCCACTTTTGGCAGTCAGCTCCCAGCACATATTTCAGTTGTTACTTTAGGAGTAAGGCCCCGTCCAAGACAGCCCCAGAGCCCAGCAGAGGAGCAGCCTCCAAATATGGAGAGAGCAAAGCCAGTCCCTGGAGCAGTTTAACACATCAGCCTGCGTAAGAACGAAGGGAGCTGGAACAAGTTCTAAATAATGCTCTAAATAGACTGTGGTGAAATGTTCAGAACTCAAAACTACACGGAAAACCCTGAACCAGATAAAAGAACAGCTATGACCCTGTTAGCAAACACAACTCTCGTCATCAGCTCCAGCAATAAAATGCTGCTCAAACCCTCTGAAAGCACGTCCAGTGAAATAAAGGTAAGGCCAAGTCCTTACTTCAGGATTTGGTTCAGAGAGAGCCAGTAAAGTTTATACCATGAAACACAAAGGAGGAGGTTTTTTCCAAAGCAATTATACCAGACAGTCACAATAAAAATACTTACCAGAAAAAAATACAGATTAGGTATCCACCAGCTGAATCTGAATTCAGATCACACAGTTCTTTTGGTTTTAATTAGGATTATTTAATTTTTCCCCACTGCTGATGGATGTTCCTTTCAGTGGTCTCTCAGCTTCAAATTTCTATTTCACAGTGTTCTGTGTGAGGATCATGAGGCAAATTACATGAGGGTCTCAAACAGCAGTAATATTGATCAAGTGAAATGTTACATGTATTGTAGCCAGATATAATCTGGCCACCATCAGTAAAATTTACACAAGTTTTTTAATGTGAAAATACAAGAAAGTAGGAAGTTTTCTATAACTGACCCTGGAAACACACGAGCCTGGTATTCACATGCAATATATTTCACAAACACCAAAAAGCCAAGACCACATCTCACAAAGCAGGAACATCTTTTAACTTGGTCCTTACAAGCAGCACCCAGCACCTGCTGCAAAATGATTCCTATTCTCTTCTCCTCCAGCTAGAAAGGAATCAGGAAGATTTGATGTTAGGCTGTTGGATAAAGGAGTGCCTGAGGCTGCACAGCCAAAGTTATCTGCACTGCAGTCCAACACAAAGGCTTGTACAACTTTTTAGGAAAACCTCACTTCTCCCAGAGCTCACTTTTAACTTTTACAAAGCACAAAAGAGTGTATCAGATACTTTGGCTTTGTGTACTTTGGAAAAGAATAATTTGGAATCACACAACTGCAATTTAAAATATGTAACTGTGGTAGCTTTTGAATCATAACTATAAAATATTGGAGCACGTATCTATAAAGGAATTAAAGCTATAAATTGCATGAACACTTCAAATTGTTTCTTGTTATAGATGTTTAATTATTTAGTTTAAAATAGCATGTAAAAACTCCTTAAAAACAGCACATTTAAAAATGCTTATCCAAATGCAATTGCTATGCACAAGGCAAGACTTTTCATTTAAAAAAAAAAAACCCTGACATTTTGTATTTTGTGCTTCAGTGTTCCCTAAAAATAAGCAATAAGTAATCTATAATTAGCAAAATATAAGCATGTTTAAGCTATGAATTATAAGCTGATGAAATAAGCTGCTTTAATAGGAAAACATTTTATTAGGAAATGGAAAATACTCATGGACTGAGAGTCAGCAGTTGCTTCTAAAGGATGCCATTAGGCTGCCATTATTTTGGCAAAGCTCTGGTCTCAGAGAGGCAGATTTTCTTACTGCATTGTAGAAGTCCTTGGCAAATTCCGTAATATTCATTAAATTTAAATGGAGACCCTTGATGTCTGCTGTAAAGGTGTCTCAGGGAGTCAGTTTTCAAGGAATTGATAATGCAGGCAGCAGGTTATCAGAGAAGGAGGCATCCACTGCCTCAGAGGGCCCCAAATGAATGATTCAGAGAAGGAGGGGATGTGACACATTTTGGTGACTCCTGAGACCGACACCTACTTCGAGGAACAGCAGAGGCAATCTGGCCAGCCATGAGCTGCGTGCTCCAGATTTCCTCAGACACTTCCCAGCTTTGCCAGGAAAGGGGTTTGCTTCATCCCTGAAGTTCATGCTGATGTCAGGGGGGCCACAAAACCAGAAGTGACAGGTGGCTGGAGCCTTGTGCTTCTGCCTGACACCTGCACCCCATCCCTGACACGCTGGGAACTCACCCCTCTGGTGAACCACCTCCTTTTGGGGGGCTTTCACCCCCACACTGATCTTGCTAGTAAAGCAAGCTGGGTTCAGTCCTCCTGTTAAAAAAATGAACCTGGCACATGCTGGGCAAAGAGATCCCCTAAAACCACACTCCTAGCCCTGCTAACTTTTCGTTGATGGTGGGTTTTTTGGTTCTCAGCAGTGGAATCTCCCCAGTGCTGCTTCTGCTCATTCCCTGTCTGTCACACAGTAGATACTGTTTAGACTGAAACAAAAAAAAAAAATCCCACGAAGTTTCCCCCCTTTTTAATATTCAGCTTCATTTAAATGTTTCATGCCCCTAAAACCTTCATAAGCAGCTTACTTTTAAAGTATAAACATGTCAGTGTTTAGCCACAGAGGGTACTTTTTCTGTCCTAAATCATCATCCATTTATCAGACTGATCTACATTACTAAATGCTGTTAAAACACATTATAAATACATTGTAATAATCCCCATGTAATAGCCACTGGCTTCCAGCACTGAATATACTGATATTTATATAAGCATTCCACAATCAATGCCACACAGTTTCCAGGTTGGGCTGTACTCAGTGTGGCAGCCTTCTATTGTCATTGCTCCATAAGTAGTTCAGACAAGAGAAAACAGCTTACTTTAGCAGATAGTCTTATTCCCATCTCTCATAAAATGGCACTATTACAAAACAGTCCAATGAAATAAGGCAACATTTAATTCATTAATGCAGAATAAGGGATGGGATTTGTTTGTCATCATCATTATTTACAACTTCAGAAACAAGCCCAGTGTTACACAAAAGGGCAACGTATCCCAAGTGAGCTGCAGTCAGAACTTGCACAACACTCCCATAAAAACAAATTAAACAACCTACAATATAGAAATTAAATCCTGATTTTCAGAGTAAATATTTACGGCTCCATAAAAAAATATTTTTATAAATGCAACTGGAGAGAGAATTGTCCTTAATGATACATCTGATTTCAAGAGTTTTTAACTCACATGGCAGGACAGCTGCAAAGCTGTGGGGTGACAGTGGATGGAAACCTGTGGAGCAGCACAGGGGGAAGGACACCTGCACCTCAGACACCGCCTGTCATCTCCCAAAACCACCACTGCCATGGACACCTCCAAGAGGAAAACCCCAGGTCCACAGCTGCATGACAAAGGACTTATCACACAGCAAGGAACCTGCAGGGAAAGGAACACAGCCCTGTGGGATTCAAGGCTCCAGGTAACCAGGTGAACTGCTCACAGCGTTCTCATCCCAAGCCAGGACTACTCTCCAGACCTCCTTTGCCATCCACAAAACCTGCTTTTGGCAGGGGACAGACTTTGCTGTTTTGCTCCTTCATGGAAAAGGAAAAGAAGACAGGCAAAAGCCTATTTTTTTCTGGGAAAAGTGTGTTGAAAAACTTGTGGGCACACTGAGAAAAACACCTATGGGGCAGGGCGGTGGGGAGGAGGCTCAAGTTTTCCGTCAGTCTGGCCGGGTTTCGTCTGTCGAGGATGAAGAGAAATATGTGTCATGTTTTCCATATCAAAATTTGAAGTGCTTGTCCTCCTGCTAAATGCAGTTCTGGCCCGCAGTGCCAAAGAGGTCCTGGTAATATTTACACCCCCAGGGAATCAGGGGAAGGGTGCATTTAAAGGGATTGCAGACACAACATGAGAAAAGATAATACAGATTAGTACGTTTAAGAATATGGCATTTTTTTAGTGGCTACCCTGCAAACAGCTGGGATACTCATCTGGAGCTGTCCTTAAGGAAACACTCCTGTCTGTGGTCTGAGAGCCTTAACAGCATGGCTCTTACCAACACTTACCTCAGCACAGCTCAGGAGTTACATGCTTTGCATAACACAGATTAATATCACAATTCAAGCAGTACTGTGGTAGTGCATTGTGGTGCTTTATTAGTGTTAGACATGCAATATTTATTTGATGAACAAAAATTAAAATATTAAGATAACATTTTTAATCAAATTAAAAGGGTCTGAACTTGCAATAATGAAACAAAAATAAAGTTTTTCATGCATTCTAAGTTTATAGTTCTCGTAAGTGCACATAGTTATGATTCTGTACCATTATTAAATGTAGACAAACTACCATTGATTGCACGAGACAAAATAAACCCTTAAGTTTTAAGTAATGCTTGTATCTTTCACAGACTTGCTATATAACCTGGATCTTCAGCTTTTTATAGCACATTGTAATACAGGACACCTGGAAGCTTCTAAGAGGAACAGGAATGGCTCTACCACTCGTGACATACACTGGCTTCTTCAATATAGAAATTATAAAAGATACAGCAAATGCCCACCGTGCTTCAGGGATTCCTTCACGGGAAACAAATCTCAAAACCCTTCACAAACACATTAAAGTGCTGCCCATTGCATATTAAATACTTCCCGTGACTGCATCTACATTTTTTCAGGTACAAAGCCCTGAAAACAGGGTTTCCTACCCAAAGTGCTGACAGACCCTTAAATCCAGCATCCTCTACACAGCAGCACTCTGATCCTTCACCAGGAACCTGGAGAGAGCAAGCTGCTCCCCACCCCTGCAGGAGCCCCCAGCCAACACCTCCATCAGCCCCACAGCAGCAACAGCTACAGAAAGAGGGGAAAGCACCAGCTTAATTTACACAGCTGATGTGGGACAGTAACCTGTCTGTAAAGCTGGAAGTGCAAAGAAACCTCCAGTGCAGCAGTAAACACGTTAAGACAGCAGTTCTGTTTGCTTCAGGATGCAGCCAGGAAAGAGCATCCTCCACAGAAGGAAATGCAGACTAGTAGCTAATGAGCATGATTTTCAGTAGGTCCCCAAATCATGAAACCTTTCTAAATGCAAGGCAACGTTTTTCACAGCTGGAAAACTACAAATAGTTCCTGACACAGAGCCAAGAGCAATAAATGTAGTTATGGATGATCTAGGGAGAATGCTACATTCATTAGTAGGTGGAAAACCAAGCTAAACATAAAACACAGCAGCAAGAGGTAACATATAAATATTAAACATCCTTCTTGAATGGCAAAAAGTTTAAATTTCTAGCTTACAACAATAAAGTATGGCCTTCATATTTGTCCTTTAAAGTAAGCAAACACATGGCTATGAGCAGAGCTGTTTCAAAGGATAATTTCAAAGTACAGTGCATGCATGGATGAACTCCTATGCTAATTTTTGAGAGAAAAAAATCAAAATAATATGGAGATTATAAAAATTTTCATTCCTACGTTTAAAGGGCAAGAAAAACTGACTGTAAGTAGTAAGCTATTATGGTTTTAAAACGATGTGCAAGAAAGTTTACAATTTTATTCTATGGGAGAAACAGAACTTTCTTTATTTTGAACATATAAATTACTCTGCATGGAATGTTTTAATTTGAAAGCTGCATGATTCAAAAAACACATGTGGGGTGAAGATGCTTTTCAAAAATTATCTCAAAACATAGAACCTAAACAGAAAACGTGTATGTAATCTTTCAAGAACTGCTCCAAAAGCAGCCTATATCTTTACCTAAAAGAACTCTAAAAAAATGTTTTCACAGTTGTAAATGTCCCATTCTGCCTCCCTAAATAACTTTACCTTTACCTTTTCCTAAATTGCATTTGTCATTCTCCCCTCTTCCTTGACAAACTGTTAGAAACAAAAGGTGCTTTTATTTAACATACAGATCAGATAAAGACCAGATGATACATTCAAAGCTTCACTAAATTTCTTCACTAATGCACAAAAATTGATCTTTTCGCTACCTTTAATCTGCTTATCATTCTTGGTATGCAAATATGTCAAATGATCTGCTTTTAGTCAATTATGCAGTTTGATATTCTACATTTACATTCTAAAAGAAGTGATTTCAGAGGTGCTAAATATAGTAGAGTTTCATTTTAATAATTATAAGTTGGCTTGCAAGTGAAAAAGTCACTGGAGCACATTCTCTGGTTAGTTTACTTGTTAATCCCCGCTGGTGTGTATGATTTAAGCAGTGCAGATACTAGAGATGGTCTCGTACCAGTTAGCTGAAAATGACTGTGGAATTCCAAACAATTGCACAACACTTCCCTATTAACATGAGAAAACCACTTGCTTCACCCAAGCATTTGAAAATGTTTAAGAATTTTTATGGAAATACTGAGTAACTGAAAATACCTCTTGGTGTAATTAGGAAATTAAAATCTAATTGAGTGCAAAACCTAACTTCCAGCAGTAAATGTGCCATACCCTAGCACATAACCTTTGGCACTTTGAGTACATCACAACAAATTTACAGTCATTTAGAGCTGAAGTGGGTCAGAAAGAACATTCAGTGGTGGATGAGGTCCTGAACTTGGTAAATCCTTAGGCTGGCAGGGACACTGCGTGGTGTGTCAGGGGTTCTGCTGCTCAGCCCTGGGAATGCAGGGCAGGGCTGGGATCTCTCTGCCCATCCAGGCACCAGGATCAGTGCTGGGAACACTCACACATTCTGGGGACAGCACTAGGGGGATGGGAGGTACCTGCTAAATAAAAGAGAAACAGCCCCAAATAGGTAAATGAAATCTGAGAACACTTGTCCAAAGCAGCTTTTTTTCTAACAGGAATGATTCTGTGCTGCCATGCAATACTAACGGCGTCCAAGGCATTCAGATACAACCTCTTCACTTAAAATTATTCAAGATATTACCAATTTTTGCATTTTAAAAAATGAAAATATATTTAAGTCTTTTACAATGACAACAAAAAAACTGGAATTTCATTTCAAGCTTTTTTTGCCACCTCACCAATAGCCATTTCATGGTGCTGTAAGAAAAAAACCAACAGATCGAGAAAAGAAAAAGAAAAGGAAAAGGCAGCTTTCTTAAAACCAAACCTAAAATATTCTCTGTACTTGTTAATATTATCTTACTGTTTCACAGCAACAGACAATCCAACTGAGATTCTTATTAAGGAAATTAAAATTAAAAGCTCCTTATGATGATATTTTGAGGATTCTTCTCCTACAGTATTTCCCCATGACACAAACATCACTGTAGTTTGCCAATTCATTGAATAACAGATACCATTTTCATATGTGATCCCATAAACAATTATTAAATGATCAAGAAGATATTTACTACATTCTTCTTTCATTTGCCTCAATGAAAACTGACTTTTAGAACTATTTACATGGATACAGATATTTTAATGAAAAGTCTAAGTACTCTATATGTGTTTAAGCAACATGGCCTATTTCTAAAGGCATATACTTTGCTGTCATAAGATTTAAAAAGTTAAGACATATATCAAGTAAAACTCCACTTTGCATTGAGCCAGTTCTACATTTTTTGAATTATCGTGTCTATTTAAGTCAGCCTCTCCATTTCTGCTACATTTTCATTGCAGTAGACTTTGACTGAACAAAAGTATTCATATTTTTATTCCATACTTCTCTCCAGTCCTCCCTCTGACTCTATTAACACTGTTCAAAGGACTGTAACACATAAAAAGGCATGCAGTAACTTCATACAAAAAGATCCTCGGAACAACCTTATGCCATGAGCTCACTACCAAAGTTCACTCATCATACACAAAATTCAGCATTTAAGTGTAAAATAACTGGTTCCAGCATATGCCATTACAGAAATGGCACGGGTTCTTTTACATTGTTATATAAAAAGCACATTGTATAGAATACAGCATTTACTCTGCAAAGATTGTGCATCACTGTTCTCCTCTAGTATGTGTAGAACTGCACTCCATTGCAACAAACCACACTGAGCTTTAGTAGAATACCACACTGGCTTGAAAACAGTGGTCTTGATGGCATGCTGTAATAACAGAGCTGATACATTTGCCTAACACCAATAATCATTCCAGAAAACATCCGTAACAGCACAGGCTTCCCAGCTGAAACTGCCACATGGAGAACACTAAGCCATTACATAAACTGCATGGACATATTTAATGGGTATTATTAACTCCAGTTTAAGTATTCTGTACCTAAAGGTGTTTTCAAAAAGAAAAAAAACCAACAAATTACTTAGGTAATTTAACAGAGTATTACTTTTGGCAGTCCCTGCTAGTGTTTGAGTAAAAAAAAAAAAAGAAAAACCCCACACCACTGTCCCTTCTCCCTGGAAGGTGATTCCTGGAATTTCTTAGGAGAAAAGGAATGAAGAGAAGTCAAAATATTAAAGTGTGATTTCCTTCCACCAAAGTATTCAGCAGGAAGTACCACCAGGTACCGCTGTCTCAGCTTTTGGAGAATTTCCCAGCTTTGCGAGAAGGTTCATATGGCACTCTGAGAATACTGGGCGTTTCTTCCATTACTCGGACAAGAAGATTGTCAATGTAATCCTCCAGTTCACGAATATGGGTGTCCTTCTTCTTAAGCTGCTCTTTATGCTTCACCAGCTCCTGCAAAACCTCTTCGTAGGTAAGGTTTCGGTATCCAGCAGTGGCGTCGAAAGGGTTTCCCTCCTGCAGGTCAGTTCAGGAAAAACACCACATTTTAGTAAACAGTTCAGCAAACTGAGGGGTTCTTGCTTTGCATATGTTTCTCACGTGCATCTCTTGACAGAAGCAGCTTCTTGCACACAACACACCTCTGTTTGCTCTAGATCTTTCCCCTCCAATTCTCCCCCCCCCGAGCAGAGACAGGTTGCACAGTTTAATGCACGATTCCCACACTGCCATCTCAGAAAAAAATACTCTGCTCAGTGAGGTGTACACACAGTTAATGACCACAAGAATGGCAGGTCCATTCTGGGAAACCAACTATGTGGTAACCTTTATCACTGAAGAACAAGAGAAGAGCCCTGAGAATTCCAGCCCTGCTGTAACTTCCGTGAGTTCTCCCTCTTGGAGCAGATCACAGCAGAGCGTGTACTCAGCTCTAAATGGCATCAGCCCTCATCTGTCTTTCATATTCTATTTTTAGGCATCAGTGGTTCTCCAGGCCTTGGCTTCTGAATCACATAATAAAACTTCCAATTTTAAATTTCAGGTAAAGGTAAAAGGCTGCATCTTATTTTCACCCGAGCACTGAAACCAGAAATGTGTGCTTATAAAAGACCTTGCTTGCTATAAAGCAGGAGGAGCCCAGAATTAAGCAGCAGGGAACATTATTTCTGTAATGATTTCTGATGACTCAGTAAGTGCAGGTATTAACAGAGATGGACAAGTTAGTCCTCTTAACAAAGGGCACCATGTGATCCAAACCACTCTAAACTTGAATGTCTTACTCTGTGTCAAGAATTAGCTGTGACCTTAAGTAACCAGACAATGAAAAATTTTGAAATGTATAGCTGGAAGAGATTGTGAGAGCTGGTTTATACATGTGTTAGCACCGCTAGACATGCTAAGCAGTAGGTTTTGTCTCATCCAGAAACAGATAAAACATTCAGAAGATATGGAACCCAAAAAGTCCTGCCCTTCTAACGGGGCAGAAGAACACAAGGCAGCTTTTATTTACAGCAGAAGCATGCATTAAAAAATATAATCTTGCACAGCTAAGAAGCACAGAGCATACTAAAGCCATATCCAATTCAAGTCTATGTAATACATATGTTTTAACGATGTTTTATCATATTCCTGCTCCATGTACATCTTTGGGGGGGAATAATTTATCACATTAATTATGCAAGAAAATTCCATTTAAAGTACAGTATTACTTAGAAATAAATTATTGTTAAAATTAAGAAGGTTTTAAATGTTCAATTTGAGCCAATAGATTATATTTAAATGTATAAGGAACACCTATGTCCTTACAAAAACCCAATTTTAATGCAAAACATTAATCTTATAATGAATTATTAAGAAAAAAAAAAAGGATTCTAAAGAACAAGATATGCAAGTTATTGTCTCATCTACAAAGTGCTACTGGGGTACACACTGACAGGCAGAGGAAATGGCACGAGATAAAATGAAGGCCTGGCAATCTCTGATCATCTCTTCATTGTTCTAATGAGGAATTCTGCTCTGGGAATATCATCTAAGCTGCTTTCACATCTTTTGTCCTACTTGCTTCATCTTCCTTTCAGTTCTTAATTAGGCCTTAAAGAGCTCAGCTGCCCTTTCAACTGGCTACTGCTCCCATTTAAACACTGCTTTCAGAGACAGGTGTTGGCATCAGAGTGGAAGACATACAAACATAATTACTAAATAATATGCACAAGGAAGAAAAATAATAACTTGGTGAGGGCTATTATTGCAGAACCTAATAATAAATTACTTCAAACACCTTAGAAAGCAATCTCGAATATTTTTAAAAAATCAAATGGTTTCATTCAAAACTACAGTTGAGATGTAGTTTCTTCCCCTCCCTAATTTGTATTTTGTATTAAATGAGTGCCACCTCATAATCCTGCGACTGACATTTAGGATAGCTGGTGTTCCAAAGGAAAAATCATCAAGCATTTCTTTTATCACCTTTAAATCCTTTAAATAAAACAATTCACATCTTATTTCTTAAAAGAATTAAACTGATGCTTTTACCAGCAATAAATTACATGATTTGCAGTGGTACATTTGCAAGCACATAGGAAGTGTAATTATGGTTACTTTACAGACAATGGCTGCTAAGTTAAATCAGTTTTTTTGATGTCCCTTTTTGTCAGAGATTAAGTAACTGCCTGGTAGAATTCAGTTTACTATCTGATCAAAGCCAGCCTTCAAATACTCTGACATCTCCCACCAGTAACTCACATTATAAAAACTTGGGCATTTACAATAGCATCAATTGTTATTACAAATCATTTACATAAACCAGCGGAAAACAAACAGTACAAAGCCATATTTGCGTGTGAACCTTGTTTTCTATATATTTTAAAGACTGAAAACAAACCCACTTATAAAGATTTCATCTCTGCACAGAACAAACCCTAGTAAGACCACATTTTCCTTCAAACAAAGACACTGCCTCGGATTTTTTTTTGTCTTTTCTTCGTACACAATTTATTCTTGGTACTTTGAGAACGAAGAGCATTTTGAATAATATCTTTTAGCATTTCTATTTTTCAGTGTTTTCTGAGAGGCTGTTCATTTATTATGTGTATTATTAATCCTGTGATATATCAGTTCATTATTTCCATTTTGATTTGCTGTCTACAGACTGTCCTCAAGTCTCTGATCAAAGTAACAGCAAATTCCTGTTTGGTCAATTAACACACCACTGCCTAACACAGAGTTCATCTAAAACACCCCCAAAGAGACAGGTTGGTTCTTCTTTTTCCTACTTTTTGTGCAAAGATCTAAATTTTCCTTTCCTCATCCTCACATCACAGGTAAACTGTGTATTGAATGTAAAATTCTTCTTTATTCCCAAGTCTACATTAAGCCTCTAATTTTCTAATTAGATTTTCTGGGTATGTCAAAAGAAAAAGAAAAAAGAAAAAAAATCCCAACATTTCCTTATAGGAAGTTAAAAAAGAATATAAGGCTATATTGTGTCAAGCACCAGTTGGCATTTCCTGATGGCTTTCCATAACATTCATAACTCACCGATTTTTTCCTGAGATCCTCAATGCCAGAAGGATTCATATGAAAACTGTAGGGAAAAAACCAAAACAAACAAATATTAGCAGTGCACACTTATTCGACCAAAACATCTACTAGAAGACAGTACTGAATGAGATATATAGATATTATTTCTCTAGACTGCATGTGCTGGCTGTGAGGGTGATATTTACTGACTGAGAGTTACAAAAATATGTCCAGACTTTTTAAAAACAAATTTTAAAGCTTTGTGACTGCTCATTGCTCTTTGTTATCTGAATTTATAAGCCATGTATTTCATGGTGTAAAAGTGAAAGAGATATAAATTCACAAACAGAAATTATGTAAAACACAAAACATTTTTTGTTTGTTTGTTGTTTTTTTTTTGTTTGGTTTTTTTTTTGTTTTTTTTTTTACATTTCTTTTATTCTGTACAATCTTTTTCATTTCCAAACCAGGCAGTGTTTTGCTCATCCAGAAATCCTGTGGACCATCTGCTGAGCTGAGGACACGAGACAGACACTGCATGACAAGAACAGTCACAACTGGGAATCCAGAGGTGTCTGCTGAACCAGGTTGTGGCTGATCCCCATGACACCTGTTTGTGACTGATCCCCAGCAGTTGCTGCTTTGCTGCAGAGCAGTTTGGGATGAGGGGTCTCTCCCATGGGGCATTGTCTCGATCCCAAGGCAGGACCCCCCCTGGCAGCCCCCCTTTCCCCCCGATGTGTCACACTCGGGATGAACTCCCCTCACCCAGCTGAGCCCGGCACAAAGCAGCCAGGGCACTGACCTGCAGTGAATGACCCCCTGAACACCAAGAATGGCCCTGTTTAACCAAGGGTGGCCTTCATTTGGGATATCTTTCTTTTGGGGCTGTTTCCTTGTGTCAGACAAGATACAGAATAATACGGTCTGACTGCTCAACTGAGTGACTCTCTGAAAGGTCAGAAAAGCAAGATCTTTCCCTGCCCTGAATGACTTTAGAGTTTCTGTGAAATAAGTCCTAAGACTCTTTTGCATAGCAGCAGCTTGAAAGGAAAGCATTGGCTCTGACTATGAAACGTTTCTGTTTGAAAATTACGAATATAAATCACTGGCAATATGGACTAAATTTTTTTTTTTTTTTAAAGCAGTAAAAAACCTGCAGTCGTTTCTGTAACATTGTGGACATCACAACTGCAGTTCCAAGAGAGCACATCTGCGTATTTTCCATGAAGAAATTTGAATACACTTGCGAAAAATGAAAAACTATTAAAATATTCCCCAATAAAAACCCCAAGCCCCATGAACACTCTTACTCATATTTTCAAGAGATATGTGGAAAATATAGTGCTTCTCGAGGAAGGAACAGGTGCTGAGATTGCATATAAGGTTTTTTTAAATCCAAGTGTCTGTTAAGTAAGGTGGGAGCTCGCTGGCCCCGCTGAGCCCTGCGGGGTTTCCTGCCAGTGCTCCCTGCCCGAGGTGAGTGTGAGCAGATGCAGACTCCCACCTCTGCACCCATATCTCACTGTCCCCTCAAAGGAAAATACTGTAAAGTTATGAGTGCGTTAAAGTTAGGGGAGTTGTCTGTTTGGTGCATTGAAATTAATGAGAGCATTTATTTTTTAATTTCAATTTCACCATAATAATACACCCCTGAAGTTACCATTCTCACTTGATTACTGGCAATAATTACAGAAAACATGCCTCTAGGACTACAGCCCACATGCTGTACCACCATCACAAGCCTCCTTCAAGCAGCCATTATCTTGGCTTCCTAAGAGCATTCTGAAATCACTGATCTAAGCAATTATAAAAATAACGTTGGTTTTCCCTGTGTTACAGTCCTAGTTCATAGTGATAGTACTGGTTACAGTCCCATTTTTTTCTTCCCCAGGGGGTGATAAACTGGCAGGGAACTTCTGCTGTGGAGTAAGTTCATATGTTCCCAGCTTGGGAAAAAGTATCTTTTTGTTTTTTGGAGGTTTTTTGAGTGCAGCTTACTGTGAGCAGTGATTGTAAAAATCTAGCACTGTGGGATTCTGTCATTATTTTTTCTCAGTTATGCCCAAACGAAATTCGCCCGGTTTACAAGCAAAATAATGTTTCTTTCCTAAGAAATGGCCCTTCTGCCAGCTCACTCTGAGAACTCCAGTCAGACTGGGTTTCCCTGGCTCATCCTCCTGTGGCCTTCATCAAGGAATCAAGTAATTTTCCACCTCCTCCACCTACCCAGACCCAGCCATGAACCCCCCTCTCCACCCCTGGGGAGTCTCACGTGCCTCAAGGTGATGGCCCAGGTCCCAGAACGATTTCTCACAGTTTGTCTCTTGCAAGTAATAAACTTTCTTTCACTTGGATCACCCTCAAGACAATTAGAAACTACAAGAAGGGATGTAAATCACACGGGCACAGCCTACAAATCAGCTGCAGAAGGATCATGGAAGTGACAGTGACCAAGCAAGCCACCCACCATCCACACTGGCCTCACCACCACAATAGGCAGAACAGACTTCTCCAGTCTAGCACAGCAATTAGTTCCATCTCACTCATCTGGGAATCCAATTAATTTCCTTAATTCCTTCCCTAAAGTTATTTTAAAATAACATATATTTTTACCAGATTAAATAATATCCATTATTTTATTGCTTTGGATATAACTTTTTCTTTACATTTTTTTCCCTGAACAGTAAAGTTTGTTTGAATTTCTAGGGTTTTATTAGCTTGGATGTCAATTTTAGCCCATCTGAGATGAGAACCCTTTCCTATCACCAGGTTCCTGAGGGGTGAAAGCAATGAGAGATAAAAATAGTATAAGCTAATAATGGAGACAGACATACTGCAGTGCTGATTCTGCAGAGTGTTTTGGATTACTCTTTCATAACCATAGCAAGCATATTGTTTTATACTTTATTGCTATTTTCCCTATTTAAATACATTTCACTAGAATTACATGAAACTTTACTTTTTTAATAACACCTATTTTTGATGGTAGTTAAATACTTACACTGCATGTTGATAATTTACAGTTTGTACAGAAACTGCAACTCAGTGGAGCTGAGTTTGGGATGTATCACAAGCTCAAGTTTACGAGTGCAGCTTGTAATTTTGCCTTTTGAAGTTTAATGGTAGTTGAAAATTCAAACATTAGGTCTAGTGGCTGCTTAAATATTTAGCTTCTGAATGCCTGGAGATTAAAACAATCTTTATGAAATCTTTCCTATAACTGATTTAAACATTTTGGTGCCTGAATCATTTACTCTGACAACATAATGAATGGGAATCAGACTCCTAAATTATGCTCCATGGAAAGTGTATTTTCTTAAGGAGCAAAAGCTTTTTACTTATCTTTTGCTATTCGTATTAGTTTTGTGATCACTGCACTGTATACTATTAGAAATTAAAATTAGGATATTTACATTAATCATCACTATTCAAAGTATTAAAATCTATGTGAATATTCTGTAAAATACCCATAATACCAATAAGATGGGGTTTCAGGTTTTTCCTTTACTATGGAATGTCTGCACACAGGTAATTAACAAAGCTCTACCATATTCATTTTCCACTAGAGTTGAAATATGTTCCTATTCTTATTTCTTGGTCTTTGGACTGATTCTTGCTACAGTGCTTATGCATTTTTCTTTGGATTCTCACAACATATATCAAAACCCTAAATTATTAGGATGCGATTTAAGTTATTACCAATGCACTAGAAAAAAAAAACCCACCAACCAAAACCAAAAGAAACGAATAAAATCAGCTACAGTTAATGAAATTCAGAAACTTAGCCTTCCACAGAATATTGTTGGCCTGCTGTGCCTGGCACTGCAGACCTCACTTTATATTCTGAGATGGAATGACTGTCATGTCTGGCAGCTAAGGAAGTACAGAATAAGCATATTACCACTTCTTCTGCAATTAGATCCTGGGCAACATCACTTAAGACACCTCACCACACAAACTGTTCTGCTGTCAAGCCATGTTCCACGGCCTTTTGGAGCTTGTGTCCTTGGGGGACACAAGAAGAGTACCAGGTTTTGTTGCTATCACTCAGTTTTCTTAATATTATTTTTAAGCCTAATGCCAAGAGTGAAGAAAATGGACCAAAAAGCCTGAACTCTGCTTGTAAGACACAAGTTTTATTCTCTGGAGACCACCAAAGAGCTGTCATACTAAAAGCTGTGCCAGCATCTCCACTAGAAGACCCTATTATTGGAGATCTGTAAGTCAATCAAAAGAAAACCCACAAAAAACCAAACATTCCCAAAGTAAAATTTTATGCTGAAACTTCCAGAACCATTTTTGAATGATTAAAAATATAGAACTCATTTTTAGCTCTTATAATAAAACAGAATAAAAAATTGTTCCTCATGTTTACATAACTTTTGCACTTATTAATAAAGAAACTGGATATAACTATTAGATTATTCTTTTTAAAAATAAGATAGAATAGACCATGCATTTTCCCTTGGGAAACAAAATGTGCCTCATGCATGCTCTCAAAAAAGATTTCACGTGCCCTAATGTGCACCAACAGACAGTGAAAGCTTGAAAACATCTTGTCATGCAGCCAGCAGGATGAACTTTCCTGTGAGTATTCCTAAAACAGTCAACTAATTAGGAGTGATTTCTGGAGAAGCCTCTGAAAAGTCAAGATTAATATTATTTATTTCTACAATATTTCTGTAAGAATTGATTGCTCCAGCCCCTCTCAGTAATGCCCCAATGCTGTGACCATGGCTTTGTAGGAGCTCTGCAGAAGATTTCATCATTCTCTCATCCCATGCAGGGATCTCTCTAAATCAGATGGTGACAGACCTGGCAGGACAGACTGAGAATCCCTGCATGACTTCTGCTTGCTTTGTAATATCCCCTTACCTCTCATGTACCAGCAATGTATTTCTTTTGTTGAAATAATGCTCTACTGACAGCTTTACCACACTGAATTAACAAATATTAACAGTCTACAGTACAGTTAAAGCACTGGCATGGTCCATCAATATTCTACCTTGACTGGAGATCACACTGACTAAAGTCTAGTCAAATTTCAGTAGAGAACTGAAAAAAATACATTCATTTCAAGAAAAGCAGTGCAGAGGTGCACTGTTCTTAAAATGAGGCATGGTAACACCTACAGAGGAAACCAAATTCTGAAAATAGCATAAATCACCTGATGCCATTTCTTGACCAACAGAGACATAAACATGCCAGAATGTCAGAACAGACTTTATGACTCCAGCAAGCACAGTAATAAACTCATTACAGAAGAACATTTCTGAAAAAGGCACGTGAAAATTAGGAACTAGTGAACTGCACTGTACACTGGGTGACCTGTTTGGCAGATAAATATACAGCCATTACAACCCTTTGCTCTGATCAGGCAGCTTTTGGGGGCTGTTCCAATGGATCTGTGGCCAGTACCTGTACAGGATTGAAACCATCCAACAGTCACTTATCTTTGATGATGGTGGAGCTGTTGCACTAATTACCTGGGCAGGGCAACACCACCACCTAGCCAAGCTTCCTCAGCTGGCTGACCATCACACACACACAGAATGCCAATGTCTGTGGAAATGGAGCAGACATCAGCTGCTCTTTAAACTCACCATGACCCAAACACTACGCTCTTATCAAGAGCCCCGTGTTTTCATGGCACCTCACTTGTTTCTTAACAAATCTAATAATGAATTATCACAGTGCAGTGACATTGGAACTGTCTGGAACAGGTGACACTGGAGAGGCAGGCAGCTCTGCCAGCCACGTGTGATGAGAGCACAGGGCAGGGAGGCTGCAGAAAACAACCAAATTCAGAAATGACAAAGCAGAAGGATGCAAAAGAGTTTAAGGGTTGGGTTGCTGGTCCTCTTCTGTTTGAGCTGCAAATTTTAAAAAAACGCTCAAGCAGTAAGAGAACACAGAAAAGACCCCAAGTAATATTTTTATAATTTATGCTCCAATTGACGAGTGACTGTTATAAATATGAGCATTGTTCGTAACTGTTACACTGAACCCCAGTTTCATTTCTTTCTTTTTCATACACATTTCTTTCTCCTCCTCTATTCCATCTTCCACGCTGGTTAGAATGTAACATGCCTATTGTCAGAACTTGAGATAATATGTAACTGGTACGTAGGCACAAGCTTTATCTTATTTTCTCTGAAGTTTAACAAAAGTAATATTTTAAAAGTTTTGGTTTTTTTAATGCCTCTCCCTATATGTGCATGCACATATATGTACATCCAGACACACACTTACCTGGTGTGTGAATGTGTACGTATTTTATGTACAGAATTCTATATAACATCATATACAATGTTTAGTGCTCCCAAGCACCTTTCAGTTCCGTTTCCCAGATCTGGAGTTGGATCAGATGAGTAACAACCTGTCAGCTTTAAATATTGGCCTGTTTGTGTCCCTGTGTCCAGTGTGTAAGATCTCGGTAATTACCTAAACTCCCTTTCTGTAGGTCCTGTTAATTACCCGTCTCCTGTCTCACAGGACCTTGTTAATAACTTGTACAGTCTCTCTAAAAAGGTCCTAATAACACATTAAAATTAAAGATGCTTTTCTTTTAGCACTTGTCAGGTGGTGTAAATTGAGAAATTTTCACATCAGTTTATTAGCCTGTAGTGTGTGTCACGCATTGTCCTAAACAAAAACAATTACAGAACGATGCACAAGGTTTGGTCATGGCACAAAACAATCTTTGTTTTCCAGGAGGACCTCAGTTTCTTTAACTGTGTTCAATGCAAAATCCACGTGGCTTCTGACTGCAAATTAACCTCTTGAGAGCCGTGACAACAGCAGTGATTGTAAGAATGCATTCAGTTTAAGGCAATATTAGGTAAAAGTTTCAAAGCAGTGGATTAAGAAGTAGGAAGACAAAGCTATCCTTGGTAAAGGCTGGCCTGAAGAACACTAGAGATATTATTTGCTTAAGAATTCTTCACTGGCTGCATGATATAAAACCTCTGGAACTAATAGATTTTGTAATATTTGCTAAAATAGCTTTTTTTGTTTCACTGTGAGACTCCTGCATTTTTTAAAATGTCAGGAAGTCAGCTCATAAATATCTGTATTACGCCTACACAAAACAATAAACCCCCCAACCTCAACACTTATGTAATATTGCAATACAATATCTATAGAAACAGTAAAAAATTTGCAGGAGGTAACAAAATATCACCCCCATTTTACAGATCTAAGTGATTTAGCCAAAGACTAAGAAAAAGCCTTTGCCAGGTCAGAGATTAATAGAAATTAGGGGTCCATACTTTGTGATTTCCTGATAACTAGTATTATTTACAAACCAAGCAGGTTTTGTTTTGTTTTCCAAAATACTTCTTAAACCTTCTTGAAATGAAAATAATAAATAATAGTAACAAAAATAAACAATGATTTTCAAATAATAAGAAAAAAAATTTCTTTTAGAAAAAAATAAATCCTGTGACTGTTGCTGAACCACTTCTACATTTTCTGTATCATCAGCTGAGAGACTTGTGGAAGATGCACCAATCTTCATTCTCCTCATGAATAAATCACAGTAATTAGTGACAGAGCAGTCCTACAGCCAGCACCAAGGATGGGCTGGGTGAAGGGCTATGCAGCAACTCTGTTCTGCTCCATCATGCTAAGAGCAGGACATTCACCTGCACACAAGGAGCACTTGGTCTGGGGCAATTTTATTTTTTATTATGAGGGTGGGGGGGAAAGAGTTGCTGTGGTTTGAGTTTTTCTCCTTCCATGCCTTATCTCCAGCCTGGTCCCACAGGCTGAATGTCCTTTTGTGGTCACAGCGTGCTCCTGGGATACACCTTGAGCTGAATTCCATCAGACAGGAACCAGTTCACATCCCCAGGACTGCTCCATCACTCGAACCAAGGCTGAGCTAAGTGGGGTTAATCGGGAGATCCACCTGCAGAGCAAACACCTCCCCACAGCAGAACACTGGTTTGGGACACACCTCAATGAAAACACCCTGCCTGATTTGCTGGCAGCAATGGTATCCATCCAAAAGAGCTCAACAGCATGGTGAGTGAAGAACAACCAACTCGGTGTCTAAATTCCCTGTCCCTGCTTTCTGCATGGTGAATTCCTTACCCAACCTCATTTATTCTGTGCCCACAGATTCATACAATCCTTTCTTACAGTATCACTAGTTCAAAAAATTAAAAATGGGACTCTGACAAATCCTCCACAGATAAAAGGTAAACTCAAACTGTAAACTTATTAAATATGCACATTTTGTATTAGTTTCTACTTCAAAAGAAAATAATTGTACAAAACACATTTGAAAGAAAGTAAACCAAGTCTAAAAGGTTTGCACAGAACATAATAATGGAACACACAAAAATCAAGAGCTTCTAACTGAACTTATTGCATGCTAGATACTATTCCATAATAGCTGTTTTATAGAAAAGGTCAAAATGTTGGTTTTTTTTTTTTCTTTTTGAAAATAAAAAAAAACCTGTTTATCAAAAGTTTATGTTTACATAAAAGTCAAGAAGTAGTAAAAGAGACTCTCATACAAAGAGGGACACAAATGACTACAGTCCTTCTGAATGGGCACTGTGATGAGCTTTTTAATTACAAAATAAACAAAAAAAAAGTCCATCTTGATTACCATTAAAGATTTATATTTATCAAGATCTGTTGCATTCAAGAACTTCAAAAGATTTCACTACTTATATCTAGCATCTGCCTGAATACAGCGTTTCATTTTTTAAAAATTAGATGCTATGTAGTTTTAATTGTTATTTAAATTATTTCTCTTTAAAGGAGCTTATTTAAATGGAAGTTTAACTTCTGACAAACCAAGCTACAACCTAACCTTCCTCTAATCCAGAGAAATCCTTTATTAAATAAACAGTACTCCAGGACTGCCTGTAAACATGTTATTTAAGACACCAGGAACTGACTTCACTCACAGAAGACACCAAGAAGATAATTTACTGAAGTCTGTGGGAGCTTCTAGCAACCAGATCTTTTCTGTAGCAGTTCCATTTCAGCCCATTAATCTAATTCACATCCATGATTAGTTCTGTTAAGAAAATGATCCTAAGATTAAATCAGGAGTGCATGCATCCTAACCTACGAGTAAAACTGAGTTCACATACAATAAGATCACTCTGTTCTAAAATCTTGAAGAAGAAGATAACAAGAAACAATTTTTCATTTCTTTTTAAGGAACTACTCCTATGTAATTAATTAAGGAGTTAATACACAGGAAAAGGAAAATTTGTTAGAACCATGTTTTCCATTTAAAACAGTGATTTATTTTCCAATCTTAAGATTCCAGTTTGGAGCACTTTAATTTTAAATGCATTTTCTACCAAATTTAAGTCCTTAAATAGAAATTAATCATTACCTTGAAAAAAACAAGGACATTAATATACACAAAACAATAAAACCCCCCGAATGCAAATGAATAAAAGTTAATTATTTAACTTCTTAAACAGTTATCTATTGGAATGGTATATGTGAGGGTGGGTGTACAGGGAGACAGACAGTGTACCTTCTTCTAGCAAACAAAAGCCAGAGAGAAATCTAACTGTGGGTTACACTTTTTTTTTTTTTCTTAAGGGCAACAAGTAAAGTATCAATGGACAAACAAAGATTACAATGGATTATTTAAATCAAAGTTTCTTATCAGCCCTGGTAACTTAATTCATTCTGCTCAACACCCAAACTGCTGCCTTGTGCAATGACTCCAGCACAGAACTCAGCAAAGCCACAGGGAGCCAAACGAATTCAGGAGAGGTGAGTGGCCATATGCATGTCCCCATTTACAAACAGAAACAGACTGCACTTCATCCTTCCCTTGGACTTGAAATTTTTCCCTCTAAAAGTCTGACTTGGGGCAATGCAGTAATTAGCAGTAAGTGTTCAGCGAAAGCAGAAGACTTTCAGGAAGAATCCATTCTGAAGCACAAACAAGGTCTTCCCCAGATGATTCATTCACAGTACATATTAGCAATAAAAAAGTCACTTCAAAATGAAGAAAATATCAAAATATATTTTTAAAAATCATAACTTTGACTTAGAAACAGACAAGCGATGATATAAAGGTATATGAAGCACAAAGATGGTGTTCCTCAGCACTTCACATTTTCATTTATATAACATGTTCAAGATATCAGATTGAAATGCAGCAAAAGCCTACCTTGAAGATGGCAACATGCTCGTGGGCCTGAAGTTCGTCATAAACGGATTAGTGGGCTCATAATCAAAACTCTCCTGATGAGCCTCCCCGAACACACCGGGCGATTTCGGGTCAGCAGAGCTGTCTGATCCCCCATTGCTGAGTTTATCTGACCTCTTGCTATCTTTTTTCCCAGTCACTCTTTCAAACAGACTAACTTTCTCCTTTTTCTCTTTTTTAAGTTCTTTCCTGATTTCCATGGGTTTGGAAAACAGGGTTATGTTCTGATCCCACGTGGCTGGGCTCTCTTCAAACGGGTTCCTCTGTCTTGGCAGTGTGGCAAATTTTTGGGGTAACGAAGCACTCACGTTGGTAAATGGGTCATTTTGTGCTTCAAGTGCAGCTTCATCAGCTGTGCTGTCAAGCTGGTTCATTTTAGAAGTATCAACACTTAATGTCCTTCTGTGTGGAGATTTTAGACTCCCTGCAAACAATCTGTCATTAGTATATTATCAATAGACACAATATCACAGTTTATGACATGCAGAAAACCCATTTTAGCTTAGATCTAGAAGCTCTGCAACGGAGTGTCAGTTCAAAATTCTGATGAGCAACTAAGCTGTTTAAAAAAAAAAAAAAGTTAACAGCTTGACTTGGTGGTTCAGAAATGTTTATAGATAGACACTATAGGAAATTTTTGTTTCCTGTGGGAAAATGAAGTTGTACAGAGAAGACAGCTATGACTAGTGTGCCATTCCAGAAAGAGACAACACTCTATTGCTGCATAATAACTTGGAACACAGCAAAGTATTTTCAGTTCTTTGTATAAATCACGTGTAAAGATTGGTGATAGCTTTCAGCTTTTTAATTAAACTTATTTCTCCCAAGGTGCTATTTTGCCTACAGTCCCCCCCTCTAGAATGCAATGCTTCACTACAATATACTCTCAAATGGGAACATAAGAAAAAAAAGCTAAATTATCATATATTTTCACCAAAATAAGTTATTTCTTATGATCAGAAATAGGAATGATGAGCTACCACCAACTAAAGGAAGTAAAAAAAAATAGCTCAGCAATATTTATTTACTTTTTGGCCTTGTAATTACGTCATAACCTGAAGAAACAGATGTAGAATGCTCTAACAGCAGGGAACTGTGATTGTAATGGTCACGAGTTTTACCTACCCCCTTCATCAACCGACCCAAAGGACTCCAGCTGACGCCTGAAGAGGTGGGAGTAGCCGACGGTGCCGGATTTCATCTTCTCCGAGGAGACGTGCGGTCCCGTCAAGTCTGACATCGAGTGGGCTGAGGACAACCTCTGAGGTCCCAAAAGGAAAGGTTTTTTTGGTTTGGATTTCATTTGTACTTCACCACTGCACACCTCTACGTTTGCATCAGGTATGTGAGTGCTTGGGATGATTGCAGAGGATGTGTCCGAAAACGTCCCGTCGTTTTTTCGGCCCTTCATTTTGTCTTTTAGCTTAGCAAAAGGGGATTTGGTTTTGTCCTTCATTGACAAATCAAACATACTTGCTGTCATGTTATTCCTCATAAACTGAATATTGACCTTTATTTCTCCTCTGTCTTTAGTTCTCTTCCCTTGTCTGGACTCCAGGGGAAACCACCTTAAAGGAGAAAAAGAGCAAATTCAGCTGTGTTTTCTGGAGGCTACTTGTTAAACTCTGGTTAGTGGGTTAATGCACTGGGTCAGTACAACTTGAAATATGAAAGCCCAAATCCTGTATCAAAGACTCAATTATTCCTGCACTGAAAGGCTTCTTTGTTTACATTTGTTTTTGAAGAGAAAATAACTAAGCAAATACGGAGCTCTTTAGAGTTCACCTGTTTTGAAAACCAATACCACCTCTGGAAGCTTACTAACCTTCACCAAAGCTAATGGGCTCACATCTGCTTGTGAAGGAGAATTTGTACCTAATGTTAATGATAAATACAGATACATTTTATTATGCTCTTTAAAAGAGCACTTGATAGTGTTCAAGTGTTCTGTATTTAGCAGTGATGTATATTAATGTATGCTATGTGGCAACTACCTCATCTGGGAACCTTTTCTCCTTTGGTTTTGCTCAGGTTTATACACCAGCAAACATTTTCCCCTCTATTCCTTCCTTCTAGCTGCTGGTTAAGATTTATGTCCACTGTACCAGCAAAGAAATGCCCGAGACCTCTGAACAGCCAACCACCATTTCAGTTCTGCAACTGCATCCCTGTGGATGCTGACAGCAACTCCAGGAGCATGAAGTCAGAACTGTGAGCACGGAGGTGCATCTACAGCCATCCTCTCCTCTGCAGCTCACCAGCAGGATTAACTTCAGAAATATCTCCACAGGCTTTGGAACCGTGATGTAAATCCCCACTCCTTGAAAAGAGATCAAAGGTGTGATCATCTGCTTCAAAAAGCCAAGTGTGCTTCCTTGCCAGGTCCAACTAAAGCTTTATCATTATCCAAGTGTCTTATTCATTCCCTATTGTGCTCCATTGTCCCATGGAAGCATCTGCAGAATTATGGCTCAATCTTCCCTCCACAGCTTCACCCAAATGAATGACCCAGATGATCCCTTCTCCACAACCACCACCAGCAGCCCTTCCCTATTTCAAAAGGAGCACAAGGGCATATTTCAGATCCAGCAGCTCCAAAGGAATGCTCTAAACCCACTGCCAGGAGAATTGCATGCACACAGATTACCAGAGCAGCTCATCACCACGAGGAAGCAACTTTTGAATGGGAGACCAAGAAATTAAATTGCCTATCGGCACAGATGCAAAACTGTTTGCAGAGTTATTCATACATTATTCAACCCTCTCAAATATAGAAAACAAGGTCAGGAGAGGAGAAAAATAACCCTCAATTTCCTTTCAGATTTCATAAATATTTTTAAAGGGGACAGCTGAAATCAAGTTTTCAGGCAGAGATACTGTTATTTGAGTTGAGAAAATACTTCTAAAAATGACACACTAAAGAAATTACAAAAGGATAGAGTATTAAGCCTTTTTTTGTTGCTTTGTGATGTTCACAAGGTTTTTATGTTTCGTATTGAACCAGAATAATTAAGGTATATCAGAACCCCTCTGTCCTGGCACTGAACAACATGAATCCAGACCAGCAGACCCAGAAGTTTGAACCAGTAGGAGGATAATTAAACCTTTCGGAAGAAAGTTTTTCTTCTGTTGTGAGGTAACTGCATTTATGTATTTTAAATGAAATGCAAAACCTGAAATATGCGTCTGAAGAAGATGGATCGTTTTTCCTTTTAGTTAATAACATTTCACTTCTTTGGTAACTGATTCCAGAAACACTTTAGGCCATCCATAGACTCGTTACAGGAAACACACACAACAGAACCACAAGTGAGTTTTTTGTGTGCTATATAATACTGCAGAAACGGGAAGACAAGACAGCCCACTTTCTTTAAAACTCTTATTTAACAGAAAATCTGTTCACATCTTTTCTTAAAGAAAAATACAAAAAATACACAGCCCTTGCTCAGAGAGATCCTGTCTGTGCAGATAAAAGCTCAAACCAAAAATCACCCTGAAACTGAGAAAGTGCTCCCACGATTCCTTAGACAGACACTAAACACACACATAACTACAAATAAGGCTCGTGAGTGTTTCAAGAGGCTTAGTAGGCAGAGAGGACCTCACTTTCTGACATTTAAAATTTAATGGCTCAGCCTACACTGGAACAAAACATTCCCTTTTCCCCTCCTTCCCTCTCCTCACAGGTCCTAAACACTAATACTGTATCTCTGATAAGACTGCTGAATTTTCATATCTTCTTACTTAGGAACTACCAAAACTTCAAACTGGTGTATGGCACTTGTTAACTTGTTTTAGAACAATATCAAGACACAAATTCTAAAGTTTTTGCTGTGTGGAAGAAAGCATCTTATTTTAAAAATTATTTTAACTCAATTATTTGCATTCTTATCATCAGTCACCGAACACTCTGTTGGTGCTCACTGCTGACAGCAATACCTCCACTTCATATTTTGAAATTCACCTCTTCTTCACCACTAGAAATAATTTCAGCTGGGAAAACAGTGAAACTCCCCTGACCCACAGAAGACAAGAGAACAGCGTTAAGGGCTGAGCCTCGTACCTGCTGGGACCAGGTTCAACACCACTGCTGACTCCAACAGAATTTAATCATAAACTCTTTCACTCCAGCAAAATTCCTCTGGACTTCAGTAGAATTTCTATTTGAATAATGATTGCTGGATCAAATCACTGTATAAAAGACAGATATTTAATTTTCATAGGCATTTCGAGGAGGTTTCTTTGTTACCTTGGAGAGTTTATCTTGTTTCAGTTATAATGAAGGTTCCATATGCTTCAGCTCATAACAAGACAATATGAGAAGCAGACTCGAATCTTGATTTCCTTCAAATTCAAAGGCAACTAATTACTTTTTTAAACAGATGAGAACAAATGCAGGCAATGCATTTGTGTGGAGCTGCACGTGAAGGAGCAACTGAGTCTGTAAATGTTTCTTATTAGAATCTGTTTTGACAACACATGGGCGTGAGCAACAAATAGAAAAAACAGAACTGTGTGTAACAGAAAAAAGAACTGGAAAATGAAGTCCACTGTTTGCAGATAACAACATTTCGGTCCTAAAATACCAAATTCCACTACACCACTGCCAATTTAAGAAATTGTAATGTATTATAAAAGCCAATAAAACTTGCTATTTTGGTTTTGTTTACAGTACTTTTAGCCACAATAAATGCTCCATTTGTCAGGCTGCCACGAGCTTATTCTATAGAAAGTCTGTACAAAGTAGGAAAATAGCCAATAACACACATGAACAAAACAGGGTGGCTTTTATGAGAGCAGATGCCCTTTTATTTAATAACCAAATATTACATCCAGTCTTGCAGACAGTCTTTATTTAAACAGACCTTGTACAAAGTCTGGCAAATTTTCCCAACTTCAAAGGAAGCCCTATTGCCTTCTGAATCACATTCATACTTCTTGCTCTCACCTTCCAATGTTCTGTAGGGCAATGTTCTCCATACACCCTCCAATTTCGAATTTTCCCCTATAGCTTCCATCAGAACAACCCTTGCTTCTTTCTCTCATCTGTTTTTGAGTGTGCTGATGGGCTCTGCCTGCCTTGCACGGGGTTCTGATAATTTTTACTTTTACATAATTGCCATACTCTGTATGCTGACAATTTCTGAACGAGCAAAGAGATGATCAACATTCAAGGCTGAACAGGAAAAATCCTGCTGACCAGGCAGTCCTAAGAAGCTAAACCTCTATCTGAAGAAACATGGCTACTTTCTAACCATGATAAAATCCCCTGGGTTTGGCCATATCTACAACTAGGGGTGGCAAAAGCAAAGTCCCTTTTTTTTCTAGCAAAGACAATAACCACCTTCTGCACACCATAAAGTAAAGTGTGCAGTGTTAGCAGCTGCAAACCCTTTACCTTAGCAAAGACAGGCAGGACGAGTGAAGGAGAAAACTGAAATAAGCTTCTATAAATGAGCAAGTTACAAAATCTTGGCCTTGCCTACTCCATTTAAATAGCTTGTGATCTACAAGTGTGCTGACATTTCCACCACATTTTCTTCAAATGTTTTTTTTGCCCCCCCCCCCCTAAAATTGAATTTGTCCCCCAAATCTGCCATGGAATTTGACAGTTCCAAGTCATATCCCTCTCCTTCCTTTGAAGAAGCATCACTCAGCCTGTTCTGCTCACCATGTAACAGGGACCAGGACAGGCTGACAGGATGGGCAAGAAAAACAGTAACAGCATGGGTAAGAAAAACCACTACATAATTTCAATTACATTTTAATTATACAGTTTAACTGCCTCCAAAACCACTGGGTAACTTGTCTACCAATTTCAACAGGAATCATAAGTCTCCCAGCCAGAACATTCAACCTGTGCATGACAGATGATCTCCTGACTCCTGTCTTCTTGCCAATGCCAAAGCTGGAAAGTATGGAAGGAATTTTCCCACTCATTTTCCTGCTTCTCAAATACACTGCTCTGCCTTCACTCTACTCAATAATTATCTACTGAGCTGATGTACATTTGTTTTGCTGGAAGCATTAGTTTGCACCCAAAGAATTTTTCCAAGTCTTTATTTTAATTCACAAATCACTGAAGGAATATTTGAAAAAGCCCCATAATCATCACAGCAACTGCAAGGCTTCTGACCTTGATGTTACACGTAAAAATCAGCATCCTGATCTGAACACCTTTAATCTGCTACACAGGAATGAGGGGGATTTTCTATACCAGCAAATACTTCTAAACCTATGAAAGATCATCAGAATGCCAGTGACAGAACACGTCCATCAGCTGTCACAGGCAAGAAGTACTTCTTCATCTGTCTACTATCAACCTAGATACACTGAAGAAACTTGCTTCAGAAAACCCCACTGACACAAATGTCCACAGCTAATTGATAAACAACAACACCTACAGCCCAGAACTGACACTTTGATTAGCAGAATATGCACTTTGAAAAATGCAGAAGTACGTTTTGTGATAAATCATTCTGATACCAAACTGAGAGACAGCCCCAAAAGTCAGCAAGTAGGAAAATTAAGGCAAGGGGCTGAGCACAGACTACATCGTGCATGAGGGGAAATTAGGAAGAAAACAGATTATTTATTAAAATAAGTGATGACACTCACAAAGATGAATGCTATTGCTTTCTGGAAGCCAACTGAAATGACATATTCAAAGTAAGAGTTTAAAATAAATATTGCAGAGTGACATCCTAACACCACAAGACATATGGGAACTGACAGACATCACAACACCCTCACTGTGGAGTTGGCCAACAGCGACTGGAATCAAAGTAATTAAAGTGGTCTTAGTTTACTTCTTATTTTGGCTAAAGGCCATGTGCAAATATTTTTATATTAGAAACAAAATAACTGAAGGTATGAGAGTTAAGGCCAGTTGTTTCAGTTGTGTGTGTGTGCACAGACAATGGGGAAGCATTTCAATCCAGATGGCACTTACAGTGACTCAGAATTATGACTTAGAGGATGTGCCTGCATTTATTGTCAAATGTAAATGCTGGGAATATTACTAGATAATTTGAAAATATCAGAAGTTTTTCTTTTCTCCCATAACCAGCTTTCTCCTCTGTTCCTCACTACCAAACTTCCTTCATTTTTTACATTTACTGACTGGTGCCACAAACAACTCCTATGGCATCTCCAGGCTCCTCTTTTATTTCTGTGCCCTTAAACAAATTTCTCAGTCACTATTTTTCCCACCTTTGACTCGAGTGGAACAAGATTCTTCCCTTGCTTTAAGCATTAACATTTTGACATGTTCTGTTACAGCCTGCTATTTCCACTGCTACTGAGGTTTATCACTTAAAATGCATTTTTCTGGTTTAACCTAAATTTAAGACTAAAACTTAGTATATAATAGTGTGCTATGTTTTGTAGAAACATTATTAAAAAGGCACTACTCATTAACAAGCACTGAGCCCATAACATAATAACTATTTCCCAGTCTGCTTGTTCATAATTCAAGCTGCATTTGAAGCCACCTACTCGAGTGCCTGCTCTTGCTCGTGGTGCTACAGGTAAGAGAGAGGACAGAGCAGAGGCAGCTGAAGATGGAACCTGTTCATACCCAAGCAGGAGGCTGCCAAGAAAGCATTGACATTAGTCTGGAGGAAGACACACAGTTTGCACACCTTTCAGGAAGCTGAGCAGCACTACAGAGTCAGTGCCTACAGCACAGGGTATTGATCATGGTCAATCATGAGTTCTTTCTGTTTGTTCGCTGAGAATCAATATAAGGGGAGAAGTATCTTAGATGAGGCCAAGATTCCTTCACTGTATTATGCTCAAATAAGCATTTATTTTAACAGGAGTGCTGCCATTTGTGCATGTGTGTGTGTAGGGGGGTGTTGCTGAGGTATTACAGACCCCAGGGAGAAGAGGAATTAAATCACAAATAAAAGATGTCTCCTCCGACATTTCCATAAGAACCAGTAACTCTGCATCTCCTGCCTCCTCAAATTTATAACATTCCAGACAAGTGTTGCATCTTAAATCAGCTGAACATACAATAAAATTAGCTGGCCAGGAAAGCTAATAAAGGAATGGACAATAAACAGAGTGGAATTAGTAACGAGGATGAAGCAAAAGCTGATGAAATAAGTAACATCATGGTGAAAGCTAACAGAAATTTGTTCCTCTATTGCTGTGTTCTTTTAGCCCACAGGTGAAAAAAAACTAAGTACAGTCATTATGAAAAACGACTGGAAAATACTTCAGTGAATTAAGACATGTCAGTAAACGAGTATTTTTTTATTCCACGGTAATTCAAAAATTTGTTCTGATGCTATGCAGATCATCAGCAGCACTAAGGCAGCTATGAATTATAACTGAACTGAAATCACTAAAAAAAAGCACATATGCTTTAAAACAGTATATTTGTTGCTCATAATTTACATTTCAAATGCGAGAGCAGAAGAGGTGTATTTATTTTGCAAGAGCAGACCACAAAACCTGTCATGCATTTCTCAGGATGGATTAAAAAACTCACACGAGGCCACTGCAGGAAATAAAAGCCATGTCAGAAATCCAACATTCAAAAACTTATGCTAAACACACTTCCAGGCCAGCAGCATCTCCCAAGCCTTCTGCACTGCTGGAAAACCTCAGTAAAATCTCTCCACACCTGGAGCCTTGTTCTTAACTCTGAGAAAAGAGCAGGAGTAGGAAGTCCCTGTCCATGTCCAGCTACAAATTCCCGACCTTGCAGAGGGTGCCGGGCATGTCCGTGCTAGGGCAGAAAGAAAACGAGCCGGGATCCTGCAGATGCTTTGGATGAAGCCTCTGGAACAGCCCTAGCAAGGGACCATCTGAGCCGCACCTGGATCTAACTGTCCCAGGAATTTTCATTTTCAATACCTCCCAACCCCGCCAGTTTCAGCCAGGAAAAGGACACTGCCCCATGGCGTGCACAGAACTTTCACTATCGACCTTAGTAAATAGACTGCTTTGTTTCATTAAGCCTTGAGCCAGGGCAAGTTTATTGGAACACAAGATGTGCAAATCCTATCGTGAGGCCTCTGCCTGAAAACTTCACTGCAGCGAGTATTTTTCCTGAGATGTGACGAGTAACAAAAAAAGTTACACAGGAAAAAAAAAAAAAGGATTATTTTTCCCTAACATAATGTTCCTGAATCCACAGTGACTTTTGAAATTTATTTCTTCCAAATTATAAAATATTAAATCAAAAAAATATATACAAAAAGCCAAATGTCACACACCCCATGGTCTTCCTAGGAATTCGAAATCAGCTGGTAGCCTTCACTTCTCATACCTCCTTACTAAAAAAGCACTAGGGAATTGCTGACAGGGTTCAGCATTGTGCAGAATATTAAATATCTTTTTTGCAATACCCTGGTGACTCTTGAGTCTGTCTCCTACAGCACCATATGTACAGCTGTGTTGGAAAGAGGAAGCTATTAAATATATTAAAAAGTAGAAATATTACCAATAGACACTTCATCAAATAACTGGATCTCATTCATCCCCAAACAAAGCAAGAAATGTTAAGGTTACATCAACATAAGAAAATAACTCTGGATTTAATAACAGCACAAGCCTGTTGAACATATTTGAAAGTAAAAACATTGCTTAATAAAACAGATTAGTGTTTCTGAAACAATGAATATAGCTTTCAACCATCAGAAAACTTTGGTAACAAAGGCACTGGACGTGGTCGTGAAAGGCACTGGGTGTCTCAGTTCCCACACCACAGTCACAGCTACAAGGCCTTCAGGTCTAAGTATATTACCCTCAGTTTACTGCCAACACAGGACCTGGGATATTTTGTATCAAAAAGGATTTAATAAAAGGAAAACAAAAAAGAGTGCTTTGTTTGAGATCACACTTGCAAATGCATTCCTCTGAGTCTGCCCTCCTGCACACCCGTCCCAGCACTGCACCCACATCTCCAGGTAACGCTTGGAGGAGACAGCAACAGCACAAGCACACAGCCACGAAAACTTCCAAAAACATCTACACACTTGGGGACTCAGTCACTGCTTTTTCAAAAGTGAGCTTCAGAAAGGACATTTTTGAGGTTTCTGAGCACCTAAAGACACCAACAGGAAAACTGGACTTTCAGTGGCTCCTTCCTCCTACGAATTTCAATCGGCTCTAAGCGAGTGCGCGCTGCCAAAAACCCCACAAACCGCGCTTTTACACTTACATAAGACTTTTACAAGTACGGCTGTTGGGCTCTAGAAGCCTAACACCCATCAACTTTTAATAAGATTTGCAATCTTAAATGCCCAAGTAGCTCCTGAAGAAAGGGCCTGGGCTGTTGGTGAGAGCTCCCCGCAGGCCCCCAGGCTGTGCAGCCCAGCTCGTGGGCGAGGCGAGGGTTTCCCGGGGAGCCCCGGTGATTTCAGCTCTGGGCAGAACTGCCTCACCTTCCCAGAGCACCAGTTCCTCCCTCACACTTAGAGAGAGAAATGAAAAAAATAAAGAACACCGATGAAGCCCTGCTAAGCATAGCTTCATGTATAAGTAGTGCAGAGATCTGAATGTTTAACTATCACAAGGACTGTGTTAATTACCCCACTTAAAAATTTCTGGAATAGTTTTGTAAGTCTCCAATTCTATTTTTGCTAAAATTGGTTCAAGAGCCTACAGTTCTTTTTCTAGGTTTTGTTACTCACAGTAACACATGAATAATTACATATTTTCCTCCAATTTCTGAATATATATTTTTACCTATAGTCTTTACATTTAGTAGCATTCCTTCCTCATTCACTCCCCTTTTTTTCTGTAGAGCATCTAGGTGTTGCAACTAAGGCAGTCGGCTACTAACTTGCAAGATAATTACAACCAATGAGTAAAGAATTTTTAAGATGCATGTCTAAAGAGCACTGAAACTTCTTGAATCAAGTGTAAATAGAAATTAAGACCCCAAGGCTACAGGCATTACCATGTATTGCATCAAGGTAACTGTTTTGTCCCTAAAATGGTAAGCAATTAAAAAGCATAATACTCCAAACAATGAAGTCACACAATATTCAGCATGGGCCTCTTCTTGCCTATTACACGGTTTGTGAACAGCCTGTTTTGCTAAATATGTAGTTTACAAATGCAAACAAACAAACACCAGGGCAAAGCCAGCTTTGACTTGTCTCTGCTGCTCCTTCAGCCTGGGCCACTGCACAGAAGCAGGACCAGGGTTTGAGATGGTTTCTGCAGAAGCAGTTGTCTGATGAACAAGACCTGGATGGTGCTGCTGTATGGATTTCCACCTTTCCCTCTTCCTGGAAGTTCACAGCCCAGCACAGTCAGTGCCAGACAAGTGCTGCCAGTCTTTTAGTCACTTTGATGCAGAGTCCAGCACCTCACTGCAGACCCACCACCACTGTGAGCACCAGACTTGAACAGATGAGACTCTTCTACTCTACTGAAGATGCACTGGAGAAGGAAAAGCACCTGGAGCAGAACTTCTGAACTCCTGTTAGAAAGATCTGTCAGTCCATGCACCACTGCCTACACAGACCTCGCCTGGAGGTCTCCATGTGTTCCTAGACAACTTCTGTGGGACAAGCATAACAAAAACAACCCCAAACCGTGCAGTCCCAGCCATGCCTGCAGGACACTCTTACCTACAGTTTATCCCCATACACTTTGCAGGAGAAATTACACAGGTACCAGACATCTTTGTGCAACTGTGTCCTAACTGGGAATTATAACAACTTTCTCATTTAATTGAAAACCCCAGAGAATTAGATAAGTTTACAGTTTAGCTTAATAAACTATGATGCTTTTTTTTTTTTAATTTTTTTTTGCATTCCAGTGCCTGAATTTGCTGGAAAACAGCAAGTTTATTTGACAAAGGCTTGTGCAGGTACTGATGGAAGCTACCAAAACAGCTGATATTTCTCTTCTGTCTTCTCTGTTGAGGCCTGCTGTACAGTGCAGCCTGCACAATCATGGCTTCACATTAATCGGTAAAGCACTGCACTGTTGTGGTAAGACTTCATTAAGTCACAGCTCATTGACCACTAAAACATAAATATAAAATATTTATAAAGACGCTTGGTTGCAGCAACTGAAGGAAAACAATTTTAAAGAGAACGACACCAGGCTTCGAGGGCATCTGTGTCTCATGCATGGCCCAAACTGAGGGAGGAGTTCAATGGGGATATGGCCCTGTGCAAACAAAGAAAAATCCTCAGAAAAAGACTGTGATGAGTTCATGTAACACACAAGAATTTGTCGAAAAAGTTAATGTTATTGACGCTCCTTCCCTGTGCAAGGAGACCACTGTGATTACAGTAAACTTCTCTGGAAGAGGTCAGGCCACTATGACATAACTGTGTACGCTAAGGGTTTGACCACAGCGTTGAAGAGAGAACTGTTCTGATTTCATTTCAAAGTACATTGATAGTAAAGCTACTATTTCCCACCCTCCCCAACTGTACAAGGCATACAAATTACAGTGAAAGCAAGCCAACCATCACTTACTCTGTTTTCCGCCTTTGCTTGTCTTCAAATACATCGTTCAGGCTTATGGCCACCTGTCCCAAAAACCTGTCCAGCCCCACCAGCGACCTGTGCATGACAATCAGGTACAGGATGTATTTTTCTGGATTCTCCTGCATGAGTAATCCAGGGAGCTCGAAGGAGGCCTCTTCCTTCCAGACGGGATCCAGGGTCTTCTCTGCCACCGAGGTGGAGTACTTCTCCTTGCCCAGCTGGATGATGGTGTAGGCATCGTTACTGCCATTTTTACCTTTTGGCTTCAGACCTTTGGCTTGAAGGACCGTAACTTGCACGTGAGTTGGGAACCACTTCTGGGCTTGCTCTGCCAGCATCATCTTTGCGGATCGCAGCAGCAGCAGCAAGCACAGGCTCCGTCAGCCCTCCGGGGGCTGCCTAGGGGCACTCGGGGCTCAGACACCTGTCGGGGCCCGGCCCTAGCGCCGCGGGCCGCGGGTGTCGGTGCCCAGCCCGCGGGTCCCCGCCGTGCCCCGCAGCCCCCGCCGCGGCCCCATGGCCGGGGATGCTCCCGCAGCGCCGGCGCCGCTCCCGGCCCCGCTCCCGGCCCGCCCTGCCCGCCCTGCCCGCCGGCCCGGCCCGCAACGCCCGCAGGGCATCCCCCGGGCGCGGCCGCTCCCCGTGCCCGGCGGGGCTCGCTGCCGGCGGGGCTCGGTGCCGGCAGGGCTCGGTGCCGGCAGGGCTCGGTGCCGGCGGGGCTCGCTGCCGGGCTGCCCTCCCTGCTGTCCGTCCCTGCTGTCCGTCCGTCCGTCCGTCCGTGGCTCAGCCGCTCGCCGCGCTGCCCCCCCCCCGCCCGGCCTGACGGGCCGGCTCCGCCGCTTCCGCCTTCCCCATGCTGCCGGCGGCGGTCGGAGGGCAGAGGGCAGGGTTCGCCCCCTCCCTCCCTCCCTCCCTCCGCTCCGCTCCCCGCCGGGCACCGAGCACCGAGCACCGAGCACCGGGTACCGAGCACCGGGTACCGAGCACCGAGCACCGCCGGGCAGGGCCGCTCCGGGCCGGGCCGGGCTCCCCGGGCCGCAGGGAGCGCTGGGCTCTCGGGGCCCTCCCGGCTCACAGCCCCGGCCCGGTAATTAATTCATCGCTATTTCTGTTTCTGGAGCGGGCAGAGAGCCCCGCAGGAGCGGTGCAGAGGAGGCAGCCCGAGTGGAGACACCGAATTTTGTTATTAATGCCGGCGGCTCGGGGGCGGCCATGGGCTGGGGATCCTCCTGAGCCCATCCTGCTCCGGGAACGGCTTCGTTTGCCACCCCGTCCACCCACCCTGGCAACGCTGATGGATTTCAGGGAGAAAGTGAAAGTAATAAAACGCAAAAATATATGAACGAAGATTAATGTAAAATACAACAATAAAATATAAGAAACACAATAATAAAATTCTAAAAATACAGCAATAAAAGATAAAAAATACGATAAAAAGATGTTTTGAGAACACATGATTTTGTTGGGGGAGACCATGGAGACTGTGTGTTTACGCGCTCACCTGAAAGTGGAGTCATTGGTATTAACGTTGTTTCTACAAAAAAACAAAATAAACAAAACTCCCGAAAAACCAAACAAACAAAAATCCCAACCCAAAACATAAATAAAACAAAATAAAAACAAACAATCAAACAAACAGAGCATTAGGGTTGCAAGGCTGTGTATCCCACCCTGCAAACCATAACAAGAAGGGAAAACAGCAGGCAAATCAGATAATCTGCCACCCCTCCTTCATGAGTCCCCAGCTCATAGGTTAGTGAGCAACAAAAAGCTTGGGAGACCACCTTGTACTGCTGAGACCTACAGGAAATTAAACAGTTAAAGCTGAAGGCCATTAGAGAGGGTAAAGTATGATGCTGCCCATGGTTCTTGACAGTGAGCGAGTTATTGTCCAAGGTCAGAAAAGGCAGGGGATCACCAGTCAACACACAGTCATCACCCTGGGTCCCAGCTCACGTTATTACCTGTGTACACAATTTCAATAACTACTTCATTGACCTAACGCAGTGCTGGCAATTCTCTTCCATGTTGATTTCTGTTGATATTGGAAAATAGATGGTCCACTTGCTAATAGAAACTTCAGAACATGTCTTGGGGCCGTATTTAGACAAAAACATGTAAATGGATTATCTGGGGTAGTAATTTCTGAAAGAGTTATAAATGCTGTGGTCATCTGCCTTGGTTTGTAATGCTGATTATCAATTAGGGCAGCACATCAGTTCTCTGGGATAAATCACCATCCTCCTCACCTGAAAATCCCTTCCCATACTCTGTGGCTGCCACTCTCCCACGTCCTCCGGTATCTTTCCCAAATGTTTCACTGCAAAGCTTCCAGGGCGAGCTGCTGTGCTTGGGAAGAGAGTAGCAGCATTTCAGGGTGGAAGAGCCAGAAGGGATTATGGTGACAGTGCTCTGCAGGAGACCCAAGCCATGAGGGAAAGCCACAGGGTTCCTGTTGGAAACCAGAGAGACATGAGTACATCAGAATATTTCTTAAATGAATCTTACCACATACAAGTTCTGTTTTAATACAGTATTCTTCATTGCACTAAATAGAAACCAAGCATGATGCACTCATCAAACCAAAACAAGAAATGAATTTTAGGTACGCAGAATGTGTTTATTTAATCAGAAATTTAAGTCGAACATCATGTCTTGCATGCTGTGTCTTAAGAAAAGTTTTATGAGTTTTTATAACAGGCAGGATTTGTGCTTTATTAGTGTTGTCTAATTTCTTATGATTCCTAAACAGGAGCTGACTGCAATACATACACAGGCAGCTGAAGAGGGGAAGGTGGAAGAGCTTTTGCACCTCTGCAGACAATATGTCAATACAATACCCAATCTTCCTTTGCTGCTTTCAAAAATAAACAGATTAATAGTTCCCTGCTCCTTATGTGCAATCTGGCATGTGAGAAGAGGAACGTGGAGCCTTTCTCATGTCTCTCCTCTCTGCTCAGCTGGTGCAGGAGGCATTGGGAAGATGCCCTCTCAACTCCTGCACCGCCGTGCTTCATAAAAAATTCTGCCCAAAGGTGCACCAGTTATATTTTATTCCCTCTCATTTCCCTCCAGGGTCAAGCTGTAAGCTGGCCTTTTGATTTTGTCCTCTTTAGAATAGAGCAATTGTCATCTTCTGGAATGAAACATGCAATATAAATGAGAAAATATCTTGGAGAAATAATGATATCTCCAGCAACACAGTGTCCCCTGGCACTATGTCAGAGCATTAATCCAGAAATGACTCACACTCCCATTTACTAAGCCACCACCACTGCTCAGTGCCTGTATGCACTGTAGGTTTTGCTCATCACTGTCCATGATTTAGGGAATATCACATTAGAAAACCCATTTTAATTTCTCTGCACCATTTTTGGTTACAAGACTGCACCATTCCTTCAGTACACCATAGATATGCACTTCTGTTCTGTAATAATAACCTTTTAAACTCACTCTTGTTGCTATATCGTGTTTTCTGTCCAAGTCCACTCACCCTGGGGATGTCCTGTCATGAATTTTCTAGTCCTTGGTTTCTTCTAGAGGATTTTGAGCTCAAAGCATTACATTTGGAGTTTGCACTTGTGTATCTCCCTTGAATGCTCCATTGTGGTAAAAAGGATTTCTCCCTATGGGTGGTTGGTAGCTCCTGGATTGTTCTCTGCCTTTGTCCCTCTTCTTTGTTCTGCCACTACCTGGAGAAAGCCAGGTGAGAAAAGCAAGCCCAGAATTCCTGCTGATGGAGAGAAAGCCGTCAAAGCTGGGGTCTCCAGCCTGGGAAAACTGTTTCTGCATTTCTGATTTGCAATAACTGTCCTATGCTGCTGGTGGCTACTCCAGCACCCCATCTACTTACCTACTTGTAGGTAATGATGAGATGGGTTTAAAAAATGATTGTTTATTGCAGAACAGTGGATCTTTAAGGTATGTCTATGGTATATGTTTGATATGAAGCCTTAAACCTCGTGTGTGCTGTTGATCTCTATTACATGTTCTTCCAGTCAGTTCTGACCCAAGAGATCAACACTGTTTTTAAAAGAGGGAATTCCAAGAATTATGGTGGATTTTTTTTCAGTTTCAGTAATTTGTAATAACCTCTCAGTTCTCCCTCCTGAGCCCCCAGTACATCTGATAGGCCTTGATACTCTGCCTGCCCTTATGAAAGAAAATGCAAGAAAATATTTTCGTTCCACATTCTGCTTCTCATTTCCAGTTGTGTACGTGCTGAAGAGGATCAGAGCAGTTGTTCTTTCAGTGGCAAACTCTAGCAGATAATTTCGTGATTTAATTCCTCCCTGATTTCTGTTTATCAAGTAGGAAACATTTTGTTATTTTTTTTTTTTCCTAAATGAAAATGCTATCTCTTCTTTGAAATTGTTTGCTGAATAATTCTTTGTTGGCAGATCTCGGGCGATGTGTTTGCTTTGAACGTTACATCGTTGCGAGGAGCAGGCTGGTTTTGTCTAGACATGTGAGAGACTTCTGCTTTCTGCCTTGCTGACTAACTTTCAGTAGCTGTTGCAACTGTCCAGGCTGCATGTTTTCCAGAAAGACTATTTTTGACACTGCACGTTGTTGCCTGTTAGCGTTATCTCAGCTGTTGTTATTTTTTCAATTAGTGATTTCTTCAGGAATTCACCAGAATTAATTGACTGCAGAAATCAAATAGCTGGGCTCAAACCCATCACTGTGAATTAGGAGGTTTTCCCCAAGCTACTATTTTTTGTCTGCTCTCTTGGTTGGAGAAACACTCATTAGGCTGGAAGCATTTGGATGTAAAAAGCTAGATTAATATTCATTAAATTTGTGTTCTGAACCCAAGTTTTGCATCTCAAAATGTTCAAGGTTTTCTGAGGCTGGGTGAGTTAGGCCACTGTCCTGCTCTGGCTGCTTCCTTTTACCTTTCACATTCACTCTTCTGGAACATCTCCTCAGAGGGAGGACACCTTTGGCCTCATCACTAGGGCTGAATTTTCTCTGATAGCTTTTGAAAGCCCTACACACCCCTCAGTGGTCCTGAGCTCTCAGGTACTGCAGCATCATTTGTTGTGTGCCACTCTTCTCTCTGGCCAGCTATGGGATTGTCCTACCCTCTGCTTTTTGTCTTTTGTTTTGCATGCAATTTTTGTGTCTCCTGCCTCACTCTTCCCCTGTCTTTCTTGCATTACTGCAGTGAACAGGGTCATACAAGGAACAGCAAAGGAAATATGTCTTTGAAGAGCAGAGTGGGGGCTTGAAATCAGGCAAACACCCACAGAATTATCCATTGTTCTGATAGAAATCCAGTACTATTCAACAGGAAACCTGGAATCAAAGATATGGGAGTACTGTGTGCAGTATCAGACTTCAAATAAATGCCAGGTACCACTAAGAGTGTTGGAAGCATCATCTTTTTTGTTCATTTTTAGCTGAACGTGTTTCACAGCCTTTCAACACCCTCATCCATTGTGAAGTTCAAAGAGGCTTAAATGCTGTAAAGCAGTCATCAAATGCTATAATTAAACTTGCCAGTCATCCAGATTTGACCCAAACTGCCTGTGTCTCAAGATGTTAGTCAGCTGTCTGGGTTAGATTTCAATTCCATCTTTTCAGAACATGAAAACACCTAGTTCCCAGTGTCTTTTGCACAAATTACAAGCAGGGAAATCGTTGTGCTCTTCTGTCAGAGCCTCCCCATCGTGCAGAGTCCTTGAGCACCTCTAACCTACCATGGACACACCTCAGCACCCTGAAAGGCCATCACCCTGCCCTGCATAATTTTTCTGCACTGGAAATGGACAAGAATAATATAGGGAGAGTTGAGGATAACTTTGTCATCTCTGCAGAGAATGATATTTTTTTGTGCTTGACAGAACCTAAGAGACATTAACAATAGAAACAAACATGTTCAAAATTTTGACCTTCTTTCTGGTTCCCTAATGAACCAGGAGGGATAAAAATAGAGATTTTTATCAGTGTCTAACGCTTCTTCAGAGGTATTTTTTCTGGGTTTAACTAACTCCTGAATTTATTCTCTAGGTCATTTATTCTTTATGGGGTCTCCAAGGATCTCAGAGACCATTACCTCACAAATTCTCCAAAGTTACCAACTCACTTAAGGAGAATCTCAGCAAATACCAGAAAATTATGTCCTAAAAGAAGTTCTTTCAGTGGAAGTTCTGAACTTCTCTGCTGGTTCTCCCTCTCTGGGACCTCCAAGGGCTTTACAGGACCTACACATTCAACATCAGTAGGCTGCCTGTGAGGACAGAGTGAAGGGAATTATTTTTAAAAAGACCAAATTGTTATATTTATATCATTTGTTTATGTAATAAGTTAGCAGCAAGGGGGTAAAATACCTACCCACTTTCCAGCACAGTGTATGCCTTTAAATGAGCCACAAGTCCTCGCTGAGGTTTGGTCTTCTTAACTAAAACAACACACTTAAACTTCCTGCTCATTCCCAAGACTTTTTCCCAGGCAGAGCTGCCCCCAGAATTTATTCCCAGGGATTTTTCTTCTACCAGAGGACTACCCCGTGTCTCTTCTGTTGTTGAAGGGTCTAATGGAATCCACCTGCAGCACTGAGCCAGCCGTGATTAATCTGCAGTGAACTGCAGGGTCTCAACACCTCCTGCCTGTTTGTAGCAGAACTCTTCTTCCCTGATGATACAGAGAAAAGCACCAACCAACCAACCAACCAACCAATTAACTAACATAAATATTTAATGAATGAAGGAAGAAGGATTGATGTGTTTGTTACACTTAGAATTAACATGTCTCCTTTCAAGCCCTGATAAACCGAGACATGGATTTTCTAACCCTTTGCCCCGCATTACAAAGCTGATATAAAGCCCCAGAACAATATTTGGTATTTTGGAAGAATTTTTTTCTCTTGCCAAGTTGATGAATAATTTGGATTTCTATACCATATTTGCCTCCTAGCAATATAAATTTGAATTTGGCTTCATCAAGGTCTTAAGATAAATATGTGATTAGTGAAGGAATCTAAATTAAATTGCTGTAGTTAAGTTTTATGTGTGTTAAATGTATGTACTCCAAGAACTCTTCTCCAATGTTACTTAAAACCCTCCTTTCTTTGAAGTGTGGTTTATTCTTAGAAAACTCAAGCTGCTCCTAGAATTCTGCTCCCAGTAAGAGACAAATTGGATAAAAACAACTTTTGAGAGGAGAGAGCTTGCAGAGCAAGTAGACATGGAGTGCTGCTTGACAGCCTTCTATGGCCTTTTGGTAAGAATTATTCAGTAACTAGTAATATAGCAGATAGAATTTCACTTTTCCAATATATCTGTAGTGCATCTTCTTCCCAACACCATAAGTTGGAAGGATTGTGAGGGCTATGGGAATACTGCAGATTTATTTTGGCACTGCCTAGTGCTTCAAGCATCCTGGAAATCAGCACTGGAGATGTTCTCATACTCTGGATGTAAATTAGCCATATGTGCATTAGAGTCATTATTTACAGATTGAATTGTGCAACTAACTATACTTAGGGCCTTAGATAAATTATTTCTATGTTGGGTCCAATTTTTGCTGTCATTTACAGTAATCTAAATCTAGGATCACTCCACTGCAGACAGTGGGGTAATTACTTTGAATTTTCTGCAGTGTGACAGAGAGCAGAATTTAGTCTCTGATTCTTATCTGCAGCTCTGAAGGCCTTTCCCCTACACTAGTAACTTACTGAGGCTTTTCTGTCACTTTGTCCACTCTTGCTTTAGAATTGTGCTCATAAAGTGCACGTGCACACGAAAGCAAAACAAGGCAGTCAGACTTGGGTGGGTTTGGAGTCTGAGTAAATAAAAATGACAACAGTTACCTGCTGTCAGAACCTCTTTTTGCTTTGTTTTTCATGCTCCTTTGTCTTTGCTTGCAAAAGTTTTTAAGCCTCACTAAAAAGGTCGACACTGACAGTGTTAGAATGTAGACATCACCCTCTGAGCTTCTTCACCCACCATTTCAAATGGACCTAGTTTTAAAAAAGTGATTAGTCCTTACCTTAGGGTATCTACTGTATCTTCATGGCTTAAACCAGTGTCCCTCCCTCTTCTTCCATTGATTTTTGACAGCATTGTCTCTCTAACTCTGAAAAAGCAGTAAATTACAGTAAAAGCTCTCTACAGCAGCTCTTTTGAAACTCCCATCTGCTAGAAAATTAAGAAATCAAAGATGATGGAGCATACTAGCCTGAGCAGAAAAATAGAAACCATGCTAGCACACCAGCAATTGCTCTCTAGAAACACTCTCGCTGATGTTGGGGTGAATGGGATTGTCCATGTAAGAACACAGATGTCTCCTCATCCACAGCATGTGATATTAAGGCATTCCAATGCTGGATGCAGCTTCGGAGCTGTGGTTCAAAAGCTCATGTTAGAGGAGCACACTGGGGTACTGGTTATATCTTTTTCAACTCGGTATTTCTAATGAGAAGAAGATGTCTGAATGTATTTTCTGTAAGTCATAATCATTTGAAAAAATGCATTAGCAGGCACAGGTCTCACAAGTGATTTTAAATCATCTCCATATTTTGTTTTCCTTCAGCTTGTCCTTTGTTGCTTTGCTGCTGCTCAATCTCATTTTTTCTCTCCCCCTGTTACTGGAACAGCATGTCCACTTTCATTTCCAGTGATAGAAAAGGCTGTGTGATTGAATGGCTTCACTTTGGCATCAGATATTCTTGCTATTTATTTATTTAAAGTTTTTTTGTGCAGTGTCCTGCCACTGCCTGAGCCCTTCCATTGCTAGTGGCAATATCAGGATATCACAGAAATTAGTAATTGCACCATTGCTGAGTTTGAGCTGCATGGTAATGCCTGGGGAGTGCTGATTAAAAGGGCACAAGAGTAACATTGCTGTGCAAATAACCTTTACTGAGCAAAACTCACAGGCAGTTGTAGGTACCAACTTAAATATCACCCCAGCCAAGACACAACTTCTCGGGGTCATCACTGGAATTGCTTAAATTGCAGAAACAGAGATTCACTTCAACATTTCAGTATCCAGTATATGTTCCCAAAGAAGACAATATTTCAGACTTTTCTATTCAGTAGCAAGTCTGAAATTGTAAGTGTCCATGAGAAATAGAAGAGGTAAAGAGGTAGAATTCCCAGATATCAGTGTTGGTGTGAAGGCAGGACTGTTCATGTAGATCTTACTGTGGTTCATGTACATGTGGTTCAGTGTGGATTTTTCCAGTTAGCTCAGCTGAATCAGACCTGCCCCAGCACATCCATGGCCATAGGGATCCCCATGACTGACATATTTCCCTGGCTGGGATGCCTTGCCTGGGAAACCTGCACCCAGCCCAGTTCACAGCTCTCCCTCTGTCCAAGAGCCATCCAGTCTTGACTGAAAAGCTGCTGGGGTGAGGAACCCACAATCCTTTTGTAGAAGTTTTCCTGAGGACTAATTAACCTCACTGTTAATAATTCTATCTTCTTTATCTATAATCAGAACTTGACCATTTCCAGCTTCTCTGTCTTGATTAATTTTTATATGCTGAATTACAGAGCCATTACAGACCTTCTCCACATGTAGGTATTAATGTATCGATCCAGTCTCTTAAGCTTTCTTTTGATAAAGTAAACAGAATAGGTTGCAAACATCTATCCCTAAAAGGCAGATACTCCAGATCTTGAAATCATTCTTTTCTGATCTATTTTCAATTTTCCATGGCTTCTTTGAAGTGTGAACACCAAGACTAGTCATGATATTCCAGTAGTTTTCCCACCAGCTCACACACAGCTGTACTTCTTGTGCCAGAATCCCCGGCCCAGTAATTCTGCTGCTAGCTTAGGTTTAGGAAATTCAATCTAGGGTATTAAAAACTTGCTATATATTTTTTCTGCATAATTGGAAAGCAGTGAGAGATCAAGCAAAGGATCAAATCTGGGAAGGAAAAAAAAATAAAAAAGTTTCAAATTCTCAAGTTAATTGTCCTGAAAAGTTTGGAGACATTTACTACAGAGATACTCTCCCATAGAGCAATCGAGTGCTGACTGTAAGTCTGTTTATGCTTTGGACACATCTGTATGGCAGCAGCATAAAGAGTGTGGCATGCTGTTTAATATCTGTCAGGCTTCTTTTTTAAACCACTTAATAAGCATGTATGTAAATTCTGGGCAATAAAAAAGTTCTAACAACTAGAACAAGAATAACCTTTTATGTGGTGGCTCCCACCCTTAATCCCAGCTCCTACATGCCAGTTCCTCCCCCCACTTTCACATCCCCATTTCTTGACAGGTGCCAGGAGGTTTCAGAGTTTCCTTGCGGCTTCACCATGGGAACTGCCGTTCCACCAGGAATGGATCCGACCCGCTGAGCAATAAAGCTGAGGCGAAGCACTTACACCACAGCCAGGGTGGGGGGATTGCTTGTTTTTCTGTTGGCATGTTCTGCTCTGGCAATTTATTTATTTTTTTTTTTTCACCAGGGAGAGTTCCGTGTTCATTCGACCTTCCTCCATCTTCACCTTGAGAAAGGAGCAGGGCTTTGGAAAGTGTCGTTTTCCCAGGAACAGCTGCTGCTTTCAGCATCCAACAGTCTTTAAATCCATAGAAGGCTGGTTTATATGGACAGGGAAGCATTAAATGCTAGGAAATGAGGGTCTTTAGGTAACTATTCCAGATCTGCTATATCTGCAGTTGCAGCAATTGGTGGTGTAGGTGGTGTTCTTTTACTGGCTTTTAATGAGACACATTTATTACTGCCTTGCGATAAACCAAAGTAAAGCCATAAAAGTGACTTTCATTGAACATTTGTTTGAGTTCTGCCTGGGTCTTATAAAGCTTCATTTGTTCAAGACTCCAGTTTTTGCTCTCCGTGCCTGCCACCTTTTTGGTAGCAGCTGTTATCTCCTGTGATGGTTGGATACAATGGGCTTACCTTCCAGGACACAGCACAACCTAGGCTCATGGCTTGTGTGAAGCACAGGTGGGATCTGATCCTTCCTAATCTGCTAGATCAGCAGAGTATCCCAAATACTCCAATGACCAGGCAGAATGTGGGTTTGAAACTGCTCGTGACCATTTGTTAAGATTTCACAACAGTTGCAAACGGTGACTGTGTAGGTTGGTAACAGAACTGAAATCTGAGAACTGAATCTTTGTTCAGAGGACTGAAGACCTAATGACCTGAGAGATCCTTGACAGACCCAAACCTTCAGCCATAGCATGGTGATAAATATGCTTTTTTTTTTTTTTTTGGGTCCAGCAGTGAATTTAAGGCTTATGCATTTTCTTCATCTACTGGGCTGGTTCACATTTCACTGAATATGAGTTCCAATATTGCAGCTAAACTCTCTGGAAATACTGTTCAAGAAATGTTCTTAACAATTCACCTCCGTAAGTTAATACCTATTAAAACCTAAAAAATGAATTAGATTTGGAATTTCCTGGATTCTTGTGTTTGTCATGCAAATTTTCAGTGCTGTTCTTTTTATGATAATATGAAATAAAGTAGTTTCTTAAAGTAACATTGTAAATCATTTGCTTTCTATTACATGCAGCTGGTTTTGTTACAGTAATGATTTTGTATGGGTGCACACTGCAGTGCGTATTAAAGGCAATGAAACATTCTTTTCCAGGGCTCACATGCAATTGATGTTTGTGCAAATGTAACCAGATAATGACAAAACAGTAATTTATTATAATATATTAACGAGGTTGTTTTTTCTCTCCTCTCCCAAAACGCACCTTCTCCTGAGCTGCCCTCCCCCCCTGCAGCAAATCCTTATTTTTCCTGTTTACAAAAGCGCCTCCCCGCCCTTGCAGATGCAGATTACAGTTTTTCAGCTCACTAGAGATCCAGAACCCAAATCTAAACCAGCTGGTGTTTTTACGCGGGTGTCTTACTTTAGCTTACTCCAAAGAGCACAAGATGAACGGTAAGAATTAAATAAACCACAAATTATTTTGGGGACTGTCTGGTTTGTATTAGAAGTAAACTTTTCACTGCTGGCTGTTGTTTCAAAACTATTGCCTCTATTTTTGATATTCATCCTTGGGATCTAACACAAACTATGTCTTACTAGTTTAATCCATTGTTAGGCCATGTTTAAATATCTTTTATTATAGTCATGTGCTATAAAATAGTTCTCACTGGAGTTTGCTGGCTCAGAGCCAGAGGGTAATACTCCTTCAAGTGGCACAGCGCAGTATTAAAAGAACTTTTTTCCTTTGGTGTTGGTACTTACCAATTTCACACCTTGAAAAGAGCCTGACTACATCAAAATGCGATGTATCTGCTTTGAGTGCAGGGACTAGAAAAATATTGTGGCACTAACAGAGAGCAAAGAAAACATTTCAACTGTATCAACAGTGTCTTCGTTTTGGTGCCTGATTAGCAATTTGTGTAATTCCTGGCTGTGGAGCCTAGAAATTATATACATATGTTTTTCAGGCTTCTGTTTTTAAAAGTAAGTTTGTTTTTAACTTCCTGCAGCAGAATCACTTACAGGACTACAATGACCATTATTTAGCTCACAGTTAACATTAAATTAGTTCATTTGTATTTAGAAAGATTTTTTTTTTCTCCTCTGAAATGGTAATCGAGTGAAGGGTGTAACATCTCCAGTTCAGCCTGACAGCAGTTTTGTTTCTCACGGAGAGCCACAATCCTGCAAACACTGTCAGTAAAGTGAATAAGGAATGATAAGAGTGTTTAATGATGTGGACCTTTGATTCTGCAAGCATTTTGGCCAAAGCAGATTCCTTCCCTGATGCATTTCCAAACACTTCCAGGTATGGACTAGGTTCCATTGGGATGATCAGGGACTAGGACAAAAAAATTGCTGCCATTATTCACTGCTGTGGTCTGTACCAGCACCTTCATTCTAGGCTATTGTGACATTCAGTTCTGGTTTTGCTATTATTGCTGGGGAAAACATGCCCAGAAAGGAAGGAAAGAGACTGTTAGGAGCAGTTAACCTCTGCAGCTTCCAGGGAGAGCGCTAACATTCAATATCTGCCAAACACAGGCCCATTAGGTTGAATAATGAGTGAGCATATCTGAAACTTTGTACAAGACAAGATGAAAACAGATTGGGCAGGCTATTGTACCACACTTTATTACCTAGTGAAATGTAATTTGATCCATTTGCAGGAGGAAGAACCGGAGATGCTTGTTTCAGAATTCAATTGTTCCAGAAAGATGTAAGTACCCCGGTGTTGTTATTTTTATATCGATTTTTATGAAACACGTGTAGTTACATTTTTACAAGGCAGTGGGTTCTCTTAACGATGTCAGCGAGTCAGGCAGTGCAAATGTTAGGGGGCTGAGCACATTCCTCTGTCAAATGACAGAGGGCAAGAATATATAGTCTAACTTCAGTCTCAGAGAAGTAAAACCAGACACCAGACGAGCTGCAGTCAGTTTGGTTCCTGCAGAGGTGACTTTCTGCTGTCGCTTCATTCTCCCAGTCCCCAGGTGGGGATGTTTGATAAAGTGAATTTACAGACAAAAGCTTGAGCTAGTTTGACCACACAGTCTTTAGAGGTGGAATTTCAGCTCTGTAGGAACTCAGCTATTGGTTCCAAGGTGTGGTGTTCTCTGCTTTGACTTAAATCTGTGTTCTAGAGACTTTTACCTTTTTTTTTTTGTTTTTAATTTTGAAAGTGATAATAATTTTTAATTTTGATTCTGCAGGCCTGAATCGGCAGCAGGCATGTTAGCAAAAGATTATGCCTGTATCTTTAAAAGGGAATCAGAGAATTTCATTAGCATAACTTCCTTTTCTTTTTTTTTCTTTTTCCCTGAGAGCCTCTTTAGTTGAAATAAAGAAAAAAAAAAAAAAGGACAAGAAAATATTGTCAGAGAAAGAAAAAAAGAAAGGAGAAATGGCTCTGAACTTGGCTGTTCCATAAATCACAGTAGAATTGCTGTTGAGCTGGGCCTTGTTGTATTTGGAAAAGTAGCCACTAAGCCAATATCAAATGAGACACATATATTTGGATACAAAACTCAGCTTGCTGCATACCTTTAGGACAGAAGAAGAAAAAAACCCCAAGCATCACACTCCATTATTGTTATGGAAATACTTAACATGAAACAACAGACTTTAAATAAATTAACCCAGGAAGTCAGACAGTAACCCAGGCATCCTAAACTGTTGCTTTGTATTGAAACGGTGTGTGCAAATGCACCTGTACACCACTGGTGCTTTCCTTTTGTGTTTGTCTTTCAACATCAGAAGACACTCTAGTTTTCAGGAAGCCCTTCTGAGCATGTGGAAAGTATCACCAGCTTCACAGATCTTGAAGCTGATTTGTTCACTTTTGTCTTGTTTTATTTTTCTTTTTTTCCAACAGTGTTGACCCTTTTTTTTTTTTTTTTTTTTTTTTGCTGTGCAGACTCTCCAGAAACTCCTGAAATGTCTAAACTCATACAAACTGGCACCTCCCTTTTTTTCTTTTGTTCTTCATCAGTATGGTATATGGACCAGCTCTTACAGCAACCCTTTCAAACAATGATCTCAGCATCTTCCTCCTCACCTCGCTAACAGCACCCCTGTCCCTCAAGCAGGCTTAACCTCTTCTCACAATATATTTCTGATTTTGTGTAGTCCTGTCTTGTCTCTAAGAGGAAAATCCCCATCTTAATTTCTTCATCTTTCCTTTAATATTATTTGAATGCTTTAAATGATGCCTTACATGTGTTACAAGAATATTCAGTCCTGGACATAACAGGGAGGGACCTCAGCTGCAAAATTCAGGTTGTGATTGCAGAGCCAGAGACTGGAAGAGGAGCATCCAAAGCAGGGCTTTGGTTCACACCCATTCCCAATGCACAGCATCTGCATGAAGAAAGGTTCTTTAAAGCTCTTTGAAATACATCTGAATGCATAAATAGATTCCAATGGTTTAAACATGTTTGAAAATCCCAAATGCAAAGCAATTGTGGTGCATTATACCTAGCACTTCCTCACTTTCTTTTTTTTTTTTCAGTCTGCTTTTAAATGAAGAAGCATCTGAAATACATAAATTTTATTTCTTTATACTAATTTAAACACTACTGTAGATGCCATTAAAATATCCATACATTTAAAACCTAGAAACATAGCTGTATAATATGTTTGAAGATTTATCATATTGGAATAGTAGATAGAGGCAGAAAAACCTGCAAACCATTATTTAAAAGTCTGTACTCATAATGAAGAACTTGACCTGTGGTGAAGTAGTAGTGCAGTTTTTTATCTCATTTGCACAAATATGTTAGTTAACTATGTAAATTAAATCAAAGCTGGTTTGAACCAGCACATCTGTCCTATTTTTTATTATCTTTTTATTTAGAAGATATCAACTGTCTTTGCACAAGAGTTGTTTTATTTGTCCTGTCCCCAGGAGCTGAGTGTTCTTGTGAACTGACCTTTCCAGAGTATTTCTGTATTTAGACTCTTCATCACAGCTACTGAAGTCAGGCATAAAAAACCACTATTAACCCAAGAGGGATACAAAGATCTAAGTCTGCTAACTTGTGCCATCCAAGGATTAAAAAAAAGGTATCTGAGGATGTCTTTCCCCTGTGTTTCCTGGGTGGAAGTGCTTCAGAGACAACAGAAAGGTGATATTACACCCTAGAGCCACATCTGGGGACACATGTCAAGCGAAATTAATCCTTTGCTCACACAATCATCTCAGTTTGTTCTGGCCTGAGGGAGAAAGCATTCAAAGAAGTAATCATGGGATCTTTACTCAATAATTTATCTTTTACAGTGATGCAGAATTCCTAGGACAAGTGTTGAATAGCAAATAAAAGCACAAGGAATCAGCAATTATTTGGAGTTTCCATAATATTGGTCTCTGCTCCCTGGGGGCAAAGGAACATTCCCTGGGAAGCACAGGCTGATGTCCCTCTGGAGAGAGCACCACAGGAGGCTCTTGGAAACAGAGGTCATCCCTGTAGGTGGTGTCTGAGCTTCACCTGCACAGCAGAGAGCTTTGCAACTCACCTGCAGCACTCACTGCTCGGGGTCAGATAAGCTCTTAGTGGGGAAAAAACCCCAACCCCCTGCCCAACCCTGCACGAGATGAACACATCTGACAGACACATGGACAAGGGGTGATCTGGAAGTTAGTTCTTCACAGCACCAGGATGAAAAACAACTTCCAGATGAAATCACAGGTGGACATCAAATTCTTTCTGAAAACACCCCAAATCTAAAAAAAGTCCTGAAGAGAGGACTCTTAGCCCTGTCAAAAGAAGGAAAACCATCTAGTGATGTCATGGCAGTAAAGCATGGCAGAAGAGCACTGTGAAGTGAGCAGACTGATGGGTTAATTAACGATTATCCCAGCTATCTGCAGAGGAGAGCTGCTCTCTTCACTGAAGCCATGCTGGAGGACAATTCAGTGACAGCAGGGCTCAATCTGACACACCTTCCAAGACAGTGTTGGAGGCTGGCAAAGTCACTGCTGCCTTCCCTGCTGTGGAACAGTTATTTGGTGACTGCTCTGGTGATGGATAGATTTCCCCCTGAGCATGAACTCTGCTTGGTTATCTTGGTGGGATCCACTCTGGTAGAGGATATCAAGGTGCTTTAGACCAGATGATTCCCCAGCTGGAGCAAATGGGACTGATGAAACCCCTGGTGGGCCAGAACAGTGTTAATGCTGAGGGGATGGAGTGCAGCACTGGGTTTGCTGCTCTGACTGTCATGGCACAGTCAACATGGATAGCTTGAAGCTTAGACACCTCATCTTACAGTAGGTTTTGCTCTGAGGAGCAGAACAAAGCAGCCTGAGGGCCATGCTACCTTTCCCTCAGCCCTCTTCCTGCCTCCCATTCGATTCAAACAGTTCCACTGAGCAATTGCCTCACCTGCATTTTTTCCTGAGGAGCTGGTGGTAGTTTGGAGGTGATTTACCAGTGAGTGGCCCAGTGATATGAGAGCAGATGCTGATGGGATCAGGTAATGGTCACCCTACAGTCCATTTCCAAAGCCCAGCTGATCGATGACTGTGTGTAACCACTCTGTCTGGTGTGCAGGTCACTGTCCCACCAGTGTGCTGGTCCCTCCACAACTGGCAGAGCTCCTGCTTGCTGACCTTTGCTGCAGATCTTTGCAGTAGATCAAAAAGATTAATGATGCAAGTTGGTAGTTTCAAGACCCAGCTCTCCAAATAAAAGATATTTTTTAATTACTGTCCAACCCTATTAGGCAGAGGATTGTATAACATGTGTTTCCTTTTAGGGATGAACTGCCCCAATGGCAGTCAGAGAGCACTTTTGCATAACTCTTTCCCCCTCCCCCTTGCCCTATCTCTGTGCTGATGTGTTAACATGCAGACATCCTGCTAATGGCTTGGATATGCTTCATCTTAAAAAGTTATTTTGAGGGGGTTTGGGTCTCTGCTACATCCCTGGGGGGGCTGCCAAACGGCTTTGGGATCTTAACTCCTTACTGCCAGGTCTGCCTTCCCTTCAAAGGCAAATCTCTCTCCCTTTGCCTCCCCAAATAACACCCCTGTTGTGACACAAAGGTTTGGTTTTTCTTCTGGTTGGATTCTCATCAGCTTTACTCACATTTTTTATCATTTGTTGGGGGTTTAACCACTCAAGAGATGTTGGTAGAAAAGGTTCAGAGGCATCTGCAGCAGCAGATTGGCATTTGGCCCAAGGTGTTTTAGGGCACTCTGCAGTACTACCTGAGGTCACAGTGTTAGGACACTGAAATCCTTTTCTTTTGCACGGTGTGTTATTTCTTGGATTCAAACAATAGTTTTCACGTGGACAGGAACATTTGAAAAGGTCTCTGCCAAGCAAAGCTCCCCTCCCTGGCTTTTGGCGACCCTTTAAACGGGGATGAATCCCCCAGCCCTTACCTGTTTGAGTAGCTGGGGACCTACAGGACACTCAGGTTGCTGGTGATTGCAGGTGTGTGAGTGGGAGCTGGCTGAGGATCAGAGTGGGAGCTTTGCAGGACCAAATCTTCAGCTGTGCCTCTGAAACGATCTGGTCTTGCTTTCTTTGCTGTCCACCCCTGCTGCTGGTCAAGCCAAAACATTCCACTGTTCAAATACCTGGCAACAACTATTTAATTTGACAATTTGTAGATGGTATTCCTGTATTACCCTTTAGGACCTTAATAATAGGTTTTTCTTTAGTGAAGCATTAAAACATTAAAGGCCATAAATTCCACAGTCACCTGTATCCATTTATTGCTAATTTATTATGGAACATATCATAAAACTTTGCTTGACATATAGGCCTCTTCATAACTATAAATCTTTTTTCAACTGTTTAGATAACTTATGCTTAAGTTCAAGGAAAGACCTCTACCAACAAATATTTAAAACATCTATTTATTATGCAACATTACTAAGTAAAAACTGCATGGCAAATCCTGAGAAATATCACTCTAGATTCAGATTTATCACTTCAAACTTCTGGGAGATACAAATATTGTGAAAATAAAATAAAACCTTTGTGTCAAGTACCTGTTTTTTTTAAAAGGTTTAAGAACTCTAACTGAATAGAATTGTTATTACAGTTAAACATAAAATGTTTCTCTTCAGATTAAGTTTCTCATTTGTAACCTGGAACCAGAGGAAGGATTGTAAGTGTGATTCATACAGGAGAGCTCACCAGAGCGAAAACAAAAGTTATCAGACATGGTAATTTCAGCTCAAAACAGTGTCTATAATATTACTGTTAATGCAGACAGTGCTCTCATGAAGTCAGTTTTAAAATCCCAGTGACACTGGATCAGATATATGGAGAGAAATATTTTGGGAATTTCATTTACTTGATCTCAAATAATTGCTTGGGGTTTGACACTGTTTATATTTGTTGCTTTTAAATTACCTGCTGTTGTTTTGTATGAGGAAAATAAACTTTTTTTCTCCCTCATAGTGTGTAAACTCAAGTTGCTTGGATAATTGAAACCAGCATTCTACAGAAGACTCCTTTTTTTTTTTTTTTTAACTTCAGTATTTTTGTCCTGGCTTAACTATTAGCATGTCTAGTTGCTAATAATACATATTTATTAGCATATGCAGTAAACTAATTAGTTTTAGCAGCAATGCATACACCCAGCCAGCTTCTTTAGCAACAAGTTGGTTTGTAAAAATATTGCTTGGATGCCTCATTAAAGGTTCTGTTTTTTAAATTCTTTTCCTGGAAATCAGCTTTCTTGCACATGGAAGGTCATTTGCATTCTTGAAACAAATTTCCCTGGTAGTGCTGTTCCCATCAGGGAGCTCGGTGTGTGTTTGCAGGTGCCCCGTGGCCTCGGGATTTTCTTACAGATTGTTAAACTGCGATGACCAAAGTCACAGTGTGAGGCCAGAACAGCACAGTGAGCACGAGTCTCACATTGGTGTGGTAAAGTCAGAAAAAAGGGATGGAAATCTTCTACAACCTGCACAAAACGCTCTCTTTAAGGTGAGCTCATTTACGGTAAAACAATTAAAATAATTAAAACTGTGCAGGTATTTTTTTGTAGGTGAGGAAACCAAAAACTCAACACAATCACAACATCATTAACACCCAAAGGAAGGCAAAGCAACTGCTTCTTCCAAAATATGCATCAGCTTATTCACCAGTTTCCTGCTGACTCCATCACTGGGGTTTTTTCACAGGGTCTGTTTCTTGGGGCAGGACGGGGAGGACTCACCCCATAAGCACTGTGTCACCCACCAGCTGTGCAGGGAACAGGGTCAGCTGGCCCTGTCTCCACCTCCCCCCTGCACTTGCTGTCAGAACAGCTCTGGGTTCCCCCCTCCCTGATTTCCCCCCTGCTCTCTGCTTTGTCTCCTTTCCTTATCCTTTTGGCCAGCCCTTTCCCCCAGTGTCCCTGCACTCACCCCAGTGCTCCTGCTCCTCAGACAGCTCGTGGGGAGAGCTCTTACACCAAACTCATGCTCTGTCCTTGGAGCAGCATCGTGTGAAAAAGGGCAGACACTATTTTTGATAGGGCTGTTTGTGCCCCAGACTCTTCTTCTGGGGTTTATTTGTTCCTAAAAGTATTAATTTTTTGGTATTTGCTGAGAAAAATAATGAATCCCTATAAAAATAGTGAATCACTATATAAACCTGGTCAAGAGAAGAATGCCAGCAATTTGTAAGCTTAAACAAACCAATTATCTTTTGATTAAGTTATGTGTAGCAGGAAAAAAAAATTGATATTACTTATGGAGTCTGTGTGTCTTTGCAACAGGCTCCCAGCACATCTTTAAATTCTGCAGTTCCACAGTAAACAACTTTTTATATTACTTCCTGAAAGTTGACCCTGATGGATTGTAATTAATTATGTTGCTGATAACTGACAAAATAAGCAACTTTCCCAGTTATTTATGGTCTTAGATTTCACTCAACTACATAATACAATGTCTCTTTAAACGTTGTCAGGTGCTGTGAAAATTATCAGCCTCAAGCAGCAAAGCCTGGGGAACAAGACAAGGTTTAAAGCTAATGCCATGAGTTCCAGTTACTGATACAATCTTACCAAAATAAAAGAATTACCTTTAATAAATATATTCCAGGACAGTCTGTGATGGGACTCAACAAGCCAATTAAGCCTTGTATTCAAATGCTGTTTTTCTCTGCAGAGAAACTCCTGGGCCAGGCTCCCTTCTGGCACAAGTCTGCTTAAGTCAACAAATGGAGTTACACCCGAGATGAATTTGCCATGCTATGTTTTTCTAAATAGATTAGGGGTCATTTGAAAAGCTGTAAATAAACCTTTCAAATTCTTTAAGGCAAAAAGAAACAAATCTCCAAGAGGAAGAGAAAGGGGGTGGGGGGAAGAGAGAGAGAAAAAAAAAAAAGATTTATTCTGCTTTCCCAGAACTGCAAGTTTCCAGGTGTTCACCTTTTGATCTGGCTACAGGCAATGATTTTCTGAAGTGGTTTCTGATGGTGCCTGACATCATTTATGGCACTCCTGAACAATCTTGTAATGTGCTAAACTACACAAAATTAAGTGAGTTAGTGGCTAGCTCAGAGCAGCAAAAGGGCCATGGATATCATGTGCACTTTGCTACTTGCAACAGCATGTGCAGCTTCGAAGCAGCCTTAATTCTCTGATTTTAGAATAAAATAATTACTGTTGCTAATTTTTAATAGCAGAGTAGGGTGACAGGCCCTTGGATTCTCAATGTTCAATGCTGTACAAACACAGAACCCCCCCCCCCCCATTTTCCTAATAATTTACAGCCCAACTGAAGGCAAAATACAGCAATGGAGGCAGCAAATGACAGGAAGGAAAAAACTGCGTGGTGTGAACCTACATGAGGCCAGCACAGCCCCGTGCATGGTTGGACAGCCCATGGTACTTGTGCTTGATTAAGATGTTTAGGTATCTTATTCACAGCTTGTAATTAAAAGATAGGAGAGCCCTTCCCAGGAGCTAAAGGCAGGGCAGAGCTGGGCTCAGCACCCCTGGGCCTGTGGTTATCCTGCCCTTTCCTCTCAGGGGTGGCAGCACAGACAGTGATGCTGAGCTTTGGGGTGACAGCACAGACAGTGATGCTGGGCTTTGGGGTGACAGCACAGACAGTGATGCTGGGCTTTGGGGTGACAGCTCAGACAGTGATGCTGAGCTTTGGGGTGACAGCACAGACAGTGATGCTGAGCTTTGGGCCAGCACCTCAGCAGGTCCCTCTGTGGTCCTGATGTGCAGGACCCAGCTCAGGATGACTCAGGAGTCACAGCTGGCACAGCCAGTCACCAGTGCAAGCCAAAGGCACTCCCTCAGCTTTGATTCTTTCCCCCTGAGCTGCACTTCAGCACCTTTTCCTCCAACAAAGGGCAGTCAGAGGAGGGATTTTCCGTTGTGCCAGGGAGGGAACTGTTGGCAGTGGGTTTAACCTCTGCATCTCAAGGGTTCCTCAATTGCTTTAGCTCTGCTGGGCTCAGCCAGCTCGGTGGAGAAGGGAACTGAACAGCTGAGTGGTGGGAGCAGAGGGCAGGTCTGATCTGGCACACCTGAGGATGTGATCTGGAACTCCTTTGAGCTGGAATTTGCTCAGAGCTAAAGACTTCTCGTGCGGATTTGTTGTTGTCCAGGCAAAGGGTGATAAAGAAATGTGATTATCTTCTTGTCTCCCAGTGTGGTTGTCAGCACGTGGGACGTGTTTCTGCTGAATGCTTTTGTGAGACACAGAAATCTGTGCAGTGCTTCAGCACCCAGCATGGAAATGAGAGTGAAAGGCTGCAGTTCTGCCTTTGAAAAATATTTAATCTATAAATAACTAATTAGGAGTCTTGCAGAATTTGTCATTACCAATGTTGATTCTAAGGGCTGAATTTGTTAATGACATTTTAAATTCTTATTTTATACCAACAAAGACTGTGAGCACTTAGCCAAATTAATAGAAGTTGCATTGACAATGAAATCTCTTCTCCAACTGAAAAAATCTAGGAAGAGAAATACATCTTTGAGATCCTACCGTGATTTTGGTAAGTCTTTTCCAAGTGCTTATTCTGCAAATCACTAGATTAATACCATTTAGAAAGATCAGGCAAATGAAGCTGCAATTAAGAGAATTAGTTAAATCCATTATAGGCTGCTGGCCTTACTCTCCAACTCAGGAAGGATTAAACACCACACCCAAAGTCTGTTTGATCCTATCTTCAGGGCACTATTTATTAATTACACTTAATTATTCATGGCAAACCCCAAAATGAAGCAGTTGAACATTAATCCAGTTGTTACCTTTCCCTCAGTTCTTTGGGGTGCTTTTCTCATCTTCTTGACTTTTCTACCCTTAGTTATAGAGTAACTGCAGTTGGACTCTACAACCAGAGTTACATAAAATAGATCATGTGCTATTTCTGATGGAGGGTTCTGGCTTAGGTGCTACTCAGTGTTTTAAGGATAAAGAGGTCATTTAATAACTGTGACCACACAGGGTTTTTAGCTTGTCAAAAACAAGGGCACATTTGTGGCTACTGTTTTGCAGTGAAAGTCCTTCTGTATGGCAAACTGAACCAAGAAGATCAAAACATTATAGGTAGAAAAGGTAAACAACTTTAAAAATCAGCAAACAATGACTTTAAATTCCAAACAACCCAGTCTGGGGGCAAAACAATGAAGGAAAACACGACATACTTATCTGCTTCCTATTTCCACTCCGTGATCAAAGCCTTTAACTTCAGTTTGTTTAATTCTTAATGATTTTCAGCCTCTTTTGTTTACTTCATAGTACCAACAGACAAGGAGTAGAAAGTGAAATGCAGGTCCTTCCCATGTTGTTGCACACCAAATCTCTCTTCTGAATTCCAGCTCTCCTGCAACCAGACTTAAAGCTGATTTAAAAACAAGAATTATAATGTACCCTCACCTAAAACCATAATAATCTCTATTCCTGCCTCTGGATTTGCTGATGTACCATGGCTTTTAAGTATTTACCTTCTAGATATGAAGCTCCTTAGGGCTGCATAATGCCTTATTATTATTACCAGTCCCTCAAGTCATAATGAACTCTGGATTATAGCATATTCTATATTTAAGTTTCCAGGACCAATAATTATTATATGTTCTTTGTTCTGAAATTAAAAATAAAAAAAGTCATATAATTAGTTCTTTTCTGCTCAGTACACAATGAGAATTGGTTGGCAAGATCATCACTGCAAATGCTTGGGAAAGCCCTAGAACTATTTTTTTTTTATTATTATTTTCTTGATGGTGGGAAGATATTTCCCAATTTCATTATTTCAATTTACTAATCCAGAGAGCTGGCATAAGCCACAATCATTAAAAGATGTGATTGTGAATTTGAAAATGAGGGTGTGTTAATAGGTTGGTTTTTTTTTTAAATGCAAGCACAAGGAGGACTAATACCCACCTAGGTTTTCTACAACGTAAACTATTTGTTTTCTCTGCTTGGAAATGCTCTCAAAGGCTTTTGCCATTTGCCTGGGATTCTGGTTCAGTGGTGTGTGGTTGGACAGGAACTGCCTAAACAAGAGCTTGACTGCCTTGGTTTAACCTCCAGAGCTCACAAAGGAACCTTTCAGGTTGGCTTTTGTAACAAAAAAAGCAGATTTATGGCACAGGTTGTTTTGTTCTTTCCCTCAGACAGACTCCTGCTCTGAGTCCTCCTGTCCTGCCTAAAAATTCCCACTGACTGGGCTGGCCAAGAGTGGAAAGCAACCTATCCCATAGCCCTGAACTGGCATTACTTTGCTACGCCAGAGATGCTGAAATCACCTTTTACCCAGAGTTCTGATTTGTTCTGGATAGGAATTTGCTGGCAGGCATTTTCTGTCTGGTCTCACAGAGCCCGTGTACCCAGGCTGGTCAGCTCCCAAAGCTTTAGTGATGGGAGTGGCTTACACTGCTTTTGTCATTTTGGCCACCTAGAAAAATATGTCTGATAATGGCTAAAACAGGGTATTTTTTACTTATGAGCTGTTTTATAAGAAAAGAAGTGAAATTATACCTTTGTAGGCACCTGTGCAGTTCCAGTGATATGAAAAAGGGTTGAGCTGTTGAAACAGATTTTGGAACCAGCCAATGGGATATTTGGCAACAGCTTTGAGTTTGGTTTCAAATTAGAAGGGTTTCTTTTAGACAAATATAAGGGATGTGCTGCCATTGTCCTGTATCTCTCTGACATTGCTTTTTCTAAGCTCCCTTTTGCTAGGCACTGAATCTTCCTTAGTACATCTTTTCTTAATAATAAAGTAGGCTCATGTAAGAATATGAGGCTTTTGGCCAATTTGTTCAATTAATATTTTGGTGAGTGGAAGTTGTTTTGTTGGTTTCTCTTTAAACATTCGACAGACATCCTATCAAGTTGCTGTAGCACAATTTATTTCATTGGCAGGCAGCAGCACTTGCTCACCAGTTTTTCATGAACTTCCTCTGTTTTTCATGAACTCTGCATTCTGCACATACTGTGAAGGCTGACAAATATAAATGAGGAAGTTTTTTGATTGTGAAGTTGCAGTACTGGCATAAATAATATACATGAAGGGAGGAAGGAATTAAGAATGGTGCTCTGTGGAAGTGAAAGGCAGGATTTTCTCCTGAAAGCAAGAGATGGAGATAGCTCATGTTCCTGCTGCATCAAAAGGAGAGGGGCTGGCAGGTGGAGGGAGGTGACTGTGCCCTCTGCTCTGCTCCAGTGAGATCCTGCCTGCACTGTGGATCCAGGGCTGGGGCTCCAACATAGGAAGGAGCCACAAAGATGCTCCTGAGAAGACAGGCTGAGAGCTGGGGTTGTTCAGGCTGGAGAAGAGAAGGCTGTGGGGACACCTTAGAGCCCCTTCCAAACCTAAAGGAGCTCCAAGAGAGCTGGAGAGGGAGTTCTGACAGGCCAGGTGGTGACAAGACAAGGGGGGATGGCTTCAAACTGTCAGACATCTTCACAAACTGACCTGTCAGCTCACAGGTTTGTGCAGTGTGAAGCGCAGTCCATCCCATTTTCCATCTCACCCGTGGAGCTGGTGCTGCTGCCCTGGTGGTGTCAAGCACAGCTCAGGACTGCCCCTTTCTCCATCCAGCTCAGGCAGACTCGGAGCAGGGGGGGAAGCTCAGACCCCAGCCTGGTCTGTAGAGTTCCCTGGCACGGGGGTGAGCTGAAGAAGGGGGCACAGATGGGGTGAGGGGTGGGTGGGGAGCAGGGATGCTCCAGCCTGGCTGCTGTGCAGAAAGAAGAACAACTCTGACTGCCAGGGCCGTGTGGGTGTTCACACCAGAGCGTTCAGTCATCAGATCTGAGCTCCACACCTACACCAAGGGCTGTGTGATAGAACAGATTATGTGAGGGTGGATTAGAGGATTGAGTATATAAGGAATTCAGAGCCAGATTTTTTTAGATTTGCTTTGTGTTGCAGCTAATCTTTGTCCAAAAAAAAAAAAAAAAAAAAAATCCATAATGGAACCGCAAAGAAACTCAGCCTGAAATCACCTCATCTGGGTTTGCTGGATTTCAGATGCTGAAAGCTGGGATCTGGGGTGTAATTGTGTAGCATTACATGACACGTCAGGTGTCCTAAATCCCCTTGAATTATAGGCATATAACTCAGGAGGTGCCTCAGGTGCCCTGTGAAAGAAGGATAGGCACGTCTAGAGAGCAGTTCACATCTCATTGACGAGGCTGTGGGAAAAGGCACCACAGCCAAGTGGCTGAAAATGGGAGGAAAGTGGCCCCGAGGTGTTTCAAAGCAACAGAAGGTGTAAACCAAATAATTCATCTGCACTAGAAACTAAAACCTTTGACAGGGCTTGCACTTAAAAATTGTGTCCATGGGAGCTCGTCCATTTTTTTGCAGTTATATCAGTTTTCCTCATAAAATACATTACCTCTCCCTGCACACTCTGCCTCTCTCACTCCTTCGAGCTCTCAAATAGGTGAGTAATCTTGTTGACTTCCAAGCTCTTTACTTGGAAGTACTCAAGAGCTTTGTCTGGTCAGGGTCCAAATGCCCTCCTAACCTGCAAGCATTTATGGGAAAAGTGCTGGTTGAATAAGAAAAAATGTGCTAAAATATGTATTTAAAACCTCCCCTCTCCAAAGTTCAGTTGGCAAGTGCAGGGGGGCAAAGGGACCATTCTGACCCCCAACTCTTTGGTCTCCCCATTTACAGTCCCCACTGTGGGCCAGTTCTGCAGAAGGCAGGCCATCACTTGTTTGCCACTGAGCAGAGCTGTAGTCCAGCTCTAACAATGCTTTGGAAAACAAACAGAATGAAATGGTACATTTTTATGTGCAGACTTGGTTTAGTTGGCTTGTGGCAGGTCACACTTGTCGTATCTGTCTGACATTCTCTTGCTCTAACAAGCCCTATCTACAAAGTAATGAATTCTGTGACCCTTAATCAGGTAATTACTTTTTAATTTTAGTTTTCAAGGATTTTTACTCTGAGGCAGAGTCTGGCCCGTCTGTCCCTTGGAGAACATGTGCTTTGTCCCAGGCAGTTCCATTCAGGGCCACTAATTTTTCCTCTGGGACTCTCTCATGGAAGGTTTTATTTTACTGTGGCAGGTTAAATCACTTTAGCTGCTTCTCATAGACAAGGATGTTCACTCCCTGTTCCACAGGCAGCAAAACACTTTTGTTAGCAAAGGAATGGCCTTTGGGAACCAGAGACCTTGACCTGTCATAGTACAAGCTCATTTCTTTTTCCTTTCCTGCTTTCACTGTATGTTCTAGACCCTGCTAAGCAACCTTCCCTGTCTAAAAGTTCCTCTTCACAAAGGTGGGAGAGTTTCTGCCTGAGTTTCCAGTTCCAGACTTTACATCTCCATCAGAAGAAAGGGTTTTGTTTTCACTTCGTCCCCCAGAGTTACCACTTAGTGTTACTATGGTCTTTGCTCAGGGTAACACCAGTTTGACAGCTTCCCCTTTATTAACGTTGTTAAATATGTTCATAAACATGACATTTATTATTATCATAACATTCTTCAATTACATTGCTGCAGCCTTATCCAGCAAAAGCAAACCTGAGCCAAATATATCTCTAAAACTTCTGCACACATGCCAATGCCAGCCAAGGGTGTGACATTTTGGGGGTTTTGTTTTTACAGTTTTTAAGAACACTTCACACTGGCAAAGGCTTTCAGGGAAACCCAGCTTATACTGGCACCAAGTGATTTTTGCTCATACAGCTTGCCTTGTTTGCAGAACTGTTCAGACCAGAACAGCCCTCCCTGGCCAGCACAAGCTGAAGGTGTGCCAGGGCACACAGAGCTTGCAGGGCAGCTGCAGTGGTGTCACATCAACCTCAAACCAGGGCTTTCTCAGGCAGCACCAATGGGCAGCTGTGGCCCCTTTAGCTGCCTCCTGTTTACCCCCAGCAAACCCTGCTTGGTTCTCGTTAGGAAGGTTCACCATCAGAGCTTGCCATTGGCACACTTGCCCTGCCTTCTGTTTTTAAAACTTTCCCTCAAGTTAGGTTTCCTAGCACAGCTCCCCAAAATATGGCACCAGTGTCTGCTCTTTCCCAACAGAGGGCATGCCACATGAAACCAAACAATTGCTAGTTTGCCTGTTTATCCTGCATGACCTGATTCTAGCTTCAGAAATAAGGAAATTCCTTGCTGTTTTTTCCTGGTATCTCCTTGGTGCCATCTGAGAAGCACAAAGGAGGCAGAGAGGACCAAAGGATTTCGATGAAGGAGAACAGCAGAAATTCATAAAGAAGAGTTTTCCATTTGATGTGGGACATTTCTAAATCCCTTGCTGTGGAGATGCAGGGAGACACACTGTAACATCTCTACCTGTTGTGAGAGAGAAAGCAGCCTTTCTTTGGCTGGAAAACTGTGCCATTTTTCTTGGTTTTGGCTGCAGTTATTGTTTATATATATTGGTATGGCTGCAGTTATTGTTTTTATACATTGGTATGGCTGCAGTTATTGTTTATATACATTGGTATGGCTGCATTTATTGTTTATATATATTGGTATGGCTGCAGTTATTGTTTATATACATTGGTATTGCTGCAGTTATTGTTTTTATATATTGGTATGGCTGCAGTTATTGTTTCCCATTTTCTGCATCGTTTTGGGGTGAGTGGTCTGTCCCTCTCTGAGGCCAGGTAGCAGATGAATCATCCCTTTCCTGGCACACTTTTGAGACGGGTTATTTCTCTGCCTGCACTGAGGTATTCCTGGGACAGTTTTTATCTCCATGATGCTGGTTTAGGTGTCTAAGCAGCTGCTGGACTATGAGGTTCTGAGGTCTTGCCTACAACAAGGCCAGCACCTCTCAAAAAGCATGTGAATCTGTAATTCCTGGGGCACTGTAACCTTCTACCCTGCTCCCCACACATTCCTAGGGGAATGTGCAAGCCCCACCTAACAGACCCTGCAGATATTTCGACTTTGAGAGCAGCAAGAGCTTGCATAAACTTTCTTGCATTTTACATCCCTTTCTTTCATTGTGAGATATTGAATTGTGACATCAAAGAGTTAATGTGGACAGAAATGTTTGATCTCCTTCTACTTGAACTTATTACATTTTGAATTCTGATACCGTTACAGTGAAGCTGTAAATTTATCTTGAGGTAAGCCAGCAGAAAGGCACTATTTTCTAGTTAGTAGCAGCCATTCTGTTCCTTAAAAGAAATTTGGGACAGATGTGTCTGTCTTATTATTTCAATGAATGCAGGGAGAAAATGTATTTTATTTCTTATTAAATAAATTTGCCTGTTCATCTCAGTATGTGGGACTGTCAAAGTTTATAAATTTGGCAGCATTTTAACATGATCATTCTGTTTTTCTTTAAACCAAGTTATTAAATTGATATATTTTTATAAAAAGCAGAGGGTGATGGAAATTTTTTTTTCCATCTTTTGACATTTGATTTACTGTTAGGGGGTCTCAAGTAACACTGTATCTTAAATCAGAAAGATAAAAACCCTTCCAAAGACTGCTGAAAACCGACCAGAGTACTGGGATGCACTGGGTAGTTTGCAGCAATGCTGGTGAAATAAGGTGTGTTTGGATTTTGATACTGGGATTTTTTGTGCTAATGCATTTTCAGAGTTTAACTGTCCCATGGCTTTAAATTTGCAATCCCCATAAAGACCCTTTACACCACTTGCAGCAGTGGCTGATCTGGTGTAAGTGCAAATAGGGTGCAGCCCTGACTCTGAAAAGTTCCCTTTTGTGTCAAAAAATGCCCCAGTTCCTACAGAAACAGTGAAGTCAGAGTTCCCATGCTGGGCTGGATGTTTTTCCAGCCACAAAGTGCCACCATTCCCAACCAAAGCTCTCTCTTGAAGAAAACACTTGGGTTTGTTCTGTTGTGACAAGGGACTGGGACTGGGGGAAGAGGTATTAAAGCAAATCTTCAGACCCAGAACTCGGTCTGAAGGAGGGACACACTTCTTTTATCCCAGTCTTTGCAATTATGGTGATAGTTTAACTTTCTAACAAACATAAGCAGGCATTTCAGTGGGGAAAGTGGGGAAATTGAGAGCAAAAAATTAATTTATGGAAAGAAAGATGCAGACATGGTAAGATGATGAAATCTGTTTTCAGTAAGCAGCAGGTCAACCCTTCTGCAAGGGAAAGCAGCGGCTCCTTGCTGCTCTGCAGGGCTGCACACACCTCCCATAAAAGAAGGATCATCACAAAAATCACAAATTAAACCAGTGCATCAAGATTTTCATTTGTTCCATTGATTCTTGCAGACAAATCTGTTTAGTTCTATCCTCTGCTGCTTTATGCCCTTGATTCTCCATTAACCTTCAACAGACTGGAAAGACCCCTGATATGGGGGAATTGCTGAATGCCCCCATGTGCATGGCTGGGAGTGGAATCAGACCCACAATCTGAATATCATGTAAATCACATGTTGCTAAGAGTTTGCCCAAAAGAGGTCTCTCTTCCCACTTTTCATGGATGAACAAGTTTGAGCTTAGATAAAATTTCCAAAGGAATTTCAAACTGATGGGCAAGGTCAATATTTCAGCATTTGCTGTAATCCCAGAACAGAACAGGGTTTGCAATTGTGGAGATATCCCATGAGCAAAAGCATTTAAAAATTGCTAATTCAGAGACCTGGAAATGTTCCTTTGGGCATTTCTAATCAAAAGGTGGTGTTTCACATGGTGAGAAACAGGTCCTTAGTGCATCATGAGCTGTGGTCTGGGCAAAGAACATGTCCCTGAGTTACAGCTGGACAAGCAGGAGAATTTAACTCTGTTCCTTGAGAAGTAAGCCTGGCAAATTAAATTAATGCTGCCTTGGTCCAAGGCAAAGCTTCTCAACTAGACTCCAGAATGAACCTGTGAGACTGAAAGTGTTGCTTCCCACTCAAAATCCACTGCTGGTTTGTTGTGTGGCTGGATGTGGCTTTGGATGAAGAGCAAATCCCAGCAGAGGGAAGAACAGGGAGGTAATGGTAGAGATAAGTGCTGGGACCACAGTAAATCACTGCTACCTGTGAAATGCAACCTGTGTTTAGGAGTGAATTCTGGGTTATATTTTAGCCTGAGCTGGTGGTCTGTACACTGCTATTAAATGCCCTCTCTTCTGCTGCCTTGTGATAGAACAACATCCTCCAGAGGCCACTGGAAAAAGTTTATCCCAGCACAAGCACTACTTAAATAGTTTTTAATGTTCATCTCATATCTGTCCTCTGTAAAGTGGGAATAATGCCATTTGCTTAGCTTTGTGATATTCACTGACATATTATGGCAAAAGGTGTTCTGAAAAGTGAGCCAGATTTTTTTGTTTGTTTGGTTTTCCCTCTATTAGATGAGAAATTTCTTTCTCATTATAGGACTTTTTAGCAGGGCCTGTTGCCTGTTGTCATGCCATGGACAGGAATGAATGCCACCTGCTCCTCAGAGCAGGCAGAGGGTGAGGAGCATGGTCTGCCCAGGTCAGGAGTACCACTGGACTCTGCAGCAGAGAGCTCACCCAGGGAGGAGGGACAGTGTGTCTGGGGCACCCTGTCCATGATCCACCATCCCTTCATGCCCCACATGTCCACAGCCAGCATTCGTTCAGTCACAAAAGCAAACAGCAGTTCTGGGAAGAAGAGACCCAACTGTTATCAAGGCACTTCACTTTTAAGTGGCTGGCCATGCCATGCTGGTGGTTTATATGGAGAAAGAGTGATAATAGTTAGCAGTGAGAACAACAGTTTTTCCACCTCTTATCTGGGGATAATGGTGGAACATTGCAGGGTTGGTTTTTTTTTCACCCTCTTTCCAGCACCTGTCCTTATTTGTTGAACAATTTATAGCTCCATCTGAAGTATTATCCTGCTAACAGTAGGAGGTATTTGCAGTGCAGCACAACATAATCCTCCCCTCAGAGATTAAGACTATTACCTCATTGATGCTCCCAGTCCCTGCCAGCCTTGGCATACCAATGTACAGCATGAATGCAGGTTTGCTGCATAATAGCTCACTATGCTACCAGCTAAGCCACTGAATGCTTCTACAGTCATTCCTTTTATTAGGAGAATGACATGACAGTAATAATGGGTAATGAATTCTGTTAATGAGATGACTTATTTCAAAAGTAAATAAAGCTCAGGTGTCACGTGAATGAAACATTTGAAATATCTGCAAATGTGATTTAGTCAAATGTTCCAGGGAAGAAAAAAAAAACCCACACAAGCCCTCCTTTGAGGCAGCTGTGACTGAGTGGGCAAGATCCACAGGCAGGAAAGGAGAGCAGTGAGGCTGTACATGCAGTTTGACACTGTCCCTGGGCAGGGGATTGATAACACCATCACAGTACAGGTGCATTTGGCCACGCTGAAGGTGTGTAACTCTCACACCCCGAGGCTGTGCTCCCATTCCCACGGGTGTTGGGGTGGGAGCAGCTCCCAGCAGGGGCTGCAGCCACTGGAACAAGGTTACAAGGTCCCTGCAGCTCAGTCTCATCCAGTGATGGCTTTCCCTCAATTTATCACAGGAAGCTCTTGACTTGGTTGAACTAAAGCCAAGGGGAATACAAATGTCCACTGGTGTTTCTATTAAATTATATTTGCTCCTTTTCCAATTTATTCTTCTTCCTATGAAGAGGCAACTTCCACATCTTTTCATGTAGCACAGAAATATTCATGTAATCTTTCTCTCCTCATGTTCTCAAGTGACTGAGCTGTGTTTTGCTTCATTTTTGCAAACCAATCCACTGCCCTGGACAAACCAGGTTTGTAGTTTGGTTTATCATACATGAAAATGTTACCAACAACATCAGCATCACACAGAGATCCAAACAGACATCACTGAGGTTGTGGGGAGGATGCTAATATTGGAACTGTCAGACAGCCTTTGTGAAGCTCAAGGTTCCTTTATTGACCATAAAAGCATTAAAGCATCAAAGAAAGAGACTACTTGGTGTCTACAGGCATATTTATCTTCCCTAAGATTTTTTGCCCTGATGTGGACTCTGACTACTGCACATCTTTAATGCATTTACCCTCACAGTATGCCTGTGAGACACAGGAGAGCTACTATTTGCATTTTGCAGAAATTCTGCAGTTCTGTGAAACAGAAAGCTGAAACCTTGGGATGGCTTGGGATGGCTCCACAGGCTTCCTTCCCTGTGGACTCGGGGCACACTGTGGGCTCTCACCTCCAAAGAGAGAGAAGCAGATTGAAGTCAGGTGCTTCTATGGGAGAGGGGAAGGGGCAGAGGGAAGGTACAGAGAGATGTGGAAGTGGAAGAAGGTTTGGGTGCATGACCTGATATGTTTTTCAGCCAAGCCCTATGGAGCTGCTAAACTGGAGTACGAATCTCACACAAAACAATCACAAAATCTGGGCTGTCCTTCAAATTTCAGCATTGCTCCTCTTTGAACCGAGGAGGGAAATGTCCCAAGAGTACAGCAAAGGAGAATCAGCCTCTTTGGGAGGGCTCCCAAACCAGCAGGGCATCTAGAAGATGGTGAGACAACTCCATCAGGGCAAAGCTGGCAGGGCTGGCACACGCCTTGCACTGAGCAGTGCTGCCAGCCCCTCACCAGCCTTCCCAGAGCACTCGGGGGGATCCAGGCTGTGGAGAAGCTGCCCCGCTGTTTGGTTGTTTAAGCTGTGGCTGCAGAAGAGAAGAAAAGCAAAACCATGGGTTGATTTATATCTCTTGGTTATTGTAACTCATTCCCAAAAGAAACAAACAAACAACCCCAAACATTTTAGAACTTAACCATTTTAAAAAAGGCAAAGTGCTTATATCATTTTCAGTAATTAAAGCATGAGCAGAAATTAAAAACTCCCCTGGCTCTTTTCATTTGATGATTTTCAAACCTTTTTTTTTTTTTTTCCCTCTCATACTCCCTGCATATTTCATTCCTCACAATCCTGTCCCCATTAGTGGTGATGACAAAGCTCCCATTGCTCCCCATGTGTGGGAGAATCACACTGTAAGTATGGATTTAATCACCAACCTTCAAAGTGACTGAAGAGGCAGATAGATGGGATTCCTGGGGAGATTTTCAAAAGTGAATTTTGACATCCTGGCTCTTTGGAGAGCGTTGCTGCTCTTTTCTCAGACGTTCTGTGGAGCCTGCCCTCCTGGGCCCAATTTCAGGTGCCGAGGTACAGCTGGGTAAGTGGTTCCAGCGCCGGCCTCGGGGCGGGCACCCCTCGGGCTGGCACTGCAGGGATGCTGCCAGGCTGCAGCTCCAGCCCCGGGCTGTGACCCCCAGCGAGGGAAATTCCACCCCTCTGCCATTTCCCACACCAGCAGCCCTCTGGAAATGCTGACTCGTGATTTCTGGGGGGGAAGTGGCCGAGACTGCCTCGGATTCCGCTGGAAAGAGCAGATCAAAACTTGGCCATTATTCCCTCTCAAGCATCTCTAATTAAAACCAATAATGGGGTTAATTAAAATGCATGAAAGGCAGGATGTTCAGCACCGAGCCAACATTTCTTTCTCAGCCTGTGCTTGGTATGTGCAGGTGAGTCCCTTCATTAGCCCCTGGCCAGGGCCTTGCACACCACATGTGCCTCGCCAGGGGTGTTGGTCTGTGCTCATAGCAACAAAATTAACATCACAGCTATTCATTTTCTTGATATTGTCCTGTGGTTTTTTTTTTTTTTTTTTTGAACCAGTGGCAGGTATTTTCAATCTTCTTTTATTTCTATGCATAGAAAGGAAAAGTTTTGAATAATATCTGCACAAAAGAACAGAAAACAGCTCCCTTCTACTCATAAAAATTTTATTTTTATTTTAATTTACACATTTAGGAAGCTTATCTCTGAATACCAAATGAACCCACCTACTTTAGTTTGCTCATTAAGTATAATTTTATATGCATGAAGTGGTATTTTTGAGGCAATATTAGTATTGGCAGTTGGGTTCTGAATCCATAGCTTTGCCTAAGGAAGTCAATGGAAAAATGTTCATTTATTTCAGTGACAGTAAGATTGGACCTCAGTGAATAGTTATCTATCTGTGCATGAAAACACAGCAGTGCCTGTAAGGAGATGTACAGATATTCGTCTGTTCACACTTTCAGGCAATCTGAAGAAGCACTCTTCTTCCAGCTAAATTATAGGAACACCTTACACTTCACCAAATAACTTCCCAGGACAAATAGAACAAAAATAGTAAGGCACCAGTGTATGTACTTATTAGGAAAAATAGTGTTGCATGAAAACAATACCTGCATTTTAAGAGGTGAATTTTGTTACGTAGGTTAAGGTCTGAAAATGAATGGCTTGTGCTGGTTCCTGTGCTGTCAGGGCTGGGGAAGGGCGAGATCCTCCAGCTTAGCTGTGCTGACAGTGTAGTGGTCAGGGTGTGCTTTCATCAGCCTACCTTTTACTCCACTTGGTGGTAGTTTTACTCTGCTGGTCAGAAGTGAACTGCTGCCTTTGTGCATGTTAGCAGGGCTAATTATCAGGGCTCGACTGAGGGAAGTAGCAGAAAGTTAATATGCAAATGCAGAAGGGATTGTTTATTTCTTGTGCACGTTCCAAGGCAGCAGTGCAGCCTGCACCAGCAGAAGCTGGGAGCTGCACACAGGCTCCCAGTACAGCGAGCACTGGCTCCCAGCACAGATTCAGCAGAGTTCAGATGGCAGCACTTGTGCTCCTAAGAAGCCCATGAACTAGAGACAAATGCAAATTCCTCCATTATTATGGATTATCTTCATTTATTAGCTGTTTACACGTGCCTTGATAGTAACTGTATGTGCCTGTGAAATCAGCTGCGTGGTAGCTGTTTAAATGTCAGTCCCCTTCCATTGACAGGGTGGTGTTTTTCATAGACAGTTTGGAAGTTTCTTCTTTTCTTTTTTATTTTTTTTTTATGGCTCAATGTTGATTGTATCAGCAAAGCTATTATGCTGAGCCCCTGCAGTAATTTGTCAAATAATCATCTCCTGGCACTTTTTTTTTTTTTTCCTGCAAAGGCGCTAATGATCCCAAGCATGATTAATAAGTGAACTCAGCTGTTGTTGCCGGGAAGTTTTGGTACATTCAAGGAATCGTGACCTGTATAAAAAAAACAACTCTGGGAAGAGCAGAAGTCGGTTGTACTTCCCAGAAGGAATGCAGGACCTGTAGCCGTGTTTCCTTTCACCCTGCCGTGCTGTTTTAGGAGATCTGGGGACAGTGACCTTGCTGGGTCATTCCTGGGTCAGCTGCTCATCCCTGCTGCTGCTCCAGGCACGCTTCCCCAGCCACCACGGGCAGGACCCGACGGCTTCTGTAGGGAACAGCACTGTTTATAAAATAAATATCAAATCAGATCTCCATTTTGCACCAGCAACAAGCCACTAGGACTCCAGCAGCTGTATATTTGTTGAACACCCGCCTCCTGCGAGCAGAAATTGCACCTTACTGAGGAGAAATAAAATACAGTCCACCAGAGACTCTGCTGCAAGGTGTAGCTGCTTGTGTATGGGCAAGTAATGACTTGCGTTTTCAGCTGCTCCTTAGTAAGAGCCTTAGTAATTGGAATCAGTTATTCAAAACATCTCTAAATGTGATTTAAATGGCAAGGATTTAATAACATAGAAAGAAGTCATTACAGAGGTTCAAGCAGGGGAGAAGGGAATTCCGTTTTTCAGAGCAGAGGGAGAAAAATAAAGCAATTACTTGATGTAAAGGCCAGAAACAGGACTCCTGCTGTCACAGAGAAATCAAATCTGTCAGCAATTAGTGGGATCTTAGGAGGCAAAGAACCCTTCAGTGTTGAACAGTGAATAAGGGGTTAGCAATTATATGAACTGATAAAAGTGTTCTGGTTTTCAAACAGCAGGTTAACAAGGCTTACTTTTTTCATAACTTCATGCAGATGTGATGAGTCACACTTTGTGACATTTTTCAGGAGGACTGTATGAAAAGGTAAGGAAATAATAAAATACATTGCCTTGCTTTTGCATTTAAGATGCTGCTGACTTACTTATTGCAAAATAAGCCTTGGCACAGCGATGGGACCAGCCTCGACGTCTGTCACTTCTCACCGGGCCAGGCAATAACTTACTGATCTCTGCCTTTAAAAGCACTGTTTGTCTTCCATATGTGAGCACTTGTGTGACAAAAAAACCTCAAACATGAGTATAGTCAGGTCTCATTCCATTTGACATCAAAATATTCAGAAATCCCAGCAAAAGGTATTTATTCCCTACCAGATTGATTCCTGAGCAGGGGAGTTCACCCAGGGAAACGGAAGCAGACGTGATTGTGCCTTTCTAGTCTCAACTCCAGCTAATGCTTTAAACACTGTGTAGACATTGCATGATTAATTTGCACAAGAAAGAGAATATTTATAGGAAACCAAAAGATGAGGGGACTTTGTATGTCAGAGCAGCTGAGGCACAACTAGAACTCTGATCTCATGCTTTTATTGACTTCAATAGGGAACTTTAGGAAACAAGGAGCAGAAAGGGACTAGAAACCAGATATACACCCTATACCTTGAATAATGTATAGGAAACAGTGTGCTTTGAAGAGTTCATCTTCATCCTAGCCTATCCTATTTTGTTCACAGGCACCAAAGCCCTTCAGAGCAGGAAAACAAAGGAGCTCTGGCAGTTTCAAAAGGCTTTCTCTCTCAAAACAGAGGGATGAAGTGTGTCTAGACTGAGATGCAAAATCCTTCTGGAATGTCTAAAGAAATTAGGGCTATTGAGATTAGCAGGGAAAGCCTTTCAGTGGGATCAACATTCACAGAGAGCATTGCTTTACAATCATCTCTGAGTGCCCAGTTCATCCACTGAAGAAAAAGCCTCTCTGGCTTTATATTGGCTGCTTGGTGAGTCAGACTCCTACAGGCAAAGAGTTTCTGAGCTCCTCCAGGCTGCAGGAGAAACAGGAGTGGTTTGAGCCCCACCAGTGAGTTGTGCTGCTCCTTTTTCCCCTCCAAGACAGAAAGCAACCCAAGCACTGGCTGCAGAAAACACGTGGTCTGAAGCCCCAAGGTGCTCCATGCTATCACCCCATTCCTTACAGCACACAGGAGAGCATCATGCCCACCTCTCATGGTTTTTAAGAATATGGTGCAGTGCAGAGCTGTGCTGGCACTGCACTGTGTGTTAGCATATTGTTGGGGGCTGTCAAAAAGGTGAATCAGAAGTTAAAGAAAACCAACAGAATCAAAACCTCGATCCAGAACAATTTCTCTTACCTAAGAATCTTACAAAGGCATCCTTTGCAGACTGGGGAGTGGGGGAAATAACAGATATTTCTATTGAGAAGCTGCTATTAGCTTCCAAAAGGCATTAAAATCTTGTATCAAATCAACATGGGGAAAAGGTGTCAAGTAACCTTGTCACCTTGGAAAAAGAACATCTCAAAAGAAATTCAGCTATACACTAAGAATATTACTAAAAATCCCATGAACTTCATTGATTTTCTAAGTGATTTTTATTTTAGGTTTTTCATTATATGTATTTTAGGTCCTAAGAGGGTTTGGAAACCACTTAATACAAAAAATACCTAAAGAAAAAAAAATGAAGCACTAGAGGATGAACCTGCATCATTATGTGAATACATATTTATTTTTAAAATAATTTAAACTCTTTGAAAGAAAGTACAAATTTCAGGAGTTTGTGTACTGTGTGGTGTTCTAAAAAACCCTCCATTTTCCAAACTGCATTGTGGATGAATTTATCTGAGCCCATTTTTTTTTGCATCTGGCAAGATGGGGGATGTACATGGGAGAGAACAGTGTTTCCTAACCCTTAGCCTATCACCCTCTTTTTCTCTCCTGTGCACCTAAAGGATTGCTTGAGCTGAGTATCACACTATCTGTGAAGAGCTCCTTTTCTGATCCCCTGCGCCTTCTCCAGGATGAAGGAAAGCTTCCAAGGAGATTCACTTTCAAGGGAATCCATCAGGTTGCTCTGAGCTGGGTAAATCCTGTGGATGTCATATCAAACTGCTCGAGATAGCTTCCCATTCCATCACCTTTTGAACCCAGTCCTCTCTGATCCACACGTTTTCGGTTCCTGATGCTTGTGTTAACACGCAATTACCACCGGGCTCAGCAGCCATCCACGTGCTCCTTATCTTGCCAGATCAGGCCCCAGTTTAGGTGTTTCACAATCTCACATTAAGGAATTACTGAATAGCAAGTGCCTGTTTTAAAACAAAAGCATAAATCTCACAGAGCAGATTTTTACATCAATCTCCTTAGGGCGATGAGAAGTGATGAAAGAGTGATTATCAAAAAGAGAGGTGAAGAGAAGAAGAGGCCAAATCTTGGCCTGTGTGATGAACCTGGAAGGGGTTTGTGTTTGACACCTCCTGTTTTGCTTCCAGCAACTGGCAGTGAAATGTCTCTTCTAAATCCAAGTGCATGGAGACTGTCCACTCCCGAGGGAAGATCCCTCAGTGCTGAGAGCTTCTCTGGGGTGTGAAGGGTGGGAGGAGGGTTCTCCATGGGCTGTTGCATTGTGTCAGCAGCTGATGTCTACAGTTTCAGCAGAATTTTCTCAGTTTCTGGTCCACATCTTGGAATTTCTAGGAGGCATCCTGTCTTATTTTGGGAGTCACATATCCAAAATTAGCAAGAATGAGATTCAAATTTCAGTTTGAAGTTCTGAGTTTCCCACTTTCCTCAGAGCAGAAATCCACAGGATTCAGTTCTGAAGGAGCTACCAAAAGCTAGAAATCTTGCTGGCATTCCAGCTGTCTCTGCCTTCTTACCTGGGGAAAATTAACAGTTTCTTGGGAAAATCTTTGATGGAAACCAGCATGACTTCACATTTCTCTGACCTTCTTTCGTTTGGCTTCAGCACTGAACGTGGCACAAAGAGCACACTTGTTGCACTGCACTGCTTGCTGGTCATGGACAATTGTCAGGTTTTTATGGGGATAGAGCTGTCCTGGCTGCTGTCTAAGAGGAGTTACCTGCTGTGTAGGGCACACAGTGCCCCTTCCATGGATCAGGGAGTGCCTATGGATGCCTTGGCCATCCCTAGGACATGCTACCCAAAAGCCTTTCCAAAAACAGCTCCTTAAACTCAGTTCACTGATTTTTTTTTTACTGTGCAAGGCAGCACCCATCTGTTGTTTCCCATGAAAATTTGTGTAGGTAGAGGGAGAAGAATTTATATTTGCTACGATATTATCTTCTTTTTCTTCTTGAAAGAGAAATGACATGGATGGACTTACACTAAACAATCTGATGCCAAATTCCATCCAATCAAGGGATCAATCAGTTCAAGTCAGTGCCTTGGGAACTGCAGGCAGAGAGAGGACTGTCATCGAAGCAGGGCTGTGCTGGGACAGGCAGTTTGATAAATAGTTTCCTGTGGGTTGTGCTGGTGCTGAGTGGATGCAGGGGGTGCCTGTGCTTCCTCCAGGGAACCTGTGGCATCCCCACGGGGCTGTTTTCTCAATCGCTCTCCAGATTTCAGTGACTGAGATCTTATCTCGGGCAACTTTCATCCTCCAGTATCCACAAACACTTTGCAAAACAGCACACAGGGTATCCATAGCTATTTACCACTTGGTAAACTGATTGCATCAGGCTGGAGGAGGAAATTTATTTCCTTGTGAAATATGATCTCATAAAAATCCCTGGGATGGCAGGCATTGCAAGGCACCGTGCGTGGCATTGCTACCCCCAACAGAGGCCCGAGATTTAGCTCAATTATGCTGCAGTTTGCCTTCAGTAAAAGGGATTTTTCACAGATGAAAGCTCAAGTGTAGGGAGCTGGGGAGACCCAGTTTGTCCCCCACCAGCTCACTGTGCTGGGTGGGGAATTTGAAGGGCCGAGTTCCTGACCAGGAACCTGGGGAGAGGAATTCTTTTCAGGTAGGTCAGCAGCAAAGTTGCAAAATAACCTGTGCTGTACAGAGAGAGGCCTCTCCATTTCCAGAATTCCTGTTTGCTTTGTCGCAAACCTTATCCTGATTGCGGATTTGAGGGATGGTTTAAAATAAATTAAAAAAAAAAAAAGTCACTTTCCCCTGCATGCTCCCAAAGAGCAGTTTGTTAAATTTCCCTGCCCTTGCCTCTTCCCTACCCTTGGCTGTATTTGATTTGCCAACAAAGAGCATCGTGGTCCTGCTGACCCCAACATATTTGGCCAGTTTGCATCCGAAAGCAGCGGCAGGAGCAGAGGGCTTTGTGCCTTTCCCAGTGGCATTGTTGGGCCAGAGTCACTGGAAGGCTGGAGTTTGGAGCAGCCTGCTCAGCATCCCAGCTCTGGAGAGTGAAAGGCACCAGTCGGGGCTCATTACCGGGCAGGATGCAGGGCATTGTGTGCTGCGGGATCCCGGGCTCCGGGACAGCGCCTGCTTTTCTGCCTGGATGCTCAGGTCTCGCTTTCTTTGCATTGTCCGGAAAGAAAGGACACTCGGCACGTAGGGAGGAAGAAAGGAGTGTAATTTGTGAAGGAAATATTTCCACTGGCTAGAGTTTAAATGGACAACATTGGTATTTAGTCAGCTGCTTCGCTCTAGAAATTGTATTTATTACCTTATAAAATGTTTTAAATAATGCTGGTCCCTTCCTTTCATAGATTTTTATGTATTTTTATCACTAGCTGTTGACTTGACTGCCTCATTCCAAAAAAAAAGTTACAATTTTCTACATAAACATGATCAAACCCAGAAATATATTGCTTTTTAAAAAAGGAAAGGAAAAGTGTTGCCATAATTATTTTGAGCTTTCTAGATTTAAAAAGGTCAGCTATTTCTGTGAGCTTTTAAAAGAGTGATGAACCAATGGTTTTAATCTAGATTGTTTTAGAGTGATATTGAGAGAGCCCTTGTTCATATGAAAAACGAGATAAAAATAGTTTCAAAAATTAGTGTTTTTTTTTTTTTATTTTTTATTTTTTATTTTAAATGCAGAAGACAAACAAGGCTGTTTTAAATGAGTGTTAACTTGCTGAAGAGCATTAAAAACTACTAAAATGTCAGCAGCCATACCAGAGTCACAGCCACCTTTGGTTCCAGACGAGCTCCCAGCCAGAAGGCCTCGAGCACATGGCTCTCCTGGGTGAATGGCAGAGGCAGGAGGCTCTGGGGGAGGTACCCACATACCAGAGCAGGGCAGGCACACAGCCACCTGCAAAGGAAAGGCAGACAGTCCTCGCAGAAGCAGCATTTATAATATATATACCGCTCATTAACAAGTCAAGCATTTTAAATTAATACTTTGCCAGCTCATTTGTTTTCATTCGGGAAGAAACTATTCTGTGGCTTTAAATCACCTTTTCTGATGGGTTCCTGATGCCACGGGGCTCGTTCCTGTGGAAAAGAATCCCCCTTGGCTCCGGGGATCTTCGGTCAGGTCTCGGTGTTTTTCAGTTTGAAACCCAGAGCCCATCCATCATCCTGAGCCTTTGTTCTGGGGCTGAGGGACACGCTGTGGACACTTCGGCAGCCGCCTGAGATAACAGCCCAGCAGGTGGTAATTACTGTGATTAACCACTGCTGCTCACCTTCAGATTTCAGCCAGTCTCTCTGTTTTGGGACATCCTCTTTATTGCAGTGCCTTCCCTGGGCACTCAGTGCAAACCCCTATCTCTGTTTTGAGGATATTTGCAGTTTGCAAACCCTTTCTGTGCCCTGGATGCAGTTACTGGTGGATTTATACAGCACCTGGTGTGACCTGGTGGAAGCCCCATCATTTGTATTTTAAATTATGTCAGCCACTAGAGTTGTAATTTGGTGTTTTCTAAGCTGTACCTGCAGTTACATTTTTCATCAGTTCAGTCACTTGTTGCACAGACAGAAAGAAATTTAACCACAAGCACTGATCTTCCCCTCTGTTAACCTCAGGGCTTCCAGCTTAGCTCCTCCCTGCTTCTAAATCATTGTTTATTGCTATTTTTACAGGAGAAGATTAATGGACTAAATGGGCACAGGTAATTCTGCATTGTTCGAAGTCTCTTCAAATAGCACCTGCTGTAAATTCTTTAGTGCCTCTTATCTCTGCAGCAAATCTCGCTCTTTAAACAGTTTGTTCGGTGGAGGAAGGGGTGTGAAGGGTCACAGTGCCCTGGGAGCTTTGCAGAATCATCTCTGAGGCTTTCTGAATGCTGTGCTGTTGGCTGGGAGGGTTTTTTCAAAGGTTCTCAGCGTTCTGCACCTACCTGAGCCAGGGCACCTCTCAGAGTGAACTTAGGCTGCTGCTCCAGGGTTCAGCAAGGCTGTGGGAGAAGTGCCCACACCAGTGGTTTGAGACATTTCCTCCTGCTCTGTGATTTCCTCGTGTTCCTCACGTTCAGCTCTCAGCTGTTCCAACAGCCTGGGGGGGGGATGCAACTTCACCCAGATACAAAGCACACAGGCACAAAAAGAAAATGCTTGAAAAATCGCAATGACATGGTTGTGTTGGTAGCTTGTGATTCTCTGAAAGGAAATGTGCCTAGACAATGAGAATTGAGCCAAGATGCTATATTTTCCAGGCAACCTTTTTTAGCCTTCAAAGAGACTCCTTGGAGAAGCTGCACACCAGTAAGATACCTTTGTGATGCCATCATTTTTTGCAGTGGCTAACGATGCATCAGGTAGATGGGCTTCTGCTGCAGCGGGTTGAGATGGATGGATGGCAAGAGACAGAGAATGGAAAAGCCAAGCAGCAGAAGGCACAGGGATGGCAAGAGACAGAGAATGGAAAAGCCAAGCAGCAGAAGGCACAGCTCTGCAGTGGTGTGTGGGGGCAGGATGAGGGCTGCATGGCACAGCCAGGGGCTGGGCAGGCACCGGTGCCTCTGCAGCTCAGCCGGGGTTCAGGGGTGCAGATGGGCTGTGCCAGCCCAGAAAATACAGCCCTTCTGTGTCTAACTAGTTGCAGGTGGAGAACCATGGGCAACATTTCAAGAAGTGGCTTTGAAAGTTGGCCCGTTGCGACCATAAACAAGGAACTAAAGAGCTTTACAGTCTGTTCTTACAGCTTTTAATTTTCCCTCGCTGTTCGCAGATATCCGAGTACCTCGCACGCTGGCAGACAGGGATTTTGATTGTTCAGCCCTGGTTTTACATTTAATAGCCCTGCTACCTTCTCCCCACAGCGACCACGTTGTGCTCCCACACGTGGAACAGTTCAGGTGCCTGGTTTGCACAGGGGTGGGGGGTGATGGGGCTGGTTCTCCCTGTGAGCAGGATGGGCTCCCAGGCTTTCCTGGAGGCCACCAGGAGCCCACCACGAGCGTGGCACGGCAGGGAAGGCATCCCAGAGGACCCACTGCATCCTGAAAACAAGATTTCTGCCCGTTCCACGGCTGCTTTCCTGCCTGGTGGCTCCAAACACTCATTACCAACCCGTGCAATTTTAGAGCGACTCGTGTTTGCACGTGAGGACAAGGACTCATTATCATCGTCATCTACATGTTGTTGTTTTACACAGCAGCTGCAGTAGAGCGAGTGCACCGTGGTCAATAGTTTCATTTATAATAAAGTAACAAATTAGGAATATTTTTCCCATGACAATAAGTTTTATGCCAAGATTTTATGTAGCTTAAAGCAAGTTGTCAATTAGGCTACTTAAATTAATTTTTGGCAGCAGTTAATTGGAGCCTAGAGTCTTTTGTCTTTAAACAGCTAATCCTAAACAAGAAAATACAATGATTAAATGTTTCTTAAACAATATTATTCACAGAATTTAAAATATAGCATTTAATTAAGATTTGGACTTGTTAATATTTTTTTTTATTATTTCTTTAGAGAGATTAATTTAAATTTCTTCAAGTAGAATTGCTACCATGACTCTGATTAAACTGGCTTACTGCAAGGCTACGGTCTGAGACCCTCCAACACTTCTACAGCTCTTATAGCCAAATCATCTGGATAACTTCCTGAAGAGACATATATTGTCCTTCCAGAGAAGCAGGACATTCCCATTTGGAACTCCAGAAGTCTAAGAGCTGTGTTCACAGGATAAAAATGCTGTATTACTACACTCAGGTACTGCTAAATATGCTAAAGACATAAAAGACTTCAGTAAGGTTTCCCAGCATGGTTGGCTTCTGGGCAGGAAACCAAAACTTCTTAAAACCAGAAATTACAGAGTTTTACTTCAAAAAGGCCCTTGACCGAAAATTCAGTCCAAGGCTATGATTAGACTAATGTGCTTCATATCAATGAGAGCAGAGAGCTAGAGATCTCCCAGTCTTGATATAAAATTTTTCCAGTTCTGGAAATCTCCTGTATTCCTGATTAAATGTACCATATGGTATCATGAATTGCAGAGAAACGAGTCCTGATAGAGTAATACTCCTGATTGAATCTGTTCTTTATATCCAGCATCAGTTATGGAGAGTGAATTAAGGCACAGCTCTTTGGAACCTTACACTGGAGTCAAGATTAGATAATTGTAAAGCTTCCTATTATGAAATCCTGGGAGCTAATTTGTAATTAATGAATTAATTAAAGAGCAAAAAAGATGATGCATTTTAAATGATAAATGGATCTGGTCAACTTCCCTCTTATAATTCCATTCTTCTGTGCCTCCTTCTTTACTGACAGAAGGTCCCTCCTCATTTATGGGTTTTCAGACAAAGAAATGTTGAGATTCCTTGCTTAATGTCTTAATGTGCTTGAGCTCTTGAACTTTGCATTCTTGACCACCTCTTTGAAGTCAAGTAGCTAGAAAACTCTTCCCCTCACTTTAAAATAAAATGAAATTCAAATGCATTTACAGGACTTCAGCAACTGGGTCTTCAAGAAACCCATCAAAATTCATGAGTCATCCTAAAACCACAGGGGAAGCTGAGAATGCTGCTCAGGGCCATATGTCTCACAGGGAAAGAGCATTGCTTTTGAAATGGAATAACTGAGCCTGCTTGGTTCTGAAAATTAATAGGAGGGCTTCTCTTTTACAGTGGTGTTTTCTTATGTCTCAATATGATCCAGCACAGAAGTACTCAATGACTATACAACCACCCTCCCCCCCCCCGAAAAAAAAAGGTGTGAGTGACCAAAATCAATGGGAATGTTTTCATTGTCCAAACTGATTGAAACACAGAAGTCTTTTTTTTTTTTTTTTTTTAAACACAATTTCACTTATGAAAAACTGATTTTTGATTTGAGACCAAATTATTTAACTTTTAATGAAAGCCCATACATTGAAAAGATGGTCATCAAATATAGATTCAAAATATAGTATCAAGATCAAATGTTTACTCCTGGGCAACTGCTGAAAACCCCCTGAACTACATAAATTAAAAACAGATGCTTTAAATTAAAACACATAAATTACCGATGCTGATATTACTATAAATCTCAATGATGAAAATACATCAGTCAAGACTTTAAGGGAGATTCTAAAGGTTACATATAGGAGTATTTTCCATTATTAAACAAAGTGTCACCTGAAGAAGTTCCCTGGAAGAATGTAGGAGGACCAGTGCAAAGCATCTCAGGTTATTGTGACATGATTCAACTGCTATTTCTGTTTTTACTCTGAGTCAGTGCTGGGTATTTTAGGCAGCTCTTTGTTTAGTTTCTGGTGTGTGTTCAGTCTGAACACAGAGCCCTGTGCAGCTCACTCTGTTTCCAGCTGGACATGCACTTTCTCCCTGTTCAGAGGACACAGCTGGAACCAGTCACATCTCTGCAAATGAACTGGACTTTTAAATTCAGGCATTGCATCAGGCCTGGGGCTGCTCAGGGCCTTTCCAACACCAGTGTAATGTGCTTTTATTTCCACTAAATAATGGTCAAACCTTGTGTATATGCATGGAAAGCTTCCATGGCCTCAGGATACCACACTAGTTAAAAATATCCTTTATCTGGAGTAAACAGTAAAAACAAAAGCTATATTTATGGCTCATTATTTTAGAAGGGTGACGTTTACCTCCAGCTGGAATATTAGATTTTTGCATTAAGCAGCTTTGGGTTTGAACGGTCTGAAACAGTGCAGCAGTGCTGCAAACTGTATATGAGTATGATAAACAGATGTTATAAATATATAAAATGTGTGTATACATGTATAGCTGAGCTGTGTGAGTGCACAAACAGAGATATATTCTCACACATACATGCATGTGAATGTGCACATTTTCTTAACTACACACATATGAACCACTTTTTATTAAGAGAACCCAAATTTTCATATATTTATTCTAGCTGTTTATATGAAGTCCTCTTTGGTTTCCTTTAAAACCTATTTCAGACTTTTCTGTTATGACTGCCCAATATTTGTATTTAATACACTATATCTAGTAAACTGTTTCTCATCTAGGATTTTACTAGATACAGATGAAGTATTGCTTAAAGAGAATAAAAATCAACCCATAAAAAATGCACCTTGTAAATACCATAAAGTATTTCTTCATGAGTTTCTTTGAAATCTCTGTTTGTGTTATTATTTTTAACAATGATACAATCAGTGGGAACACAGTATCAGCAACTGGCACAGCTGGAGGTGGAAGAGGTAAAAAATTACAGAGATTTGCTGATATTTTTCCATGCTGTAATAGTTGAAGAACATTTGAGCCACTCACAATCCTTGATTTATAAACTGACAGCACAATCTTTTTCTGATACTCCCCTGTCCCCCCCACACAACAATTTCTATTTCTGTACGAAGGAAGATATTTTTTATTGTAAATTGACATTACCTTCTTGATGACTGAACTGCCTGAAGATGATTTGTTGGTTTTGGACATCCAGCTACCATTAATTTATCATGGGATTGGGTGTCAAACCCTACAGGTGTCTTTGGAAGCATTGAAAAACTGTGTTGCATAAACAGTAATTTAGACAGAGTGGGTTTTTTGTTCATTTGAACACTACCTGTAAACAGTAAAATCAGTGTCTTTGGCAGTGAAAATTCATGTATAGTCTGATTCAGTCAGCTCTGCTCTCTGTCTCTAAAGGCAGACCTAAAGTGCCCTAGGATGGCTTGCACAGCCCAGATGAATTTCCATGTTTCTTTTCTTTGTATAGAAACGAGAGCTTAAAAAAAAGCTTCCTACGCCAAAAGCTCTAGCAGATTATCTTCAATGACAGGATTTCATTAATGAAGAATTACTTCTGTAAATCAGAGCTTCCAGAAAATAACCAAGCTAGAGACCCCCCACTTTTCCTGGTCACTTTTCCCCATAATCAAGAACATTGTTGAAAAAACATCTTTCCTATAACTGAAGTTCACCCAGCTATAACATCAAAATCTTTCTTTTTATTAGACTCTTTTCCAAAACATGTAGAAAAATGCCCAAGCTACAAAATTTTGAGCCTTCCTCACACCCTGCCTGCACTTCACCCTCGTGGTGACCACCACCCTCCACATTTTCAGCTGAACAACCTTTTAAAAACAAGACCGTGTACTTTCCTAATCCACATTTTGTCATTCTTCCTTTCAAGCTTATGCAGCAATTTGAGGCTGAGCTAACCTTCCTTTGACCTTGAAAAGGTAAGTGAAAACCCTATGTTAACAATTCTCCTCTCCCCTTGTTTGGGTAAACTGGGAGCCATGAGAGCCCTTTTATTGACTTTCACTGCGGTTTTCACCCTTGGCGGTACAACTGAACCTGCCCTGACCTTTTCTGACCAAGAGCCTTTGTCCAACAAACTGTTCAAAGCATCTTGCAGCCAGATGTGAGCCCCCACACCCTGCATGTCAGTGCCTGACTGTCCAGATCTGCTGCTGCCTCCCCTGAGCGCTCACACCACCAGGGATCACCCTCAGCCTGAGCACAGATAAGCCCCACTGGCCGGGTTAAGAAAATGACACCTGATCGTGGGGCTGCTCCTGTTCTCATGAGCTGCACCCTCTCTGCAGGCTCAGTTGGCTCTTGGAACAACTGCTCCAGGCTGAGGGAAATAAAAGCAGCACCTTCCACAGGCCACGAGAGGAACATGTGCTGTTCCAATCTCCAGGTTCCTCAGAGGAGCTCAGGAGTGCATTTGTGATCACCCTGCCTACAAAGCAGTGCACTGAGGATGGGAGGAGACTCCTGAAAGCATGGATCTATATAGTGCAATCTGCCCATCTGCCTGCCACTGAATAAAATAATCCTCTTTCTACATGGACAGTCATCTCTCAGCCTGCCTGGCAGCTCCTCACAGACATCTCACCCATCATCCCATATTTTTCTGTCTCAAAGACTGTCCATATAAACTCTGTTGTCTTTTGATACGTGTAGCACTGATCTGCCTAGAGCTTGGCTGCTTGGTTGGGCAGCTCATTTTGGTCTCGTGGCTGTCAGGATGCAGACCAAGCAAGGTGAATAAACACAAAGAAACAAAGCCCCTCCCTCTGCCTCAGCACTCCACAGAGCTCCCACTGACTTCTGCAGGCTTTGGATTAGATATTCAGGATTGTGATTACCCAAGATTCTTGGGATCACACTTCACTTCTTGGGTTCATTGCTTTATTTTGTCCTAGTTTTCTATGAGCAAGTACAGTTGGTCTTGGTTTCTGTTCACCAACTCTTTCAACCCCTTTCCAGTCTTTGCAGTTCTGTGGATGTATTCAGATCATGAGTTCTAATAAAGTACTGCTTTCAGTCCTATTTTGATCCCATTTTGATCTTCTTTTGGCTCATTTCTCAATATACTTAAGATGTCCCTGTGTCTGTCAACAACAAATATTTTTTGTTTTTCTCTGGCTCAGTGTTGAAAATCTTTGCTCATTGCAAACACAGCACTTTTGACTTTGTATTCACTCCGAGGTTCTCCTTGTACTTAGCTGCCATCTCTGTCTCCCTGCTCCACTTGACTACATCCAACATCTGGAGAGCAGATCTACCCCTGAAGTCAATCTGCCTCACATTATCTGGAAATAGCCTGGTTCCATTATAACAAGACCTTCACTGCCCCACTGCCTTCATGGCTGAAAGACATCTCAGCCAATGGGGGCATGGATTAATGTCCTGAAGGGAAAATGTGCAGACCTTCTAACAAGTCTTTTCTTCTCTGTATAAAGAATGATCATCAGCCAAAGCTTCCTTGTAATTCTTCAATTAAGTGTTCAAGATTCATTTTTATTGCCCCCCCAAAAAACGAGACTCAAGCAATAATGAACCCACTCTAAAAAATACTTGTTTAGTAATAAATCCACTTGAAGAGAAAGGGTTACTACCAAAGAAAGGGTTGCTACCAGGTTTGATCTACAAGCCAACCAAACTCCTGCCAGTACAAAGTGACATATCCTCACCTGGCAAAAATAACAGTGGGTATTTTTAACTTAAATATTCACATACCTATGAAATTTTCAGCCAGCTCTCCAGGATGTAATGTTGCTGATAGCCCTTGAAAAAAAAAAAAAACCTAACCAAAATATGAAACCTTCTTTCTCACCCCTCCGACCCCCGTCAACACTGTTCATTTGGATCAGGTGTTTTTGAAGTTTGCACATGGCAGTCTCATTTGCATTTAATGTCCTTCAGATTACTTCCTTTTTGTTGTGCTAAACACCTCTCTCAGTTGAGTCTAATTTGATGAGGTCATGCTGTGACTCCTGACCCTTTGGGCTCTAAATGAAACCATCTGACAAAAAGAAAGTAAGTGGAGGGAGTCTCTCGCCTGTTCGTGGACATTTGATATTTGCAGATGTGCAGCAAGTTTTACAGATGACTCTTTTGCCAGGCTAACACATGATTGGAGAGGTGCAAATAAGCGAATTCCTAGAGAGAATAAAACATTCCAAAAATAAATAGGTCATGGCAATCCGGTCTTCACCACTGTACTAGCTAAAATAAAAATAAATCATAAGCAAATATGACCATTATCTCAGCCAAGGGAATCCTGAATTCCCGAAAAGCTTTTACCCCCAAAATTACTTAATTTCTTGGTGTTTTCTTCAAATGTTTGTGGATGGAAACACCTGCATGGCTTGGCAGGGAGACCCTGGGATTGTCTGGTGGCTCAGGGGCAGCCCATGGTGCACATGGGAACCCTCCACCTGCTCTGGGCTGATGTGCTGCAGCATTTATGGAAAGGGTGAAGAGGTGCATATTTATTTCCAGTTGTCCCCAGCATGTGTCATAGGGGAGGTCAGCCTGGATGATCCCACAGTCCTCATCTGGCCTTAAAAGTCTGGATCTGTTACTATGGCTTTGAAACGCTCCCAAGCTCTGATCACTTCATTCCAGGATAATTTTGTGTAGAGGGAATCACTGGAACTTTAACACATATGGTCAAATAAAGAGCCAAAGTGCTATTCCAGACTTCTTTGGCCTCAAAATAGATTTTTTTTTTTTTTTTTTTTTTTTTAGACTGGAGTATTATGATATAATCCTGGAAAAGGAAATAAGTAAGCATGGAAGTTTTTTCAGAACACTTTATCAATGTTCTGCTGCTCATCACCCTTTGCTTTGAGAGGCTGGAAGTGGGACCGTGCTTAAATAATATTTGGGGTTCAGCCAGAATACCCTGAGACTCCCAGAAAGTCCTCATCAGTGAGCATTAGCAGAGGCCATATATCTCTTCTGATTTGTAACTCTTCCTGTGCCAACCCTCCCCACTTCCCCAAACACGTGTAATTTCCCCCATGAACTCTCTGGCTAATTGTACAGCTGCCTGTGGTATGCATGCCCTCCACAGAAAGACTAGTGCAGAATTATCTGAGTGCAGTAAATCATCTGGAGGTACACTGTAATTAAGTAGGAATATGCAAAGCATCAGACAGATTATCTTTGAAATGCATCAAAGTACATTATATTATAAAAAAAAAAATTAGGAAAAACTGCAGGTCATATATTCACTAAACTCCTCTACCTTATATGAAAATGAGTCATTTTCCACCATACCCTGGGGGTGAGGAGGCTGTCAGATGAAGAAATAAAAGACACTGCTAGTTAAGAAGAGCAGACCATGCCAAATCACTAATTAAAATTTAGATTTTTTTTTTTTAATGTAGAGAGCAGGTGCATATGCTAAAAGCTATTCTAGAACTGGACTAACTTTTACCTCACTTTTTCTTTAAATGTTATTTTGCAAACCTGAGTAAGTGCCTCAAAGACTCAATGTCTTACTGAACCAAAGTCTTAGATGCACTTACATAAAAGTGGAGCGCTCAGCAATGCACCCTGATTTTCAAGGAACATAATTTCAATCAATCTGACAGCCTCTGAAAGAAGTGGTTAAAAAAAATCAATTTTAAGATTATTTTAAAAACCATATCATTGATCAAATTATGCCATAATACTCAGGACTAAGATACAGATATATGAATATATTGAATTACATCTTAGGACAGCCCTGATTCTTGCATTTTCGGGACCCCACGTCTTTCCAATTGTCCAGTTCATTAACTCTGCACCTTAGAAGAGAATTTATTATCACTGCTGTGATATCACTATGATAATTCTGTGAAACTTTACCTACCTGACTCTGAGGTATCTTTTCCATTTTTATGTTAATTGAACAGCCCCAAAATGGTTATTTTGAAGTAAAGCTGTTGAGAACAGACAGGAGCAGTGGTGGGAATCACAGCCAAGCAGCCTCGCTGTCCTGGCAGTCACCACCTCCTCAGCACTTCCAGGATGTGAGCTATTTGGGACACATCCATTTCTATTCACACACCTCAAAATCCTCAGAAGAATTTGGGAAGAGGTTCACTCCCACTGCCTTCAGCAGGAATCACGGCAGGAACTGTACCAGGCTCTGATGAGAGATGCTGAAAACCCCAAAAGAGAAGCTGAAGGACTCAGCAAGTACAACATCCATCCCTTGGATGTCCACAATTGCATGGCCAGCCCCGAGGAACTGGGGTTTGAGGAGCAGCTCAGTCCTGGGGACACCTTGGAAAGGGAGGATTCAAAGAGAGCAAAAATCAAATACACACATACAGGCTGGAGACAACATTTCAGTGTCAGTGTTTCAGCCTAGAAAGGTAGGAATCCAAACCTGCATCTCAGCACATTCTGGAATGACATGGGAAAATGCATATTCATCAGGATTAGAGCAAATTGGGGCCTAAAGAAAGAGGGGGATTTTCCTTGTGTTTTGTAGCTGTCAGAGAGGTGGGCCAGAAGCACATGCATGCCTGCTAGCAAGTGAGAGCCTGCTGCTACCTCAGCCACTGGGGGCTTTTTCCAAAAATGATTTATCCTTATTTTACTTGAAGATTACTCATGTAATCCTGTTGGTGAAGCTGAAAGAAACTACAATGTGCTTCCTACAAACAGTCATCAGAATCCTTAAATGAATTTTTTTTCACCGTGCTCACGATGCCTTTGGTGTTCACTTTCCCAAGGAATTCCTGGAAATTCACTGACAGGCTCTGAAAGAACACGCTTTTGTAGAGAACACGCTGGGATACCATTTTTTGTCTGTGTTTTCATCATCATAGTTCGTGTTACAGATTGGTGTTACAGCTTCCAATCCAGTTCTGAGCCCTGTTAAGGCAGATCAAGTTATAATGACAATAACTGGAGCAGGACCCTGACCCTGTGGATAACGGTGTGGATTGTGTGTGGCTCTTCCCCACGCAGGCAGATACCAGCTGCCTCTGTGACACTCCCAGCTCTGGGCTGAAGGGGACATGAGACAACAAGGATTGGGAGTGAGAAAACAGTGCACAACATAAATCTTCCTTTAGCTTTCAAATTTCACACCATGAAGTAACAAATAAATAAATAAATGAATAAAAAAACAAATAAATAAATAACTCAGGTAAAATGGTCTCAGCAGGCGTTCTGTGAGTAACCCCATGACTTGAAATATCGAGGTCTTCCTGTAGGTGAGGGAAAGGAGAAACTCTACTGCTGGTGGATGCACAAAAAGAAAGCACAGGGAGTGGGGAGCCAAGGAATTTAATGAAACTTGTGCAAATCAAGGTGTGCATTAGATGAGCAGAACATGGCATCATTTTGTTAAGTCAGGTTCTACTCGGTAATATATTGGGGAAAAAAAAAATAAGAGGGTAACTCTAGCACAGAACCCCACAGGGTCACTCCTGTCTGTAGTGCCTGTCCTGCAAAGAGGGCTGCTTGGCAAACAAAGCAAAACAAAAAAATTGTGTCACGTGACATGTATTTTGCTTCAAAAAAAAAAAAATTCAAATAAAGATAAAATTTCAAACAGCAAAGCTGAAGTCCTGAGGAGATTGAATTTGGAAGCCATATCTATTTCAAAAATCCACCTCAAAATTCAATATAGTAGGCAGCTAGGAACAATAAAACAAGACCATATGGCCTTGGATCAATGCATTAAAAGTGAGCTGTGCTGAAGGGATGAGGACAGTTTTTCAGCTGTTATCTGCCTTTAGACATTTGAGGTGTGACCATTTCATGGCACCAAAGTCAAGTTTTCCAGAACATAAACTAACAAACAGTGAGTTTTTACCCAGTCCTGCAATGGCAAGACTGTATCAAAGTCTGACACTGAAATTCCAGCCCAAGCAAGGCAGAGTGTGATGAGGAAAGGTGAAGTTTTCTGCTTCGTGCTGCAAGTCTGGTTTGAGCTGCTCATTTTTATCAGGGTAACTGAACTTTTTATTGACTTCTGACAGTATTTCAGAAGTGATTTCACTTCTCAGGGGTTACTGGAAATATGTTCTTTGTGTGAAGCCCTCATGGAAAGCCACCCTCCTCTCCAAGAAATTACTGCACTTGGAATCACGTCTTGTTTCAGCCACAACACAAAAACAGCAACAGCCCAGCCTGTGTCCCTGTGGGTGCAGTGGCAGGATTACCAAAAATCTGGACAAAACCCTTGTTTGAAAAAAGATGAGCCTAAAGGCCCCATTCAGGCTGTGTGGAGTGACTCTCAGGTGGCAGCACAGCAGCCCCTCGTCCTGGAGCCAGCTCTGCCACAGGGTGACAGCAGGGACAGCTTGCCCTGCCCCATGCTCAGTGCACCTTTCCACCCTGTCCCAGGGGGTCCCAGAGGGTGGGGACATGCCCTGCCCTCCCTGCAGGCTCTGGTCCTGGCTGTGATGTTGGGAGCCCATGGGGAGCTGTGCCAGGGACCCCACTCCATCCTCCCCTCCCGTGTCTGTGCCAGCCCAGCAGTGTCCCGGGTGGGCAGGGGTTGTCCTGCCCCACAGCTCTGCCTGGAGGCCCCACAGCTCCACCTGAGTGCCACAGTGGAACCCCCTGTTCAGAATTCATCCTCTCAGCCCCTAACAGCCCTGTTCTGTCAGCCCTCGGGACACGCTGCAACGCACATTTGTTTTCCCAAACCGAGAAAAACTGGGAGAACTCTGGCAGCAGATCACAAAGACTGGAAATTTCTTTTCATCTGCTAGGTTATGATTTATGTTAATGATTGGGCAGAGGAAGGAGGGGGACTCGAGAGCAGGCTGTCTGCATGGCAAGGAAATCTCTGCAGACGGTGGAAGGAGCACTCAGCACCCAGTGCAGGCACCACTGCCTGCTCTGACAATGAACAAACCCCGGGAAAAGGCAGGTGGGGGCACAGCAGATCCACTGGACAAAACCTTCTTGCTGTGGAGAGTGAAGGAGGAGCAATCCTTGCTGCTTCTTGTGAACTGTAGCCAGAACCGTGCTGGAGTCTGCAGAGATCCCCTGGGAAAAAATACATTTGTTCCAGTTTTGCTCAGGGACTGGGACTTGGCTGCCCCACACAGGAGAGGGTAAAAGTTCAGATTAAGTGGCAATTACTTATGATAGGAAAGCTCTTTGATAGGAAAGCTCTTCTTGGAGTGAATTTCTTTCAGTAAAATGCTACTTATTTCATTATACACCAAGCTCAAATCCACTAACAGTGCAAATTTCAGACCCGAGGCACAAGAATCTCACTGTCCACACACACACTGTCCACGTGCCCACTGAGCTTATCCACGGAAGTTCAGCCCCAGCTTCTTTCCTAATTTGTTGACAACTTGAGGGTGGTGGAGGGACAGGAGAGGAGAAGGAGAAGATGGGCATGAAAGAAACACAAACATTGAGACACGTAAGCTTGGATCTGCCAGGGGTCAACAGCATCATCCCCAGTTTAGCAGCTGATGATCAGCATTTGTGCAGATGATTTGTGTCTGCTTGGGATGGCAGTGCTCAAAACCAGCCTGCTGATGGCTGGTGCTGCACACTGCAGCCCCACCTAGCAGGAGATGTTCTAGCAGAGGGGACCTTCCACTTAGAAAACTCTAGTGCTTTACTTTGGTGAAGACCCTTCCTAAAGCTACTCTGAAAAAAAGCTACGAGAAACAAAAGTTACATCCAAGCATCTGAAGGACTTTCTGCACATTAATTAACCCAGAGTGGGACAGGGAAGTGTAGTTAAACCAATTAAGTTGCTGATGAAGGGGAGGAACTGGGGTTAAGTGCCTTGCAGATGGAGGGATGGGAACCCAGGATTTCTGGCTGGTAGTCTCAGTTCGACTTCCCGGGAGTACTGGAAGTGAAACTTTCCCTGTAGAGCTGTCAGTCTCTGAAATCAGCTTGGCAGTGTGTGACAGACATAATCCTTTTCCCATATGTTTTATTTTCTATAAATAGAAAGACAGCTCATTAGCATTCCGTAACTTCAGGAGATAAGGAGAATGCACAAGCAGACAAACAAATATCTGAACTATTTCCAGAGAATTGCCTGAAATTCCAGGCAGCCCAGGAGGACAGCACAGGATTCAGCCTTCCACTTTCCAGTTTGACATCACCTGCACTGCCAGGGACTGGGAAAATACTTCTGAAATTTTCAGAAATTTGTTTCTGAAAATGATCTGTCTGAAAATACAATGCTGTTGGGGCTGCTCTGAACAGTTTATCAGGGCACAGCCTTGCAAAATAGAAAATTACATGACCTGTCCTTGGCATTACCATATACAAATATACAAACTCTCAATTATTTTACTATCAATTATGATATTATTAGACTAGGGGGAAAAAAAGTCTATTCTGTATTTGCTAATTGGCTGAAGGTCTCTTAAACACAGTAAGACATACAAGAAGTGTCACACTACATTAGATGTGGAATCATATTCTCTAGGAATTTGCTTAACAGTGGCTGGTAACAAACACCATAAAGTAACACGAGCAGAAGCCAGATAGGAAAGACTAGAAAGCAGCATTTGAGTTTAAGGAGAAATTCAAAATTTCAGAATTAGATATGTTTTCAGTTCAGAATGAAAATAAAACTTATGAGTTTTATAATAAATAAAGAGAAGGAGAAATAATAATAATAATAGAGAAGGAGATAAATAAATAAAGATAAAGAGAAAAATATAATAAATATTTTTAATATTTAATAAAGAGAAGGAGAAGGTCCCACAAAAGAAACTTATTTCCATTCTAGTGCATCAATGACTCATTCATCAGTGATTAAAAATAACAGACTGGGGACAGGGGATAAATATATGCTGGTTCTTTTTAAAGTAAGAACCCTATGAAAATCACAGGGAAAGAAGAAATTTCTAGCACGCCGTCATACCAAAATTATATGAATGCCCAACTCCAGGAGGATAATTACAGTATAACACAACTTGAAATGTTTCTCATGTGTCTGTCAGGATCTTTTTCCCAGAGCAATCTTTTTTTTGCCACAGGCCAACAAACAGCTTTAAAAAAACCCAGCACTTTTTCTTGCAAGAGGATACCCACGATTGCTGTGTGATCTCAGAACAACTGCAGAAGCCCTGGGTGAGGTTTAGCTTTGCCTCTTGCTGTGAGTGCCCAGTGCTGCAGTTTGAGGGCATCCCCAGCACTCACCACCCATTCCAAACCCAGCTCCTTCAGTGGGTGCAGATTTTGGGTGGGAGCTGCTGCCAGGGTGGCCTTGTGGGCTGCAGCATCCCCAGCCTGGTCCATGGGCTCCCCCAGGGGCTCAGCCCCTGCTGGGGTGTCAGGTCCCTATTTGATAGCAATCAACACATCATCTGTAACTGTGTAAGGTTTACTTTATCTAGAGCTGGGATTAATTTAAACAGGGAATCACAGCACCTTAGAAGATAGAAAAAGGTAGGAAAGCATGTAGGAGGATAGGAAGGCAGGAACCAAGGTGCACACAAGCATCTTAAAATATTACAATATTCTCTTAAGAAGCCAACACACAAGCTGGGCTTAGAGCACCAGCAGAGTATTTTCCAGAAATGATAAAATAATTAGGTATAAAGAGCATCTCTAGGACCCAGCTAAGTCTTGAAGTTAAGCCACTGAATATCTCTATAGAAATGAAAGTTATGATTTTTATTAATTTAATTGATTGCTTCCACAACGGAAGATTCCACAATCAACAGAACTCACAAAAAAATCAGCTGCTGAACTGAAGATTTCTCATACTTGAAATGAGTTTTCTGAGGGACAATCTTTACTTTGGCTAGCAAATAAATCATACCTAATAATTCTTTTTAAGTATTCAAAAAATTAAATAAACCATGACTGTTCCACAGTTTATTCTTAACCAACTGTACAACTGGTGGAACAGCTTCCATCAGATCCCCATACTTTTTTTGTTACATATTTTGATAAAATCAGTTTTCTCCCCTACATTTAATGTTGTCTTTTCCCCTGTCTTTTGTTTTGTGGAGTGCAATCCCCCACCAGCCTTTGAGAGTACATCACAACCGAGAGAGGGTTGTTTGTATGAAATTACCAACTCTGGTTCATATTGTATGTTTGCCTCATGTCCCAGCTTGCCCAAGGTAAGCCTATTAAACAGCATTCCAGACAGCAGCTCTGCCCAAGGGAGACACTTGTCACTTGCTTGAAGGACTGCCACTGGGAGACCATCAGGTCTGTAGCCTTGTGCCACCCTGACCTGCTGAACTGCCTCTGGAGGAAAAGAGTCCCCAAGGATGAGGTGCCCAAAGTGCTGAGCAGGTGAACAGGCTGGTATTAAAGCTTGTGGCAAGGAGAATGGGATGAGCTGTGATCATATGCGCTTTCCACAGGGTGAAGGGGTATACTCTGACTAATTTTGGATACTCAGATTAGTGTAGGGCCTGCCCTGATTGGGTGGCAGTGTCTCCTTCCCATGATCTCGAATTCGATGGATACCCCGCCTAACACTTGAACAGCTCCGAGGAATCTCGTGGGTACGAGTTATGTGCAAAGCTCATTGTTTAAATAAATAAATAAATAAATAAATAAATAAATCTCATGCTAAGTTCATTGCTTTCCTGTAACATCATCCCAGAATAAAGCAGAGGACCAGATGATGCACAGCCCCTGTGGAGCCCTGGGAAAGCACGTGCACAGGACTGGTGGGAGTCGGGGTGATGTGCGGGGTCACAGCTCGGGAGGACCCCAGTGTGCCTCTCAGACCCCAGCCTGGAACAGCAACTAAATTGTAGCCGGACCCGGGGGAGTCAGCGGGACCACCTGTTGGGTCAGGCTGTGTGTTCCAGCGGTGATTGAACAATCTCTGGCCAGCAGCAGCCCAGGGGGGAGTGCCCAGCGTGGCCAGGCCCCGTCCCAGCTCACGCCAAGGCAGCCCCAGCCTTGGGATGCCCTGGGAGAGGCACCGGCCCTGCAGCTCCTGGGGCTCAGCCCCAACTCAGGACTTCAAAGGCAGCTCTGACTTTGATAGAGAGCGAGCAGGGGCTGCTGAGGAGGGACCTGTGCTGCAGAACAACCGAGCATGTGCTTCACATTTCAGAAATTGTACGCAGAAAAAGACCCCGCAGATGAAAAAAAAGGAAAGAGGGGGAAAAAAATAAAATAAAAGCAGCACATAAAAGTGCTGGGCATCAAGGCTCTCCTTAAGGTATTGCTCTTGAGCCCCATACATGCTAGGGCTCTGCAGTCTGAAAACTGCAAGGCTTGCATTTAAGTAAAAATTATCCTTTTTGTCCCATTTGGACCTACTTAGCAACACCTCTCCTGAGATGTACAAGAATGTAAATAAAACATCCAATTTGATCCTTACCAAACACAAATTACATTAAATTGTCCTTTGCAGAATAACCTTTAACCGTCACAAAATACCCTCTACTGGCTTTCTTGCTTCCCTCCCCCGGCTTTTACTCTTTCCTTGGACTTTTGAAGCAGATTTTTGTTGAATAGATCATACAGGATTATACAGTTATAGCTTGCTTTCATATATTTCAAAAAGAAAATCATAAATATGACCTCATATGTTAATAAATCAATTATGGAATGCTGTTTTACACATATGCTCAAAACATGACCTCTTCCAAGTTCTCTTAGTGCAGAAAGTTGGAGTTTAGATTTAAGGCACTTTAGCTTTAAAGACATTGGGAATAATATCTGGTAAATATTAAGTAATGTAGGTTTTCTGTTGAGGTTCATCTTGCCTTCAGAGGTTTATTAGAGCTTGCTCAACAGCACCATTTTACTTACACATGAATAAGCCTTAACCTTCCTTTTCTTCAATAACATAAAACACTGCTCAGTAGCTACAATTTACCTAATCACTTTTGAGTTATGAAGGGGTAAAGCAGAAGGAGGTTGAGTTTTATATATGCTCTTTTGCACTCTCAGAGGCAATTCATTGCTAAAACATTTTCATTTCATAAAACAAAACAATGTTGGTGACTCATGAGGACTTACATAATTGCTTTTCTGGGAGATGACAAGGAAGAAAACGTGCAGCAGCCAATCCATGCAACTTTAAAAACTGTGAAACAAAAGATGCACAGAACACTTTTCAGTCTGTTTTAGGTTTAGTTCTCTACTAAATTTCATCCTGGGCCTAATGTTGAACTCTTGTTTTATTTTTGTCTGCCTGAAGGAGGTGAATGTTAAAAAATACTTGATATAAAATAAAACCTCCAACAAAATATTCCTTATTGTTTTCTGTAGTCCATTTATGGCTTCCACTGCCATGATAGTGAATAAATCAGCATTTTTCCTCGGTGACTCCCCCTCTGAGGCTGTGCTGTTCTCCCAGTTTGGGAAGGGATGCACTGAGAGGCAGATGCGGGAAGGGGACAGAGAGTGCCGGGCTCGGCCAGGGCAGGGGCTCTGCAGTCCAGTGTTTGAACTTGAACTCAGTTGAGATCAAAGGAGTTCACAAACAGAGTTGCTCTTCCTGACATCTATGGACAGTTTGCTGTTCAGCCCCCAGATCCCCCCGTGCCCTCAGCTGGGTGCTCACAGTGCTGGGCTCTGTTCAGTTATGTAGCTGTGAGTGCTCCCTGTCCACACGGTGCTCGCGCTTCTGCTGGGGGGCACCGTCACTGGAGCATCTCCCCATGCCCTCTGCCATGCACAGCTACGTGGAAAACAGGCATCTGAAGCTGCAGAGCTGTTCCTGTGCTGAGCAGAGGGGGGGATATCCCCCATCCCCTCACCTGGGGGGGCTGCAGCGTGAACAGGGCAGAAGTTTAACAAAACAACTGATCAAACTCAAAACTCAGGTTTTCTCTACCTTTTCTGCATTAAAAGCAATCCCTGAGCATTCAACACGAGTGTAGTACAGTGCTGATGTTCAGCAGACCAGAATTATCCCTTCTGAGAGGAGCTACACTAGTTTACATCAGCCCAGGGTCCAGCTTCTGTATCTCATCACACCTCGTACCAACACGCAGTGCAGCTGCATAAAGTGACAAAACACCTTCTTTGAGCTGAATTGCTCAATATCTGGCAGGATATATGTCTAGGTACTTAAAAGCCCTTCTGCCTTCAGAGCTGGATGCTGAGGAAATTAAAATGAGAGCGATTGTATTGCTCTCAGGACACTTGTGAGAGGTAGAGAGCCTGTTACTGGGTATTTCAGAGAAAACAGGGCTATTAAAGGACACAAACGTGGTACTCCAATTGGATGTTTTCCCATGCAGATGAAAGGAATCACTCCTCATGCAATTCTGAAAAAAACTGATTAGATTTATGCAGGCAAGTATCAGCTTGTGAGTTAGCATTTCGGTGAGGATGCAGTTATGTGCTACAGGAAATATTGCTGTGTGCATTTTCTGTTTACTTTCATTATCTAATGTGCTCTGTATTAGGCTGGAAAAGGCAGAAGTGGTTATTTCAGATATTTTTGAGTACTTGTAAATTTATCACTCTTTCCTGAGACAGAAATCGAACACACTGCTTCTCTGTAACACAGACTTCTTGGATGGACTGGTATAAAATGCCTTCCAGGCAGTTTCAAGCCAATCTGTTGTTCTGCTTGGAATAGGTACAAAAAGATTTTAAGAATGAATCTTCCCAAAGAAAAGCCCTTTTCACAAAAATATTTGTTTTAAGAAGCCACCTTGGCTTTGCAGAAAAGTTGATTCACAGAAGTGTAGGGGGGGTTGCAAATATACATGTAGATACACATATGTATATGCACACACACGTGTGTACTGTCTTTCAGTTGAACTGGGATAAAAGAAATCAGAGAGAGGTTTTTCATTTATCAAAAAAATCTGTTACCAAAATGCTTCATTTTTTTGGCAACATTTTTGTTGGATCCTACAGGGACATTTACCTTCAGGTAACCTTTGTGTAATTCATGTCTTCATTACAGCTAAGGGGAGATAGACTAGTTAGTCACTACCTATTTAAAAAAAATAAAAAAAAAAGGAAAAAAAGGCAGCCAAGACTGTTGTATAAAAGCTCAGAATTCCTTTCATGCACTGTCTAGGCTTGGAATACAGAAGGAAATCTCTGCCAAGAGGCGAAGGATGTTGAAACAGAATCATGCAGTGTGTTAATGCCGTGGGGCATTGGAAGTGAGATGCCAGGGACTTCAATCAGAACCTGAATGATCTTTGTGATAGAGCAAAGAGGATGGAATAACATCAGAGAGCTGTGCACACAATGGAAAGAAACAGCATAATCATTTGTCATCACTCCAAGCAAGCGAGGGCTGGCAATGACGTTTTCTGAACAAACCTATTGGTGTCATCGTTTGAGGCTCAAATACCTTCCAGCAGCAGATCCCACCAGCAACACCCTCCCATGGCAAGGACATTTGCAGCAATATCCACCTCATCTGACACTTCAAAGGACTGGTGCTCTGGTCCTCAGACAGTTAAGTGTGGATACGCTAAGGTGGCTATGAAATCAGATTAACTTAAAGAGCTTGTATAATTCACAGCCTATTAAGTTAACCCAATTTCAAAACTGGTTCCACTTTGCATGAGAATGGACATCTGTGGCCTTCAAAATCCTCTACTATTTTTCATTCTTTGTGAAGTATTCTTCCTTCCTTTATACTGCTGCTGATCTCTAGCTGTGTCTAATAAAAACTCAGCTGAAAGTGGACAGATACTAAAACTGGTCCTGGCCCATTATGTGCAAAATATATATAATGATACTGAAATCTTATAGAAAGAAAGGTGCCAAAATGTCCTGCACATGGACTGAACTTGAACCAGAAACCCTCGCTTTGATGCAGATAAACCATTTGGTCACCAGCATCGGTCAACTTTCCACATATTTTGGCAACCAGGCCGGGCTGGTTCCCAGTGTTGAGTGGTCAGCAGCTCCTGACAGTATCTAAAGGCATCATCATAAGGTGTCCAGCTCTTCTGTAGAGGGCCCTGCACAAATATTTGAAAAAACTCCTAACTTTAGTCTTCTGTTTCTGAACCTCTTTCATTTAATTTAACATTCAGCCTTCACTTGCCTAAAAACCCAGAGAGAGAGAGAGAGAAAAAAATCAAGTGCTACATACTAGAAACCTTACCTATACATATGTGGAGTTTTAAAATGCAGGGGTTTATTCAGGGCTGTATATTAAACAGAGAACACTACTTTCAGGCTGAGGAGCAGTCAACACTTACACTTAGATGGTGAAACCAAACTCTAATTATGAGATATCGTCTAGCCAATATAGCTTCATATTCTGACTTTCAATACAACATAATACAGTCTAATTTATAAGGTGCCTTATCATGCAAACTTCCATAGGCACAGTAATTTAAAAGGGATTATATATAAGCCCCTCTAAAAGCAAATATCAAAAAGAAAAGATTCTTAGTCTTGCAATATTTCAAAAACTTCCACTGAAGGAGCTTCTGTGCTTTTGGGGTGGTATGGAAGTCCAGAGAGAAGTAGATACACTCCAAAATTTGTTAAAATAGGATGCTTTCACTCTAGCATTTAAACCTGTATTTAGCACTCAAGAAAAGGTCACAAATTCACCTTTTCAAAGGGCTGTTTCTTACATCTATAGAAATTAGTGTCATTTCAGCAATTTAAGCAGCTGAAGACAAAACCACTGCGTCTAGGAATGTTGTGGGAACACTTGGTTTGATTCTTCACGTTCACACACACTCCTTTAACAGAGAGGATTCCTCCCCCCTACGTTTTTTTCACCTAAGTTTCCAAATGTCACGATTTGGTAATTTCTTTCTCACGAATTTTCAGAACTCAAGCTGTCCCTGATTTCCATCCCCACAGAGCCTGTGCTGCAGCCTGGGAAGGGATTCAGAATGCAGCTGTCCAGAGCCAGGACAGGTGCTCAGCCACTCTGAAGATCCACACATGAAGATTTTTCATGTTATGTACACTTAGGAATAGGTCACTTATGTGCCCTGCTATCTACCTCTGCCATGCAGGCACCTTTTCCCCATTCTCCTAACAAACAGGGCTCATGGATAAATTCCAGCTGATTGCTGTGCTCTGGACAAAGCAAGTGCAGCGGAAATGCTGGCAAGTCCATTCTCACCAAGATCTGCATAAGTTTTCACTCAGGATTACAGACTTCATCCTACACAGATGAAAACATTCACCATTTCCTTTGACTTTATCAGCAACTGGAGCATCAGTAGAGATGGTTGATAGACTGCCTCAGGAAGCCAAACCTACACTTTTCTTCTAATTTTTATTTTAAGGGCAGTTAGCCATTTGTAAAGATATTAACTCATGAACATTGCTTGCAGCTCATACAAGTGGAGATGTCTTTGGTCAAGCTGAGATTCCTGGGTGCTTTAGATTTCGTTCTCAGGTACCAAGGAGATGCTTTTACCAAAGATCTGTCACCTGAGGGACTGCATGTACAGATAACCCACAGACAACCCTGGCTTCTAAACAAGGATGGAAAGGCAGTTTTTTTGTAGGGTTGTGCCCACATAATGTGAGGAGCTAGTTTGAACACTGAGGCACTAGCTGAAAGTTGGGTAAATAAAGATAATTCCATTACCATGTGGATGTTCTCCCCCTGGAAAAGGGAGGTGAACAGCTAACATGAGGCTAAAAAAACTTTCCCAGTGTTTTCTTCAGGGCATTCATCACTGAAAATGTACCTTGAGATCAGTGTCTGCACACCAAAATTCAGTTCTTGGAAAGGCATAAAAAGAAATCTTTGTGTCGTATCACAGGCTAAAAAGGCAGGCACATCTGAACAAACCCAGCTACCAGATGCTCCCTTTGGATATTATTCAATTTTTAACTATGGTTTTAAAAAGTCTTTCTCCAGGCAATTAATATGACCCATCTCAAGCCTACCACAACCTGCTTGATGCCCTTTACCCAGGAACAATCAAGCAATTTATATGAAGTAATTGAAGTGACCTTTTCTGTGCACTGAGCCATTGTAACTGATAGTATAGAAATGCACCAACATGTCATGACATCAGCTTCATCAAGCTCAGGGAATCCATCAATTACTTTGAATAGATTCCTTGTAAAATGAATGGAATGCTTGTCGTTATGAGAAAATAAGTCAAAAGCACTCAATAGCATTAATCAAGCAAAAATAATGTGGAAATTTAGACTTTCAGAAAAAGAAAACAGTGAATCATCTGTGAACTTGGCACTGCATCAAGCATACACCATCCATCTTCACTCTAAAGGCCCTTCCTGACCCATCCACACTCCACCCATCATTTATTTCCACGCTATCAGCATGTCAGGTCCCTCCCTGGGCCAGGCAGTGATGCCTGCTGTCACCCCTGTTTGCTGTGCCCACAGGGAGCTCCTCTGCCCCTGCTCCCATGCCAGCCTTCATGCATGGCAGAATCCCTCATAAATATCATCAAACCTTATTTCTCCTCAAATACCTCTGGAAACGTCTCCTTCCCTGGAATCAACATAGGAAAAGACTTGATAGTGAAAATAATGACTTTTTTGTTTTACTCTGGCTCCTCTTAACTAATTATTTCCCTGTCTGGTACAATTGACACTATTGTGGTACCATATCTGCTACTACTATTTCTTGTCTTAGACTAGAGATGACTAAGGGCAGGAATTCAGTCCTTGGTTTATATTTACAGAGTCCTGAGAACAGTAGATTTCTGTCTATAACTGGGACTTCTTAACCATTGCTGCATAATTAATGGTAACTTCTCAACAGAGCTGTAAATTTTTATTTGGGTGATATAAAACCAGTGGTAACATCTAACTATAGGGACCTAGTCCTTTCACAGTCCCAAAATGAACCACCTTAAAAAATTTACTTTTTCTCCTACAAAATAGGGTATTTCCTAGAGAATATCAATCAGTCTGAAATAAGTCATAATCTTTTCAAAAAAATTTTAGGGGAAAAATTAAGATCACAAAGAGGGCCATAAAGACTTCCAGCCACCCTACCAACCATATAAGTTAATTTTCCTTGTGACCTGAGGCTGCAGGTTGAAGCCACCTATGTCTGGACATGTGCTTGGTGAGCTGGGCTGTCCCAGGGGACAGAGACGTTTTCACATCCTCCTGGGAAAGGCACTGGAGGGTGGCCCTTCTGTTTGCATTGCTTTGCTTTCACTGCACATGCCTGTCATGCAAGGAAACAAATTTGTTACCAGCTCAGGAAAGAGTTTTCTTTGACCAGCATTGGTAATACTTGGCTTTCATTTGAATGCTTTTGGTTCTATCTAAACCATATTTTTCAGACATTTTTTTCCTCTCACAGCCCTAATCTCAAGTAATAACCTAAGAAAAGCAGCAGAATTTAATATAAACCATTACTGGTAAGACAGGTAATAATAATAACAGTAAAGAGTGATTTCCCCCCCACCACCATAGTTATCCATCATTCTCAAATGCCTGAGGGAGAAAAGGTGAACTTTCTGAATGTCATGAAATTCAGGCAGTTTCAGTACAAGAAAGAATGGATTCCAAAGCTGTGAATCTGTTCTTTCCATTAGGGCTCCAAAAGAAATACAAGACCTTCCACAACATGTAATGAAATAAAAATAAAAAAAATATAGAGTTTACTGTGGCTGAACCCCAGACACTTGGTGTTTATACTGAACAGGTTCTAGTGTAGTGTGTGGTACAATGGTGTCAGGCAAATATTTATCACTGTGCATGGGTAAGAAAAACTCTAGAAATAATCAGTAGCAACCAGTTAAATCAGAAAAAAATCAAATATGTTTTCTTTTGTTGTTTGTTTGGTTTGGTTTTAAATCATCCTTCGCTTTCAAGTTACTTTTCATCACCTCTCTCATGAGCTTACAGCTGAGACAGCTGGATGATGCACAGCTCCACATGCAGGTACATGATGCAGAGAATGAACAGTGGTGGCTCTCTCTCAAAAGCCAGTGGCAAACACCCCCTGGACTGAGCAGGCACGAGAGAACAACCCAGAACATGTGGAACAGCACCTTTGTCAAGGAAAGGGCACTGCCAGGGCCACTGTGAGCGGATGGTTCCAGTAAGACTGTAGAGTGGCACAGGCAGCTGCCCCACAATATCAGTTCTGTGAGAAACAACCATCCAAATACCCTCTTAAAGAGGGAGGGATGGGAGCCCCAGTGGTGATTTCTGTGTGGGAAGGAGCACAGGTTTGCTCTGGGGGGCACACAGGCTGCCCAGGTGGAATCAGAAGTGGGGAGGAAAAGTCCAAGCTCACAGCTGCTCCTGCTGCAACAGGAGACAAATCCAGACGTGCAGGGGACAAAATCATTTGTCTTCACTGGCTGGAGATAAGAGACACTCACAGAGTGACCACCCAGAGCAGGAAGTTTTCAAGAGCAATTTTAACACACTGTGTGCCAGTTTTAAGGGGGTGCTCAGGCGAGGGCTCAGTTTTCATCCCCCCATTGCACAGATTGGTATATTTAAGTATGGATGAACAATTATGCTTTTGCCAAGGCCCAGGATATCACATCAAACCTGAACCCCACTGTTTTACCCAGCACTCCTTCTTCACACCACTTAAAAGCTTTCTGTACATGGCATGCCAGGGAACAGATGCAAATACAGCTCAAGATACTGCACTAGACTCCTCTCACTAGACAAGCTTTTGGCTTCCTAATGAGTGATTTTTTAATTAAAAGTGAGGTGGCACATGCAGATTGTCATCTCATCAGTGGAAGATAGAGACACCGAGCTCGGAATTCATTGTGTAAAATTTAACAAAGTCTTTTTCTCGCTTACAAAAGCACAAGCAAGCATTTTATCAGCACCACATCCAAATGTATAACATATTGAATAGCTTACATATCCCAATAAAATGTAACAGCCTCATGTTAAATGTCCCACTGCAGCCCCAGCCCATTTTTCCCATAGCCACAGTCTGCTTTTCCCCTCACCTGTGGATCAGTGGGAGCTCCCTCCAAGCAGGTGCAGCCCCACAGACAGTGCAGGCACACAGCAACCAGCTCTAGCTCTCCTCAGCCCCTTCCTCTTCAGGCTTCCAGCTTTATTTCTTCCTAGAACAAAATACACACATTCACTTCATCAGCCACATCCCCTTCCCTCTGTTTGCCCAGGGCTTTGCAGACCCTCCAGTTGTAACACCTGACAAGCTGTGCTCTCTCCCACTCAAGCTTTCAGTACCACTCTCCCTGCAATTGTACCCTGCCACCAGGGTCCTGCTGCTTTTTAAACCCCTGACAGCCAGGTAAAGGGCTTTAGAGGCCAGGTGACCCACCCAGCTCAGCCAGGATTCTTCCACTAACCACATTTTGGAGTGGGGTCTCATGCCTTTGTAAATGCCAGCCCTCATCTGACAAGGTATCTGCAAAAATCTCCCCTTGCTGTGGCTGCATGTCCCATTTATCTGAAGATGGGTTTGATCTCGAGGAAGGAGGCAGTGGCAGAGCCAGCAGACTGAATTCCCAAAGAGCTGAGGGGTTTCAGGCACTCGGTGCTGTTGCTGCAGCAGGATGAATTTCCCCTCCCAGCAGAATGGCAGCTGGAAGGACAGGTGAGAGAGCAGGGACACCTGGATTCACTTCCTTCCTCTGCCCCAGATTTCAGTACATTACTTAGTCTCTTGATCCCTTTCCTCCCCATCTGTAAATTCATCATTTCAGAACCTTTTCCTCCAGCCTCATCTGGAGATAACAGCTCTTTCCCACTTCATTGAAACACTAAATATATAGAGGATGATGAGGTTCTCAGATGATGCTGGAGTGTGGTGATACAGCCAACACCTAAGACAGGCTGGTAATGTCTACTACAAAATTTATTTTTCACATAATCAGGCATGGAATGATTGGAGTCCCTAACAAACCTCTCCTTTCGAGCACAGCCCGAAGTCATGGCACCAGCTGATGCTCCATTCCCTCTCCTGGGTAATCCCTGAACTCTCAGCCATGTTCTAAATCCACTGTATCTGGTTTCAGTAAGATTAGATGCACGTTTAGATGGCATACTGTGAGATTTTGGTAGGTTACATTACCAAGCAAACTTCAGGAACACTGAACCAATGGCTCAGCAGCACATATTAAATCAGCTGGGGGGATTGTTTTTTTTTCTGCTTTCACCAATTTCATAGGAAACATCACTTTTTTATTGCTATTACTTTCACTGAACACAGAAATCAGTGAAAACTTTATTCCTTTTCTAAATTTTGCCAATAATTGACAAAGACAACTTTGTTAAAAGCTTTTGTAAATTTTCTCCTAAGAAATTAAGTGAAGAGAAGCAGAGGACTGCAGAGTTTGAGGAGCAACAGGACAACCCCAGCTATTCAGACACCTGCAAGAAACCCTGCTGGAGCTCAGGGGACTGCTTTTATCTGTAAATGCAAGCCATGGTTCTGTGCAGAGCTCACAGTGGTTTCCAGAGGAAAGCCACGTCTGACAAACAGGGATCTCCTCAACCCAAGAGGCAGATGAAAGAAACGCTCCCGAGCGTGAGACTCTCACCAATCCCACACTGCTTTCTTGCTGAAGGTGTCCATTCCTGGCAACACTGGGCCTCATCCTGCTCCACTGAGAGGAGTGGAAGAAATGTCCTGTCAACCACTTCCCAAGAGGAGTGTAGTGTAGTTGTCATTAGTGTTGAAACAAGATTGCAAAATGCCCGGTGTGTTTCAAAAAGATTTCTTTTTTCTTTCTTTTTTTGTAATTGCCAGCAATTAAACGTATTTATCAGATTTTAGCCTCTCTCCATCATTCAGGGAGGTAATTAAAGGTTTAGTCACTGCATACTGGGGTGTTTTTCTCTTTCATTAGCTGCAGTGAGGCTCTGAGAACCAGGCTGATGCTGCTCTTGCAGTGTGGCAATGCCATGTTAGCTTCCCCTGAGCCAGCAGGGCACCCCTCACTGTTCCTCCCTTCTCTCTTGGAAACCCAGCTCCTTCAGCCCCCCTTCCCCCTGCACACAGAGCACTGGCCCCCCTGACTCACCCTGTGCCTGCTGCACTGTGGATTGCTCTGCACCAAGCAGGGCTCTGCCACAGGAGAACCTCCTGCAAGGTCTGCTCAGCCACCTTTTTCTGCTTCCCCCAGTGACCTGTGCTGGACCTACAGGGGGGAAAAAATGGGGTGTTCCAACCTCTCTGAAAATTAAGTCATTTATCCAAGTGCCAGAGATGGATTTGTACCAACACCACAGTACTCTGCATGAGAGTTAGGTGTTTAAACACCTCATCTAATATTTTACTCCTTCAGAGTGCAAAAGGAGGAAACTGCTGCTGTTTTAAGCTAAACACAGGATCACCTTTTGTCCTGGGTTTAGGCAGAAAGTCTTCCACCTCATGTGGCTGCTGGTTGAATCTCCATCCTGCTCCACCAGACAAGTCACAAAACCTAACAATTCACGGAAAATCAGTGACACTACACCTGCAAGGCTCAGCATCTCTGAGAGGGCTGTGGAACACCAGCTCTGTGCCATGGGAAGGCTGCCCCTTGGCACCTCTGGTTTCTGCTTACCCAGAGCTCTCAGACCAAAATTTCAGCAGCTGGAAAAACCCACAGCACTTTGGGATTCACTGTTTACTTTCGATTCTGCACTGCAAAATCTGGCTCCAACACATTCAGGTATCACAATTGCAATTTCTGCAGCTATTTACCTTGAAAAGTTTGTATTACAGGGCTAGTGGTGATATATGAAAATAAAATATTGACTCAGTGGTGGGATTCACTCCTCAGCCTCAGGAAGAGGTTTGCCTAAAAAGAGACAAAGCTTTTTACAGGACTAGAAGAGTGCCCTTATGGCTTGGGGAAATAATATGAATCCTTTGCCTACATGAAATTATTCTACATTCTGTAAGAGATTTCCTTCAGCCCATCGACTCCCCACAAAGGCAATGTTGTCATGCTGTAAGTGAACAGACAAATAACAAAATAATTGTATAGGACTGCTGGGAGTCATTATAAACACCTTTATTTTGCCATTGTTTGGAATACCTGTATTAACTTGACAGCTGAGGAATCTGGGCCATGGGATGGAATTAAACAAATACGAATTTCAGTGATAAATATGCTGCAAAGATTGGTGCCATACAAAGCAATAACCTTAACACCCAGGTTTTCTGCACTCTCAGCCTCACACCTACCCTGCTGCTCTGTCCTGAGACTGCCCAAAGCATTCCTATCACACCAACACAGAGTCCACTTCTCAGGATAAGTAAAAGAAAAAAAATGTGTGAGTGTGCTTAAAAAAGCAAAGGATCATTTTGTGCATGTTATAATTTCAAATTATTTTATAAAGTATATCTGAAAATCAGTAAGTTTGCAAATAATAGGCCAGCATTGGCTGTGACCCTTGCTTAATGGAAAAGTAGTGATTTGGTTGATAATGCTTCTAAACATGAATTTCATGTGTGAGTACACTTGTTCAGACTAATTATTTTCTTCCTTGCTTAAGAGGTTTCACATTCATTCTCCTGTGGATTTTTTCAGCATCATCTTCCAAGCATGAGATATCTCTGTACCTTTTTTGCTAAAATACTGGATTTCAAGAGCAGGGTTTTTTTCCCCCATGCAGGCATTTCATAAATCACCTTTTAGTTTTTCTTTGGATAAATTAAGCAGTGTGATATTTTTAAATTGGCTAAGTCATATTTTCCAGACTATGCATCATCCAACCAAGTAAATCCAGAGCAATTCCCTGTGACATTTTCCCCCTTGACTTAAAAATACACATTCCAGCCACTTGTTAACTTTTACTTACACAAAATCAAGACTTCACTGGATTCAAGTCATCCCAGCTCTGCAATTATGTTCTCTTCATTAGGCAGAAATGCTGAAGCTGGCATTAGGTTTTACCCTGCAACTGAATGGAAATGTGATATAAACTCACAATAACTGAACTGGCATTTATTTCCTGACCCTCTCACAAAGTCTGTCCAAAGTCCTCTCAGCCTACCAAAAGCATCTGTAGAATTGAATCACTTTTTTGTTCCCACTGAGCCTGGGAGGAGGGAGCAATTGGGCTGTGTCACAAACAGGAATGTTCTGCAACAAGTTCATTCATTTTGCTCATTCCTGGTACCACTCAGCCAACATTAAAGTTATTTCTTGCTGTCCAAACCCAGTTCTGCTGCTGTGTGTGCTCAACATCCACACCTGACTGCTTGCAGCAAGCTATAAACCCTTATGTAGCTTGGTTATCCAAGTTTCCTGTTCCCAGCTTTCAATTTAATTTAATTTCTCATCAGCTAGGAGAGCCCTTGTCCTTAAGGACTGGTAGTCCCAGGCAAAGGCACAGCTGGATCACTTTCTGCAGGTGCCCTCCAAAGACATAAAATGTCCCAAACCTTTCCTCGAAGGGCTATATTTTATTTGTTTTTTTTAATGTATCCTTTTTCTCTTTTTCCGTATTTCACCAAATTAGTCCCTTCTTCTCTTGTCTCACAGTGGCCATACCTTCCTCACCTCAGCACTCCTTCAGTTCTAGGTTCTGGTCTTACCTTTCTTTCCTTTTCCTGTCCCCTGGCACAGTTCCATTACTCCTGCTTGTGTTCCTGCCCATTTATCTTTGCTCTTTAGCAAACAAAGCCTGATCCTGACTATATCCCTTAATCAGCAGCCAATTTGTCATCATCTTAAATTGTGTGCTTCTGTGTACCTTCAAACTCGTGGTGACTGTCTGTAAATTTGAAGCTGCAGTGACCTTTGTCTTTGTTCCCTTCTCCAACGTGCCTTTGAACACTCCCCTGAACTCCAGTCCTGCTTCTTGCATCACCACTGCTCTGGACACCTGCTCTTTTAGGAGTCCCACCAAGAGCCACTTCTGCAGAAATTGGTTTTCCCAGCCTTGCCCAGGCCAAGGCAGTATGTCACCCAGCTGCTGGGGGCAATCCTTCTGTGATATCTGCTCTGGGAGTCCACCCTCACTGCTCTCTGGTACCATCCATCCTTCCCAGGACTGCTTTTAAGGAAGGCAAAAAGATTTCCCTCTGTTCCTCATAAATTTCCCCAGATGTTTTCCTGCTTAGTTACTCAGCTTTGGGGGCTTCTTCAGTTCTAAACTAATCAGCCTGCCTACTCCCTAATCCTTAATGGGTAACAGGACAGAGGCTGTCAGTGCCAGGCAGGAATCCTCACTCTTTCTCCAGCTGACAATCTCTGATTCCCCACCGAGACATCCCAGGGGGAGAGCACACTGAAAGCTGCAGCCAAACCCCATTCCCCACGTGCTGCTCTCTCTTTCCTCCACAGCAAACAAGAAATGTGTATATTTACCTCTCTGCTCTATCAGTTGGACAGGTCACAAGGAGACTTCTGGCATGAGATCTTATTTGCTTACTCCTCCCATCACAATTCTGCTGGGATGAGCAGAATTGCAAGCAGGCACCTAATGTTGTTGAGTGAGTAAAGACATTTAGGTACATTAGAAAATAATGCTTTGTATGACTTGGATGGATCTTTAACAACTTCTGAAAAATATGTCTAAAGGAATTATAATATTATTGCTAAATTAATTTTAGTGAAATGCTTCTGGAGAGCATGCTTCAGGAATTTCTATAAGTTATATTTATCCCACCAGTGAGGATTATCTGACTTTTTATAAGCTAATCCTCTTGAGTGCTATGTCTCAATCCTATGAGAAAGCATGTAATATTTTACATTACAAGTGTTTTAATGTTATCTTCATTAATTTCCACTTTAAACACACATAAGAATTTCCCAACAAGGGCAGACAGCAATCCAGATGCAACATTCATAGGTTTTGGTATTTTCCATTATCATGCAATAGCATCTAGTATTTTTGAACAATTCCTTTGTTTTCACTTTTATTCCCCTTGCCTCTTATTTCACAGGCCATCCCCATTTTTTCATGTCTTGGCAAGTATCAGCTGCAAGACTGATACACCTTCTGATAATTCTTTTGGTCTCACTAGAACAATCAAGGGAAGGGAAAGCAATGCTTTAGTATTTATATTGAATTTATAAGGAGTTCTGTCCTTACCATGGTGCACAGCTCCTCCTGCGAGCCCAGGGGAGTGGGTTTCAGGTGAAGGTGTTGTGCCCCTGATGCAGGGATCCTTTTTGCCTTGCCCAAGGAAATTAATATTTTCATGCCTGCAAAATGAAGCAGGAGATGGTTCTTCCTTCGTTTCAGGGCAGTCATCCAGCAGCTCTGGATCTGCTCTAAATGTGTGGCTGATCCTCATTCAAAAGCCATGACTGGGACCTGAGGTGATTTTTGGTGCCTTTGTAAGGATGTACAGAATCATCTGCCTGGATAACTTTTCCAGGGAATACATTTGTAAGCAGGAAACACTGCATCTTTTAACAAACTCACGATTGTGCTAGTGTAACACACCAATTTTCCTTGGATAGGCCAAAAATAATCAAAAAGGGATCACAAGTGTGAGTAAGCACTAAGGCAGACCATAAGAAAGCCACTGAATTTCAGAAAGGAGTGATATTACACACAGGGTGTTTGAGCTGGAATTCTCCTGAAGTTGTTAGAGCTGAGTCAAGAGAAAGTCTGACAAACCTGGATGGCTCAGGTGAGACAGAAATGACACCTCAATGTCTCACTGCTTTTTCTGGGTAGAGCAGAAGAGTCATAGCTTTGCCCTTGATGAGCATCAGCCACTTCTGCCCTGATTCTCCACCCTTTCTCCTCTCTGAACCTGCACTGTGATTCCTGAGACAAAGAGGCAGCTCTGTACAGACATTTATAAGGCTGTAAAGGCTGTTTTATCCACCTAATAAAGCTTCACAATGCAATACCATTATCTATTTATATCATACAGTATCACCATTTATTTTTGCAGAATTGGTTTGTCTTGGGTGAAAACTGAAGTATTTCCTCCAGAAGCTGCTCAGAATATTTCTCTTCAGAGACACTTTCCTTCTTGTGAAATTGCAGATGCAGGTCTGAGGAAAAGGGAGCAATTTTCTCTTCCCTAACTTGAGCAGCATTGCAAAGAGCCTGTCCTCATCAGGCTAGGAAAATGTTCCAGTTGTGTCTGTACCTCTAACTGCTCTCTGCACCACTGCTTTTCAGAGCGAGAGACAAATCCTCCCAGTGTTCCTGAGCAACACATTTTGCATTTGGAGCTCTGACTTGGCTGACACTTTGTAAAATATATATATATATTCAGAGTCAGACAGCTCCCTGGTGACTATTACACAGCTGCAGATGCTGAAGGGCACAAATTATTCCTGCAAAGGTCAACATTACCTTACACTAAAAAATTGTCTTCCTGACCATTCATTCTTTCTTGACTTCCACGCTGTGAACAAGTGATGAATTTTTATGATTTCAACACCAACCCTTGGCCATATTATGTACCTCTTGGGGAGAAGAAGTGAGGAGGTGGAAAGAGATCCCAAACTGCACATGGACACCTAGAGACATGTCCTTTTTGTTCCACAAGATGTCATTGAACCAGACAGGCCCAGGTTTCATTTGGAAGCTGTTACAGGACTTAATAACACCCAGTGCAAGTGAGCCCAGAGTGAACCTTGCAGAGGGGATGGAGGGATGGATCCAGACAGCCCAACTTGAAACTTGTACTCAAAGTCTACTGTTTCCTACTGGCTAGCCAGTTGAGCAGGCAGGGAGCCAGGCAGCAGATCTGAGCCCTGTGAGGAAGTCAGGCAGGCAATTTTAATATTGCCCAGAGCTGCTCAGCAGTAAGTGAGATTCCCCAGGAAGAACCTGTGTGGAGCAGAGACATTCTGTTTCATGAAGGAATATACTACTTTAAAATATGATTGAACTCAGATGTGGGATGAAAGACAGAAAAATTAGAAGCTCCTCGTGACTTTCCTTTAACCAACTGAAATATTATATTCACCTACATTGAAAAATTTTGGTTTGGTTATTGCAGTACTGAAAGCAGCATAAATTTAAGAGGTCTCCACTTCAAAAATGAGAGCTTATGCATTGCTAGCTTTGTAAGAATCCCTTCTTACGTTTTCCTTCTGCTCCATATTCTCCTCAAAATTGATATCATTGCATCAAATGTTTTTATTTCAACTGAAGAGGAAAAAAAAAGATTGCTCCCTCAAAGATTTTCCTATTAGCTTTACCCACTTGCTACTGCACACACTAATTTCTCCAGCAGAAAATGGAGGAACAAAGAATTGGCTGTTGTTTAATACTTTATTAAAAATGCTCAGCTACTCTAATACCAGAAGAGATGTAGGATGGAACAGAATTCACAGGCTGCAGGCAAGAACTTCCTCCCTTTTTGTCAGAGCAGGCAGCATGTAGAGTCTGGCCCTAATCAGATTAGGTTGTGCATATTTATAAACATCTGAAGACCATAAAGAAAGACTCCCAATTAAAAGATACTCTGGATTTGCTTCTGCAAGAGTTGCAGAAAAACATGGTGATCAGCTTTCCCACTGGAGGCTGGGTTTGGCATGAGCCTCTCTTGCTGAACTGGGTCCTCTGCAAGTGCATTTTCCACCAGAACATATCCCTGCATTTCTTTCAGATGCATTGAAGAACCGTGTCCCGTTTGATCTGGCTGTCTGAAATTCCACAATGCCATGTCACTGCATGGGATGTAACCCCACCTAATGCAATGCAAACTCTCTTTGCCATTATGGGCAGGAGTAAATTGCATGTAGGAGTTTACCATAATTAACCACAAACTGCCAATAAGGCCTGTTTTCTGCCTTTGTAGATTTCTATCAAGATAGCTAAGCCCTTCTCAAGCTTACTTTTAAAAGCAGTTGAAAGTAGAAAAGATATTTAGGATTAATCCATTCTCTGGATAAACACGTTGTGTTTATTATTTATTTATATATTATAATTTATATACTAAATATAAAATATATTTATATATATTATAATATTTATTATTTATAATTAAACCATCCAAGCTGTTTGGAATGGAGAATGGATCCCAGATGCTGGTTAGGAGTGGTCTGTTTGGTAAATGGTCCAACCCTGACTACAGTTTTTCATAAAAATGTTTAACTTCTGTTTTATCTTGAGCAGTTATTTCCCAATTAAGGGCTGTGCTGTTGTTACCCCTCAACAATAACATAAGCCTGAACTCACGACCAGCAGCTGCCCACAATGTGTCTCTTACAGCTGAAATCACTTCATCCTTTATTGCTCCAGAACACTAAATAAGGGCAGGCCTTTTCCTAAAGAATTGATTTTTAAGGGCTCAGTATCAATCAGTTCTTTTTGCCTTTGATCCTCAGTAAATCAGGGAGCCAAACATTTACAGAATTCAACATGTAGCCCACCGAAAGATATTCTAGACATTCTGGTGCTCCCATGAACCACCTATTTGCTTTAGACAATCAGCAAACCTTTTATTAACGGGGTGCTTTATCAGCACACAAGTCAAAGTCACGGCACTGCTTCCCCGAGACAGATCTGGAAAAGTAAGCACTCTAATTGGGCCATTTGCATGTTAATATTCCTGCAGCAGCTCTGATTAGCAGCACTTGGTTAGAGCACAGGGGCTGAGCCTTCCCTGGGCAAGGTGTCTGCTGTCACCTGTGGGTCCCCCCCTGCTGCTGCAGCGTGTCCCTGAGCACATGAACAGCTCCAGGAACACCAAACTGCCTGCCAGGAGCACCAAACTGCCTGCCAGGAGCACCAAACTGCCTGCTGCAGGCCTGCCCACACCTTAATGGGTGTCCACACTTCCATTTTTGCCTGCTGGAGCATAACAGAGATCTGATCCATCTGCAGATCCCAGCCTTACAGTTCTGTGTTCAAGCACCAGAGAAATCCCAATTAATGTGGGGTTTTTGTTATATTTTTTGTGGGTCAGTTTAGCAATGAATCCAATCCTTTAAAGTAGTGCCTTTCCAAATCCATTCCTTGTTGTAAATGGTGCCTTTTCAACTTCTCAGTATTTTACTCTCAATATCATAGTTCCCATTGCCTCTTATTTTACTTTATTAAATTACAAATAAAGTAATCTTCAGCCACTACAAAAGATTGTCATGAGTTGTTCAAATGCAACATGTCCACAAAAGCAGCTCCATCTGAATCAGCATTTCACTTTGGAAGATGCACCTTGACTGTCCTGGGATGTGCTCAAGTAGGGAGAGAAGAAGTAGGGATTTATCATCAGAACACAAAAGAAAATCCCACAGATAGAAGTTTCTGCAGAAAACTTTTACAAAGTTTTTCTTGAAAAAAAAAAGAAAAAAAGCCCTAAACTGTGGACTTGTCCATTATTATTATTACTGGCACAACTGGAATTGCAGCTCTGGACGTGACTGGGGATGGCAGCACGTGTGATCACACACAGCACCTGAGGGCTGGGGGATGGCAAAACCACCTGCTCACAACACAGAAAGGCTCTGCTATCACATGTTGTAAAACAAGATGCTCTAAGTGCCCTGGAGGAGCTGCCTTTTCATTGATGAGTCCTGTTATAACACTGTGCCTCGTGGAATTCTCACTCAGGCTAATAAATAACATTTCGAGTCAGAGCCAGGCTATAGGAAAAGTGGGAAAAAAGAAGAAGGGCCACAAAGCTCCAGTGGTTTGGTGGACTTTAAGCCCTGCAGCTAGTTGTGTTGTGGAACACAACTCAGAATAAAATGAATGAATTAAAAAGATAATTCTTCAGACTAGTTTTGATACAAGAATTGAACACAGTCACAAGCACTGAAATAATTAAAATTTCAGTATTGACTTAAAATAGAATATGTGAAATACCCACCAAGTATATGTATCTTCTTATATTACTGAAAATGTAAAAGCCACCCTGCTACTTTTCAAAACAGGAATCATTTCCTAAGAAGTTCACAGAAAACCAGCAGAAAGGTGATTGTTGTCTGCCCCAAGCTGCTCTCAGCAGAACACCAAGAACATAAATCAATGTCCATAAGTCTGCCCCCCTTCCTGAGATGAACCTCATCAATAAAAAAAAAAACACCAGCTTCAACCTCAGTTTCAGCCCCATGGGCATCTCTAAAGCCTCTCCAGCCTCTCTCCATAACCTGGGGATTCACAACAGCAACCCCCATTTCTTTAATATTCAGTGGAATAAATAGGCCAAAATGAGCCTGGTAATTTTCTGCAGGATTCTTGAGGCTGTGGAGGGAGGGGTTTGCTTCTGCATGTCATGTTCATGTACTGGGCATATTGCACAGACATCTAACCACCTCACGTCCTTCTGATAATGAGTCTTCCCAGAGGAGGCTAGTTTGGAGATTTAGAAGCAAATTCTTGTGGCTGAATCATCATCATTCAATTGTTCTCCATTAAAACCAATTTTATTATGTAAACAATTAAGTACAATTATATGGATTTAGAAAGCTTTTAGTCCAACTTGCTCTTGCAGTGGCACGTTATAATAATATCAGCCTTAACACCACTTCTGACAAGACTGTACCTGGACAAACACTTTTCTTAGGTTACCCTAATCCTTTGGGTCTTTACCTGTGGTGCCACCACAACACCTGAACTGTCATGGGACACATGAGCAAAGAGCGTGGATGTCTCAGAAACATCACCTCTTTTCTGGCTTTCCAGTCCTCTGTCTGAAAGAATAAGGTCAAAAAGGAAGAGTCCTCACCCAGATTGCTCCCCCAGGCTGATCGTGGTCATCAGTCTTCCATCCAGAGATAAATCTCTTCATTCAGAAAGCTGAACTCTGCTCAATTTTGCTTCATAAAGCAGAGAACAAAACAAATCAGTGCTACATTCCCCATTTTAGATGCCTGGTGTCAGCCACACAGGGAGCTGAATTAAGGTGGACTTGCACGGGCACTCCCACTGATCCCATTCCTTGGGATCCAGGAATGCCCTCTCTTGCCACCTTGACCACTCTGTGTTTCTCCTCTCGCAGCCTGGAGCACTTGCTGAAAGTTAATTCAAATAGCTCTATGACTGCACAAACATTTCTGTGACTAAAATAAAGTATTTTCGGAAATACTTCCGTACTGAAGGCTTATTCTCTCTGACTTCAGCTGAAAGTTCTTTTCTTAAAAAAGAACTCAAATTAATTTCTGCAGCTTCCTTCTGGAGAAAGGGGGGGAAAAACCCAAGGAAAGAATGTCACATCTGTGTAAGTTACTAAACTAACTTTGAGATAAGTCCTCCAGAGGACAACAGCTGCTTTCTCTCCCCTCTCTTTACTTTTAATATCACTGCATGTCATCTTAACAGCTGTATTCACTGCAGATTCCCTGGGAGGCTTTTGGGTCATTCCCGTTCCAGCAGCATAACCCAGAACTGCAGTCACCCTGGCTTGACTCACACATGATGGCTCCTTGGGTGATCAGCAGTTTTCATCATCGGCTCCTACATGACTTAAAAAAAAAAAAAAAGGAAAACCTTAATGGCAATAAAAATATTAGGAGTCAGCTATCTCGTACTAATGGCCTGTTAATGTAACATTATTGCCGGTGCTTTAAGTGCTGCTGTCCTTAAATGCTGCACTGCATTCGTGGAGGACTTGGGGAAAAAAAGAGGGTATGGTGCTGAGACTTATTGCATTAAGAGATCGGTTTAACAGATTGTTTAGTTTTGGTAATATAATTTGACATCTAAACATAAGCTGAGAGGGATCTCCCACAAAACCTTTGATAATATGATTCATTGTCAAATGTTTGTTTTGCCTATCTGGTACTCATTAATTAATTCTTTTTAATATATCTTGGATTTACTGATTTGGAAAAAGAGAATTATTCTTATTGATGTTGCTAAAATATCCAGGTGGCTTGAATTTCACCAACTAGATGGTATAATCTAGCACATTTGTGTAGACCTAATCAAATCTCTACTAACAGATGTGAAGAGCCCAGCATGGGAGCAAATGTTTGTGTCTATATGATAATTAAATTACCTCAATAAAGAGAATAAATGAACAATGATGACTATAGTTTTTTTAAACCTAGGTTATCTTCCTCATGCACAGCCTCTGTTAACCCCTTTAGCAATTGGTAAATCTTGAAGTTTTTCAGAATGAGCCATGGTTTTCAGGTAGTGCCTTTGATCAAATCTACCAACCAGGCAACATGACTGACTCGCTTAAGAATTCCTACACATCCCCATTAATGGAAATCAAAGAAATAGTAAGCTCTGCATTAAAAATATGCAGTGTGTAGTGTATTTCATTTTGCATAAACAGTTGTGACACATCAGTCTTCACTGTAGTTCCTCCTTTAGTTCTCTTGTTGTTGGGAAATTGCTTTGATTCTTACCATAGCATTCTTAAACATCTTTTTCCAAATGTCAGATGTGCTCAGATGTGTTAACAGACAGGCTCATGCCCTTCATATAAACTGGATGTAGCTGTATGGGCACTTCTGACACCCCCAGGAAGCACTTGAGTGAACCACAAGCTGCCAAGCATCTTCAAAACCTAAATCCAGTTTGCAACACAACCTGAGAGCTCCATTTCAATGCCTATAAAATACAGCAAACCCCTCTACTGTAATCCATTACCAAAGATTCATTTCCCTATAATTCACTTTAGGGAGACCTATAAAAACAAGCTTCATGAGATAAAAAGGTATTTTAAACCTGTCTGTGTTTTGAAGGTGGCCTTGTGGAAAGGAGATGCTTCCACCAGAAGGGGAAGCCAGCCCCTCGTGGCAGCACTGCCTCGATACCATCAGGCAGGCTGAGCTGCAGCTGGAGTTCAGATCACTTCTGACCATGTTTTTGCTACAAACAGGGGAACAGTTCTTTCTCTGTTCCCTCCACGGCGTGCTCTGACCTTGCTGGAGGCTAAGTAATGTCACCAGCTGCATGTGTAACGTGGTCACTGCTGGTGAAAAGTGAACCAGTGCAGCTCGCCTGGGGATGCAACCCCTTTTAACATATCTAACATTCCTGCAGGTGTGGTGGCTTTATTTGTGTGTTTTACTGTGTTTGTTTATTTGCCTGACTAACTAACTCATGTCCTCCTGCCCACTGCAGATAGAGCCTTCTTATTTAACATTCCTGAAACCCTGAGTGTTTAGGATATAGATTGTTTCCAGTCTCAGGATGTAGAAGACATGGGATAGAAGTAAGAGAGATTAGGGCTCTTTTCCCCCAAAGTTAAACAACTGGATTGGTTTTCAGGCAATGGGGCTCTGAAACAGCTAAATAAAAATAGCCCTGTACTTACAAGGAACTCACAGATTGTATTTCGAGAAGATCTGACCTAGAAGCTGATATGACCAGCAGCACTGGGGAATAGCCCAAACAAATAAAACAGTTACCTCCTGGTGTCATAAAGAGATCTTTAGTCAGCTGAAGTGAGGTAGCAGGGGGGCTCGAGTAATTTGGGAGGCTAATTATATCCTCTTTGTATTTAAATGAATCTTTCTACCGAACCTTCTGTACTGTGGGAGAGAAACAAAGTCCAGAAATGGGCCAGTCCCTCCCAGCTCAACACATCCCACCCCACAGGCCATTCTGAGAGGACCTGCAAAGAGAAGATGGCTCTTTACTGGACTTCATTGCATGCACAGAACAACAGTGCAGCTGGAGCTTGGTGGAAAAGGGGCAAAAGCCACTCAAATCCCCCCAAAATTGAAACAAACAAGTTTCCTTTCAGAAGTCACAGTCAAAACCATTTTCTGATTATCCTCATTCATGTGGAAGTTCGTCTCTTCCGTGGAATGTGCACTTACAAACTCTGTCAAGCTATTTCACTCTTTTCAACCTGTGGAGCTTTAACAGGAATACATGAGCAACTATTTCCCTGTTTCCTCCTTGTCTGCTTATTCAAAGCAGGGCCTGATAATAATGAGGTATTCTCTTTTGAAATATTCCCTTCAAGGAAGTATTTGGGGAAGTTTGTTCTGATTAGATTTGGATGCAAGCCCACAAAAAAGCAAGTAGAGATAACGGTCTTTTGCTGCCCCATTATCTTCCCAGGCTTCACTGCCAGAGGCACAGCTAAGCACCAGAATGTGAAAATGCATCACAAAATCAAAAATCTTCCAGTAGGGAATAGGAAGGAGAGCTACAAGTGTGTTAGCATCACCAGCACGACTATTTGATCATTTTGGAGCATGGGAGCAGAGGGGATAAAGCATTGGTGTGGTCTGGTTTTCCCTCTTGTTGGTGGGCACAGCATTTTTGGGCTGGCTGGGACTTCCACACCACTGCCAGCCAGCACCATCACTGCACTGCTGCTTGCACCTGAACATCTCCTGCACTCCAGGGGGTGGGCTGTGGTGACAGGAGAAGCAAATGAGACTGGAATCTATCCATTTCTCATCTAAACCTCACTCAGCCTACCAATTCTCAGATTCCTCTCCTCTGCACGCCAGGCTAACACCACTTCCAGCCTCTGCCTTGGCTTGGCAGTTTGCTGAGGCAGGACCAGCACTTCCCTCACTGCTGTTTCTGCTTCCTGTTTCACAGCCCTGGCACTGAGACCAGCCCAGGTCCTTTCCTGAAGGACCTTTCCACTGGAAGGCAGAGCAAAGGGGTCACAGGGCTGGAAGGGTTCCTGTATGGATGTGTTTAAGGATGGATGATGTCCCAGGAACCCTGTCCTCCTCCCAGGGCAGACATGCCCCACATGCCCCCCAACCAAAGCTGATTTTATCTTTTCACTTCCATCCTGTCTACTTTCATTCAGCTTTTTGTTGTCACAAAGACTCAAAAACCTTCTCAGAATGAAAAAAAAAAAAAAAAGCTTCTGCTTTCCCCCTTCACTCTGCTAAGAGTTCCCCATGAGTCACTCTGTGTTTTCTTTAACCACCCTTCAAAGTTCTCATTGTGCAACCAGGTTTTAGCCCAGCTTTTCATAAACACGTCTGAGTTACACAAGTGGGATTTTTTTTTAAGTGGAAACAGGCTCAGTAATTTGTAAATATGCTTTGGTTGAAAAGGAGTTAAAAATACAGTCAAAGAGACTTTGCTTCCCTCCTTTCTCCCATGGTTCATGACCTTTGCTTTTTTCAACTTCCTCAATTTAGTTTCAGTAAATTGTCACAGAATGGCACAACACCTGCCTTGGGTACTTGAGAAATTGACTTTTCCTGCAAATTACCCTGATCAGTGACCTTGTCTGGCTACTAAAGGGGTTTGCAGAAGCAGCAGAGCTTTATGTGTGGCCATCTTCCATCTCCTGATTGCTATTTAGCCCTTTGAAGTTCACTTATCTCCTTAATGTGCAGCTACCTTTTTTGGGGAAAAAAAAAAGTTTAAAAAAAAAAAAAAAAAAAAAACACACAGAAAAAGAAAAAAAGAAAGGGGAAAAAAACCCAGGAAAAAAATTAGTAAAAAATACTAGAGGTAAGACAAACTGTACTCCATCCTTAAAGGTGCCCAGAGAAATGTAAGCTGAAAGGCTCCACTGACCCCCTTTCCAGAAGAGTGTCTAAGATTTCTTTTTCTCTTTAGCTGTTCAGTGTTCAGATACTGGCTGACATCGTTGCACTGGAGTGGTGTTTACTAAAAAGGATTTAACAAGGCTGACCTTTCCTTCCTTTGCTTTTTCTTTTCTTTTTTTCCTTTTTTTTTTCCTCTGTTGCAGAAAGTCCCTGCTCTGAGGACCAGGCAGATATCTGCTCCTCCATGTGCTGCACAAGTGCTGAGGCAGGGGTTACTTCTGGAAACCTGAAAGGTAAAATTCTTCTTTTATGCTGAAGCTTTGATTTCACAGTGACACGTAAAGGGGTTATTTGTTTAATTAATTATTAATTGCCCTGGTGGCTGACAGGTGCCAGGTCTGCAGTGTGGTCCCTGGGGCAAGCAGCCCAAGGGGAAGCATGATCCACAGCAACCTTGAGCAAATTGGCCCAGGAGAAAGTTCTGGAGCTACTTCCCATGTCCTTGTCAAATATCAAAGAAAAACAGTTAAAATGTAAACTCATATTAGGCATTGTACTTAATTCTGACAAGCTTTTAGGATCGGATTGCAGACTTTGGTCAACAAAGGGGAATTGGGCCAGGCTCTTCCATGGAGGGGAGGGTGGGACAGCTGTTTGAGAGCTGGATGCATAGCTCTCATCTTATTTTTCACATCTGCTCTGTTTAATTTAGCTAAGCACTTTGAGTCACAACTTGTGGCTGAAAACTCGAATCCTATTTTACCTGGGACCCGAACTGATATTCTAGATCTTAGAAGGAAATTAAAAAATGCCTGAAAGATTACATTATCTAATAAATTTCCCCCATCCCACTCTCTTTATTTTTGCAACTGGTGAAGATTTATTGCTTAATTGCAATTTAAGAAAAATTTCAATGCAGTCAAATGCAAATTCTGTTTGCACGTGTGGGAGGATTTTTCATCCTTTCCTTCTTTTCCCTTTGTCTTTAAAGAATAGTCCAACCGAAAAAAGCACCCACAAATAAGTTTTGAGCAATAAAAAAATATCATGGAACTGTTTTCTTTATTTGTGTTGCTGTCCTTACCCTGTGCTGCCTGATCCCCTCTCGAGATGTGTGATTTTAACCTTCTAACATCATTCTGAACTGTGGAAATATTACCCTTCTTTCAGAGAAAGGGAAATGGGGACAGAGGGCTGACAACCCAAGAGGTCCATGGACACACTGCGTGTTTGGCTCATTTCTGATGGTCACTCTGCTGAGTCCCAGAAGGGGATGCTCTCAGCTGCAGGAGCACACAGGCTCCATCGCTGCTCCTGCCGGGATCCACACCCTCTGCCAGAGCATCATCACAACACCAGCACTGCTGCTCCACCAGATCCCTGCTGGCCACAGCTCCCCCAGCCACCCAGGGAGCTGCTGGGGTGCTGCAGGCTGTGCTGCTGGCACTGTTTGTGCCCTGGGTTCCTCCCTACCCACCCCAGCAGCCTCGGGCTGTGCCCTATCTGTGAGCTGGCCAGAGCCCCCAGTGTTGCAGCTAATGGGAGCTAATGAGAATAACAAACCACGGTGACACGGGGCTCCCCTGCTATTACACAGGGCAGGGAGATGAAAGAGTGTTAGGCAAGAGAGCCCCAAAGCCTGATACATTTCCATCAGAGGGATTTAGCCCTGATCTCCCCGGCCCTGGGGTCAGGCATGGCACGTGAGTGATCCCTGAGCTGTCACTGCAGATGGGACTGAGCCACTCAGGGAGCCACGGCCAGCACTGCTCCATCAGCACTGAGCACAGTGTGGGGACACCAGGGCTGTGGTGACATTGCCCACTGGCCACAGCTGACAAACCTCAACATGAGCGCAGGCTCAGGACAGAACTTGGCTTCACAAGCAGCTCAGTCTGAGAGAGAATCGTTTGTAGTTTCTCACTGTCTCACAACAGGGATCAGCTGTTCAGAAAATCAGTACCCAGCACCATGTTCTACCATCATTTAGAACAATTAAAACACAAATCACATCTTGAATCTGTTAACTTTCAGATAAGTATAATTAGACCCCAAAATGCTTTAAGTAGTGTTTACACATTTATTTACCAAAAGACAATTATTAAAACAAAGAAACATTTCCAGTTCATTGATAGAAAGATAGGAGAAAATGTAATTAATCATCATTAGAGTAAGCAGCCCTTTATTGTTCAATGGCATGTCTCTGTGGGAGCTGCTGGCTGTGACACCACTCCTGTCTCTAGGTCTGATCTGGGAGGAAAAGGGAGGTGCTGGTTGTGCACTGATGTGGACTCACATCCAGCATGTCCCAAAAAAAGTGTGGATGCTGCAGCCCTCGGCCAGGAGAGGCCCAGGACAGGAGTGCCAGTGGGGACCACAGCAGGGTGCAGGGGAAGGGTCCCCTAAACTTTGGGTGCACCCCCAGGGGGTCTGTGCAGAGCTGCAGGAATCCCCTGCCTGAAACTCTTAAACAGCCAAGGAAGGTCTGCTCCTCAGCCCCCAGCTGACAAACAGGACAGACCAAAAGGACTCAGTGCAAACAAATCTGGGGCAAAGCAGAAGAAATTACACATGTCAATAGAATTACACCAGCCAGGGAAGAAGAAAGAAGCCAAATATCCTTAAGCTATTTGACTCTCCAAAGCACAATACAACAATATTACCTTTTGTAGGATAAGAGAGCTTTTTATTCCAATGTGATGTGAAGTAGCTTTGCTTGAAAGATTTCTTCTGTGTTTTCAGAAATCCTTCTGGTTTCCCAGAGGGAAAATGGGGATTACACCAGTAAACCCTGAGCAAGCATGCCCATGGCAGGAGCATTTCCTGAGAACAGAACCAGCACTGGGGATTTCTCTAATTGCAGCAACTCGGACAGTTCCTTCTCTCAGAAAGAGTTTTTGGAGCTGGGTGAGCTGCCCCCTGTGAGACAGGAACCTTTGTAAATTTGGGGGTTATCCTCCAAACTACTTGTGAGGGATCTCCACAACTTTTTCCATTGCTCAGAAACAACTTGCAAGAAAACTTGTGCTCTAAAGTTCAGAACTATTACACCTCTGCTGTCATACACCTGCTTTCTTCTTAACTGAATGGGATTCCCAAGGTAGAGAATTCAAGTTTTCAAAAGCTCCATCTATTTTCATCAAACACAACACACCAGTTTGAAATGTCCTGTTCTTTGTTCAGCTGTAGATGTGCAGGCCTTACAAAACACCCTCTCTAAAAAAGGCCATGAAATATCAATAAAGATGGTAATAATATTTTTCTACTCTCAGATTCTGAGACACTCTTCTGCTTTTTGTGAGGTCAAGTGCTATAGGGAAAAGGGATTCCTGTCAACATTCTATCCTGAAGGATTACATCTAATTTACCTAATTTCTTCTCTCACCCAGCCTCCAGCCCCACTCCCCTCTGCCCTGGGATGAAAAGCCATGTGTTACTGTGCTGTGGGTACAGATGGCACTGCAGGGACCCTGCAGTGTTTTACACCAGGAGACACCATAATGCCTGTTGTGTTTCACCAGGTTCTGACTCCACGTGGGTAGTTTCCTTCCTGGAAATAAATTTCATTTCCTCATTCCTTTTTCCCCTTCGCTGATTCCCAAGATCTAATCTTTACTCTTCTGCCTCGTGACAGACCTGTTAGCCTGGCATCTCCACCAAAAACCTCCTCATGGTACAGATGAGCTACAAATCACAGCTGGGATGCAACAGTGCTCAAGACAACTGATGCATGTTTAGAGGAAACTTCTTCCCCCAGGAAAAACCCTTTAGGATTCTTTAATCTGAGGGATAAAACGTATCTGTAAGTCCCTAATTCAAAAACAGATACCGGTGTGGCAGTAAAGGCTTATCAACGCTCTGGAATGAATAAAACCAATTTACCTAACCAATAAATTGACAAATTGATAGGACAGGCACCTGAGCAGGCAGGGTGGGGTATCAGGGATACCCCACAGAGTGGAGCTCTCACTGTGATCACTTCCACTCCACGTCAGTGTAATGAAAAAAGGAAACCATAGAGAAAAGCTCTGGCCTGTCCCCCACTTCAGCAAGTGGTAAATGAGCTGGTACTCGTTAGACAGAACAGGAGGAGGAACTGAAATGCATTAGTAGCATTTGATGTGAAAAATTTGATATAATAAAAAATTATGCTTTTTGTCATACAAATGCAGTTTTCCATAAACAGCCTGATGAACAGGAAGCACATTGTTCAGATTTCCTGCTTTTCCTGGGTTTGGATGATCTAGTTTTGCTTTTTATTAAATGCAAAAAATTATTCTTAGAAGTACAAGCTATTTTCATGCATAAGTAATAAAGAAGAGGGCCCCATATATTCAGTGCCTGGAAGGAGATGCACTAAAACATGAACTACATTAATTCCAAATACTGATTCGAAATTATTGATGTTACATTGCCACAGAGTTTTTTGACTTACTTGAACATCTTAATCACTAAACTAATTGAGGACTTAAGTCCTTCCCATTTTGTCAGTTCTTTCATCCTCAAGGAGCACATTTCTGTAGCTGTGGTTCAGTCAGGCCTGAGCATTTTATTAAATACATCACTTGTGGACTCTACATTTCATTTATAGCTCTCATTCTCCTTTTCCTTTTCCCTTTTAAAGTCAGACTACCCTTACTCATTTCTCTGTAACTATTTTTAATTTGCTTTTTACGACTTGGAACAGAAACCATTAAAAGGTGAAACCCAGAGACATTGCTGTAACATCACCACTGAGAAGAAAAAACAAACAAATAAGAACAAAAGATGAAATGATCCAGGGAGTATTTAGGACCTCTGGCAAGGAGTCCTTGTTAAGTGAGGAAAAAAGATAAAGCAATACATGATTGAAAATACTTTGAATTTACAGTCCTATATATTGGTCTTCTAATGCAGACCATGCTGCTAATTTTACCTGTTTTAAGCAAAACGCAAATATTGTGTCTGTCTAGCTCCTGCTGACTTCTTAGTTTTAATGGGGCCAGGATCCATCACATCCTCTCTGCTTTATTTCACCTGACAACAAGATATGTACATACCAAGGGACTACCCACTAAAATGGAAAGAAGTATTTGAATTTTTTCATCCTTGAAAACTCACATTGTGGGCCAATTTCTTCTCTTATACCAAAGCACTCAGCTGATTTCAGAGCCAGTATCAGAACCAGATTGTTCTACATTTGCTTAGAAAACAAGTGGATCTTAGAGAAAACTGAGGAAAAAGATTCCCCCCAAGATGCTTGGGGAAGGGCCATGAAAAAAGCAAACTGAACAATTTCAGCACCTCATCCCTCCAAATATTTTTAGTTCACAATGTTCTGTGCCATGCATATATAGAAAGCCCATGTTTGAAATATCCCAACTAAAACCACATTTTAAAAGGGGGAAGGGAACTGGGAAACCCTGTTTTTTTTCATTAAAATATGCATAATTTTCATCAAATAAAAAATTAGGATCATTAAGCTATATTCTAGTTAAAAGTAACATTTCAGTGGATGCCTCTTGTCAGCCCTAGTCCCACCTGGCTGTTCAACCAGAGAATGAACATTAAATTCTCCTTCTCTCTGAAACACAAACAGCAGGCAGGTTTGTGACAGGTCTCCTACAAGGGGGTCCAGAGCACTTCCCTTCAGGACTGTGTAAGCCAACAATCCCCCTGACACCCCTAATTTATCCCTGCCATAACTGGCCCTTTCCGTGGCTTCTGTGACAGGAAACATCACTGCAGTGTGCTGGGGGGGCAGGCAGTTTGGGTGATGAGTCAGGGATGGATCTGCTCTCCCAAAACAAGGACAGCAGGGGACTTCAGAGTGAGCACAGGAGGGGTGAGAGGCAATTCAGGATCCATGCACATCCCTGCAAAAGCATTCTCCTGGCACTTTCCCTGGCATTTGTTCTGCAGCACAGAAATGCTCCTGATTTTCATGTATGACAAACTGCCTCCTTTTGCACAGGCTGGTTTATTGATAATGACACTGTACCTGGCACTCAGCTTGAATTTCTGGCCTTGCATCTCAGCTCTGTGCCAGGGTGCAGCAGGCAGACCCTGGAATTCCACTGCTGGAAGTGCTGCTCATCCCCTCTGCTGGGGATGTGTTATATATGATGGGATGAGCCTGGAAAGAAATGGGATGGGAAGGTAAATAAACAAAAACCAAACTCAGGGATAAATGGGGAGAGTGAGGCCCATCAGGAAAGTGAGATCCAGTCCCTGCTGAAGGGAAGATCTGGCACTCAGCATGAGCACTCAGTCTGAAGAAATGAGCCCTGTGATCTTCACTGGCTTTGAACACAAGTACAACTCCAACTGAAAAAGCACCTGAACAGCTGGACTGTCACACAGAAAGGTTTAGAGAACACCAGAAAGTACCAGCTTTAGGATTTTACTGAGGTCTCCAGGGTGAGCTGAAAAGAGAGGATTTTTGTCTGCCCAGAGAAGAGGATGATGGATAAGTAGTGCTGGGGCAGTCAGGGAATTATTGCCAAGTATTGCCATGTCAGGAAGACTCCTGAGTGCAGCCCCAGTGCAGCCTCAGAGTGACTGCTCATTAGATCTGTGACAGAGGTCTTAAAAGGCTACAGATACTGGAGAAAATCAACTGCCAGATCTGCACTCTACACCAGCTGTCCTGTCCAGAGGGCAGCCCCAAGCTGGTACCCAGCAGGGACAGCTGAGAGTCAGCAGTGGTATCAGTGCCACCTTGGAATCCTCATTCCAGGTCAGTCTGCCCCACAAATCCCCCCTGGCCCCCCTGCACAGCTGATTCTGGCTCTTTGGGTGGCAGTTTTGTCTGCCCAGCACATCCTTTGGGTAGATGAGGCAAAGGTTGCTGGGGTAGATGGGGATGCTGGGGCTGGTCTGTCCTGCATGAAAGCACAAAGACTGACCACCCTTGCAAATCCAGAGCCAAGGAGGTTGTTGCTGGGAGCAAACAAGGTGTGGCAAAAGCAGCTCTCAGGCCTGGGACTGCCCCCACCATGCTCAGACACAGAGGGTCACTCTCAGTAGGTCTATTTTTCACTGAGTGAGAAAAGCACGAGCCTTAATAACCTTTCTAGACTAGGAATGTTGCCCATAAAACAACCTTCAACCCAAATCATGCTGGAGAGAGAGGTAGAATTTGGCCCATGTCTTTAAGAAAATAGCAAAACCAGCCTGCAAGCACCTAGGAGGTGAGCCAGTCAACAGCCTATACTTTTATGCAGTGAACTTCATGCAAAATTCAGTTTCTTAGTTTCCAAGTGAGAAACAAAAAGCAACATACTGGCCCTCGGGGCAGGGTTTTTTTTTTTTTTTCTTTTTGCATTGTTTTTGTCACAGATCATTAAAAAAATAGCTCTTACCAGACCATTTTCCAAACCACAACATATTCTTATGCGTCACAACATATTTCTACTCTTCCTGCCTTCTGTGACAGGTATTTAATTGAGCTAAAACTTTGTTTCTACTGAGATGCAAATTCAGAAAAAAACAAGATCACTGTTGCCTCGGGCTGGGTTAGCTGGAGATAAAAAAGCAACACCTGTTTCAGGTATGGCCATGTTGAAATACAGGTGTTCCTCAGGCAACATACCCATGGTAATCAACTGCAAAACTTGTCCTTCTTGTTTGCTTCCTGGAGACTACAGCACAGATATGGGTTGAGAAGTCTGTGTGTAACAAGGATTTTTTTTTTTTTTTTAATAATATTGCCTTGTGAAATGTTGCTCATTATCATTTTTAATGTGACATAGAAGACAGCTTTCCATTTAAGTTGCCCGTTAGTCTGATTAATAACTTATTTTTATTTTACATTTTGTGTTTTATGCTGCCTGCAAGGCAAATATTATCAGTGTTTTCCTACAAGAAGTAAGACAATTCACAGAACACATTTTATGCCCTGAGATCAGAGAAATAAGTTTAGATTTATAATACCCAAGGACTGTGGCTTTTTATGAAGTGTATAAAAAGGGCATGTTTAATTATGTTTTGTTTATATCAGTGCTTTGTCTGCAAAAATAACACGAATTAGCATATTTTCCTATCATTGGCGGTTATTTCTAATGATTGATTAAATTTCTTAAGTGCAGAATGGATTAAATCGCAATTTCCTGCAAATAATTCGGGAAAGAAAAGATAGAGCTAACTACCCAATTAAAGTGGGAGAGATCAGAGTCTGACCGCTCCAGGCAGAGTCCTGTCCATCTTTTACAGTGACAACAACCGAAGGAAAAAAAAACAAACAAACAAACCCAAAATGCTTATTTGGAACTGAAGCACTAAATACGGAGAGCTGGACCCTTTTTGGAACCTCTAGATGTATTCGCAGAGGCGGCCCGACTGGAATGGTTCATCCTTGTTCCGTCCCATTTGGGGTACCGACCTCGTCTCGGTGGCGCTGAGCTACACCCCGGCAGCTCGTCAAAAAATCAAGGCGTGGAATATTCGGAAGTGGCTGAAGCCCTTCCACCAGCGAAAGATGGTCTGACTGGGATTGCCATCCTGGAAATGACGCTCCAGAATTGCCCCGGTGGGGAACAGGGCACGGTCCCAGCAGTGACCCCGCAGCATCCCCCCCTCCCAAACCCTTTGCTTTGTTTGGGCTGGTTCGGCACCAGCAGGGGCTCCGCTCTCCCGCCCCTCCTGCCCGATGTAAGGAATAAACCCCGCGTACCGGGGGAGTTCTCCAGCAGCGCGGGGGGACCCGGCGGGCTCGTTTTGAGGCTGGAAAAGGCATTTTCGGGGGCGGCGGCAGACGCGGGTGCCAAACGCCATCCCGTGGTGGCGGGCGGTACTGCAGGCGCGCCGCTCCTCCCTGCTCGGGGGGATCCCATCCATCCGACCCGCACGCTGAGCCCTGGCACAGCCCGGGATGGGCTGTCCCCTCACCACGGAACGCCTGAAAGCCCCCCAGAGCCCCCCGGGCAAACACCGGTACGAGCAGAGAGGGCGGAAGGCACAATCCCTGTCCTGGCACGGCCGGGAGGGGCTCGCTCCCTAGGGGGGATGAAGGATGCTCGGCGTCTCGGCGACAGTCTTTTATTCAGAGAGCCTGAAGATCTGTTAAGCCAACACTCTTCTTTTATTGCCCCTGCAAATCTTTTTGTATTGGGAAAGGAGGGAGTGACAGGAGACTCCACGTGAGCCCCACAGCTGAACTGCTGTGGCAGCTGAGTTTTACCCGAGCAGTAATTTGACAAGGAGGCTCACAAATTCTGCCTTGTTCTGCGTGAGAATCAACCTTCCTACAGCCCAAAACCAGAGTCAGGGTGCACCCATAGGTCCTGTGCAAAAGGGATGTTCAGGGGAGCTCATGAGCAGCTCAGGTCTGGTGACTGATGGCAACTCAGCTGTATCACACAGGGCTGTCTTGGGCCAGCCACTGTGCTCACATGGAGCTCAAGATTCAAACCATGCTGGGAACATGAGTATGCTGCATTTTCAGGGTTACTCAAAGTGCTTTTCAGCCCACCAGAACTCTCTCCTGAACTAACACACTGTTTTCCTGTTATACCAACTCACAGCCAGCCAAGCACTCAGCTGAACTACCTGCCTGAAGTCGTCCCCCATCACTTTTACCCTCATTCATCCCATCCCACCATTTCCAAATGCAGGCCTGGGCCTTGCAGCCAGCTGGACCCCTGTGTTCAGACCCTGGGGCCTGAGCAGAGCTCCACTGGCACTGAGGAGGTCTTGCTGTGCAGGGCTGCTGGCAGATTAGATCAGTCACCCATAATAAAGGCTGATCAACACTAAAGCTGAGCAGCCACCTGGCCCAGTCCACCTGCAGGACGTGCTCCTGTGCCAGGAACACACTGGGCAGGGGGGTCTCCTTCCAGTGGGAGACACAACCCCTGGATGTGAACTGGGATTACAGGTGATCAGCTGAGCAGCCCCTGTGGCATGTGCTGAGGTTCCAAGGATCTCTGCCACCTACAAATCCCATGAAGTGGCAGAGACTTCAGGGCTTCAGATTTAATGCTGACACTCCAACATTCAGCATTCAGCTTGCCTTTGCCCACTGAGGGCAGTGGGTTTCTGTGCTGGGGACAGATGTGCCCATTTTAGTTTTTATATTATTTTTACTGCGATAATTTTGGTCTGAAAAACCACTTCCATTCAAAATGAATTAGATCAAACCACTCGGGATGGAGTGTCCTTGCTCTTTAGCTGCTTTTGTTTTGGCTTTATTTTAAGTGCTCCCCCTGGACGTTTTTACTTCCATGCCTTTCAGAGGTACAAAAGGAATGCAGGAGACATTCTGTTTATGTGAACTGGGAGCACTGAGGCAACCAGAGCCCTTTGCAGGGGCTGGGATACCACGCTGACAGGTGCAGTGTAAGAACCACCTGTGATTGCTTCAGACTCGCTCGTGGCAAACGCCGAATTCCTCGTGCTCTGCTTCCAGGAGGAACTCTCGGGCTGGAATCCGGTGTTCAGTTGCAAAGTTGATAATTACGGCATGGTTAGGGAAAGGAATTATTCAAACTCAAGTGCAAGGTCACCACTGCAGACCTGCCTATCTGCAGCACTAACGGGGTGAGAGGAGTGGCCGTAGCAATCAGCCCAGACAGAGCACCTGCTGATGGGAGCTGAGGGCAGCCACAAACCCGAGGGTTTCGTGGAGCATGTCTTATTGAATGCCTCTCCCACAGAGAAACAGAGATCTCTGTTTTAGGATCGCCTCCCTGCAAAGTAAAACTGGTGGGAAAAATCAGCGACGAACAAAAATGGCTGTGAAAAAAAAATAAATTAATTTGCTCATTTGTGTTCAATTCCTTGCAGTGCTTCGATTTGGAATCTCTAAAAGGCACATTAAACCATACCTCATACCTGCAAATCAAGTGCTAATTAAAACTGCATTAACCCTAATGGGTTGGGAAGAAGAAATCTAATTGCTAAAACTTCTGTTTACCCAAGGCACTCTGGAAAAACAAACCATCGCAGATTTCTCTTCAGTCTGGTTTTCTTCTTCCTCTCAGCATGCACACAGAGAATTGCCTCCTCTTCCTCTCTAATTTACTAAATCAACGTTTTGGGAGAGGTTTAAAGCAAGCCAGACCTCTCTCACAGTGCTTTACAACCAACCTTGCACTACCACCAGGTAGAACTTCGTGCCACAGCTCTGAAAACCCTGCCTGAAATGGGCTTGTGCTAATCAGAGTCACAGATTATTTCCTGAGCTGGCTGCAGTTGTTGCTCTCACTTACTGGGACCAGGTCGGCAATTCCATAAATTCTCTCTAGTTTAGGACAAGTCCTGTCTTGCCTTCCTTGATTTCCCACGTGGATGGGGCAGAAGCATCACTGTGGAATCTCCTTAATGACAAGAGCTCCCAGAAGCCCCAGTGATAAATGACCTGTTGTTTGGGGCAGGAGGAACCAAACACAGATTTTTTTTGGTGCTCTTATTTCTGTTTGTTTTCCTTTTAGGTCCTCGTGCCCCATGGGATGGGAACTCATCTAAAACTGAATTTCCTGCAGAATGGGGGCTCGGAACTTGATGGGAAAGGGCGAGCTGAGTTGTAAGCAGCCCCCCGAGGCTTGTTGTCCTAATGAATACCAGGCCACAAATTAATGAAGGAGGTTTTAGGAAAACACTGTGATTTTTTAGCCTTTCAAGTATCAGCAAATCTGCTAGAAGTCCAGACAGCCGTTTATAGCTTGTTAAGATGTTGATTGTTTACAAATTAGGCTCTCTTTGAAAAACCTGCTCCTCTCAGCCTGCTGGTGTCACTCAGCAGTGAAGTGAGGGTCTTCCTGTGCCCAAGAAGAAAGGCAGACATTAGGTGGTCCAGTCTGTGGGGAGCTCATTTGATTTTACCTCTTACCATCAGAAATATTCGGTATTTTTCTAATCTCCCCATTTCAGAGGGTTTTTGCCCCGGATTTTCTTTGGCATCCACAAATTTGTTTGTTTGTAATTGTCCCTAACTGAAACAGTTCCAAGCACAAGCATTGCCTCTGAGTTTTGGATTTGTAAAATACTTTTCAGCTTTCCTCTAGGAAACAAAGGCTGGAGTCTGGGAAAAAAAAAAAAAAAAAAAAAAAGAGGTATATGATATAAAAGAGGAGTTTCTGTGTGAGAAGGTTAATTTCCTCCCTGACAGCTGCACAGCCCCACGGGCAGCACAAGCTGGCTGGGCTGTGAAGTCAAGGCCGGTGCCCACAGCACTCTGCAGCTTCCTGTGTCCTCATCTTGCTGTTTGGGGAATGAGCTGTAATTTGTTTTCATTGACCCACAGCCTCAGTTGCAGAGTGTAGGATTACCCTAATGGACCAAAACTTGAGAGACACCAACTTTCCTTTCAGTCCTTCCAGCTCTGTGTCCTTTCTCGAGCTGTTCATCCCCGGGGCTCAGCAGAGCTCACCGTGCTTGCCCGGTGGATCCAGGGGAGGGAGGGGATGCTCTGGGGCTGCCTGCACAGCAAGGGGCTCCTCAAGGGTGCCCACCACCCTTCTGCTGTGCCTCTTGCACCTGAGCACTGCTCCCCACCCCCAGTCCATCCCAGGAGCCTGTCCCAATGACAATCAGGAATCCTGACTCAGGGGCACAATAAATCCAACCCAGAGCCCCCAGCAAGACCAATTTCCTGGCTGTGAATGAACGTGCTCCATAATTATCTGGGTGCCATTTAGCAAAGGCTGCAGGTTTGGTTTTTAACATCAAGGAGTGCTATTGTGCATCCCTTTATACCTTACCACTTTGTGTTTACTCTGAACATGGACAGCAGATATCTGAGTGAGCTTTCCAGATCAGGCAGGACTCAGGGCAATGTCAGTCCACAGGAAGAAAGATGCTCCTTTGGTTGATGTTACTGACCTGAGGAGCAGCAGCTCTGCTGCAGATTTTGGCCATGTTGCTCCATCTCTTTGTGCCTCAGTTACCAGACTGGAGATAAAACTTCCTTTTTTTTTTTTTTTCAAATAGATTAGCGACTTCAGGGCATAGATAATACAGCCAGCAGAAAAATAAACTGCACCCTGATGGGGGAATCTGAAATCTTCTGAGTCACTTGCAAAGTCTCATGGAACCCCAACAGATCAACAAGCAGAGACTCAGGGAAGTTGCTATGAAACACTGGAACTAAGCCTGAAGCTTTTTGAAGGCATCCATGAGTCACTAGACTTACACTGACTATATCATGCTCAGTAAAAAACAGGAAAGTAATTAAAAAGTAAGTTAAAGTTTTCACCCATACATTTTAAGTCACTTTAAAATTGGAATCCCTGGTACCTGTACCTGGCAGTTGTAGGAGGCTCTTTAGAGAAACACACAAAACTTAAGTAACTGATTCCCAGATCCCTTGTCCATCTGCCATTCCAGTATACCTTATTCCAAAAATTCAGGAGCCAAAAGAAATTACAATGAGTCATCCTGGAACTTTATCAGCTCTTCTCACCTGAATTTTCTGCCTTGCATGGGAAGTTCCTCTGGCAGAAGGAGAGATACCCTTTCTGCCATTTTGGAGTAGAATCCAAATGATAGTGTTGCATCGATGCACTTAGCCTATCAACGTGGAGATCCCTATTGAAAAGTGCCCTGTTGACAAAACCATTAGAAGGCAGCTCATCATGATACAGAAGATGGAAGGAAAACCCAAACCCTGCAATTTGCATCCAACCAGCCCATGTGTTGGAGAGAGACCACAGAGGCCAAGATCCACAGGGTCCTGGACACTCCTCAGTCAGAGTTGCAAAACAACAATAAAGAGGGATAGGAACCAGATTATCTTGAAAATAAGCCATAATAACAATTCTCAGTTTCTGCCCATTAATCAAGAAAACAGTGATCAAGAGTTCCTTGTTTGCTGCCTGTCTTCTAAACCAGAAATATTCACACCCCTTTCCAGCTTCTCTTTTACCATGCAGGGCAGTGGCAGAACTGATGTGACATAGTCAGATATCTCTGAGATAACCAGCTGTAAGAGAAACCCAGAAATCCCAGGTTTTGTCAGCAAGAAAGAAAAATGTATTTGAGATCCACAGTTTGTTATTTACAAAGGGAGAACTGGTTGTTCTTTTGCTTGTCAGACAACAGAAGAAAATGTTCTGTATTCAGTTGCTTCCATGAGGTTGTTCTGTACAATCAGTACAGTGGATGAAACAACTTCCTGGAGTGAAACCCTGCCAGGAGCAGGTGGCTCAGGAATGCCAAATATTTTGAGACCTGCTTTAACTGCCACAGAGGAAGAAACCCTCTTCTCCCTCCAGTTGTCCTTGACACTCTGTCTGTTCCCCAGCTGCACTGTTCTAAGAATCTTTATTTTTATTACTTGGTAATAAAGTTCCCAGCAGAAAACTGGTTTCCTTTTCTCTCTCATTTCCAGTAGAGTAGGAAACTTCAGGTGAAATATAGGAAAAAACTCAGCACAAGTTAAGATAAAATTTCCCAACATGGTTAGTGATTTCAGATGCCTCTAACTGCTCCACAAACAGTTCTAACACATCCAGTGGTGAGTCAGAATGCAATATTCACTGAGATTGCTAGCAGGGCTCCCAGCATTCAAACTATTTGAATAAGTCTTCAGGGAACGAAGCAGTTAATGAAGCTACCTTTCATTTTGTATTCATCTTTTTTTTTTTTCAGCTTTGTCAGGTAGCAGACAACAAGCCCAGGCTTGACTTGGAGCATCAGCTCTGTACTAGCATAGTCTTGTGGGTAGCCTAATGTGTAATTAATTGAACTGACATCTCTGTTGAGATCAGCTATACATGTAGGATTCAAATTATTTAACAGTTTGTGCAACTGTATTTGAATTTTGGTCATAAAGACACATGCTGGGTTAACAGGGCCAGAGGCAGAGCCAGTCACGGAGAGCAGAAGTGACCTGGGACTCATTTTTAAGGCATGATTTGTGTAGGGAAGAGACTATTCCTATACATTGTTCCAGAATAGACATTCAAGTGGTAAGCATGTTACACAGTCAGCCCTCATCTGATTCATTAGAAGAGCAGGGAGTGTGAACAGCAAAGCATCACCTCTGAGTGCCAGCTGAACCAACTGTGCCCTCCCTGAGGAAAGAGACCTGGGCACGGGGCACACCTGGGCAGGCCGAGGGGTTGGGATGGGGAAAAGGATGAGGACAACAGTTTAGGTTACCTGATAGCACAAGAGAGCTTGAATCATGAGACTCCACTGCAAAAGGGATCTTGATTCTGTCTGAAATGGGTTCAAATATTTCCAGGTTTTGCCACGTGCACAAAACCAGAATTGAACGTTCTTGTCTGAAAGGTGAACAACCTTTCCACACTCTTATACAAACATAAAAAATAGCCCTACACATTTCTCACGGAAATTTCAGTTTCAGTAGTGAAAAAATCCCCTACCCTATACCCTCCTTTAGATTTTACTTCTAACTAAATCTGTCCTGCATTTCAGTCCCGACATCCTGGTCCCTGGAAAAGACTCCCACTGTTCAGCTGAGGTTCAGCCTTCCTGGACTTCTCAGGACCCCCATCCTCACTCACAGAGACAAGAACAACCTCTTCACCTGAGACTCTGTTTGCATCCTTAGCTGTACAAGTAAAAATGTACCATGTGAAAAAGAAATGAAGAAAATCGGACTGCAGGCTTAGAAAGATAGGTCACTTTTACCTTAATTGGCTCATCTTAATAGGAAAATTTGGTGTATATAGCAGTGGGAGTTTTGGTTTTTTTTTCTGGGGAGGTAGTTGGGTTTTTTCTGTGCTTGTTTTTTGTGTGTGTGTGTGTTTGGTTTTGGTGTTTGTTTGTTTCTGTTGTTGTTTTGAGGTTTTGTTGTTGGGGTTTCTTTGTTAGGGTATTTTGGTTTTGGGGTGTTTTTTAAGGAAATCCTTTATTTAAAAAAAAAAAAAATGAACAAAACTGAATTAAAATCCACTTGCTCCAAAGTGGGTATAGTCAAAAAAATAAATATATATGTATAAAACTAACACTTGCAAAGAGATAGCATATTGCTACACAAATTCATCTACGGGAGCACCTTTTAGTGAAGTCAAAAACCTCCAAGCCACAATTTGCTGTACCTCGGTGTAACAAATGTCTCAGGCTGAGATGAACCCCAACAGTGTATCCTGTGGAATTTTGAACATTCTGAAGTTGCATCTTCAGACCACAGGCAAGAAAACCTCTTGGAAAGCTGATCAGCTAAGTCACTGCAGTGCATTTAGAGCATGGTGTTTGCTGAGAGAAGCCTAGAGCTGTCTGGTTCTCTCCAAAATTACAGAGCAGGGCCTCCAAGAGGTCTTGTCAAATCAAGATACTCCAGTGCTGCCTCCCAGGAGTCTGAGGAGCTCAGCCCCCACAAGCAGGGAGCAGCTGGCAGCAGCAGGTAAATAAATCACTGTCAAACTGCTGCAGAGGATGTTGCAGCCATCCTGTCTGCCAATAAGTAGATAATTGGGGGGGAACACCTGGTTTTCATACTGCCAAACATACCTGCCACCGGCACTCAGGACACAGAGGCACATGTGGGAAGCAGAGCAAACATCCATTTAAAATCACTGCAGAAAATGTCTGGGGCCAGGGCAGCCTATGGTGCAGAGAGACCTGCAGGTGGTCGTTTATTTGATGAACTAAAATGCTTTTGCACAGGAGAGAATGGAACAGAAGCAGGCAGCCTGGCAGGGCAAGGATCCAAACACCTCTTTGCAGTCACTGATGTCAGACTGCAATCTAACCATCCATTTCAGTCAGCTGGCTGCAGATACCCTGGGTACCTGCACGAGGGATAAACCTCTGTCCCTCATGGCCAGGATCCCCCCTCTCAGAGCCTTTGCTCCTCTGAGCCCGAATGCCAAGCCCTGTGGTGTGTGGCCGTGCTTGGGGTGGCTCAGGGATGCTCACTCGAGCTGCTGAGGCTGTATTTCACACCCCTGGAAATCGCCCCACAGCAGCTCCCAGGTGATCCAGAGACGTGGGATCTGTGCTGTCCAAACTCAGCAGAACAGTCAGACCCACAGAGGCTCAGCACTTTCCATCTTGTCATACATACTTTCTGTGCAGCAATTCCCTTCCTCACTAAAGGAACCTCCCCTGTACTTGTTGTTCAGCACCCACTGCTGCTCAGAGGGTTGGGTGCTCCAGCCACTGCTGGGGAAAGGGTCCGTGAGCCTTCCCAGGGAACTGATGGGTTTCAAGTTGAGGACTGTAATTATCCAAACTGTTGTCCATTCAAGGAACCTGTACACTCTCACAAGAGAAATGTGCCAGGGATATCTAAGGTTCTGGAACTGAGGGAAAACAGGGAGTGTTTCTGGTGTCACATTATAAACACAAAGTGACCTGCAGCTGCTGCCAGCACACGTGTCTGTGAGCAGCGAGGATGTTTTTACCCTGACAGGATTCAGTGGAAATGTATCTTACACATAATACATTTGTGTAATATATCAGCTTTTGTTATTGTAACCCCTCATTGTAAAGTACCAAGGCCATCCTGCAAACTTCTTCAGTATTATCTCGAGGTCCTTTTTGTCCTAAAGATGAAGGCATGAGAACTTTTGGGCAAACACTGGAGAGTAGCTCCCACCACAATGTAGCATCTTCACTGAGCACCACACTGTCACACCATGTTCCCAAACTCTTCGATAAGCTCTCACTGCCCAGAGGGAGAATGGAGCTTGTTTTACAGCAAACCATCCACCCTGACACCCAAGCTCACACAACCTGGTGCAGCTCCACAGAATTCCATGGACTGACAACGATGCTCATGGGGCAGAAACGCAGAGCAAGGCTCTTTCTGAAGGGCTCTCACATGATTGCAGCAGGCAGCAAAGCACCTTTAAGAGTCTGATCACTAGAACCACTCTTGGTATCTTCTCATTAGCAAACCTGACTTAAGGTGACAAACTAAATCACAGTTACTCCCAGATGCCCAAAGCACGCTAGTAAAGTCATGTATCATCCTTTATCTGACTGACAACCATTGTTTGGGAATTACAAACAAAAGCAGCTGCAGGGAGGGCCTCTTAGTCAGGGATCACCTTGGGTTGTGGACGAACCAGGGAGCAGAGATGCCAAAGTAGTCTGTGGCTTAACTTTTCCAAGAAAGCTATCACCAGGACAAAGCTGAAGGAAAACTCAGCAAGTGAAGGTACACACATTTCTGCTCTTTAATGTGGACAACACTGGTTCTTTTATATGACCCAGATAAAAATCACACTCAATTCTCACTGTAGCTCCTTTCCTCATGCTCATAAACAGAGCTTTTACAGAGCTTTGAATTAGATCTGTGATTTGTGAGCGACATGCACAATAATTAGACTGTGAAGATGTACAGTTAATCCATTTAAAGGTGTAAAGAAGTCCATTTAATGAACATTATAGTCACATTAGACTTGGAAACATCTAACTCTTTTGTTGAATAAAAAGAAGTTCAATGAGATTAACTTCTCTTAGTTGGTTTTAAAGAATACTCAAACATGTCCTACTCTGATAGTGTACTATTCCTTGGTGCATGGTTTCTGCATACCAATGTCTTCAGTGTAGAAGAGTAAGAATAAGACTGGGAGACATTCTATTTCAGTTAAATAATTACAAATTAAAGAGGATCACTTCTACTTTCTATACTTACTGTAGTATGATAAGAAGCTGAACTCCTTGAACTTGTAATTATATAACAGAAATGTTAATCTCCTGGTTCGGTATTCAGTTCTACTGCATTAAATGTATTCTCACAATTATCAAGTTTACTCCATGGCACATAGACATTTCTATTGGGAAGCCTATTATTTGATCATATCAGATTTTGACCATAAATACTGTAATGGAATTCTGTTTTCAAATCTCTCACTGCCACAAAATGGCTAATGAGGGTTAATACACCTGTGTAGCTTGAGAACCTGGAAAAACATCCCTATAATTTCTGATTTTCAATTTGTAATGCTGACTGAGTTTCTGATTATTTTTCACAGCTTTGTGCAATTAAAAAAAAAAAAAAAAAAAAGAAAAAAAGAGAGGGAAAAGAAGATTTAAGCTAGAGAACATATAAGTCCAAAATACGCTAAGTAACTTGTAATAAAGAAATTTAATTTTAAATATATGTACTTTAAGCAGCTGTTCTCCTCTTAGGAGAAACTCATTTAGGCTTAAGAGTTACTGGCCGAAGCTATCTTCTTTTCACAGCACATTATAATGTGTGCTATTGGCTTTAATAGTTGGGAAGTACAATTTACATCCTCGTCCATTCCAATGTATGAAACTATTTCAAGGGGTAGGGTAGCCAGTTAGAAACGAAAACAAGATCACCCACTGACTCCTGTTTTTTAATGAAGAAAGACATCTTTTTCCAGCAAGATTCTGGCTCCCAGTGCTTCAGTGAAGCTGTGCCTCCATTAAAAGCTGAAGAGAAGCTCTGTAGCCAGGCACTTCAGAGAGATTTTAGCCAGGGAAACGCTTCCTTCCAGTGGAGATTCCTGGCTCGCTGCTTACACCAGGCTACACTCTTTTGTAGCTTGCAGAGCAAAACCTGAGATCAGGGAACAACATAATCCTGGCTAATGCAGAGTGACTTTCTGTGCACTGTGTGGGACATTAGAAAGACAATCCTTCCACCTGGGGAGGACTGGGCAGAGGAGGGGCTCCTAACCCTGCACCTCCACCAATACACAGGTTTCACATGCAGAGCCTTCCAGTCAGTGTTAAAAAAAAGCACTTTACCCTGTCCCAGGAGCTGTGTATTGGCATTTCCCAGCTCCCATCACTATCTGCTACTCAAAAATCCCACAGCACCATTTGCAAACCATGAAAAACACAGATGTTTTAATTCCCAGTTGTGTCTGAGTTTTCTTAGTGACACACTCAGGCAGAGAGGACAGGAGGAAAGGGGAGCGTGGAAGAGGAGCAGCCCAGTCAAGGCAAGGTTTGTTGCTAAGGCTCTCAGAAACTTGTTCTGCTTTTGGCACATCCTGGATGTTATGTGGTCCAGGAGTTCTGCAGACACCTGGGATTGGGGTAACTGGGTTCTCACTCTGAAGGTTAACCCTAAAGTGCCTGTGCCATGCCCAGATGCTTTGGCTCAGCGAGGAACAGGCCCCCAGCAGCCCTAGGGACAGGGCTGTGCCTGGCAGAGCAGGGCTGGTTCCTGCCCACCCTGGCACCACCCCCACCTCCCCTTTAGACCTCAGATTTCTCAGCAGCCCTGCTCTCCTCAGGCATTTGATGCTCACTGGAGCAAACAACTGAGATAAGGATAAAATCAACTTTGATTGTGCTGCATGGAAAATCCACTTCCCTCTGAATTTCCTGCCTGCCTAAGTTATTGGATGCACACAGAGTGCCTGCTCTAATGACTCAGTCATGCAAGCAGAGCTACCCAGGCTGACCCCCAGAGCCTCTCACTGCAGCAGGACCTGCCTTCTCCAGGAGGAACCATCCTCCAGCACCACACGAGAGTCTGAACCCCTGAGAGTCTGAAATGCTCTGACTTCGTGTCTTTCCATCCCAGCCAGGCACGTTAGTCCAGTGCTCCATCATATGTTTATTCTTAGCAAGTTTTGGCTACTCTCTAAACCAAACCTGCCACATTGCAGCTGAAACATCCCTGCCATCTGCACTGTGGCCCTGGGGGACAACCTGGAGTTATCCTTACACACACACACACACACCTCTGCATGTCACAGGCTTGCTCACCTAAATTGTCACACCTGCCTTCTAACACAGGCTAACCAGAACCCTTCCCTTTTCTTCAGTGTCACTTCCTTAGTCCATTTTTTCTGGAATTCTGATCACCCACGCTCCTTTTCTCCCTCCTCACCTCTTTTTGAAGTGTGGTGTCTCTGACCATGCTCCTTCAGCTGAGGTTTTATTCCCCCTGGGCAGACCTGAAGGATTGTTTTGTATGCCCTACAGCCTCTATTTCTGAGCAGTCAACCAAAAACCATGGCTGGCATTTCCACAAGGCATTTTTACTTCCCTTCAATGTGTATGCTGAGAAACACGAGATCTTTTTTCTAAAACATACTAAACAATTTTAGTAACTAGTTCAGGTCAGTGTCCAGTGTCATGAGCTGTAGATGTTAGTCTGTTATCTCAGAAAATTCACATTTATGATCTACTTGTATTTGTGGCATCTTCTAGCACCATCTTTGTTCTGAATACACCTGAAAAACTCACTGACTTTTATTCCAGGAAATGTTTTCTGAGATCCCAGCTTTTCCAAGTCTCAGCACTGAGCCAGCTTGGGAAACTTGTCCCTTCACTGCTGGGTCTGCTTGTTTTTCAAGTAGCACATTTCATCCTCTGGGCCAGGTGAATTCACAGGTCTGAGCAGAGCAAGGGACAGGAGTGTGCTGGGGTGGCTGAGACACTGCTGTGGCCATGGGTAAGAATAAAAATTGTGCTGGGAGTGACTGAGGATGATCCAGCATCCCTGTGAAAGGACAGAGGTGAAGCCAGAGCCTGCCAGAGGCTGCTGAGGGAGAGGTGACAGGAGCAGATCCACCAGGACAAATCCTCCCCTACTTGGTCAGTGGGGGAATATCTTCAAAGAGAAGGAGAATGTCACCACTCCAGCCCAGCACAGTCACATCTGGCTACAGGGCTGGGAAGCTGTGTTTGCTCCAAGACAGCAGAGCCCCACACACTGAACAAAGAGCAGCAAACAGGCAGCACATATTTGTTTATAAAATACAGTTAGCAAATACTCAGAGAAAGTATCCCAGTCTCATTATCTTGTAATAAAATTCATATTTCCTCATGCACACCAACTTACTGTAGCATAAATACATCTAAATTAGATTGCAAAACTGTTCAGATAATTAAATAGCACACATAAATGTGAACTGGCACACTGGGAAATATTCTGCACTGCTGTTTAAAAAGAGCAGATAAAGCCATGCAAATAAGGCAACAGAATATAGTCCTGTAAGATTACAGAGATATAAATTCAAGTGCTCTGCCCTGGTGCTGCTGGAATATGGGGAGAAAGTTATTAGAAACAAAATGAATTCAGTAGCGCCTTGAACTCACTATCATAGTCTGGGGCAAGTTAATCACTTCATCCTCATCCACTAACACATTTATCCACCTACTAATTCTCTGCCTAATTAGAGAGAAATTCAGAGCTCTACTGGTCAGGGAGGCAGGGATTAGGGTTAAGAAAACACTTGTATTTGAAACCCCCTACCTCTGCTGGTTAGTGTGAAAGATCCTATAAGAAACTCCCACCCTAGCTAATCCATGACCCTCAGCAGGGAGGAGTGTTAACAATTTGGTTTAAAACTCACACTCTCAGACAAATGCATCAAAAACGGCTTTTCTTCTTTGATTTATAGGTATTACTTGTTTTTCCAAGCTCCATTAAGGACTCTTCATCATGTACTGCAAGGGGCATTAAGCACTGAAAGTTGTTCCCAGCTCTGTATTATTCAAAGGCAATTTACACTAATTATTGGAGTCCATGGTGTTACCCATACTCATAGAATGATCCATCTCAGCAGGCTAAAGTACTTTTGAAATGTTAATTTATTACTGAGGTATAAAAACGTCCTTACATTAAAGCTCAATTCTTTCTTAAATGCCAAGAGTTTTCTATTACTGATATATTGCATACTTACTGTTTATCTTAGACACAAGAATAAAGATATAATTTAATTTACTGTATAATAGGGCCTATAAAAGCCACCATTAACACAAATTGCACTGCATTTAAACTCAGTTACGACACAGATTTTATTCTTGTTTTTCTTGTCTAGTGATTTTCTCAAGGCCCAGGCAAACAGAGCAGGCAGAACTGCTTCATGGAGGTGAGGTTTGCAGACAGCTGAACAGCAAAGTGAAAAAAATGATTCATTGCTGAAGCAATGTTTGACAGGTGAAGTGTTTCACGGATTCCAAAACAACCTCATTCACATTAAAGCAGGAATGTGAATCAGTAGGATATCACTGGTCTGAGGAAAATGCACCCACAAATTGGCGTGAGAGTGCACCCCTGTACCAACTGCCAACAAAAATCCACTAAAGGCACCCAGCACTGACTTAAATTCTGGCACAGAAGCTGCTGATTTTAGCAAGAAGAGTTTTGCCAGTGCTGAGCCACCACTTACAGGTTTTGTTTTTCTTGGTCACAATGTGTGAAAGTAGAGCCACGCCAACAAAAATTTATTTGGCCCTGTGTTGACAAAAGCCCTTGAACAATCAAGGGGATTATTTCTTAACTGGCTCAATCAACAACTTTTACTTCACTTCACTGATTGCAGGCAGTAGCAAGGAACCCTGCCTTGGAAATGTCAGCGTCTCCTGATGCACAGGGAGTGTGCTGCAAACAAAAAAAAAAGGTCCCTTTGCATTCCTAAGTCCTCTCCAGGGTCCCAGAGATAGTCCTCACCAATTAAATGTGCACTGTTGTGAATTAAGACCATCTGCTTTATATCTGAAAAATCTAAATATCACATAAACAAAGCTTGCCACGATAGGCTAAAATCTTTTTTTATCCAATTTTTTTTTTGGCAACGTGGAATTTGTTTGTGTAGCTGAAATACCAAACACAGCTTTGGAACAGCAATACTCTTGTTCTCAAACCCTGTCAAGATTTCTTGTGACCTTGCCCCAGATTTCATTTACCCCCCCCAGGTCTGACCGCTGAAGTTACCCCTTCCTTACCCACGGCGGTTCCTGAAGTGAAAGGAGTGACCAAATAAACTTCTATGCCAACATAAGTCTTGCTTACAAACAGCACAGTGTTTACCCAAACAAATCTGAATTCCAGAGCAATGCCTTGGCTTCCTCAGCTGGTCAATGCTCTGCAGTGCCCGGCAGTCAGAGGGTTTGCAAAGCAGCAGCAATTCCATGTGGGAAGCCTCGTGCTCCTTTGCATGCTGAAATTCCACACACAGGGCTGGAATTTGCATGCACAACAGTCTGCATGCATTAAGGATTTTTTTTTTTTTTTTTTTTCATAAAAGGCCCGGTAGATGCCAAAGAAATGGCTTGTGTACAAAACCAGAGTAATCCTACCTGCAAGTCAGACCTTTAGATAAACAAGCTTCACTTACATAAAGCAACTCCTAAATTATGAAAATCTTCTTTAAAGGAATGTGTGTTCTCACAAAACGTGTAACTGATCTTGACAATGATTCCCACAACAAAAGAGAACACCCCACAAACTTCTCCTATAAAATATGTCATGAATTAGAAGTTAGGCATATTATTACTCTGCAGCACAATCAGGAAAAAAAGACACAATCAATCATATTTAATCTTCACTTAGTCACAGGGTGTGTATTACTTATGGTGTCTCTTTTATTTTAAGAAGAGGTGGGCACAGCTAATCCTGGGCTGCTGAGGCATGGGTCACCACCAGTTTTATGGAAAGAAGTCATCCTTAGCTGAAATCCAACTGGGAACAAACAGGCTGAAGCAGAAAATGAAAATACTATTCTTGTCAGAAAATCTTCCTGTATCACAAACTGCTTTGCTCCTGCCCTTTAGTCCAACAATTAATTACTAGGAACCACATCTCTCAAAACTGACTCAGTTCTCTTCCACAACAAAATGGTTTGGGAGACAAATGTAGCTCAGGTGTCATTTTAGGCAGTGAAGTGAATTCCAGGCTGCTCCAGGCTCACCTTTATCCACATGGTAGTCTAGGAAAAGAATAATTTGAAGTTCTGTGAACTTCCAGTGGTCACTGGCTGACATGGGCTCAGCAGCACGAAAGGGCAAACTGAAGCAGTTGGTGATGAGTTGGAGAAATTTAGGACCTATGGAAAGCACGCTGCAGATCTCCCTGTAGGAAATAATTTCTACTTCTGAATCACTGGAAATTCCCTCAGAAAATGGCAAAAGCAGCAAAGGAACAATGTCCAGCCAAATCTTAGGCTTCACTTCTAAAAGTCTGGCTTTAAAGATAGTGTAGCTTGTTTACTGGGAATACACCTAGGACATAAACATCTTGAACTGACTAAACATTCATCAAATTGTGACACCCAGGACTTGGAGAAGTTTAAGCAGCAAACTAGACATCAGTATCCTGTTTCCCCCTTCAGTTATTCCCCACAGTTCAATCCCTCCTCCCCCCTTTATTTTATGTCAGCAATTACTTAAACTCTTCTTTCAAGAGAACAGGGTTCAAGCTAAACAAAATGGAAAATCCTCCTTATTTCTCAAGAAGAACAAGAAGCTTGCCCCAGAGCTCAGGTTTATGCACTCACTACAAGCAGCAGTTCAGTTTTCAATGACCATGGCTTAGTACAGAGTAAAAATTTCATGGTAGGGCCCTATGAAACATTTCAGGTTGCTGGAGAGAACAGATACAGATAGAAATCTAACCTAAATTCCAGACAACCAAATGGCTGTCAGATCAAGTACCTAATGAGTATGTTTTGCCTTATTAGACAGAAATAATTTTTAGAAATAGTCATGAGAAAAAAAACCCTGTCAGCAATCTTGCTTGTGTTCATTTAATTTTTCAGCCATAGTAGTACATTTTATTAAAAGAGTACATTTGCCTCAGACAATATCAACAGGTTTGCCCAACAGCATCGAGCCAGGTATTCTGTATTTTGTAAATTCATGAGGATATTGCTGTGCTGCCATTCAGATCACAGAGAACTTATGCATTATATATGCAAGGCTAGTGGCACCAGTCAGCTCTTTTTCTAATTAATACATGTCAGAGCAAATTATTTGGAGGAGGGAAATAGACCAAAAATGAGAGAAAAGGAGATTTCTGCACAATTGCCGATTGCAACATGAAAACTGGGCTCATCTGCATAATATTAATGATATGAAATATGCAAACAGATGTTTCTCTCATTAAATGCTGTATGCAAATAACACTGGGAGGAGTGGTAATGTTGTTTCAGGGTTGAGAGATCATGGGGGGTAATTAAAGGTTAATCCAGTTTTCAGTTCACAGACTGTAAGACATAAGTGGTTGTAAAGAAAAATTGTCACTTAACCTTCATTATCCGGAGCATATGGACTTTTCTCCTAGAATAACAAAAACATATATGTATTTACCCATGTTCTAGTGCCAAGTGTGGTGCATATCACTGGAGGAGAACAGGCATTATTTGTTGATCCGAACGCCGTTAAGGATGTGCCGGAATGCTTTAATTAGGGAAAGCAGAATTTGATCAGAAGTTCACAGACCACAGTCCAAACGCTGTCATCTCACTAAATACATTTCAATTGCCCAGATGTTGTCAAATGTTCACAGAAAACCATCTGAAGTGCTGGTGAGCCCCCCAAAACAATGAAAAGCCTGACGTTTGAGAGCCGTGCGGGTTTCCAGCGAGCCCTGAGGGGTGGATGGGACCATCAGCAATAGGATGACAGCCCCCACTTCCCCTCAGAGCATCCTGCTGGGTGGACTGAAAGCAGTAAACATTTTAGCACTTGGATCTGAGTTCAGCACTCCAGATGAGGCATTGCCACTCTGTGCTGGCAGGAGAAAATAAAGTGCTAAGTGTGTGCTGCAGTGCAGCCCTGTTCTCCAGCAGCAGGGCTCTGTGCTCAGGAGGAGGCAAGGCCAGAGGGAACTGCAGCAGCCACAGGTGGGGAGGAGTAGGAAGAAGCAGAGAAATATCTTGATTTGTGCATCCCTCTCTATACAATATCAGAGTGAAAATCGATGTGGGCTTGGGGTAGAAAGTGAGAAATCAAAGAGGAGATGAGAGGCTGGCCTTGGATCCAGGGACCACAGCACTCCCTGCTTCCCAGACTGTGTGGTGTTTCACTGAAGATTTGCTTCCAGAAGTCTTGCAAATTATTTCCTTTAAATATGGGAAAGGACCAAGGGTTTGTGTGTGTCTCTGCAGCGTCTCTCACCATCTGGCTGTCCCCACTGTCCCTCTCACTCCTCCCCCAGTAACCAACACCACTAGACCTTCCCTCTGTGCCTCACTGGTCCTTTGGCTTGGGAAACCAGTCCCCCTCCCTTCTGGCCTCTCAAGTTCCCGTTTGTGCTGCACATCACATGAAAGGACCACGACCACACCAACCTAACCTCAACATTTACCTTGGTTTCCTGGGCTGAATAGCTCAGATTTGGCCCAAAACTTTCAAACTGCACTGAGAATAATATAGCCTCAATTTAAGCTATCATGACTCTTCTAGCTCTAGAATTTCACTACAGAATTTTTTAAATTTCTCATTAATTGAGGGTACCAAAAAAAAAAAAAAAAGATGTTTAAAATGTGTTATAGGAGATAAAAATTGTCAGACTTATACATCTTTGCATTCATGTGAACATCCTGTGGCATAAATTCTTCTTCATAAAAATTTCCCTTCTCAGTGGTTTTCACAGCTATTTACAGGCTGCTTCCATTTGAAAAAGGTCTGATATCCAAGGAAAAAAAAGCCTGCTAAAATAGCACTTTTCTGAAGTTGAACACTGCAGAGAGATTTTACTGCACAGTGTTTTGTCCTGAATGGCTCCAGGGAAACATGAGAGTTATCTTCCTTCCCTTGGGTGTGCAAGGATAGTGCACTTTGTTGGGCTGCTGCAAGTTCAAGGGCAACCCAGGGGTCACCTGTGGCACCCTGGAAAAGACCTTGACACATGGAAAGCTCCACTTGCTCTGTGCACCAGGGCACGGGGGAAACCCACCAAACCCTCCCTCCCACCTTGCTCAGAATCCCAGCCCTGCCTCATCACCCCCCAGTGTCATCCCATCCCTCTGCCTCCATCAGCAGGTGAAGATGGAAAGTTGTCCCCGTGAAGTCTGGATGAGTTGTGGTAAATGCCACCTGATCCTTATTAAAGCAGATTACAAGTATCCCCTCGAAATGTCACCATGCGTTTTGAGAGAGAGCCGTTCAAAAAAAAACCTCAGCCATCAGATTTCTCCTTATCAAAATGTACATTCAGGGCAAGCAGGTGTAGGTAACTGTGCAAGCACTGAGGATTTGGTCCAGAGCTCACAAGAGCCTAAGAAAACCTCTAACAAAACTTGCATCCAAATGTCTCCGTGCAGCCCCTGACACCCCTGTCTCCCACTCGTGTGTGTGCACACGGGTGTCACAACTGCAAACACACCCTGACACCTGCAGTTACCCGAGAGAACGGGTGGAGGATGGAAGGATGCAAGGCCCAGGATTTGGGCGTGCAATAAGAGAATAAATAGGTATTAAAATTCATTTATCAGCAGCAGAGTTTTGAATGTCTGATTGCTGCAGTTTGTTAGAGCAACACAAGGATCTTCCCTGGCTTCAGCCATATCCGAAGGGATTAGTTTGTCACTCTTCAAAAGCAGCTCATTGGAGGAATGCCCTCTTTGATTCTTTATTCTCACATTAATTAGGAGCAATAAGGACACTAGATGCACTCAGCACTTAAAAAATTAGTAGAAATAAATCTGCCACACATCTCAGGAGGGACGGGAAGATCTGGCTGTCCAGGTGGGAGCCTCCAAAGTGTATCCTGTTTATGGGACAGTCTGTCCAAGCCCCCCACCCCATCCCCAGAGCTGCCCCTCCTCGGCTGGGATGGCCTCATCCTGCCCAGCTTGTGAGACACCAGGAGAGGACTGTGCAGAGGGGCCCGTGGGGGGGCTGCAGGAGGCACCAAGGCCTGGCCAGGCTCTTCACCATTTTTAAGGCACATGTTCTTTTCTGCAGAGAACCCACAAGTACCAGATGCTCCCTGTCAATGCCCCCAGCCTGCTCCTTGTGCCCAGGTCCTTTGTGGTGGCTTTGCCATTGTCAGCAAGTTTCCCATAGCAGAGGAGCTGCCTCTAGAACACAGGGGGAAAAAAAAGAGAGAAGAATATTTTGTACTGAAGTATAAAATAAAAGTGAATTTGATCCTTATTCAGGAAAAATAATAATAATAATAATAATAATAATAATAATAAAAACAAACACCAAAACCCCCCCAAAAAAACAACAAACAAACAAACAAAACCCCAAAACCAAAAACCCAAAACACAAACACACTAAAAGATGAGGTGACTGAAAACTCCAGAGATTCATTCTGGCAGGACTGAACCAAACTCTGCCTTCTCCATGGTGGGTTTTCGAGGGGCTCTGTTGCCCTCTCGAGTCCCTCCTGCAAGAACCTCTCTCTCTTGGGGACACCCTTCCCATCAGTGGGGTGGCCCAGCTGGGCACAACCATCCACTGGCTCTGGGGACTGATGTCCCCCAGCATCCCAGCCTGGCCAGCTGGGAATGCTGCCCAGAGAGGGCTGGAGAACCTCGGGGGTGCCAGATGTGCTGGCAGTGCTGACAGCTCCACCTCTCAGCCTGTCCTCAGCCCCCCTGCCTTTATTGCCTGCTTGTTTAGGGTCATTTCTACTTGTGTTTCCTCCCTGCTGCTCCTGCCAGAGCAGAAGAGGCTTTGGCCTTCACTTCACTACACATAATAAAGAAAAAAAATCTGGTTTATAAACAGCACCTCTTCCATGCTTTCAAAGGCAGGTTGTGGGGTGAGAGTCAGGAGAGTGGTCCCTACTTGGCAAGCAAGATAAGAACGATGAAGCTGCTGCAGGGAAATCTCTTGTCGAGTCTCCCTGAGAACTCTTTGTTCCCTCGATGGTAAACAATTATCTTTTAAAGATACTCTGCTGTCCTCACCACTCACCCTCCCACAAGATATTAAATAACCCCAAAAAGCAGCCCAGTTGTGTGCAAAGAATGGATTTTGTTTCGGAGGCTGGGAATTTGTAACTCTTTAAACACGTTTAGTGTTAATTAAGACCTCTGCAAGCCAAAGAAATTTATAGCACCGTTTTTCAAGAGGGGATGAAGTCAGTCTGATTATCAAGTGTTTTGTTAACATGTTAAAATATGATTCCTAAAAGTCAGTTCTTAGTACTGGTGGAAAACAATTGTTTGTGCTCCTTGGAGCAAAGAAAATTCAAGTGACTTTAAACTACAAAAATATCTCACATTATAATAAAAAAATGCATCTTCATATTTTACTGGGAAATCTTAAATATAAAGCTTTTTTTTTAAGTAAATTGTGGAGGAAAACATATAAGCAATATGGAAATTCTTCATTTAAAATCTGCCTCACAGTCAGCAGTGTGTTGATTTGAAATGCCTTGCCTTTCTAACTGTTCCCCTCCTCCTAATAAGCACTGCATCCAATTTGTATGTTATTCTGATGAAATGGTTTAAGCGAGAGAAAATGAGTAGTTTGAAAAATAAAGGAAAGTTCTACAGAAGAAATGAAGTGCTATCATTGAAATCTTTATTTATGTGAAAAGAAAGGGCTAAAACATTACCTCAGAATTCAAGATTACAACATCAGTAGGATATAAAGTAAATCCATTCTCGTAGTGAAACATCAGAAACCATAATCCTTTTTCAAAGACCTTTTGTTATTTTAATGTCTGACAAATTATGCTTTTTTAAAAGAAGAAAAACACTTAGATTTAAGAGGTTTCTTTTACTTCAGTAAAAGTAGTTTCACTATTTAAAAGTTTTAATTTTCTGTAACCAATAGTATTTACTATGCTGGCTAAGTATTAACACAAGAGTAGGGTTGTTTTAGCCTCAATAGGACCAAGTACAAAGTTGCCACCAAAGACTTTTGCATCAAGTTGTTATGGCAACTTAGTGCTCTAAAAAGTATTAAGTTTTAGCAAAGGGTTTTGTTTTGTTAATTTGGGTTGCTTTTCCTTCAGGTTTTGAAGTTGTTAAGTGTTATAAAAATGTTACATCATTATCATTCGAATGATGGGAGGTCTCAGAACATATTTAAAACCTGTTCATGTTGCAAGACATTCCAGGATGATGTCCAAGGACCCCCAACCCTGCCTAGAGGGTGAAGCCCTTGAGCTCAGTATGAGCACAGGAGTCATCCCAGAGAGATCCCAGCACTAAGAAACCAGCAGAAAAAGAAACAAACCACATTATTTACCTCCACTGCACTAAAGGAGAGACAGGATGGATGCAGGGATGGAAAGAGGGGTGCACGATGGAAAGCTGGGCACCCAGCATCTCTCTCTCATGTGTTCATGCTGAAAAAGCTTAAACAACAAATCCCCCATGGGTGTTCTGGGCTCCTGACACCCCATGAAGAGCTGGAACAATCCTGGCAGAGTGGAACAATGCCCTGAGAGCTCTGAACCAAAGGCAGGTTTGGGCTGGTGCAGGCACGGCAGGAGGTTGTTGGGAGAAGCCTGTGTAAGTCCTCCAGGGAAGAGACAGAACTGAGGGCTTAAAACCCCAAAATGCCATGAATGAATTGTGTCTTTTTTCATATTGACAGATTTTCAGAGTTTTGAAGTAAAGCTGGTAACTATGGGGAGATTGTGTTGTTTTTATCAGAATTTTGGTTTATTGCTTTTTCCTCATGAGGTGTCTCAGCTCTTTCCTTTCCTAGTTTTATTACTAGGATCTTTTTAAAGAGAAAGATGGATGGAAAGAAATTGAGGAAATTGAAAAGAATACCACAATTTTGGAAAAAAAAACCTCCTGACATTCATGTGACTGTAACAGTTTTGGAAGGCAACGATGAATTTACTTTTCAAATCGAAAATATTTTGACATTTAAAACAGTATTTCCTTTCTTTTGCAGAAGGGGGTCAATCCACTAAATACCCACATGGCAAGCATCACAATAAGCTTTGTCCACCAAATTCTGCTGAAGATTTCTTGCATGAACTGGGGCAAAGCACTTAATTTGCCAGTTTCTCAGTGCACTGTTTGTGCAATGAGAACAATAGCACTTCCTTTTTCTCAGCCTTTGTCTTGTTTATTGAGATAGTCACTACTCCAGGGAGTACACAATCTCTAATTATGAACAACCAGCATAATAGCACCCTGATCTCCAGGACCTCCCGCAACACAAAGAGCTAATAATCATCACAAGTCTTCTGTTCTGATGCATGGTCTGCAAGAGTTATGAATACTAACACATGCTGGAAAGTTCTGTTTAATTTTACGTCTTTGAAAGAAAATAAAAGCCTGTTTTTCCCACTGCTGCCATTTATACAGGCTTATGCTTTCCAGGAAGCTCCTGCCTTTACTTGCCTTCCTCCTCCTTTTCAAAACAGGAATAAAAGTCTCACTGAATAAAATAAAGATTATGAATGGCCAGTCTTTCCCTTCCTGCCAGTTATTGTCACCCAGGAACGTGCAGCAAAGGATGTCCAGGTTATCCTTTAGCCTCACAGAGATGTGCAGAGATCTGCCAGCTGCTGGCCATATGCTTAATCCTGACAGGAATTATCTATATTCTGTGTTGTCTGTACATGACTGACTCCCTGCTTGTGTATTTTTACTCGATTATAGGGTATTATAAATCCAGCTAGCTTTACTTCTATGGTTGGAATCCAAATCCTCCCGTTTTTGAGGGTGTTTCTTTACTAAAATGAAATTCCACTGTGGAATTCCACAGTGGAAAATTCATGCAGCAACAAATGGGATGAAAACAGTAAGATTTCATACAAACATGCCAAACACCAAACAAAAAGTTTATGGAATTTGGTTTACAGTGACAGCCCTTCTTTAGAATTTGTTTTTAATGATGTGATAGCATTTCATAATAAACAGAGTTTCCCATCAGGTCCTGATCATCAGCCCTGTCCAGAATCTCTGCCCACAGAGTGGCTGGTGGGGTTTCCATGGAGATCCATGGCCATCCCAGGCATGGCAGGGCTGGGAATGGATTCCTTCACTCCCCTCACCACCCCTTATGGCAGGGACTGAGCAGCAGGGAATGATGAAGTGAATTGCTCAGAGGAAACAGTCAACCTGGGAATTGAGTTCCAGTTGCCCAGCTCCCCAGCAGCAGCCAAACCACAGGCTATTGTTTGCTTTGGAAGCCTCTGGACATCTCCAGATATTTGAAGTCAGATTTTATGAGTGGACTCACTATGAACATAGAATGGTCCAACACTGTACAACACCAGGGCAGGCTTTTATACTCCCAGGCCATGGTAAATCTTTGCTACAAAAGCATTCTAACATGCTTTTTACATGGCTTATTTTTCAGGAACATATCCCTTGGGGATGCAGATTGTTTCCTCAGGACTCAAACATTCTCACGTGGTAAAATGAAGTAGGAGGACCCAGTGAAAGGAGCTCTCATTTCTCATTTAATTTACTACCTAATACTCAGCAGCCCAAGATTTATAAGGCACTACAGAACTGCCTACATGTTTCCCCTTGTGGCAGATAGCAGATAACTGTTAATAGACTTGCTTAGAAAGTTTATTTAAAGGAAGAACTTAACTGTATTATTTTTCATGGAGGTGTGAACATTGCTTAAGGAGCTTAAGTCTCCATGTATAAGTATTATCAGATAGGTTCATGAGGATGCTAATGTGCATTAATATGAAACTCCAAAACCAGCTTTCTACTGGTGTATGTAGATAGGGCCATTTTGTAAATAATGCCCTTTCTGATATTGCAGAGTTCTGGGATTGCTGCATATATTATTATTGCCAGATGTAATAACATTAACCCATAACACACACCTTCTCCATCCTCTTTCTTCAGCTCCAGTAAAATCCCCCACAAAGCCATCCCTGCAGAACCCAGTCTGCCCCTGCCTCAGGAGGGTTTTGTCTGCCCTTCTGCTCAGCACCACGAAGATGTTGTAGGAAAGCAAAGGTGCTGAGGGGCTCCACACCACTTCTCACTTTCATTTGTCAGATGGCCCCAAGTACTTTCACCTTCTGGTCCTGCTTTAAATCTTCACTACAGCAGCAAGGAGCTCACCCTGTGGGACTGGGCTCTGCTTTCCTTGCACTGTGACAGAGATGTGATGTCTGACCCCTTCCCATGCAGCTGAGCAAATTTAGAACCTTTGGCCTTCAGGAAGAGGGAAAGGTGCACACACAGCACTGCTCAGCACTTTCCAGGATTTATCCCACTCTGCACTTGCTGTGTGGTGATGAAAACGTGATTAAAGGAGAGTATATTACATTATGTCCAGCTTTAGGGAAATATTTTAATGGAAGAAAGACAGAGCCATACATTTTCTTTTTTTTTTTTTTTTTGGTTTAGCTGTAAGCTTTACCTCCTGGTATTTACAACCTGAAGCTCTCCAATATTGGGTTAGCTAATGGGATCCAGACAATGAAGCTGACTACAGGGAAAAGCAAGAGACTGTTTTAGTTTCACCAGCCAAGGAGAAGAAAAGACCTGGCTTGATAAATGGTGAGAAGTATATTAGATGTTAAAAAATATTTCATTTTTAATAATCCTGGGTGTTACTGACAACCCAGGTAAAAAGTAAAGTTCATTTCTTCAAAATATATTTAATCTGACAGTATCCCTTTAATTAAGTAGCAATTTAGATTTTCTTCTCCTCCACATACAAAGCTTTAATGAAACATGAAAGCCACGAAAGAAATCTGAGTGTGTTTCATGGCAAGGCATGAGGACTGATTTTCTGTTTAAATTCACAGACAGTAGCTTTACAAATAACATTTAATATTTGTCGGAAGTATTATCTGCCTTTTCCCCTCACAGCATTACATTACTAAGGTAATAAGTACATGAGAATACACGATTTCCTGGCTACTGTATCGAATATGCACCTTTAAACAAAGTTAGACTTGGGAATTTACCCATATCTTAAAATGCTAATCTAACACTAATTAAAAGGCCGGTGAACGCGCTTTGATGGATTCTGGTTGGGAGCATATGACAGATGAATTCAGATGGCATGCAGGACTGCAGCAGAATTCCAATAGCAGAGCTGCAGAGGGCTGGGGGAGCCAGGGAAGTGGTGCAGGGGCAGGGAGGGGGCAGAGCTGCAGCTCACCCTGCTCCTTTCACAGCTGCTTTCCAAGCAAACATTTGGGTGCTCCTGCATCCATCCCACCCACCCCCCCTCTGATGGATTCACCTCCTTGCTGTTCACTCTGCAGTGCTGGGCTCCTCAGAAAGGGCAGCAGCCTCCCTGGGGAGGAAAATTCACATGGCAGCATTTCCCTTCTCCCACCAACACAGGTCATTCCTCCAACCCCTTCAGCCCCACGAGCATCTCTTGCTAAAGGAGCATAAAGAGATCAGGTAAATATTTCTAGATGAGACTCTATGTCCAGTATCTCCTGTAAATAACTCTGTCTTGTAGATCTTGCTGTCTTAGAACTAGGAGAAGGCTAAACCCCAGCTTGTAATGCAGTTTGGAAGTGCATGCCCCTTTGGGACTGGCTGCAGCCCTCTTCAGAGGCACTTATGGCATGATGGCATGTAAGAAGCTAACTGAACTGCCTTTACATCCCTTCTTCCCACAGGAGGAAAGCCAAAATTCAATTCATGATAATGAAAAAGTTTGGTTAAAAGAGGCCATATTTTTGAAACAGTCTTCTTAGGCGTCATTCTAAAAGGATTTGGGAGCTGGAATTTCCATGTACCATTACTTACCTGCCTGTGTAAAGCAGACTCAGTCCTTCCTTGTCACACAGATGGCAGAATTCATGATATTCCTTATCCCTATTGCCCTCATAACCCTTTATGGAGTGTTCTCCCTATGGGTAGCAGTGGAATTTTGAGCATCCCATCGAGACTGAAGGGCACTCTTCCCACATCTAAGGAAATATCCCAGCCACTGAAGCACCAGGAACCCCAGGGTTGACTGATCCTCCCTAGAAGGGCCAAGTGAGTTTGTACAAATAATTAAATTCCCACTGCATCAAAACACTGCCTGTACTTCGGGGTTAATGCACCAGTTCATTCACAGCCTCCCTGTGAGGCAGGGGCAAAGTTGGAGTGGATCTCCATACACCCCCTGGCAAAACCAGAGACTGCAGCTGAGCAGGACCTTCTGAAAGATCAGCAGCATTTTAACAGAGGGAGCTGGGGTGGCTCTGCATGTTTGAAAATCTGGCTTGGAGTGCTTTTTCCAGGGTCTCACAGTGAAATGGTGCCAGTGCTGGATGCTGAGCTCTGCTCTTTTGAGGAAAGTCTACCCTGATTTTTTCAAAGAAGGCTCTGGGACGCTCAGAGGGTTTGATGGAGTGGGCAGAGCACGAATAGAGCTGCACAGATCTGGGGCTGCAGCTGGCTGGTGCCACTCAGGTTGTACTGAGGACAGGATGATCTTAGTCTGGCCTGCAGAAGACCATGGAAGAATATCCAGAGTCCCAATCTGCACCTTAAAAACAAGACCAGACAAGGGGGTGGGGGAGACAGTTTTTTCCAGATTGTTCTTTTTCCCTTTGTGAGGGAGGATCTTACTCTGAGCACAGCTGACTTTCTAGATGAAGAAAACCCTCCCAGTCACCAGTTCTGCTTGATCTTACTATCACAAACTGTGTGTGCACCTCTAACATGTTCCTTGAATGCCACTTCTGTGTCCCCTGCTCTTCGATCAGAGATAAATAAACGAAAGGCAGCGTGATGCCTGTTATCTAAAAGGATTCAGGTAGAGCAAGTATCATAGCACAATCAGGAGGCTTGAAAATTGTATTTCCCTGAAAAAGACTTCTACTTGCCTTCTTGGATCACACACAGAGGAAGTCCAAGGTCTAGAGGGAGAAAATAACTCTCAGTAACTGAACGTTTGAACATTCATACAGGATTAATTACTTGTTTTATTTTTTTCTTTAATTTTAAATGATTGTACTGCTAGCAGAAGTGGAAAGTAAAGACTCTGATCTATGCCAGGCACTTAGTACATGCAAATACTCTGCAAGTTTTCCCTATCTTGAAGAATTTCAGCATAAACTACAAAGGCAAAGTGGACTGAACTGATCCCTGGAGAAAACATGTGCAACTCCACTTCTATAAAAAGACTGCTTGCTTCAATAGCTCTGTCCCCATTTATCCTCAGGATGAATTCACACATTTTTTTCTATTATTAGATGGACGTCCTATTTCTAATGGAGTCTACGTGATCTAAGCACTTCCACTGATTTTTATTTATTTTTTTTCCTAGAAGTAAAATTCCCTGCTTAGGGGATGAATTGCATTACTGAGCAGAGCTGTAAGGATCAATCGAGGTGCATTAACATCTGCAATGCCATTATGCCAGGTCTGAAATGCTGGGCTAGACAGGAAATTTCAAACAAAGCATCTGCTCAGTCTTGGTCAAGCAAATCTTTTGTCTGAGGAATATTGCACGAGCAAATCAGTGCACCAGGGGTTGGACTGCTCTCGAAATGTCACCAAAATGCAGGAAACTCACAACAACCAAATAACATGGGAATTTCCAACAGTTATTCCCCAAAACCTGTTTTCACAAAAATTTGCATCCTAGATGTCATTGTGGTTCATAAATTTCTAGTTAACATTTACTTAAGACAATAATTTAGTCAACTGAAATATTGAGTACAAGCCAAAGGCAAAATGTGTAAGACCAGTGGGTTATGAGCAGTGGAAAGGAGATGCCCAGAGCAGATTAGGGGTGAATCACAAGGGTTGCAGCCAGGTTTTCCCTGTGTAAAAGTCAGATGTCAGGCTGCCTGTGCTTGGTTATGATTAGCATGAGATCAGCTCCCTGTATCCTGTGACTCACACTCTCCACAGCCTTGGCCAACTTTCCCAACCTGTCTGTGCTCTTATTTTTGGGGGAGAAAAGGTGTATTTACCCCCAGGCACCCCTGGGTGAGCAGCCCTGACTCTGAGCTGTGTGCAGGGCCAGAGGGACAGCGATGAAGTGTTTGACTGAGGGTCAATACATCTCCAGGAGCACTTTGTTCACATCTGTGCAGGCAGGACACGTTCTGCCCACACCAGAGGGAGCTCAGACACGCCAGGCAGAGGCTGTGCCTGATTTTCCACCTTGCATGAGCACAGGGAGGCACGTTCAGAAGGCACCCAGGATTCCAGAGGCAGCCTCACCAGACTGCACTGCTGACCCGAGTGTTTGTATAACCCAGGAACTCCCTCCTTCCAAAGCAAGGAGCTGTGCTGATGAAGGTCTGGGCACTCTACATGGCCAGTTTGGTGGTTTTGCAGTTCTCCCCAGCCCCTGTCCAGTGCTGGCAGCAGTGACTGGTCCACCTCTGGCAGCAGCATCTGGTTATCTCATGTGACAGCAATGAAAGGGACCCCTGGGCTGTGATAAGCTCCCCTTGAAGCACACAACAACCTTCCTGGGAAGGTCTTTTTTGTTATGACAGCAGGAGTTGTGTGGAATTCCACAGAGCTCACATGCTGAAATACAAACAACAAGGAGGCAGCCTTGAGTAAGCTGTGCTAAACACAGTGTTTTAACACTCCCTGTACCTAAACAACAGCAAGGGATGCACCCTCAGCTTCTGGAAACCAAGCATGTTTTTCAACAGACAAACTTTTTCTCACCATTGACAGCAGAGGAGCTGGAAGAGTTTCCACCACACATTTGCCTTTCTTTATCTCTGGTCTTGCAGCCTTTCCTTGCTTTCAGTTCCTCCCTTCCCCTTTCCCACAGTTCAGTTTACCCTTTTCCTTGCATCAAAGAAATAGGATCTGAAGCCTGGAATCACAACACTCCCTTCTCCACAACTCATTCCACTTCAGCTTACTCAAGGCTGAGAGAAAGCAAACAATCCAGAAACCTCGGAGGTAAGACCCAGATTTTCTGATGGAGCCCATTAAATCCAGTGAGAATCCCATTCTGAGGATCTGTAAATACCTGCTGGAACTCTGGCAGCATGCAGTGCTGGGACCAATGAATATTAATGCAGGAGAACTGAGCTCAGCCACCAGCAAAGCAGTTAAACACTGACACAGCCTGTGTAGAAGGAGCTCTCCTAAGTGTTAAGTGCTAGATTATGTTCAGCAGCACCAAGCACAGCAGTCCCCTGCTTAATTTTCTCCACCTAACAGTTGCCTTCAGAGTTTAAAGATTTATGCACCCTTGTGCACTCAGCATTGAAACAGGAGCTAATTTCCATGCCCCTTAGCAAATGCAGGTCCGTGTCTCCAATCCTTTGTTTTCACACAAATTTTGTCACCCTTATTTGTTCCACTCTGGCCAGTTTTGGAGTAAAGGATCTTCTTGATTGAGGGCAGCAGAATATGATCCCCAGACTGTAGTCTGTGGCTAAATTGTGCCACTTTCATGATGAAAGAGTCTGGCAATATATTCCTAGAGCATGGGTTTTTTGATTGAATCAGAAAAGAAAAAGAAAATTAATTACATCAGATAATTCCATGCTTCAAATCCATATTTAACAACACTGTCCAGCATTATCATCAGCTACCCAAATCAATGAAGGTGATTCCAGTGGGAGTGCTGTGAGACTAAAATGAGCCCTTGAGTACAGTAGGACCTGAGATAATGTGAGAGGTTTACACATTCCCTCTTTCCTCTTCCAAAGGAAGCTCATCCTGCCTTTTTCTCACCTCCACTCCCCCAATTAGCTCTACACAACTCCTTGTGGACAGGCACTCTAAACTAAATCACTGAAAGGAACTGCTTTAAAAATACACCCTTTTTCCTTTAGGAAGAAGCCACTGGAAAGCAAGGAGAACCTGCTCCAGCACACCAGGCAGGTAACCTTGAGGCCCGACCCCAAAGGCTGTGAGATGTGACACCAATCTTTAAAAAGCCTGCTAAAGGCATGACATGAAATAGCAGCCCCACACAGCCTGGAAAAACACCCTGTTGGCTTGACAAAGTGCACCCAAATCCCTTCCCTGAGCTGTTCTTCAAAAATTAAAGTGACCTGAAGCTGAGCATATTTTAAAGTGTTGTTTGTTAAACAAACAAACAAAAAACACAGCAAGAGAAGCAAAGGAAATCATTCTTAACCAAGAGTGTTCTGTGATGTATTTCTGCGAGCAAGGCCCTTGGCACTGCTGTGGTGAAAGCAGAGGACATTTTGTAAATGCATTCCTATAAACAGAGAAGTGTTCAAATTGGAAGAGCCCGTCTGGCTGACTCTCCCCCTCTGCAGCTCGTGTACTCCTTCAGCAGATAACAGAGCACAGCTCTTGCTAGCAGGCTGCTCTCCACATTCTCTTCATTAACTCTGGGAGAAATAAAAGCTCCCTTCGACATTGTTTGATGGTAATTAGAAGCTGAATCGGGAAATGTGTCAACCTGCCGACGTTCCTTGGGTGTTTACAGTTTATTCTGGCACATTACACCTAGTTTTATTTAGGGCTTTCTTAGAAACCTCTGTTATTACAGGGAGTGTAGTTGGAGGAGCTGGTGACATACTTGGAATATAATTGTGGAGAAGGTGTTTTTATAAATTCCACACTAGAGGAATCAAGTGTTGAAAAAAATCTCAGTGCTCCCTGGATATGCTGGGAATCTTTTCAATTCACAAAATAGGATGATTTTTCATCACAGATGATTGGACAGAATCAACATCCCCAGAGAAGATGCAGACTGTTTTTCTTTATCCCTTTGAGCAGCACTGGTAAATTCACAGTGCTAGCAGTTTGGAATCAATGGTCTCTACCAGTAGAGGCCAAGTAGCATTTCAGTCTTAAAGAAGATCTGAGAAGTTCTCTACCTGGGAAGCTTTAAAATACCCTAAACACTCTCTAGCTAGGAGTCCACAGGCAGGATTACACTTCACCCTGTGTCTGAATGTGCTGTTTGGGCTGTAAGAGAGTTGCTCATCTCAGACAGGCTGTGAACAAAATGATGAACAAAACTCCCTCTTGGGCTACCAGAAAGCAGTCAGTTCTCATTTGGGTTAGAACCCTTATTTCCACACCTGTCTTTCCTTTTACACTGTAAGTGTTGCACCCAGTCACAGCAGACATTGCCAAAGGCTGATTCACCAGGACAGGAACACGGAAACACAGACACTCATTTCAACCTGTGGCCTCTTTAGGCTGGCCTGAAGTCACTTCCATCGGGGTGAGTCAAGCAGTCAGCACACCTGGGAAGCTCCCAGAGACACGAATGCACTCTGTAGGTCAGGATGATGATTCAGTATCTGACATGCCTCTCTGACCTGGAACTCAACCAACACCTTGTCATGACACTGCCATTTCACTGCTAACAGCTTTCTCCTTCCTCACACGGTGCCCACTGCATTTCTGAGCAGAAGGAAAGAGCACGACAAGAGCAATCATGTGCAAAATCTGCAGAGCTCCTTTTATAAAGCTGGCTGTTTGCATTTCTTAGTACCTTTGTAACTCCTATGATTTTTGAGGACAAAACGTTATATTCCAGGTCTGATTCCAAGGAAAGAAACAGAACTCTCAACTCTGTCACAAACAGTTCCTCAGAAATCAGGAAGACAAGATCTGATGGTATAATAAACACAGCTGGAGGCAGATCAAAGCAGTGCAGGCATTTTTCAACAAGAAAGATGACAACTTTTCTCAGATGACATTAAGGTTTCTACTTACTCTTGCGATGCTGGGAACATCTGCGTTCAACGTCCCGGTTTTTTTACTCTCGTGGTGGGACAGATGGTAACAAGGTGCCCAATTCCCAATGCCCTTCAATGAGATTTAGGCACCTGCCTCACCATTTTTCAAGGCTGACTTCTCTGTGTTATTCTCAGCTTTGACAAAGTACAAAGCAGGAGATTCCATTTGCCACTCTGCTGCCAGGTTTGCCCTCACACAAACTGCTCACCCTTTGGATTCCTCTTTTTAGCCACCCCATTTGTGAACTAAAACCCCACCCTTTTACTAATATATTTAATACTTTTTAAGATGCTTTGAGCTCGCACTAGAGGCACACTATAAATACACCCACACCTAAATTACCAACATTCAAAAATAACAGGAAAAATACTTGTTGGTGGATTAGCTACATAAGATCAATGCCAAATAAAAATCTACTTTGGTTTTGCTAAGGTCATTTAGTGCTGTGCAATTCTCATAAGGTAAATATTTTTGAAAGTGGGGAATGCTTTGAGATTAGGCAATACATTACAGTTTTTGATCAAATGCCAGAAGCCATAGGTGAATAGGAAACAGACATCAGTAATTACAGTTCGTACTTCAGCTATTTCAAAACCCCTTGCTTCAATGAGCAAGTATTAACTGGACAGACACTCCTTCACAAATTAGAGGCTGCAAAGACTTATTACACACCATATTTATCTTTGAAACTTGTCCAACAGAATTAAACTAAAAAAAAATAATGATACAGATTATGGTTGCAGGCAAAGAACTATTAAAACTCAAACAACTATATATATGTTTTTATCTGTCAAACTGTCCCTGCAGCCACGCTTTGGTTAAGGAGCTCAGGAATGTGGTATTAAGAAATTCTAGTAATTGTATTAGTATGCTGTTGTCAAACTTCAAACTGGCTGTACTTTATCACAAAGAATTTCTTGATTGTGCAGGCCTTCGAATGCAACAGAATGGCAAGAACAGGAGGTGGGAGCAGAAATGCAACTTTTTCCTCAGAAGACTTAAGGTTATTCAGGATATCCAGGCTAGCACCATGACCAATGTTGGACAAAACATGACATTGTGGTGGAGAAAGAACTGGGGCAAAACTAGTGCAGGCAGTCATGATCCTCAAGCCTTCAGAGGGGAGGAGGGTGCTCAGGCAAGGCTGCTTTCAACTGTTGCACAGCTCAAGACAGCACCAAATGAGCTCCTAATAAATACTTGGCCTCACAACAGATTCATACCAAAATTTATAATTTGAGCACATTCCTCTAGGTTTCAGTCCGACAAGAAGCTCATGCAAACTTTTCATTTGCTAAAAGAATTATTATTACATCTCAAATTTAGTTTGGTGTAAGACATTTAGGCTGATTAAAAAGCTTAACTAGTTAAATTAACTAAACCAAGCATTTGGATTGTTTCAACACCATTAAACAGAAGAAGTTAGGTCTCAGAATGCAGTTTTACTTGTTTGGTCAAAATTTACAATACAGAAACAAAAACTACAAATAAAAGTGTCAGGAATGCAAAACATTTCAAAACAGATCACCAATTTAGGAGGATGCTTATTAAAGGCACCACCATCTATTCATTTATTATGTATTTATATGATCTCCATAAAGCTGTACTAGGCTTTTGAATTTTCCCTGTTAACCAGAGATTTTTGATCATGGTATAATTCTGGAAATCAACTATAATAAGCAAATACTTTAGGTAGATAAAAATGCTTGAAATGTGACCATTCTAAATTCATCATACAAGTAACCCAATGCAAATATTCTGCATACTTCCTAAACAGTTACACAATTAATGACCTAACATAAAACTGATTGGTAAAGTGAGAAGTATTAGAGGTGTTTGGGCAGTAGCTGGTTTTTGAGGGTTTGGATTTCTTTTACAGCACATTTTCATAACAAAAACCACTGATCCCTGTAACCAGATCAAGATCTTGATTTGACAAATAAATACTGTTACTATTAAGAGTCATTACTGCAAAAATATATACAGCATATTTAATATATTATAGTAGTAATTTAAAATGTTTAATGGAACACTGCTGATGTGTTTGGCACTAAATAATCAGCACCACTCTGCTTTTCAGTATATAACAAGCAGAAAGGTGAACTGTATCTAACACCTATCTGCCAGGTGCTTAAAAAATAACAGAAATTATGGACAGAGTGCCTGAGCTTTTGGAGAGGAGCACTTGGAACTGAGAAAATTCTCGATGAAGGTTCATGGTGTAACCTGTGTGTTTACACACTTAAACATGCAATTTTCCTTTATAATCACTTTACTAGAGATAACACTTGCTTCCTTCCACACACAAGTTCCTAAAGCAATGTAGTTTGTAAACCTGGTGTGAGATTTATGGTGTTATACTGCAGAAACCTGTTTAGCCCCTGATTTACAATCCTGGCAATTGTGTTCAACTCTGTCATCACAGCTAATTACAGCTAACTGCAGATTACCATACTGCAAACTCTCATCTGTGTGAAAGAAATACGATGTTCTGCTAAAAAAAAAAAAAAAAAGACAGAGAATCAAATATCCCGAGGGCTAATGAACAAAAATGCACCATTCCAGCTCCGGCTGCAAAGCTGAACTCTCCCAATTGCTGCCGTAAAACTTCCAATTGCTATTTGTTGGCAAGGTGTTTTAGCCTCAAGTGCTTCCATAGTAAAACACCATTAAGCTAATACCACACCTCTGGCCTGAAACATATTAATCTTGGTTAACAATAACTGACATTTACGTTACTGATTCAGTTCGGGCCTCGTGGTGGCTAAACACGCACGCAAGAGCTTCAGGGAGGAAAGTTATTAGTTCTGAATGTGTACTCACTTTTCACTGAGAACAATTTCAAAGAAACATTATCACCAGTTCTTGTTATAGTCTTATAACATAAACATTCAAATCCTAATTGATCTCTAAAACACATGACTCCGAGTGAAATCTGCATTTGTATCTCAGGTGCAGTTGACTGCACGACGTTAACACGTTTCAGATATTTTTCCAAGATACACATTTCTGTATTTTATCTGCTCAAAGAAATTGGTGCTTTTAAAATATGTGTTCTTGGGAAGGAGAGAAAAATGGGAATTTGAAATATTCTGAAGAGTGTGGCACCAGGACATGACAAAAAGTACCAGATCCTTCCAGGAGAGGGAGGATGGACCTTTTCAGACAAATGTTTTGTGTTTCTATTTACTAAGGCTATAAATGCATAAATAATATTGGTTTAAAACAGGTAGGATTGTTTTGCTTTTCTTTATTTAGAGTTCCCCCCAGGGTTCAAGCAGAAAAGCAGTACTGCTTGCATTAATTCTGTGTAACCCCAGCAGGAAAACTTACCCTTCCCCTCATACCCACCCCTCACACCTGTAGTACAGCACAAAACACGTTTGGACCAAGTGTTTTATTCCAAGTTCAGGCAGTTCTCTATCAGACTCCAAATGCATTCCGAAATGCATTAGCTAAGTTTTTCATATTTATGAGAAAAGTGCTATATTTAATGTAGATTGATTTTTAAATAATATTTTTTACTATTTCTTAAGACAGCACCAAAACAAGCCAGTGCAGTCTAAGAGCAGGAAGGTAAATACAAGGCACTGGATGTGCTGGGGTTTTTTTTTATGCTTAGATTTAACAAGATGCCTACAAAGATTCTTCAAGTAACAACAGGTATGTGACTTCTGAGGAAAGCACGGCAGATTACATGTATCCCATGTTGCTTTTTGTTTCCCATCTTTTCTTGGCTTCAAACCTGAAAGAGGACACAAAAACCACATTAGCAATCAAAAACATGTGTGCTGCAGGTATTTAACCATGTTATTCTTAACAACAACAAAAACAAAACCTCATTTTTAATACTGTAATAAAGACATGAAGACAAACACAGCCATATAACCAGTACATTATTTCTGATAAAGCCTCTGCACTGAAGTCTGATACACTGCTACAAAACCCACCGAAACCCAACAAGGTTAAACTAAACAAATAAGATTAGCACAAGCCTATTTCAACTAAGAAAACATTTAACTGAGATTGCATTGTACACACTCAGTGCCAATGAAACCACAAATGTTTAATTCCATACTCAAATGACTTACCCCCAAGCAAGCTTCTTTTTCTTTTGAGCTTCTTGGGCAGCCTCTGCCTCTTGCTTGGCTTTCACGAAGTTGCGGCAAGCAGCTGCTTTGGCAATTTTCACACCCAGCTAAGGCATGAAAAGGAACAAAGGAAAACTCATTAGATGCAAATGGCTCATATGAAATGTAAGCCTCACAAATTACTTGGTCCGATATTGTTTCTCAATAGATACCAAAATATCTTTCAAATATTAGGCTGATGATGTACTGCTAGATGGGACAAACAGCAATGTCTCGAGAGAAACACAAAGGTGCAGGATCCTGGGGCAAGAAATCCTTTCCACCAAACCCCTGGTTTTCAAAAAAAAAAAAGCAAAGGGCAACAGCTCACTAGATCCTTTTGTTTGTTTGTTTGTTTTAAACAGACAGGAATACACAAAGACACAGCCTCCTTTATTAAGATCAGCCCCTGACCTCAGCTGTGATATCACGATAGGTCTTGCCAGTATCAAAAATACCCAAAAATCCGACTTTATACAGGAAGAGCTGCTACTACCATGCATTTTCCAGTAGTACCAATAACCATTTATAATCAGCCTGTCCAAAGATAAATAAAACAGTGTCCTTACTGTCTGTGTCATTTAGTCTTCACATTCCAACTTTCAGCTTCTAAGTGTGATAATATGCATGCTTTCCGAAGAAGGATGTAAAGGCTGTAGGTGAATGCCACTTTCCTTCCATAAACTTACTGAAACTCTGAGAATGCAGATCACTGTAATGAATGTCAAGTTGTTCATTGTAGTTACATTTCGTGGTAGGTGTCACGACCTGACATTATGAATTATGGAGGAATTTGTTCTCCAAAGTTACTGCTGTTCTCCAAGACAAGTGAGCAATTCACTGGGCCAAATCTGCTACAAACTGATGTGGCCAAACAGGTTTTCTTTCAATCCACCCCAAAACCTACTGAAATTAGGAAACATGTTTCTGACTGGGCTTTCTAAATTCTCCCCAGATGTCAAGGGAGCATCAAAGAATAGAGGCATGGGAGAGCCAGGTGAAAGAACACCCCCTAACACTTTGGTTCAAGGTCCATGATGAATGGTAATACACTTGAACCATCTGCAGCATCTACACTGGCAATGATTTGCTCTGAGAAATGCTTTATCCAGATAAGGTCAGAGAGGACTCAAGAACACAGATGACACGTTTTCTATCACTATCCCACCAAACACTTAATAGGTAGGTGATCATTTTGTTAACAAAGCAAAAAAAAAAAAAAAAAAAACACCAAACCAGCATCACTAGAAGCTATTCTACCTTCTGGTCCTCTCAGGGTTCAAGAATCAAGCAAGCAGCCTTTAAGAAAAGGCAGTAAGCACAGCACAGCAATATTCCATAAGCACAGTGCTTAAAAAGGAAAAAAGAATGCTGAACAAGTTTCTCATCCACTTTTTGTACTTGCTATAAGGTCATAAATATGTACCTATGGAATCATCTCGATGCACAAAATAATTAATGTGACCAGCTATTTCAAAACTTTTATGTTATCTACGTAATTTCCCCCCTGAGCATTAACGTTTTATATAATCAGTAATTCAGTGCCAACATCTGAACTGCCACATCTGAGGTCAAAGACTAAAACATAACATTCTTTTATTTGCATTGTCACTTAATATTTAAGGGCAGCTATTAACTTTAATATACTTGCAGTATAAAAATGCCTAAGAAAACTCACCTAAAATATTCAAAAAATGTTTACTTTTAAATTGACACAGGACTAATTATTAGCTTAAACAATAGAGCACTCTGATGGCTGAAGTCAATCAGCAGAGCCATGCCTTTATTAACTGTATTTTACCTCCTGACACGCTTGAAAATTAACTTTTACTAGGAGATGAATAACAGCATCTCCTTCTATTCTAGTGGCCTATTGAGCACTTACACACATACAAATATACACAAGTGAGGTCTACACAAGTGCTGCAGACAAATTTTTTTATCTGTATTTCTTGGAAGACAGAATGAGTTCTCCCATCTCTAAAAGGCACAGAAAAAAACAGGCTAAGATCCTCTGCAGCATATGGGGAAGTAAAAGAAGAAACCTTTTGCAGCCTTGTTATCGTTTCTAGGCCACATAGAGTCAAATTTTCAAGACATGAAAACAAATGTTGCATATAAACAGACACAAACATTTTAGTCAGATTAAATGTCTTCTGCTCCCACCCACGCCCAGACATACATCTTCACTCCCTGCCCCCCCCAAAGAGAAATCCATAAAAGCTTGGTCAATGGATTTTACATTAAAAAAAAAAAAAAAAAAAAAGAAACTGCTAACATTTCAGGTCATCAGATAACTCAATAAAATACAATCTTAAAAGAAGTAAGAAACCATGAATAAAAATATATACAACAATTTCTTGTGTAGTCAAAGTATCAGCATTTTCCATATAGAACATCCAATATTTTGCTGCATTTTAATTAAGGTGTCTAAACATTATCACAAAGAACTGCAAATTGGTCAGAGCACGCAGTAAGGAAAATTAAGCTCTAAAGGCTTTTTATCACCATATTTCAGGAACCAAGGGTGTAAAATGTTCTAATTTGGGATATATTAAAAGCCATAAAAGGTCTTTCAAAAAGATTAATGGTACTTTGCTTGGATTTAAGATAAGGGCTTTAGCTGGTTGGAAAAGCAGGGCCCTGGCTAGACCCTTGAGGCATTCATCTTTACAGCCACTTGGAAGATTTGTAAAAGCGTCTGCATAACCTCAAGCAAACGCACTGCGACATTTTTTTTTTTTTTTAAATTCCTTTCAATTTTACAGGTTTAAAGTGTGTAAATCATACTGGGTAGTAAGGCTGATATAATGGTTCATCCTTGTAACGCTATATATGTGTGTATTTTAAGACTAACATAAAAAAAAACCCCAAACTTAAGTTTCTTCGGGGCAAAGACCTTTCTATTTTGAAGCTGACCAAAAATCACGTCAAATATCTTACTCTAGATGTTTAATGCAGCATAAATGAAAATTTTCTACCCCTCTGAAATTGTTACCTTGTAACAAATATCTGAAGCTTCGCCCCTTTTTGAACACTTTCAAGGCGTTTATTTAAAAATAGCAATTATCATACTTTAACTTTTTATGGAATAACAGGTCTCTATGAAAAATATTTATGCCATTCCCTTTTGTTCTTTAATTAAATGAAAACAGATGTTTTCTGAAGTAAGGCGGAACCATTACTGGAGTACTTAAAGTGTTAAGGTCTTTAATTTTTATATCAGTTTGGTCTACAATTCCTGATTGTCTTTACTCAAGCTCAACATTAATGTCAAGCAAGTTACCTAGGAGACGAAAGAGATCAAAGAGACAAAAAACCCTCAAATGTCTGATTAATCAAGCCTGCAAACAGCTTATTTCTTTTAGCCTGCATGCAAGTATGAAAATGAGATTCTGGGAGCCGTACATTGTGCAGATTTGTTCATTCTTATCAGAACAAAGCCAGCGGCAGCTTATTTCATGGATCATTGGCACTGTCATCAGTGCTACACAGAACGGGTGACAGCTCCTCATTTTGAGGCTTGAACAAAATTAGCAAAAAGTCGGCACAAATTAGCCTCTCATCTTTTTAGTAATATGACATTATTCATTTACTTTTTATCCAATTTTTAATTTTTTCCTTGTCAGCTATCCCTTTCTAGTGTCTCTCGCACGGCATCATGAAACGCTTTTAAAACAAGCAAAGAAATGGCTGAAGTTGAAATGGAATGTAAAGTTCAGGCAGAAGAGTAAACATTTTTATTAAGTTGCAACAGAATCTGCTGTAACTTCCAGAAAACTTCCCTGCAAATCAAGACATTAAACATCCAACATCACAAAGCAAAGACTCCTCATTCAGCCTGGAAATGCTGAATGATACAAGTACTGGCACAACTGATTCAAGAACCGCTCCAGAAATATTTGGGTATGAATTAAAAAACGTCAAACCCACAGAAGCTCCAACAAAACATTGATATTCAAACAGGTCCTGAAATATCCTATGACCGTACCAGAGAAGCCAAACAGCCCTTTAATACAGTGTTACAGTTCCTCATCAAATATGAATCTGGTTATTTCAGGCTTGCCTGTAGCAATGATTTTCTCCTTTTATGTTATGGAATGTTATCCATTGCTGACGTATATAAAATATATAAAGCAAACAAGAATACCGAGTGGATTTTGCAGTGAAAATTGTCCCCTTTCAATGATGTGTTCAACTTCCACTGGAAAATACTTTGTAATACCTTTGTTGTATTTTTATGCTGTGTATTACAACATCAAATTATATTTGGATGACACAGTAATGGAGCAAGGACAGAAAAACTGTTCTAATATTAAGCTCTTTGCTAGACTTAAACATTTAAATGCAAGTAACTTCTTCCATTCATGAGAAAACACAGCATTAAAAAATTAACCATAAGCTGTTAGATGCTTTACAGAGCCCCCTTATAACAAAGGCAGTTTTAAAAAAAGAACTGTAGTACTGTTTTCAGCAATTTCTTTATCTCTGTTCTTCTAAGTAAGAAAGCTTATTAACAAGCTTTGAACTTAAAATCACATTTACAATAATGTGCCATCAACAGTTTTATAAGCTAATTAGAAAAAAAGATTAATTAATGACTGGCTGCTAATAAAATGGCAATCATGAAGAAAGAAACCAAGGGTGCTAAGCTTCAACTACCACCAATTAAGAGCTAATTACAAACAAATTATATATGTGTTTTGCTGTGGGCTTTAATTTACTAAAATGGTTTTAATTAAAAGAGAAAACATGCTGATTAATTGAACTGCAGAAAAAATCTACAGTATAAACTGTGCTTTGTCTGTCTCTTTAATTAGACTTGTAACATCTGAAATCTTTTTTTAAGGTTTGTTAAGGAAAAGATATACATAATTAAGGGAGCATAAGAATGTAATTCTAGGTGATAACCCTGCCATGTTCTAAAGGTTAAAAGAAAACCACCTCAATGAAGAGAGGTGTTTGGAAGCACCTCTACTAAGAGTAAGAAAGGAAAACCTTCAGAGATAAAAACAGAAGCTCTTTTTTTTATTTTTTCCCTTTTTTGGGGGCTCTTCAACAGGCAAGACTTCCAAGTTAACTGATGCTTGGTGACGTTCCATATAAAATTGCATCACTCGCTTCAGGTTCCTAAACACTCCACGAGAAATGGTAAATGCGGCACAGAATTTAGAAATTGTATTTTACCAACAGAATATCTCCAGTAGAATATCGAACACCTGTCCATCTCTAACAGCAGTGGCACCACAATCCATCATATCCAACCCAGATTCTCAAATGCAAACCAGTTTCCAGAAGGGTTCTCAGCAGTCATGACCTACAACCCTGGCTGTGTTCTTGCCTTTCTAAATGATGTGAGCAGAAGTTATGGACAGACAGCAGATTCTAATTTGATCATGAGGAAATGGGCAAACTGAAGCATCAAATTTGGGAGACAACAGCAGGACTGATCTTACCATGAGAACGATATCCCAGCGAATGGCCAATTAATTTCATCAATTATGATGTAGATCATTCATTTAAGCTTGATTAAGTACCAGAATGCCCCTATAAATTGCAGCTTTTAAAAATCTTTCACCAAAACATCAAAAGCCACTAAGCTGAGCACTCAGAACAGTGCTGTCAAAAAGTCTGTGCTATTTAGAGACTGACAACTACTCCAGCAATTTAGCACACTAAATTACAAAATATTTCAGAAGTCCCTTTTGACAGGTAAGTCTAATATGGTCAAGATCATTTTATCATGTTCATGTTACAGTCCTCAGGCTAATGTGCTCTTAGACAATGTGGCACCTACCTACCAGGCAGTTAACACAAAAACCACAAGAAAAGGCAAAGTTTGAGCTTTAGTCAGATTAGTCCTCAGAATGTTAGAACCATAAAAAAAATCTGTGTTCTGCTTTTTGAGACACCACACCATGACTTGAGCACAGAAGCACTACGAGAAAACCTCTTTGCCTAGCGGAAAAAAGCTTGGAAAATATATATTAGGAGTGGAGGTGGGGAATCTTTTCAGATTATTTGGTTTAATTAGGAAAACAATTTTTACAAGTATCACTCCAAACAGAAGCTGATTTACAGCAAAGTGAAATTACCAGGTATCTCCACACACCACCCTTACTCAAAGGGATGAACACATCCAACTATGCCCAGTCACAGTGCACTAACTCATCACATTTATTCTTTAAAAAAAATCTAGGCAGATTCCCACAAACACAGCAGGAACAACTTAATTACAGCTCAAGATACTATTCCAAGAAGATTTTTACCAAGCATTACAAAGTTGACATAATTCCAAGTGTCTGTTCCCAGCCACATATCCCAGTACCTGCTATGGTTGGATCTCAGCTATCCCACCTTAGGGTATCACCAAAAAAACCACATTTTATTTCAGCCCAGGTAAGTGTCCCTATAAACTTTATTCTCTCAATAACTTTCATTCTAAAAGGTTCCGAATTTCTTTAATAACTCCTACATTATTAACAACAGTTCTACTGGCATCCCTCAAGTTAAACAAGTCATCCTTAAATGCAGTGTTCCAACAATAGCTTTAGGTGTTCCAGCCTACATTTGAGAAGCACAACTCTGAAACACGAAGGACTCTGCCAATGCTGGAAGCCCTGGAATGTGATAACAAAGACAGCAACTGGATTACAACAATGAACAATGACTGTGCACATTACACCATGCACACTGCAATGAATTGCTAGTTATTGAATGCTAATAGCACTGTACTGCAGCTATTAAAGAAATAATTCAGCAGTCTGCCTGTGCTTGAAGATCTACAGCGAGTTAAGCAGTATGAGCCAATGCATGATGTTGTTCCTCAACACATTTATCCCAGCAGTGCTGATCTTGTACACTCCAACTGCATCACAGGCTGAGGTGCTCCAGCAGAGGCTCAAGGAGCAGAGAACTGATGGCCCAAATTATTCTGTACAACACAGTGCAGTGATGGCAGCATTTCTGCAGGAAGAATTTCACTCCTACATAAAAGAATGAAATGAAGAATTGCAGGATCACTAGACCTCTCAGTGAAGCAGGATATCCCACATGAGAACATGCTCTGGGGACAGCTGAGGATACCACATTTAAGGATCTGCTACCCTGATAACTGACAACAGGAGACAAGGGCTAACACTTTGTAGTGAGGATTGTCAAGAGATCTCAAGAGTGTCAGCATCATTATGAGTCCAACTCCTTTTTATAACAGAACCAAATGCCAATAAAACAGGGGTAACACACATCAGCTAGTCTCAAAAGCTGCACAGGAATCCTCACTAGGAAATACAGCCTCACATATAAGGTATTCAAGCTCTAACTCTCAGTCCCAAACCTGGAACACTACCAGACTGAGAAGTTTTGTTTTAAAAATCAGCATTTGTGCATATTTGTCAAAGCAGAAGCAAACAACAAATAACACATTGCCCAGTGCCTTGTTTACTGCAGTACAACAACGTGTTCCTCACAGAACCTGCAACAAGTACCACTGGGAAAGCAAAAGACCCAAAACCTCGAAGCAGTATCACATTTAGGTTTTTAGGATGTAAAATTCTGTAATGCATTCACAGCTGCTAGATTATGCATATTGCCTAAGTCATCACTGATTTTAAATGAATTTGGTTTTAGAAAACCTTTTCTCACTGTGTCATAATGACAGCATATTGACAGCATCATTTTGACATTCCTTTGCTTTTTAGGATGTGTTTTTACTGTCTATACTCATCATCTGTTTATTTTTGGCTTCATTTTTCTAAATACTGGAGCTGCCCTATCAGTTTCACAGGCTTATAAATGTTATACATCAAAAATTAGTTTCACTTATTAAGGCAGGAAACGGCTTTAAGAACTCTGGGATCTGTGCCTCAAAGCAAGAGCTTTATCAGCAGGTTCCAGTCACTGCTTCTTGCAAAAGAAAATGGTGCCGATTAAAACCCCACACACCTGATTTCAGGAAGAACACCTACCCACTGAACAGGCTGCCAGGGGGGCTTGCACCCCAAACAGCACACCCCCACTGTCCCCAACCCAGTCACACTGCCCCAGAAAAACGAAAATTACACAGAAAGAGATGGAGGGGAGATAAAAGAACAACAATTCATCCACTCATTGCTCCAGACTTCAGAAGTGGTGCCCTTCAACACAGCCACAGTGCACACCCGACTGGCTCACAGTGCTGTGCTGCATTTGGAAGTCAGAGGGACACAAACAGCCCACACTTTAGAAATTAACTCACTTCTCAGAAGCATTATGTAAAAAGAGTTTCAAAAGGGACATTTCTTTACATTGCTAGGAGAAGGAAGGCAGTGAGTGAATCAACACTGCACAACATGAAAGCAATATTAACTGTACTTGTACACAAAGCAAGGACTGTTGAATCAACCTCTTGCATAAGCAAATCCTTCTCTATAGCTCTTCACTGAATCAGTCACTCTTAGAACAATTTCCTTAGGAAAAAAAAATGCATTTTAAAAGGTTCATTTAAAAAAATATAGCTTCTGAAAATCACAAAGGAAAATGAACCTTGCAGTGAGTGAGGGAACACATCCTTACAAGAGCAGAGAACCCCAGTGAATTCACATGGAATCTGCCTCTACAGAACTCCTCATGAGAGATCAAGCCAGTCATTTGAGTTTTCCTTCTTTCAACACACTATTTATTCAGATAAACCCACTTAACCAAAACCAAGTCAAGGCTGTGAATACTAATAACGTTTCAAGCATTTTGTTTTCAGAATTACAACATGCTAATATTTGAAAGTCAACAATTTGGAGCTAATGTTCCACAAATAATAATACATTGCTGCAGCACCTGGGATGTGCTAGACGTTGTATAATCCCATGGCTACCAAAATCAGATAGCAATTTATCATAAATATTACAAAACCTTAAAACTTCTTACATTAATTTGTTTTTATAGTCAAACAATTTGCACTAGAACCTCAGTATGTTTTATTGATTGTGATACTCTAACCACTTCAGAGCAGATGGAGAACAGCAAGTGCTTTTCATGTTGTACACATGAAAGGTAATGTCACAGCCAGAAGCTGGTCAGACCTGAAGGGAACATCAGGACACGTTCCTATCACTGTCAATAGCTGTTATCTTCACAGATTGAAGTTCTGTGATCACTGGTGACAAGGCAGATAAGAGTCCAGTCATTGGAAACTGCCCTGAGTGACTAACTGGAGGAGTTTAATGACTGTGTAAGAACACTCCCTGAGGAACAGTTGGTTTTACCTAACCTTAGAGAACTTAACCAACTGTATTTCTCATTTCAAAAGCCATCTCTTTTTAAAGCCACCACAACACTGATTTAAATCTGCAGTTTTACATTAAATTTACTTTAAACCTCTGCATTTTAGAAACATTTACAATATTTGAGTGACTACTCATTAAAATTTGTCTTTTCAATACCTTTGAATTTTGAAAGCATATACAGTGGGCAGAAAACTCTCACTACCTGTGTGAAGATGGAAGAAGATGCAAAATGCAGGAACGAAAGCAAAAATTACATAATTATTTTGAATATAAATCTAGAATCTCTAAATTATACAAACCAGATGATTTGGATTTTTCCTGAAATGGTTTCAAAGCTATTCCAGCCATATTTTTATCCCGGTTTTCTTCCTCTGTATTTTCTCCCCAGTGCACAACTAGCAGTGGGCAAAACAGACCCCATGGATTTAAATGACTTATTTGCATACACATTACATATAGAGCTGCTACCACCTACCTTATGTGCACCTATTTAAATACTTCTGACATGAAATTACCAGAGCTACCTGAGAGATTCCTCACCAGTTTAAGTATTCACTGAGCACTACATACAGATTTAATAGGGACCAATTTTTATAGCAAAGAGCAGCACAGCCTTCATGAAATTTCTCACATACACCAACAGAACAGGCCAACATCTTGAAAAAAACTGTGTTTTTCTCACCTGGATTTGTTTTTAGATGTGCATTTATACACTAAAAAGTTATGACAAGGAGGAAAAAAAAATCCAACACAATTCTAAGGCTACAGTTCCTGATCTGACAACCACCTACTCCCATTCTTCTCCCCAATTCTTCCAGCCATCAACTCCTGAAAACATGAATACACAGGAAGAAAGTCTTGGAACACAAGTTGGGGTATGTACGTCCTTATTTGGACACATCTCACTCTAAGCTTGCTAAATCTCTACCTGTCTTCAGCCTTCCCAAGCTGATTGAGGAGGTAATGCCAAATAAAACAGGAGGCCCAGGGAACTGGGAGGAATGGAACATCCTACCCCTGTTCTCTTGGCTTGCAGCACACAGAGGGATCAGCACCTCACTGTGGATGACCAGTTCCCAACCCCTCTGACACGAGGAGTCAGCAGGAAGGCCTTAAAGCAAAAAGTTACTTGGCATTATTTGTGGTTGAATTTTCAAGACTTAAACACAGCTCCAGCTGTCCAAGCATTACTAGGTCAGCAGCAAAGTCCTTCAGTCACTGCCAGGACTCTGCTCAGGGAACAGGAACGATGGAGCAAACAATCAACACTGTTTTAGTCAGGACACCTTTTGTACAGATGCACAGAACTCAACATCTCAGAGTGTTTGTGAACAGCCCACTCACCTCACGCATGGCCAGCCTGTCACTCAGCTCCTCAGCCTTGGCAATGTCCCCTTCAGCCACACACCTCTCTATGCTGAGTTCAAGGCCAGACTAGGAAAAAAAAAAAAAATCTTTAAGACAAAAAGAACACATTTAAAGAGAGCGCCTCCTTTCTGAAAGTACTTCTTTCATAAAACTCTTCAGGACACTGCACAAACCTGCACTTCCTACATGACACAGACTACTCTGTCTACGGACTGTAATGGGCAGTATAATTAAGAATTCCCTGAAAGGCTGCCCGAGCACAAATCACTGCATTAGTTCCACCTTATGTGCAGGATAATACTATAGGTTAAAAAAATTACACGGACTAGTTTATGCTTGTCACAATGAAATTTCATCTGAAGATCTGCCTTATCTCTTCCATCCCTGGAGCCTTCTAAACAAAATGTGAAATATATGTGTCAGGTAACATGAAGAATGGCAATTACCACTGTATCGTTACAGTTCTAAGATCTTATCTCTCTCCAAAAACCGAGTTCTGGCACGATGCCCCTCCCTGTACTAATAAATTAAAAATTCTAGCAGCCCTATGGAAAACAATGAAAAAGCTTCAGAATTTAAAGGTCATTTTCTTATTTTCAGAGGTTATGATCAATGTAACATAACTTGTTCAACAGCAATATTTTACAAATAACACCACCATAAAAAGTAAGCATTTCCTGGAAATTATAGTTGGAAACTTCTGATGGAATACAGAAGGGTAACATAGCAGAGGGCACTGACTTCAGAATTTCACAAAAAAACTCACTCTCATAACAAAAGACAATTTACAGCCTCATGGGTTTTAAATATTAGTGATGCTAAAGAAAACACATTTGACAGTTTCATAACAAACTCTTTTCTAAGAGACAAAAGCAAAAAGGCTAACAGAAATCTGGAGAAACAGTGATGTGCAAACTCTGCACTTGAATTATGGCAGGTGGTAGTTGAAAATAAAAAATGCAGAGCTGGAAATTGCAGTGATAGCCAGTTCTGTGAGATGTGTTTTCTGAAAATAGTGAGACACACTTCCCACTAAAGCCCCTGAACTTCTGTGGAAACCATCTGCAATTTAACACTTTGGGGCTTATTCCAGATCTCTCCTGACCGGTTTAATGACAACTCAACAGCCACCAAAAGTAAGAAGCGAACAACGTCTCATGACTGTCATGTAGAAACCTACTGCAGGAAAATGGAAAAACTAAAATGCATAATAAAGGTGGCTAAATGAATATTTGATGTCATAGAACTTACAGGAAAACTACAGAACAAACAGTGCTACCAGGAACTCACAATGTACAAAGTTTCTTAATTGTCCAGTATGTGCACCAATTAGTTCAAATATGACTAGTTACACAGTATTTATGAGCAGAAAGTGTTAGAATCCCATCAAAAATGTATGATAGATTTGCCCCTTTAATTCCTATAGCCACTGGTGTCAACTGAAGGATTTCTGTGACACATTTTAAAGTTAAAACACGACTAAACAAAAGAAAATAAAAAGTCAAACACCACATATAAAGCATTCTGAGAAAAACATAACCAGACAGGAACCAAGCCTGGATGGATGCTGTCTCAACAGCAAGCACAGCAACCATTCAAAATATTTATTTATTAATAATGTGCAAAAATTTGCCCTTCCTGAGAGTGACTTGATCATTTACTCTCAGATAGACTCAGTTTTATTCCCATCTCAGAAATGTCAACTTCTTTTACTGCCAAGTATAAGCTGACACTGCCTTTGTATCAACATTCACCTTTTGTGGGGCCCTGCTGTGCACAGGTGATTCAAATCTATCATTGATTCCAAAGTATTGTGTAAGTTCTTTCCATTTCTCTTCATTTTCCAACTGTTGGCTACTAAAAACAAACAAACAAACAAACAAGTCACCAATATAACCAGTCCCCTTTCCACAACTTGTAATATTCTATGCTAAATAGGATTCAATGCTAAAATAAACTCTCCCACTTGGCAGCCATGCTCTCTTCACTCATTCAGTTTTTAATTCAAGTGAAATGAATTATTCCTCCCCCTCTGTAAGTATAATTTTAGAATGCTGAAAGCAAGCTGATAGAATCATAGAATCATTCAGGCTGAAAAAGACCTTTAAGATCATCAAACCCAACTGTAAATACAACACAGAAAGAAATACAATACAAGAAGGAAAAAAGAAGAGAAGGAGCAGGCTGAACAGAAGGTTGTACGCAGTTACTTGCAAAACACAATCAGGAATAACACTAAGTCTATTTTAAGTTACAGTAAATAATAAATCAGTGTTGATTTTTAAAATCAAGCAGTAAGTCCATTAAGCAATCACTGGCACAAACTCAGCCTGCCCGAGAGAGACACTGAACAAATTCAGCAGATATTGAACATGTTCAAAATCAGGCTTTGGTCATGCCTGTCATCAAGCTTTTCTTTACAAGTTTTGCCTGATACTAAAAACAGACCTCAGGAAATCACATCGACCTGGTTACAATCACATTGACCTGGTTATACCTCTTAGTCACCTCATCGGCCTTCGTCTGCTTTGCTGAGGGGAAAAAAGAGAAGAGAGATCCAGCATTACACAGCAATGCCCCACAGCACCCAGGGAAGTCACAGAGTCTAATTGGCCACATTTCCTTTGAAAGGCTGCCACGCTGGGATCTTTACCCAATGATTTAAACCACTCAGTTGTACGAAACTCCTTCAGTATCTGTGAGGAACTTTTAACTACAACACACTAAAAAGTGATTTATAGAATTACTGAAATAAACTTAAACATCACAGATCAATATTAACTGAGAAAGTTCTACCTTCTATTAAAAAAGAGGACAAATATATTACTTGCATTTTTAAAGTTGCAATTTACAACCTGGACCTGCAAGTGACGCACACAACTGGAAAAATAAAACCCTACATAACAGACAGAACACATCTACTCAGGCATGCAGTTCTTCATTAAAAAAAAAAAAAAAAAAAAAAGCCAAACCAAAAACAACTCCCCACCCCAAACCAGTATGTGCTGATAACAATTCAATTTTGAGAAAGTAAACTCCATAATTATAAAAGACACCTTTTCGGTGGCGCTTTCTCTTTCGGCATCTGTTTTCCTGCTGTGCTTCCATTTTCATTTCACGGTGCTTCTTCTGAAGCTCCACAAATTTCTGCAAGATTAAGAAAAAGCAAATCAGTATTTTTAATTTCTTTTCCCCCCATTTTTAAGAAACTACACATTGTGCTGGGAAACGCTGTCACAGTATCTCATTTCTCCACAGTACCTGGTGTTAAATATTACATTCAAATTTATAAATCAAGAACATCCAACTCTAATGGCGTTAAAACAGGATTGGTTCTAATCCTTCACCACCTCTCCCTGACTTTCTGCCCTCCCTACATCCCAGGACTGCTCAAAACTGACAGTTTCCTCATGGAATGTGCCGCAGAATACATTTCTGCTGGTCCCCTTTCCAGGTGTGCATCCCCCCTGCCGTGGCTGATACACTGAGCTGTGAACCTTTGCTGATAAAGAAAGCAGCTACCAAGAAGCTCAGAGCCCAGAAACCACTGAGAACACAAGTTCCATGCAGCTGTCTAGTTATAACAACTCCTTGCTGTGCCACCACCAAACTACCCAGTCACTTCCTACCTAAATTCCTGTTCTCCCTGCTTGAAACAACCTCGGGTATATCCTTCGATCATGTTACATTTAATTGCAGCTGAAAATAACACTGAGTTATTTTGGTCTAAAAATCAGCCATCTGACTTTGAGTCTGCTGCACTGCTGGTTTGGAGACCTGCAGAGACACGCACATTCCAGATGTTTACAGACACTCCAGGAGGGCACGTCTGACACTCGCTTTCCTCATCTGCCACCGGCGCCACAACCGGTTCGCTGCTGGCACTGCTGCCCTGCCCATTCCTGCCCATGAGTTCAGACAGCTGAGCTCCCTCAGTGTCCTCCTGCGCCTCTTTCTTCGAACAGGAGGCAGGTGGATCGTCTGCATCATCAGAACTCAGATCGACATCACTTTCGTTCACTCCCGGGGGTAACAGCCCACTCCACATCTCCCACTCTCAGCAAGTCCAAACCACGTCCAGGCACTGCAGACACACCAGGTCACCCATCCCGAGGGGAAAACAACCTGCAGGAGAGAGAAACAAGCAGCAAACACGTAATCAGAAATATTTCAGCTTCTCACAAGCAACTATGAGTGCACGCTTTAGACAAACACATTATAAAGCTTCTACTACTTACTATTTCAGAGAGGAGCAGACGATTTGAGCGCACAAGTTGACGCTTTAGTTCATTCCGCCCCCCCCCCCCCCCCCCCCCGTCCTTTAAAGTTGTGCCCCTTCGCATTTATTTACGGCCGCTTTCGGTTTAGGGGCGACTGCGCAGCAATCGCCTCCCGTCCCTCCACCGGAGCAGCTTCCCGGGAGCAAAACCCCTGCCCTGGCCGGCAGAGCCCGCCCGGGGCACCCGCTCCGGAGGAGAAGCGGCTCCACCGCAGGGCGGGGAACGGCAAATGGCCCCTCCCGTCTCCCCGGCCGCCGCAGGCCGGGCGGCGCTGCCAACAGCCCGCGGGGAGCCCGCAAAATCCCGCATAGAGCCCGCACAGAGCCCGCAGAGCTCCCCCGCTGTCCCGGCCCCGTCCCCGCCCGGCCGTGTTTACCTGGCCGCCATCTTGGCACCGCCGGAACACCCCGCCCGCCCATTGGGCTGTGCCGCGCAGCCAATCAGCGGCCGCGCCGGTCTCCATGGCAACGCGGCGGGGCGGCCCCCGGGAGGTGTGGCCTTGGGAATGTGGGGAGTGTCCTGGGAATGTGGGGCGTGTCCTGGGAAAGTGTGGGATGTGCCCTGGGAAGGTGTGGAGTGTTCCTTGGGAAAGTGTGGAGTGTTCCTTGGGAAGGTGTGGGATGTTCCTGGGGAAGGTGTGGGATGTTCCTGGGGAAGGTGTGGGATGTTCCTGGGGAAGGTGTGGGATGTTCCTTGGGAAGGCGTGAGGTGTTCCCTGTGAGGGGAACAGATTCCCATAAGCTTCCAGAAGAGTTCCCGAAGGGGCAGGTGGCCCAACAAGTGCCTCTGAGGTGGTTGTCAGAATCACAGAACCAGTTAGGTTGGACGAGACCTCTGAGGCCATCGAGTCCAGCCACCAGTCAGCCAGGCCATGGCACTGATGCCATGTTCAGTCATCCCTTAAACACCTCCAGGGACAGTGACTGCTCCCTGGGCAGCCCAGTCCAGTGTCTCATCACCCTTTCTGTGGAGAAATTCCTCCTCATGTCCAACCTGACCCTCCCCAGGCACAGCTTGAGGTCATTTCCTCTCATCCTGTCCCTTGTTCCCTGGGAGCAGAGCCTGACCCCCAACATGGCTCCCCCCTCCTGTCAGAGGGTTGTGGAGAGGGATGGGTCCCCCCTGAGCCTCCTTTTCTCCAGGCTCTACAACCCCAGCTGCTCCTCATGAGGCTCGTGCTTCTTTCAGAAGAAAGACAGACAGCAGGTTGTACAGCAGTCCTGGCTGCCGAAAAGAAATATGGCATCTGTTCCAAGAGTAAACCCCATAATAACGCCACACCAAAGCGTTTACGCTGGGATGGAATGACTACGGTCGTGCTCTTCAGGACACAGAGGGAGGTTTAGGTTGGTCATTAGGAATAAGCTCTGCACAGGAAGGCTGATCAGACATTGGCATGGGCTGCCCAGGGAGGTGATGGAGTTACTGTCTCTGGAGGCATTTAAGGAAAGACTGGATGTGGCACTCAGTGCCATGGTCTGGTTGACAAGATGCTGTTAGGTCATAGGTTTGACTCGATGGTCTCACAGGTCTTTTCCAACCCAGCTGATTCTGTGATTCTGTAATTCTCTGGAGAGAGCAGAAGATCTAAAAAGAGATATTTTTCAAGAACTGAAGAGTCCTTTCAAGGTTCCCACTAGTGCCCTGGATTAATGTGGGAAAGAGAAAACCACAAAAACACAAAGTCACAAATCTTATGAGGTCGTTCCTTGTGGATTCTTTTCTACCGTCAGAGCTCACGCTTTCCTTAAGCTGCTCCAAGAATGTGGAAAAGCTCTTAGAACTTCGTTGGGAATTTTGAGTTCACAGCAGTGTGCTGGGTGCTTCAAAGTGAGGTGTCAGTCCCTGCAGAGCACTCTGCAAAGGACGTGTGGAGGATTCTGTTAACTCCTTGTCCTTTCCACTTTCACAGGTGAGACACACAGGTCGGAATATTTAGGAGCAGCCTGAACATGATTCAGCAAAAGCACCTTGCACATGAGGAGCAACAGGAAGGGAGGCACAGAGGAACTGCAAGGAAATGCTGAAGGGGTAAGGCTGACGTCACTAGCGCTGAAATGTGTCTGAAAGAGGGGAGGCTTTCCTTTTTTCAGATATTTGGTGAGAAGATGCATCTTTGACAATTTGACAGGTTAAAACTATATCTCAGTATGATACTGAGACTTCTGGGGAAAGAATTGCTGATCCCAAATCAGGACACAATCCAGATGTGGACATACATGAGGGGAATGGGAAGAGGGCAAGTGCTATGGAGATAGGGAATATGGCTTTGAGTAGAGATTTCTTGGTGGATCACAGCTTCTGGGATTGGCTGTGCATGGAAGGGGAAACTAAGTGCCTTTCTCATGGACATAAAACAGATCTTCAGATTGTTTTCAGATTTATGCCGTAATTTTACATCCTTAGATTCATTTCTAAAATCAATTAATTCCGTAAGTAATCACTTTTTCATGAACTACATGTAAATTTCACACTCAGCTTGCTAACTAGATTTTCCTCTCATCTGGGAAATCAATTTTTAAGAGAGTTATTTTATTTACATTTAATAACTGGTTATATTTGGTATACAGATAACTGGTAATTAATAACTGTATTGGTACTGGATATTCACTGCTGTTTGTCCTAGGAGGTTGTTGGACCACTGGGCTGCCTAATGTTTTCTTAATTTCAACACACTCAACAAATTGAAAAATATGTGACACCTCTATGACCTGTAAAATTCTGTGTTTGATAGGGATACATTTTCAAAAGGCAAATTTAATTTCACATGACATAATTTGTATCCAAACATGGTGTTCCTTATTTAGTATCCACAAGCCAATGGCACTGGTAGTGCACACAAATGAAGTACTCCAATATTCACATTATTTCATTTTATGATTGCAAAGTAGTTGTATTTGTAATTTTAAAGGCCAAATTTTCAGGATAATCTCCAGTCCTCCCACAATAAATTCTGAGTTCTCTTAGGTTGTTCCATGGAAATAAAATGGTGGCAAGAGCTCTTGCCTGACTTTCATCAGTCCAGAAGCATTTGTACTCACAAAGTCAGTGCTTGATGAAAGCACAAAAGAGATTGTTGGCTACTTAACAGAATTCGTTATTTCCTGTGGTTTGTGTTTTGTTTGGGGTTCCTTTTGTTTGTTTATTTGTGAGAGAGTTTGTTGTTGAAACAATGGTTGTTGAAACAAAGGTTTTTTTATTTCAAGAAGAAAATAGAAGGCAGCACAACCTTGTGACCAGTACTCATGTTCCTACATCAAAATCGTGAGAGCTGCTATTGTGTCCAGCACTTGATTCAGTGTCAAATTCTTCTCATGGCAATTTTCTGTTCCCCATTGAGCAAATATTCAAATAACCTGATTTATTTCCTTTTGGTCAACTGATCTAACTTCCTTTCTCACTTGAATTCCTGTCCTGGAGACCTGCCAAACAATGACTCTTATGACTGAAACGAGTCATGCCTCTGAGATTCCTGTGGAACACCAAACTAGCACAGCACAGTAATTACAGCTTGGATATTTTTGACTCTATTATTAAAAGCCACTTGAACTTTAGAAGGAAGGACCATTGCAATTAGATGTAAAACAAAGTTGAATTTGAATCTTCCATGATCTCTCTGATTTTTCAGGTTCTAGGCAATCTCCTCTGTATCTCTGTTACATTCCTTTACCTGCAGCTGGGTATTTACAGACACTACTGTGAGTCTCAGTTGTTACTGTGTACTTTGTCATGTGGTATTTTCTTGTGGCAGCAGGAATATGAGGTTCCTGCTACAGGAATCTCTGCAGAGCAAAGCAGATGGAGTGCTCAGGAACTGGAAACAGCAGCTTTTGGTGCTGGTCTCTCAATTGTCACCGTATGGCAGCCAAGTGTTAGTGTGTAAGTGCTAACCCTGTACATCTTATTTCTGCAAAATATACAATTTCCTGGAGCAGAAATGAAATCTCCTACAACATACATTTTGCATTATTACTTGTTTCTTTTTAGCAGTAAATGAGGACATAAGGAACTTTTTCTTTAGCATAGAAAAATGCTGCATTTTGTCCTTTTGAGGCAGTGTTTTCAAACTATGTCAAAATGATCAAGAACTGGATTCTTATTTAAACGTAATAGGAAGGCCTTATTGTATTAGCAGATTACAGTCATTGTGTTGGTATACTATCTACCTTGTCTTCATTTTTGCTAACATAATGAGAAATTTTTCTAGCATGGTTATATTTTAATACACTAAAATAGTGTTGGAGAGGAAAATTAATATGATTTTAAAGAGAGATGTAAAGACAATAAAATAGCCTTTGGGTTTTCCCTCCTAAACTTTTAATTTGTTGCGAACTTAAAATATACTTTTTATCAATCCTTTAAAATAATTATAGTCAAATGAACATTTAAACTCAATTAAAAGGTTTACAGAGGGCATTTTTTTTCCACATACTCTGCCACAGAAGATCTAAGCAGGTCTGCTCAGATGTTCCTAAATTTTCTTGTTTGAGAGAAGTACATAACTGAATAAATCAGTATCAAGTCCTGGCTCTTTAAAAAAAAGCATCTCTAAAGCACTAGGACACAGTCTTCAGGGAGGAAGTAGGACCTTTTGTCCAAAATTCCAGACTGAAGCTTGGAAAACCTGTACTCAGTTATTATCCTTGCCACAGGCTTCCTGTAAGAAATGAAGAAGATATTTTCAATTTTAGTGACTCACAGGTAGAAAAGAGTTTTCATCACCTATATCCATTCCAAGCATAAACTCTGTAGGTTCTCTGGGTTCTTGGAAGAAGTTTTTTGCAGAAGACAAAGGGGGAACTGAGCTGTTGCAGATGGACCCAGGCACCCTTACCCTATTTCAGCAGGATCCCAGCAATGGCAGGCCAGTGAGGGGATGAATTCCCTTCTCGTTATTCCATAGCATTCATTCATCCTCTTGGCACTGGGGACTGGTGTGTTTTCTGACCTGACTCCTGTGTTGCTACAACTACATTTGTAACTTTGAGCACAGGCTATGTTTTATGGGACCTGCAGCCATGATTCCCCACGATGCACACATCAGCCCAGCGTCAGGTCTTCACCTGGAACGGGACAGATTTCAGAGATCCAAACACATCAGTCCCAATGTTGTGGTGATGAACACTAACTTCATATCCTGGATTGGGATCTTGGATCCATTCCTCTGGCAACAGAAGAGAAACACCCTTCTGCCATACCCGTAAATGGAATATCATCAGACTGTTTTTCACAAAAAGGGTTAGGAAGCAGTTTTCTTAACCTCTCAGAGAGTTTTTCTTCGTGTATTAATTGGTGTTATTTAGAAGCACAACAGTGACTCTTAAGCTAGGAGTTCCATCACGTGGCACTCAGATCTGGAGCTAGGGCAAGGCACTTAACCTCTCCTTGCTTTAGTCTGTGAAACAAACAACACTATTTTAACTACTTTTCGAGGATATTAGATAAAATTAATGAGTTTAGTATTTGTACTGCAATAAAGGTCTATATAATTGGAAAGTCTTATAAGAATCTCGATCGTTTTAGTTATATTTTGTGTTGATTGACTTGGAAGGGTTAGTTTTGATACTTTGTGCTGCATTTGAAGTGTGCTATTGTTTGATCTCTGTAAATAACAGCTGACTTTTCAAGCTCCTGTAACGAACCTGTTTAGTCTTTGTGTCTGCCAATGCCCTCTACTGGTTTGAAACACAGTCGCTGAGCAGAGGGTATTGCCGTTCTCCCTTGCTGAGGACACCGTAATATTTAGCTGATTTTCCTTGGGGAGCAGCAGAATTTTGGTTGTGCAGCCGGGCTGTCTGTGGAGTGCGAGGATCTGCACCACGGGCAAGCCGACACTTGGGTGACTCCTGCCATGCCACACTCACAGCACCGTGCCAGCTGTTCCGAGTTGCCCTCTGTGTGTTTGTTGCACTGGCTTTGCTGTCCTTGCCATGGATGACAGGCTCACAGGTAGCACCCCTGCTAGGCAGGAAGGCAGTTACTGAGATCTCTCAGCACAAAGCTGCTGTGCAGATGTTCCACCAACACAAGGGCCACCTCTCCACTCTCTGCTCCTCTGCCTGGCCAGGGCCTCCCAAAAGCCAGGGCTGGCTGTGTTGACAGGTTGGGGTACAAATAACCCTGGAGGCACAGGAGCTGCAGAGGGAATGAAGTGCCTTGAGGAAAAAAGTCTGAACTATCAAGGGATAGATCCGCTCCCCCCTGCCACAAACCAGAGGTCACGTGGCTGAGGAATGTGTATCCAAAGATAGTGCTACCTTCAGAGAACTCTACTTACAGGTAAGTAACTCTTCTTTAAAGGAGGTATCTTTGTGTGGCAGACTGTTTATGGGAGCAATTTGAATTGAACTTTAAATGAAAAAGGCATATCTCTGTAAGTGGTAATAATTTTAGTCATCTCGCTGTGGCTAGGGGTTGTGGAATTCATTAGCACAGATTAACATATAAAGTGGGTGAGATATCTAATAGCAAACGTAGAGGTTTAGGGACCTTAATTCATCACTGAATGAACAGCGTGTACAGTATTAGGGACTATGAAATTTTTAATTTACACAAAGTGTCCAAGAATATAGGGAATAAATTTAAACCCAAAACAGATAATGGAGCTGTGCCCTGCCTAGCTGGCAAGTTGAATTGTTTTTACACTGAGTGAAGAAAGCTAATTATCCCAAGCACAAGGAGACTGCTAAAAATAATAAGATTATAAAGAATAATTTGCTGATATAATTACAACAAAATTGGGTACACACAATCGTCAGATACATGTATTGCTTGACCTGGGCGAGAAAGTGAAATAAATCCTTCCTCTATAGCCTTCGTAAATTTGTTTTTATCATCTCCAAGTGGTGTTTGCACAGGCAGCACAATTTGCATGTGTAATGTGGCTGTACAAATTGACAACAAGTAAATTATTCAAGGAAATAGGCTGGTCGTGGGTCTGAACTATCTCGCAAAGCCTATTCATTTTGAAGAATCACTGAGACGTGAAGCTCATACATCAACCATTTTCTGACAATCCTCAGACTTATTGTCTCCTAAAATGTCATTATGGCTATTATTTATGAAGCTAATTCATTTATTAATATATATTTAACTCTGACTTGTCATGCACCTTAGCAGGCATTCTGTGCACTGCATATTTTTGAATAGATGAAAGAGTTTTGCATGCTTTAATGATTACTGTAAGCTGCTATAGATTTATAGAATGCAGCTTTATTATCTACTTGCATTAATACCTTTTTGTAACTTTTTTTTCCTTAAGGCCATCAAATATAAATGGCAAATGACACATCCAAAAGATTGTATAAAAAAAGAGATTTTCTCAGAGTTTGTTGAATTTTAGAACAAAATGGGGTAGCTAACTGTCAAGGCCTAATTCATTTTCAGGAGCCTATAATAATTATTTTGATTTTTTGTGTATTTTGCTAAAAAATACAGGATGAAATAAGTAAATTTAAATGTTTACTATACTCTTCTCTTTAAGGACAAATGACCATCTTTTGATTGTGCCAACAGAGGGAGTACAGTTTGGAGAGGGGAAAATGTAGGAGGTGGAAAATAGATGTATCCTGCTATAGTATACATAGAACAGGGATAATTTCCCCCATATAGAACACTCCTTAGGAAATGAACAGCACAAAGGGTATGGATTATGAGGTTGCCTATGGTTCTTGGATGTTTTCATCTCGGTTCACTTATCTTTAGGGCATATTAAAAGTCATAGGGATCACAGCAACCCTTCCCTGACATCTACAGAGTGTCAGGAAATTAAACATTGCAATCTACCACGAGACACGTATTTTGGGTAGGTCTAAATTTTACTGTGCACACAGAATACAAATTAAACTTGGAATTGTAATCACAAATTGACTAATTTAAATGCATAGTTATTATGACTGTATGGTCAATTTGGCTAGTTACATGATCACAATTTGGGGCCACTGGCCAGTAGTCTAAGAACTGATTTGGAAGTTACGAGCTCCTGCTTGTGATGTTGATATCACCCATAGATCTGATGGATCATTTGCTCTTGCTCCCTCAGTGTTCATTCCCATCTGTAGAATGAGGATAATGGATGGGGATGTTTCCTGATGGCATAAAGGAATAACCCAGTGGGGTAAAAGAATATCTGGTTAGAGCAGTTTAGTATTAAAATCCGGCATTGTCTTATTTTTCACATGCTCCTGGGATGTGCTAGGTACTAAAAGCCATGGGGTTATGTTATGCCATGGAATGGTCAGTCCATGAACAGGGAGGTGTTTGACTGTACCATCACCTCAAATCTTGCAGAGCTTTTTCATTGTGCTCAGAGCTGTTTCACCTGAAGCAGAATACAACAAAGTTTTCAATGTCAGGACAAGGAGTCTTTGCAAAACAAACAATTCTCAATTCTTTAGGTAGCATAAAGGTCTTTTGAAGCTAATGTTCTAATGGTAAATACTACAGATGCTCATATTGGAAAAGTTACTTATTACTTTTAATTCCTCAGTTTCTTTAGAATGTTAATTAGAACACGAAATACACATAGGAGGAAACTTAAGTGACCAAAATAAAGACATTGTGAAAAACCAACTCAATCCAGACAAGAGCAAAGAAACTGGTCATGTGGTTCTGAGGATGTGGGGTGAATAAATAAGACTTTTTTTGTGTCCAAAAGTCAGTAAGGAAAACAACTTTCTGTGCTTTGGAAATAGAAGCTTATGTTTTCAAAAGTGTACTGTCACTTCTGGTACTTGTAATTTCAGGTGCCTGCCTTGAGCTATTTAAGAAACTAAACTCAGACTTGTAAAATATTTTTTTAAACTGAATCCAGTCAAGTGGTCTAAATTTGGCTTACAGTAACTCAGAATTTTCTAAAATTGACAAAATACATTATTGAGCTTTTAGAGCTTAAACATTTTTGCCACTTGAAAAACTCCCAGTATAAATACTGGTTGGTCTTCTGTATTTTGAAAGAAAAATGATGCTTGCAGTCAGACTATCAGTCTATGCCTTCAGAATTTTTGACCCTGATAGCCAGTTTCAACTAAGACAAGTAGATTCCCAAGCTCCTTGCAGGCTTGCTGACTATAGGCAGGAAAAGATAGAGGCTGAAATGAATGCTACCTCTGAATCAGGGGGGAAGACTGACTTCTAGCATATTTTGTGTTAATTTATAATTAATGAGAATATTTAAATAATCTCAAAATGACATGTGAAAGAAGAAAATTCATTGAGTTTTTCCTTGTTATATCAGAGCATGTTAGAGACTTCCCAGCTGCCATTTTTGCAAATAAAAAAGAAAAAAATTGAAGAAGAGATTGACTGAATTGTTTAAAAAGAGCTTTTATTTTCCTCATCTGACAAGAGATTACAGACTTCTGCAAAGACCCTGCATGGCACATCAAACTCTAGTTCATGCCTTTACTGTTTGTGGTACTGGAGCTATTTTTTCTCTTCTGAATATCGAAATTACACCTGCTACATAAGATATTCGTTCATCTTTATTCAGTAACCTGTAAAATTCAGAGAGTAGAGAAGGTGCAAATCTGCTTGATAGTTCTGGACAAAATTTTTTCAGCTGTGATTTTCTGAGTGGCTCAGCTGTAGAGCCTCAGAATGATGTGCAAAGAAAGTGCCCCATCAGACTGCCTGTGCAGCTCTTGCTGCTGCTCCTGATGACACTAATCCATATTCCACTTCTAAGTTGGCTGCTTCTCAGAGAAACGCTGCTGCTTCAACATCTTTTACTGCTGATCCTGCTTTACATTTTTGGAACAACCTAGGAATTCTCGTATCCTCTTTTATGGGGGGGGGGAAGTAAACACAATTTATTGTTTCATAACCCACAATTCATGGACCATAACATCATTATGTATTCTGGCTGTAATGCCTTGTGCTGGGTTTGAATTTATCCTGGGATAGTCATTTTTGGGCTAGCAGGGTATCAGGCCATATGGGCAGCCTGAGTGACTGGATTGACATTCCTCCAGTGTGTCAGGGCTCTCAGCTACAATAATCAACTCAGCTGACTGCAGGCAGGGTGTCAGGACTGTGCCAGCTGACACCCAGAGGAGTGCCTGGAGCTGGCTGCCTGCTAATCCCTTGAAAGGGGGACATCCACAAAGGACAGAGTGTGAGCAGCTTCCAGATGCTGCAGTTGCTGCTACCAACCTACTTACCTACCTGTACCCCAAAACTGCTTTCCTTCCAGCTGTACCAAAGAGGTACTTTGCAAAAATATCTTTGAACTCTCTCATTAAAAAAAGCCCAACAAAACCAAACTAAACCCAGGCTTATTGCTTGTGTAGCACCCTTCCTTCTGATGCACCCAATCAAGCATTATTATCCATTAGGCAGCTAAAGGATGCTAACCATCAAGGTTCCATGGGAGTGCAACAATAAGAGCAGGGTTGTAAACCCCAGGGCTGAATCCCAATCAAATTCCAAGTTCAGTGGTTATATTTGCCCCCTAGACTGATAAGCAATTCTTCACTTTTGGTTTAAACATTTACACAGTATTGCCAAGTGCTGATGGTTTCAGGCACAGCAGTTGCATATCAACAGTGGACACTGCCATGCCATATTGTTAATTATATTTGCAAAGTGTGTTGGGATGCTTTGGGATAGCAGAGTCAGGGCAAAAGGTGAGGTAATTGGTGTGTGTATGTTTGGGGGAATGAAAGAGTCTACTGAACACACAATGTTCAGTGACTGCAATCTTTGGATATCTTAAATGGCCTTTAGATTAGAAACAAACACTTCAGGATGAATTATTTGTTTTGAAAAAAGGAATTAATGGGGGTAAATCAACACTCATTTTGGAAAATATTTCTTCTTCTACATGAGTGTCACACAGGTCATCATAATTTAGCACATCTTCTGTAGCTACGTTTGTCAGCTGTGTAGATACCAGTGAGGTTGATTTTTCTAGTCTGTCTGTTTTGGTGTAGGAATCAAACCCAGGCTGGTTTGGATCAGACCCCTGATGGAACTCAGAAACACTAGAGCTGGCCAGCCTGCCCATTTAGGTTCCCAAATTGAATCCAATGCTGTTAATCCAGAATCCCAAAGAAAGGATGCCTCTTTTGAGTTGGAGGCAACACTTGGCAAATTGAACATCGTTTTCTAAGAGTGCTTTGAATTTCTTCATTAACTGGCTGCTGCATTTTGCAGATGGTTGGATCAGCAGCAAGATCTAAGCTGTGTGTAGTGGGCAGGCAGGTGTGTAAATTTTGCATTTGTGAGTTCACCATCAGCAAGAAATAGATTTTAACAGTGATGGGAAAGGGAGGACTTGAGTACAGGGTTAACCTTGCTGTTCACACTTCTACACATCCAGTGACAAATTCTGTTCTGTATTGGAAATCTTGATTGCCTCTCTGATCCTTTCATGCCTTCAATTTGCCTACTTCTTAAGAGTAAAGAACTCTGAAAAGATTAGTGTTTATGAGAATGTAGACAATATAGTGTATGCTGGAAATAACTGAAACATGCAGTACCTGAGTCATGAAGTGAAAAGAGACAGTGAGCTCCCATATCCCTTATCTACATTGTGTTGGGTAGTGACAGTATTATATATAAAGGTGAAACAATTGGGCTTTCTTCAAAACACAAATGGCCTTTTACAATCTTACTTACTTTTTAAAAAATGACTTTACATTCTTTATGTTTTTGCAGTTTGACAAAGTGATGAGGAAAACAAGTTGAAAGCACCAATTGCTGGGGTCTGAAACTTTCCACTTTCCTGTACAGCAGCATGGTAAGTGACAAAATAAGATCTAAGTATAAAACAGTCCTCTCAGTATATGCACTTAAACTATTTGTGCCTCTGCTTGCTCTGCAAGGAAGAAACTCTTTCTTTGAGGTAGTGTCATAGTGCACTTGACTTTGTGTTTTAAAAGACAAAATTCAAAAGCAAAATTAATTTTGGAAAAGGATTTGAATGCCTGAGGATTAGTTATAATATTTTTCTGCAGTGTTCAGTTCCCAAGAATGGCATGCCTCATAAATATCATGCTTTGTAGGGCTGGCAGACAATTAACAGATACTTAGCCTGTAAGGGACCAAAAACTTGATCAGTTGTAGAAACTCCTCTTTCAATAGACAAATGTTTTGACTTTACAGCTTTGGTGTTCATAATTATGTTTATTTATTTGAGCACTCTATAGATATTTGGTATTTTAAATGGGAAAATATAAACAAAAAGGAATGGTAGAGGAAAAACCAATTACCTGTGCAAAAGCCCAAGAACTGGTATAAAAAGAATTATCCACAGCAGTCACTTTTGGAAGCCACATATACTATATTTTATCTTCTGAAAGTTACAAATATACTTGAGATTGAAATTTCAAAAAACATGCCAGGGCAGAGATGGATTAGGGAGAAATGATACATTTATTAGTCATCTTTACTGAATAATCCACTCCCCTTTCCCATTTGCTTGGTTTCCACTAATTCACATAGGAAATGTTTGGAGATGGTTGATAAACTCAATCTGCCCCACACATTATTATTGCAGGACTGTGCTGTTTGGTGTACTAATCTCAATAATATGTATGTATGTATTTTCTTAAACTTCCAGAGTCATGTTTCTAAGTGTCTGAAGCAGAGATCCTATAGGATTATCTAAATCTGACATTTATCTGGGTAAAAGCTAGCACATAAAGCGTCACAGCTAATCACATGTTTTTTATACTTCCACTTGGAAAAGAAAGAGTACTGGAAGTGACACACTAACAAACAATACATAATCTGTGCACGTGAAGTAATCTTTACTGCTTTGTTGCCTCTTAGACATCCAACATGCACCCCTCACAAATACAGCTTGTGATCTTTGTGGTTGAGAATCCTGATGTTTATTGTAAGTAGCACAATAAGTAAATCATCACTGAAAACTGGGATTGGGAGAAATCACCTGTGTAAGATTCCAAGGCATGTGCTGCTATTTTTTTCTAGTGATATGATTTTAAAGCACAAATATGTGGCAAAACCTTTTGCTTAGTCACACAAAACATGGAAAGAAAAAATGTAATAATGAGATTACATGAGAGATCAAAACACCAAAAGTCTTATTTCACACACTTCCATAAAATCTATGATCTGGAGGGAGCTTAAGGAGTTCATCTTATCCATCTTCTCCTACCCAAATGAAGCTTTACTCTGTCACCTTCATCTTACTCTGCCTCACTGTTCTGAATAGCAAAAGCTTTCCTTAAATACTTAACTGATGTCATTTAGACTGACAATTGACCCCATTGTCCCCTCTATCCAAATCTGAGCCATAAAGCATTCTCAAGCTTTCCTGTTCCCAAGACAAAACTGAAACACAAGTGTGTTAGGAAATATGTTTGCTGCTTACACTTACTATAAGAGTTAAGTACCTTTCTGACATGAAATATCCCACGCAAATTTTGACTGAAAAAAACCAACCATAAACAGAGATGATAAACAGCAAGGCCAATTTCTTCCCTTAGTTCTGTGCAAGACACATGAGACTACAGAATAATTAATAGAGCATTGTGTCAGACACAATTCAATATGTATTCCAGTCAGATGTTCTTCAGGTGTGGCAGGACAATCTAACAGTGTTAAAATAACCCTTACCTTGCTTGTGCCTAGAGAAGCCCAACTACACGTGCTATTGGTGTATAGCTATCATAAAAATAAATTAGCCAGTCTGCATTTTCAGGTTAATCTTCAATTTCATAATTGAATCAGTAATTACTATAAGTTAATATAATTAGGTGCTAACACTTAATTGAGAATTATTTATTCAGGAATCTTCACTATTGTAACATTTTTTATAGCTCCAGATCATTCTGAGTAATGTAGTGCATTAAATAAGCTTAACCAGAAATTGAATGGACATTACTTGGAATCTTGCAGTTTAGTTTTCAACTACTTTTTATCACTAAGGTTTTTGTTGAAGCAAGACAAGGAAAAGATTTTTGTCAGCCTTTCTATTTCTGCCCATATCTGAAGTGCCATCTGAGCATTTTCAAAAGGTTGAGCCAAAATAGTTTGGGGACTAATGGTTTGGAGAGACTGCTGCTGTCTCCAGTGGTTGTTGATGAAGGCCCCAAGAGAAGACTTTGCCTCTAAGTCTCTCTCAGAATAAGTGACCTGCAAACCCTGATCAGTACCTGGTGGTTGAATGTGTGCTTTTACATCCACCCTCATATCCAAACAGGAATCCATGATGTGTTTGTTTCACAAAAAACGACACTTTATACCCTAGAACACAGGAGCTGTGGCTAATAAACCTGGATACACAATGATGCAGTTTAAAAATCATCTCAAAGATCAGTGAGGGGGTCTTTTCTGTACCAAATGGTCTGAGCAAGTTGCATTTCTTCTATGCAGTTGGATTTGCTGGAGTTTGTCTCTCTCTCCTCCGTGCCTGCTGCATCAGCTGGCTCATCCCTGTGCTGTAAATCCATGTGTGTCCTTGGCGAGGGTGGCTCTGAGTGTGAGCACACACCTGGAGCTGACAGGACAATGCGTGGAGAGAATGTGTCCAGCTCTTTTAGACAAAATATGCAAAAGTAAAGGAAGCACAGAATAACCAGCTCTTGACCTCAGTCCTGCCGGAGATCAGCTAAGTTGGGTAGAAGGAAATACGAGAATTTAGAAGGCGACTTGTGTGTTACATCCAAATCTTGCATTGCTTATTCTGTGTTTCAGACCAGGATGTGTCTTGGTGAGCAGTTCACAGTTGTTTCTCTTGCTGGTTCAGCAGAGAAAAAATGAATTTTCCAAAATGGCATGAGGGTGTTAAGATGACTCCCAGGGAAGCCAGCATTAGTTGTGCTGTTAGATGTCTGTTTCCCATTTTCTAAAGCAACAGTGAAGTGCAGTAGGTTCAACAGAACTTCAGAATTACTTTGATAAATTTGTTAGAGGAAAGAAATATTAAAATCTGTGTACTGTCTGTTTGCCTTTTTTCTTGAAATATAAATTAATTATGACTATATAAAAACCTTTTACCATAGCTAATTAATCAGAATCTCCTAATAAACTATGTGTCGACAGCACTGTATGTCTAATTATCTTTTTCACTTCAGAATTGTGCAGTTGAATAATGAAGAAAACATTACCTGATGAATTCTTTTATTTTATGATGATATCTCTAGAGACAGAAAAGACAGAGCAGCTTAAATGCCATCTTAAATTACATCTTGGCCTTGGCAAGCTTTCAGCTGGTTTTGATTTGCATGGAAACCATTTTTGTAAGACTCATATTCTCTGAAAAAGAGAACTTGGAGCTATAACTAGAATAAATTATCTCTAGCTATTTAGGGCTCTATTAAATCTAGATGCTAGGCACCCTTTTCACATGCAGAATGCAATGGAACAGCTTTTAATACCCTGTCAACCTGTTCTGTGAAAAGTCGATTGGCCAGGGAAGGTTTGATTCGGCTGCTTTTATTAAAATATCTTTCCTCTCCTTACACCATCATGAACCACTCAGCCTAATTCAAACCAGGCAAATTCACCAATCTGTCTTGCATGTCTACAGAAACAGCTTTTATTTTTTAAAGTGATGACATCTACCCATAACTGTTGGCATGCAAGCTCAAGACACAGTTATTCATACACTGCTGATAGGGAATTGTTCTTTATATGTGCTATACCAACATAGGGAGCACGTTCCTGGATTAACTGCATCCATGCCTCCCTCTTTTGATTGCATCATCCTCTCCATGGTAGCTGACTTATCCCTGGGACACAGGGAAGGGTCAAATCAAATCCCGTTAGACTCTTGTTAGTCAACCTTTTAAGTTTGTTATGCTTTTATAATTCAGAATGTGTCCACCTGCAGTACCACTGTGGAATGAAAGTATCATCACACCACACAGGCATTCATAACAATGCCTGTTATTACAGTAAAAATATTATCTGATCTAGTCTTATTAATTATTCAGATCAGAGCTTAATGTGATCTAGTGGCTGAGTTCAGTGCTCATTTACTGTGGTGCAGACCAGCTAAAACCAAGGAAGCTTCTCTGGGTGTGTGCTGATAAGAAAAAGAAAAAGGAAAAGTTATAAATATCTTAAAAGCAAATGCTCATAATATTTGAATGAGATACTTTGAAAAAAAAAACCCAAACTTAAAAAGACAGTTGCTCTCTATTTTGTCTGCTGTGCTTCCTGGAAATATTGATCTAGATCATATTGTCAGCTGTGCTGTAACAGTAGGAATGTCTAAGCATTGGATTTCCATCTGCCAAGTCTCTTTTCTGCAGATCCTTACAAAGCTATCGGGAAGAGTTGCAATACTACAAATTGATTTTTTTCTTGCAGTGCATAGAGCAAAAATAACCCTGAGACAAGACTAATTCTGCCTCTCAAATACTGACACACGAGCTTGTGTTCATACATGAAAAGACTACAGCAACCTAATAGAGAGAATCATGTAACTTTTACACATCCTAATAAGCAATCTGAAAATGTGTACCTTAAGTTCAGATTTAGAGCATGTTAAAGAGTCAGCCAGTCTGACCTCCATGGTTAATGAATTCCATGAGGAGCGAGCAAACACTAAAAATGCCCTGTAGCTCAATGTCTTCAGCCAAAAAGAACTAATCCAATTGACTGAGACCAAAGAAAACGACTGGGGATGTATGGTTCCAGAATGTCTCTGAGGTATTCAAACCCAAGTCAATTTAAGGACTTGTAAGTTAATAACTAGGACTTTACACATAATCCTGTACTTTACAGGTAGCCAGAGAAGGTTTTTCACAACCAGGGTAATGTGATTTTCATGCATGGTGTCAGTCAAAATTTCAGCAGCCGAGTTCCAGAGTAACTGAAGTTTCCTCATCAGAGCAGTAGTGAGACCAAAAAACAGTGGCACAGAACTGCATCAGTGAGTTCTAGAGTGGGCATGGCATGCACAGTGGCACGAGCAAGGGCACTCAACAGGGATTGTATCTGGGGTTTAAAACAGGAGGAGATAAACCTGTCAGTGACTAATGGGTTATGAATACTAGAATATATGGCAGCCTCATTTATTGCCTGCTGTTTTATCATAAAATATTACCAATCAAATAAGTTAAACCAGGATCTTCTGCACCTTCAACCTATAAAAGTTGGGATTCTGTATAAGAACAAACTAGTCCCATTTTTCAGTATGTATGTGTTAGCTGCAGTAGAGATGTGTTGAAGGACAGGGTGGGAAATGGTTTTCTGACAGAAAAAAATGTCTGTGATAAAGGGTTGCTTTTTCCTTTTCATGTTCAAAAAAAGTTAAACTGTTATTTCCAGACACTTGATTCCTGCTTTAGAGCTGAGTGAAGGATCCTGTTTTCATCTTCAGTGGTTGTTGTTGTAATGATGAGCTGTTTGTACCTTAACAGATGATAAATAGATACACAGACATTTAAGCATAGAGCCACCTGAGTTCATCTTTATACTTGCCTTGGCAGATGAAGCTTGCTTTTCAATAGCTATCCTCAGATATATTGCTGAAAGTTAAGATACGAGAATCAATCATTAGGGATGAAAGCACAGGGTATTTATCGGAGAAAGGGTTATTAAGAGAAGATCAGCAATGGTTTTACCAAGAATAAATCCTGTCAGGCAGAATATGACCGAGTTCTTTGAAGGAATGACAAAAGAAATAAATGATGGGAACGTGGTGGACATAATTTATGTAGACTTCAGTCAGGGGTGTAGCCAGCAATTTGAAGTTTGTTCACATCCTGGCTGATCCCTTGCCCCCTGCCTGCAGTATCCCCATAATCTCGCCCAGCAGACAGGCCATTGCCTATGATCACTAATGCAGCAGGCACACAGAGATGTAGATTGGTATCAGGGCTGTGCTTTCAGAGCCCAGAAAGAAACGCTGGCCCCAGGAAAGAACAGATTGTGTTTTGCACGTGCTGCTTGAAATGACAGTTTTAGAAGGTGTTTTAGTAAGACAAAATCAGAAACACAGGGATCAGCATTATAAAGGCAGAATGGCCTTGGTCATTTAGAAATACATTTCTGGTGGACATTTAGTAGTATTTTCTTCTGACATCTTTCCTCTGTTTTTTTGCAGACATCAAATATTGGTTTGGGGAATGTTTCTTTTTTTTCTGAGTCTGTGAGAGTTTAGGAACTCTCCCCCTCTAGTTCCTGTTTCCAACACCAGGTCCATAATACAGTTCCCTGTTTCCAAAGGTCTCTCCCACTATGATTACATCATCTTGAGTCAAATGCAGGTGTTTTCACCATGCTTTGCAAGTGTTGCTGATTCAAAGAGTCAGAAAATCTTCTGACGGTTTTTGTTCTGCCCCCACCCCTGAAAAAGTGTGTGGCAGTTATACAGGATTTCAACCACCACCCCTGTATTATTCTCTAAAGCAAGGCCAGTTTTCATGTCACATCCATAGATGGTAAAATATATGGTGGTTACTCACTTGTAACCTTTTCTGATTGTGCCTGAAAAGAGTCTACTCTTCTTTGGCTTATCTCACATAATCTGTGATGTATTACTGGATGTTATTACCTTCAATAATGTCATGCACCTAAGTCATATTATTTCTATTCTCCTGCATGTAATTAACCAGACATCATTCTACCATATTTACCTACATCTTAAAATTAGGCTTTGTCTTACATTTTTTCCCAATTCCTCTGGCTCACTTAGTCTTTTAATTACTATTGCTTCATAATAATAATGTTTCACTTAAGCTTGAAGTAAATCTATGGCTTTGAAGAGGCACACATGTACAATTTGAATTAGATTTCAAATCTGAACTTTGCAGAATCATCCCAGAACTACACTGGCATACTGAGTCCTGAAAATTAGCATCTGCATTTCAATTGATAGTTCACCTTAAATTCTGAATAACAGATATTTTTTAGGCACTTATTGTTTCTTTATAAAATTATTTGTAACAGAAGTAAAGAAGAACAGATTTGTTTGAAGGTGGATATAGATCTTCAAAGTATGAGCCGTGTATTTTTCCTAGATCTTTACCACTCATCTTCCACTACTGAGATTCTGCCACGTGGAATATCACTGATAGTAAATACAAAGTACACTGGGTTATTTTGGTAACACACACTTTGCAGAACATCAAGTAGTTCTGCCCTCAGTTGCCCAAACACATGTACTTTTGGCCACAAAAGAGCTTTATTTTTGGGGGGTTTGGAACATAATTTGAACCTGACATGAGAATTACTTGACTCACAAGACCTTGTTCCATCCCCTAACACTTCCTTTGCTTTTGGCTTTTGTCTAGAACTTCAATTTTTGCAAGAAGTTATTTTCATCCCCCAGTATTCTGAGATATGAGATACTGGAAGCACATAAAAATCACTGCTTTTTCTTTTTGTGGCATCATATCTGTTTGTTTCTTCCCATTGCTGCTAATGCTCACCACTAGACAGCCAGGGAGATTTGTTCAAGTAAGCATGTAATCACGTCCTCTAAGAAGTGGTGAACCAGATTACCACGAGGCGTGCAAATGTTTGACAGATTAGCACTTGCTGCATCCTGGCTGGCAGGAGCCACACCAATCTGTTCTCTGCCCTGTGCTGCGTGGGTTCAAATACCAGCTGAATCCGTGTCTGGTTGTGCACACTTCCCAGAAGGGCAGGACAATGACATGGTGTAGTCTCACCACCTGAATTCAAGCACTGACATGTCCTGAATGTTTGCACCGAATGGCACCAGCTGGGACTTTGTTGTGTGCTCATCCTTCTACCAGTGCTATCCTTCAGGGTGTCATTATCGAAGTAGAGCATACTGCTCAACCTCAAACAGTGTGAGTCTTGTGGAAAAAAAAAAATCAAACAGCGAGATATGTGAAATTCTCATTGAATTAATGGGCCTCTTTGATTTTTTGCCCAAGAGAATACAAAAATCAAAAAATTTTTAAGCCAAAAAAATCTGGCGTCTCCTGGGTAAAATGTGAGAGTTGAGAAGTATGACATAAGCATTAGTAGCCTTTGTGCCTCTTGATAGCTCTGCTGAATCTCCCAAGACTCTAAAAGTTGATTTGTCAGCTTAACATTAGCTTCAGCCTTAGCTGCAGCAGTAGCTGTTGTTTCACCTTTATCAGCAGAAATGGTACAGCTACTGGAGGGACTGATGTGGTAAATCTTTTTGTGACACCATTTTGTTTTTGCCACTATCTCTAATTGGTTTGCTCGTGCACTCTGCATCCCTAGCTAGATAGGCTGAAAGCTTCATCACACTTTAATTAGAAAAGAGCTATTTTAAAGTTACAGAGTTGACTAATTTTATTCATCAAGTCTCTAAGGGTCACATTTTCAAACTGGACCACTAAAAATGCCATTGGTGATATTTTGCAGAGGCTGAATTCACAATACTTCATTATAAGCATCATAATCTGACAGATTCACAAAAATGAATGTAGGTTTGCAGCTACAAGCAAAACACAGTGGGTTTTGTGTGTAAAAAATTATTGAGACTGGTTAATATTTGTTCCAATCTCTTGCTGTACTTCCTGCTTGCAGCTTCCATCTGTTTGACCATGCCTGGATGCCCAGGTGAGATATAAAGTCACCCTTTAGCATGACTCCCTCCTTCTTCTTTGTTTTTTATTTCCCAGTCACACTGGCTGAAATGAATCCATCAGTTTGCAAAATAAGGCTGAGCATATATCTTAGCACACTGTACAAGTGAGGATCATGAAGATTTCTAGGGCTGTATCAAATGACAAACAGGAAAGCTGATGGTGCTGAACTTTCTGGAGATCACATCCTCATCCGTGAGCCAGGGAGTGGGAAGGAAAGAGAGACAGAGATCAGGGTGATACCTGGGATGAACTGCACCCTTTGTGCAGGGTGATCTGGCAATGTCCATGCAGTGCTGGGGACTACAGGACAGTCACTGTTATCTCTCACCTGCAAATCCCTTCCTGGCTGTATTGTAGCCAGAAACATTTCTTACTACAGCAGGATCCAGTTGTTCATGGCTTTCTCAATATTACAGCTTCAGACATTCCCCAGAACAGCCTTTATGTGAGAAGTAATTTTCAGTTCAGTCAAGCATATTGGCATTTTTATGGTTCTGGTTCCTGATTTAGGGCTCTTTGATGCAGACTGTTCATTCTATATTTAACTTACTTTTTTCTGCCAAATAAAATCCATTTCTGTCATACAGTCTAGTACCACTGCAGTCTGGGAGGGATCTCTGGCTTGGTGTTCCAGATAGGTGGTAGGACACAATCATCACAAATAAATAACAGACCTTGCTTAAGCAGACATGTTGAATGTTTTCTTCCCAGAATAATAGCCACATTACATTTTTCTTCCATCAGGTGCTATAATAAAGCTAACACAGACAGTCTATAATCCAGCTCTGAAGATAAGGCTGGTCAGTTATATATTCCCAGGGCTGGAATAAGGTGGTGGTAGTAGGAAGTCACTGTTGGAAACAGTGAAAGTTCTGTGATCCACCTGCAACAAGGGGAGGCAGTTCTTTATTAGTCTTTCTGTGTTTGTGTAGAACTGCAACATTAAATTGCCCTTTGATTTATAAAGCCTTCAATTTGTTTGTTTTTCTAGTACAAAGAAACTTCTTAAGCAAGAGTTAACATAATCTCTTTCTCCTATTGTGGTTTTAGATGTTATCAGTCACAGTATCTTTCTCCACGAATAAGGATAGGGAGTGGAGCAAGAAATCCATCCTCACTTGATAATCATCAGAGGGATTCACCTTGATTAAGTGCAGAGTTATGCTACATCACATTTCCCATATCTCTTTGTGAGGCTTAGTGTTAACAGAATAAGGAGCTTCATGATGTATTCAAGCAATTTGGATGGCATTTAAGGCTTTTTTTGGTGTTTTAGTTGTTGTCAGGGTGTGTCTACTTTATCTCTGTAAACCCCTAATTTCTGACTGTGGTTTTTTCCTCCATTTTTAACTTGTCCCCTCTCTTCTCAAATATGCAGCCTGGGAGAGAATATTTTGTGAAGTACAGCTGAAGGTCCATCTTTACCATGTCTTGTTGTGGTAAAATGTTTGTTATATGCACACAAAAACATCTGCAGTTTATAGCAAGGTAGAGTTTTGCTACACTTGGCATTCTGCATTTCCAGCATTCCATTCTGATGGTACATGCTGCAACATGAGGAGTCAGTGAAATTTTGTGACATTTTGATTGAATTTCATCTTTTAATCTCATTTCAAATGTGCAGTGTAGGTGGACGTGTACAGCTGCTTCACCAGTTTTCTTTCTTTCACACAATTTATTTATGGTGGGAAGCAAACTGAGAATTGGTCATTGGTAACACTGCCATGCTGACCTCAGTTTTGGCCTTCTTGCTACTCAGCCAACTTTAAACCAGTTTTATATTGGGTTTAAGTTTGTGTGCATGAGCAGAGGAATTGGCTCAAATATCTACTATGCAAATACATCACACTGATATTTCAGTGTGACAGAAATAATATAAACAATTTAAAAATGTTAAAATGTTCCATTTTACTTTAGAAGACCAAACAAATGTTTTCCATGGTGCAGTTTAACCCTGAACTGAGGTTTTTTGCATAATATGCTGCAGTGATTTATGGGAAGTGTAATTCAGATGTTTTAAATGAATCTGTTTATTTAAAAAAAACCAAACACACACACACAAAAAAAAAACCCAACCAAAACCAAAAACAAACCCTAAACCTCCTCCAATTATTCAAAGGGAGTTTCTGCCTGTTTTTATAGGAAAATCATAATATTTTAATTCTTATGAAAAAAGCTAATTTTCCTGGAAGTAGCATTTTGGAATAAATTCTCACCTAGCTGTAGTGAGATACTTTTGTGATTCCAGCCTTGAAGAGACAGTGAGATGTGAATGGCAGCTGGTTTTCCTAGATTCTTTTGCAGTGCTCTCTACATCTGTATCCTGCCATCTATTAGGATTCTCATTTTCTGCTGAACTTAGGCCTCTTCCTTTGTGCCCTTGTTATTTCAGGGAGTTTTATGCAATGTGGAAGGATGGGCTGCCAGGAAAGTTCGATTGGAGAGTACTAATATGTCGTACAGATAGCTGGATTAATAGGCATGGGGTTATTTCATATCTGAAAGGTGGGAAAAGTGGTTCAGTTTGGGACCCATTTGGAAGAGGCAAACAAGTCTGTGACAGGACACTTCTATCTGTCAAAAAGCCCACTGTAGTGAAGGCTTGGATGATGCTCAAAGGAATATCACAACCCAAACAGGATTACACAGACCTTCCCAGCCCCTGAAATTGGTTTGATCTGTACATCACAAAATGCAGGCATCTCTGCTTCTTCTGTGGAGAATTCCATGTGACAACTTCCATGGTGACTCTGGAATTTAAGTAGTGTTGGGCCATAGCAAACCACTACTTAAAATTGTTAATTATTTGAAAACAAATCTGGTTTGTAATCAGAATTGATCAATAAACAGAACCACTCAGATGAACCTCTTACTTTGTGTATATATTGCTGTTATTTCACTCATTGAGATCTACTTATAGCAGGTAATTAAAGTGTCTTCAAAAGGTTAGAAGAAAGTTATGGTCAATTGGCTGGAGTTGTGAGCTGACTAGATTAACTTAGAGCTCAAATTGTTTACATTTTTTGGACAGTAGTGACAGATCAGAAATGAATGTACTTTGTCACCCCCTTAGGACCAAGACATTAATGTAGAAGAACAGAAGAGATACCCAAATTTTCAGTTATGGCTACTGAGAAAGGGAGAGGAGGTGTATACCAATGGTTCTGAAAGAATAAAAATTAATTTTTTCTGTGTTATTTTGCCAGATGTACGTTTGTCACAGACCTCTGATGCAATGTTAAACTTACATATGTGTATGTGTGTGTAGATATGCATGCATGCATAGATATTTATTTATCTTAAATGTATTAAAAACTCGAGGCGTGCCTGTCATGGAAACAGTGACAATGTGTATTAAACAAACACTGAGAATTCTGAAGATTAGAATTAATAGGTCATAACAAAAGCCTTTGGAAAACAGCAGTGCCCCTGTCTTGTATTTCTTTCGGACACCTTTGCTTACACTTATGGAATGGGATTTGAAGCCTCCACCCTTGCATTTCTAAACAATATTTTGTGTTTTCCCTTTTAACTTCAGTCTTTCTTACACACCCTGGAGAAATAATATATATGGAGTAAATTAAGAATAGGGAAAAAAAGAGGCTATCTTAAAACAATTTCTTGCTAATTAAATTTAGTCTTTTGTATCGGAGCAAAAGCCTGAGTCAGACTAAGAGCCTTTTGAATATCAACAACAATCTTGGACTGGTTCTAATTTCCACTGAAATTATCATCTGGATCTATAAAAATGCTTTGACTGAATGTGGCCCAGCGCTGTTGCTGGGGTTCCCTACACAGAACATTCCATTCCCACTCTCCTCTCTGCCATGCACTGGCGTGCCTTCTATTCCGATGGAAGTGACATGATCAGAAAGCAATCCATATTGTGGGTGACATATGAAACACAGCTCTACATAATGTATTTGGATAACCATTGATTTCTGACTTTTGGAGATAATTCTTCACTAAAATTCTGTAACTGGAAAAAAAATTCTTTTTTTTTCCACGTGATAGAAAAAAAAGACGAGTGTTTTTTAGTGGAAAAAGAATTTTTATTAAAATCTGATTTTTGTATTTTGGAAATACGACTGCATCTGCTTAAGAAAGAAATATGAGCAATTTTTATCCATAATCAAAATGCTAAAAAATATTTTTTCTCATCCTGTCTTTTAGCTTTCTTTGAAGTCACAATATTAAACCTCCTTAAAAATATTTATGTGTATTTAGTTAACAAAAGCTCCTGTAAGTTGAATCCATGCTGGCAAAAGGTTCAGGTAAGCTCTCTATATAAGCTTACAGACAATTGTGTAAATCTTCAGCCATTAAAGAGAAAGGAGAAAAAAGCCATCCTCATTACACTGCTGTCATTTACTCTTCATCTCCTGTCCTCTTTAGCAGCATTAAGATGGGATGTAAATTTGCCAGTTAATGCTGTTAGAAAATGGATGGTTCAAGAAGGGCAGGAATTAGAGATCAGTATTAGGTGCAGATAAGCTCCTTTTCCTCCGCAGTGGCGGCTGTTTAACATTCATGGGAAAATCATCATCAAACAGCGTTATCACAGCTCTGTTGATGGCTGAGGAACTTCATCACTATGATAATTTTTTTTTTATAGCTGTGAGCCAAAAAGCTCCCTTTTATTTCTGCTGTCTATAACTGCGATAGAAGCTTGTTTGTATGGGTAGGGTATTGCAAACTCTGAGCTCTTCAGCCAGGTTTGATTTCTTTCCACCAGCACTCCCCCACTCAACCCCTTGTGTATGTTGCACTAAACAGTAATGCAGATAAAATAAAAAAAAAAAAAAAAGAAAAAAAAAAGGCTGCTCAAACAATCCTTCAAAGAATAACTGATATTTTTATGATCAGTAATTCAAAGTTCGGCAAGTGATGCCGTTCTGTGACAAAAATGTCATCCATTTTGTGGGGAGGAAAGGGTAGAGACTAGAAAGCAAGCACCCAGGGTTGGAGTGAATACCTAATGCCATGTTAGCTTGGCCAGGAGGTGGTTTAAGTATGGCAACACAGCTAAGTTCTACTTTGTTTTGCCTTTTTCATCATCAGGTGAGGAGATTCATAGCCTGTTACCTCTTTTTATCCCCTCCAGCCCAAGAGCAGAACTCTACTTTTCTGTATTTTCTTGAATTTCTTTTACCATAAAGATGCAGTAGTTCATCTGTAGGTATTTTGGATGTGCAATGTTAAATTTTAAACTCATCAGATTTGCTAAGGACTCAACTCTAAATGATATTTCTCCCCCATGCTCAGCCATCTTCGAAAGTATCTGAGATGAGGATCATGCTTGTTGGGAGTAGGGAAGATGCCAGTTCCAGACTGTATGTGTTCTTCCCAGGGAGATAAGGTGCTATTCAAGGAAATTTTTTAATTTATTAAGGTTCTCAGCTTATGCTTCTTTGCAGCTTTGACCTCATTTTTTGTAGTTTATCTGCTCTAAATGACATTTCTCATTTTGAATATAGCTGGAAAACATTGTGCTAAACAGCAATTTTGTAGCCTCCGCAGCACCACCTGATAATTTTGATATTTTCACTTTGAATTCAGTATTGATTTGATTACTTAGGTAATTTACTTTTGACACAAGCTCATTCCTTGTCTTTTCCTGAGCAGGGACTTCCAATCATGCCATGTTGTGCTGAATTATGTTTGGAGTTTAGAGATAAGGACTTTTGTCTACTCGAGACTCAGCTTAGGCCACCAAACTCATTTCCCATGGGAGGAGGGTTTGAATCCAGTCAGGAACCTAAGGGTGAAAGGCTAGAGCTTCATAATTTAAATATTACCATACAAACATAAGTTTAAAGCAGATATTGTGTGGTTGGGGGAATACTGGAGTTATTTTGAATGAAATTTCAGGGAACTCTTGCCTAAAGGAGAAAGGGCCCCAAGAGATCCCCAAAGCTGCTGACTTCCAGTTGTGTCCAGGGTGAGCCCTTGATCCTGGAGCAGGCTGCTGGGCTTGGCTACCATCACTGGGAATGTGCCTGGAGAGCCCTCCCCTGCTGCTGCCAGGTTGCTGCTGCCAGGTTGCTGCTGGAGCAGGGGTTTAGGAAGGCCCACGACAAAGTAAGCCGTGCTTTGCTGAGCTCCCCGAACGAGGGGAGCTCTCAGCCATGGCCACAATGGGGTGGGGGGCCCAGGAATTAATATACTCTTTCATGGGATCGTTGCTGTCAGTGATTCAGTCATTGTTGACAAAACAAGGATGTGAGAAAATAGAAAGGTGTTCTGGTCGGGATTGCTGGGAGGATGAGACACGAACAACTGCTGGGGGCATCCAGCTAAGCCAGCTGTCCTCTTCCTGTGTTACAGCCTTGTAGCTGGGGGTGGCTTCATTTTGATTCAGACATAAAGTTTGTTTCTCTCTCCAAGCTTCTGAAAGGAATAGTCACAGTGTAACCAAAAGATTTTTTGGGGAACCATCACAGGCTTTTGAAAAGGTGAAGGACTTGTGATGTTTGGTTTAGAGGGGTTGGTTTGCTTCAGCAGGATAGTGATAATTATTATGGAAACATTACAAGTACCAAACAAGATCTGTGTTGGAGCTGTTGTGCCACCATTGCACACTTCTGCTCCTCATTCCTTGCTTTTCTAAGCAGGTAACCCCTTCTAGTTTTACCAGCAAGTACTGTACAAGAGCTGATTTTTTAATCTTTGGACTGCTGACCTAGACGAGGCTTTGTTCTTGCAGTAGCTGTACAATATCCTTTCTGTGTTCAAAGGGAGGAAGCTTGTGTTTACCATATCATTGACCTTAAGAGACTGTAATGCTGCTAAAAAGACATGCCTTCTAGCTCTTTCCAAACTCTGTGAAGCCTCTGAAATGCACCAACATATTGGGGTGTTTCAGTATTGCTTCAGGTTAGCTTCATGACCCATTTAAATGTCCTGGGTAATAGTCACTTTTTCCTAGGACAACACAGTTTCTTGTGGGGTTCATTTTAAAATAACTTGACTACAAAAAAAAAAAAAAAAAAGCCTTGGGTTCACAAGAACAAAAGACAATGATTGTAATTTGCCTCTGCCCTTTAGCAAAGCAATCAGCAATTTTCTAGTATTTTACAGTCATCCATCTAGCTATCTGTTCATCTTGTAATACCCTTACTTTTTCTTGGAAATATTCAAATTTATTAACCTTTTAGTAACTGCTAACCATTAAAATTCTGCCTTGTATTAACAAAGAGGAAACTTGTCTCTGTAAACCTTTGTGTGCTGATTTATGGGTTTACTCCCTTTTCTGCAGACAAAAGTTGGCCACTTGCTGCCACTGGCAGTTCCTGTGCTGCTCTGACCCCACCCTGGGCAGACTGGTGGATGTTCCCTGACTGCAGCACAGCTGATCTGGGGAGCCTCCAGCACAGCTGATCTGGGGAGCCTCCAGCACTGCTGATCCTGGGGAGCCTCCAGCACTGCTGATCCTGGGGAGCCTCCAGGGGAGCCTCCAGCACTGCTGATCCTGGGAGCCTCCAGCACAGCTGATCCTGGGGAGCCTCCAGCACAGCTGATCCTGGGGAGCCTCCAGCACAGCTGGCTCTTTGTCTGAAGGCACATTGTCTCATTAAGAGGGGTCTCTTACAGCTGTGCCATGGGGCACAGGTAGATGGTGCTGGATCACTGGAGTCTCCTGGAACGTGGACAAGATGGGAGGATCTTTGGTTCTGGGAATGCTGAGGTAGGCAGTGTGTGGCTAATCATGTACTGGTGTTGTCTTGATTGCTTCAAGAGTTTTTTCTTAAGGAGTAATAGAGTGCATATTTATCAGTGTTCATGGAAATGGGCTCTGGGTATGGTTGGTAGGCAAGGCATTTTTGAAAATTACCATTCATCACTCTGTATTTTCTGAAGCATCATGCAAAAGTTTCTGATCAAACTCTGCATGCCCTGACAGCAACATCCCTCCATCAGCAGGGTGAGTGGCCCTGGGCAAGCTCTGTATGGCATCATTGTGCACACACAACCAACATCTCACACTTGATGGCTGGCAAAACGTAGCACTTAGGGTTGGAAAAGGAAGATGCTTTGTGCCCCAGACATTTCCATACAAACCCATTGACTGCTCTTGGCTGAGTCTGGAAAATCTGAAGTGTGGATGCAAAACTGGACCAGGCTGTTTCATAAAGAATGATTGAAGTAAGACTGGGCTCCGAGTTGCATAAACTATAAAACCAGGCACAGATCAGATGGTTGTAGGGGGCAGAACCACCAGAGCTTGTGGCTGAATGGTTGCTGTGAATAGGAACCTGTCTTGGATGGAAACAGTAGAACTGTTGTAAGTAGATTCCAAGTACTTACCACAAATGACAACAACTCCTCTGAGTCCTGGAAAGGTGAACTTGTTCAAACTATGTCCAAGTTTGACCTTAAGTATTTTATTGGGTTTTGGTTTTGTGTTTTGTTGTTGTTGTTGTTGTTTTTCTGTTTGTTTGGTGTTTTTTTGTTTTTGGTTTTTGTGTTTTTTTGTAATTCCCAGCCCAAGGATTCTTCCCAGATAGTTTTCTTGGCTGAAATTTCTAGGACTGAGGCTCATCTAAGCTGATACTGCCCAGTAATGCCATTTAGGGATTCTGTAGGGTCACAACATTCTCTTCTTGCTCCAGTCTTTTTCCAGGCATGACTATTTATCAGAGGAGTTTACATTTACTGATGTCTGGGGCTAAAATCCACGCTGCAAGCTGTGGACATGTGTGTGTTTGTTCATGCTTCATTTACGCCCTAGAGCTGAAAAGATGCAACCAAGTAACACACGGCACTGCTGAGCTTTGTGCTCAAACACCTCTGGCTCTCCTCAGCCCCTGAGTTCTGCAGGGGCAGGGACCATATGTCATCTTGTCTCAGTGGCTTCTGTATATGTGGGGTAACCAGAAACTAAGCAACTTTTGGACATTTATCTGTAACCTTTAATAATTTGCTATGCATATCCACTCATTCCTTTGTTATATTATCAATATTCTGCAGTGCTACTGGTTTTAATAAGAAGCCCTTTCACTGGTTTTCTTTGTTCTAGTCATCTAATCTCCTAATGGAAGTTTCTAATTAAATTCCTACAGCCATTTTCCAACTGTGTTTTGAATAACAAAGTCTTGCAAATGCTCACAGTGCATCTCTCCCCCTGACTTGGATGCCCTACCTTCCAAAGAGCAGCAGAGGAGTGATGCAGGTCACTGTGGGGAAGTGTTGCTGAGAACCTCTCTCAGCTGAATGAGAGGGATGTAAATGGCATGTTTCCTGCACAGGAAATAATGTAGCAGGTCTAAGCAAAGCCTTCCAGGGTCTCATCCATAGTTTTAATGAATTTTGGGCTGATGCAGAAGATACATCACATATTCATGGAGCAAGCAGCACATCCTTGGTGGACCTGGTGCTCCACAGAAACTGAGAATCCAGGGTCACCAATGAAATTTATTCCTTCTCTCTCCAAACCCCTCTCATTTGGGTTTGAACTTTACCCACTGGGGGCAGGTAAGGGGTGAATTACTGTCATCCCTATCTCATCAGAACTCTTGAGCTACTTCTGCAGCAGAAAGGAGTAAAGTGGAATGAAAAAGAAATGTCAGGATCAGCTCATAAATGTAGTGATTATGATAAATATGAAATATTCTGTCGAACAACCCTTTTCTTAATCACAGGAAACACTGCAACTGGCATGTGCCACCATTTGCAGATGGATCAGCAGCAGGACTCAGAGAAACTGAGCTGCCAAAAAGTATTTCCTTGGTGTCCACATCTGCTCGTGGCCCCAGAGATTTGTGCACACAGACTGGTCACCCTCTGCTGTGCAGCCAAATGCTCTTTGACTGCAGACTTGCTGTGAAAGCCTCAGCCAAAGCTGCCACTTTCCCCCTCACTCTAAAGCACCTTTACGTTCCTCCTTCTCCTGCACACCTGCACAGGATATTTTGTTGGCCAGAATAAGATGAGCACAGGTGGTAATGTAAGGCACATTACTGCTAGATTTAACACCTGGTGCACATAGGGCTTACAAGTTTTAATCAGTTTTTTGGCACTCTGGTTTTCTACCTTTTTTTTTTAACCTTTTTTTTTTTTTTTTCTAAACCAGTTTAATAAGTGGACAAAAAACAGCAGCAGATTTACTTAGAGGTGGTTCAAATTTGTCTTCAGGGGCCTGCTCACAAAGGGTCTGTGTTTCAGAAGTGTTTATTTCTTTTTACAGAATTATATATGCATAAAGAAAAATATTTGTAAATTTTACAGATGTATAAATTCAGCTTTTTGAATAAGCTAATACCCAAGTTGCCTATGGCCAGTCTTACCTGGCAGTCACAAAGCCACATGGATTCCATGCAGAGTTTAGGGGTTACACAGGTTTGTATCTGCCTTTCCCCAGCAGTTGGATGGAAAGCAAGTTATCCACAGTGCAGGCAGCAGGAATTCATGTCCTTGTGCCTCATGTCATGTACAGACTGGTTCCAGATTTGCTGCTCCTGGTGCTTTCTTGCATGCATAGAACAATTTTTGTGTTGAAATTAGATCTGATGTAAAATGAGGGAAAGGCTTTAAAATTCACTATAGAACAGTACTCAGAAATGCCAACATTTCTGCTTCCTCAGCACTCACCACAGGGACTTCTGTCCAGCACAGCACCCCCATCTATGCTTTTAATTTTTTAATTTAATAATACAGTCAACTCCTTAAAAGTGAGTTTTGTGAGCTATTAGGAAAACTAATTAGAAAAAAACTATTTGGAAAAGTCTGTCTATCCGATGGTCTTTTTAGTTCCATTTAGCTCTATTCATAGTACCCTTCACTATCACGTTCTGTTTAGTCTAAACATATTTTCTGAACTTGGAAGTCTTATTCCCATTCCAGGAGAAAACTTTGCAAATGTGTTGGTTTTCTGAAAGTGAAACCAGATGGAAAAGCTTTCAGTTTTCCAGCATGTTTGTGAATTCCCGTACCTTTTTCCCCAAATCAAAAGACTGGTTATCTCAGTGGAGGAGAGTCTCCACTACAGAAAACTGAATGCTTTATCAGTGATGTAGATTTTAGGACAGACAGTGCATTGCCTGTAAACTTGCAGCTCAGATGACAGATGGAAACCAGATAAAATGAGAGTGCTGATCACTGCAGAGAGATTAGACTCCCTAATTTGCATCATCTTCCAATAATGTTTTCTCTATTTTGATTTTACTTTTACCTGAGCTTTAAACACAGGCATTTTGAGGTCTTAACTTACTTAAACTTTATTTTTCCGAGTGGAATATTGCTGTTTAGTTCTGGACTTTAGTTCTACATCTAACAAAATACAAACACTTCAGAGAATATGTATCAGCATTGCTGCTCCTTAAAAATTCCCCACAGAGGCTTCTGTCAGACCCAGCACCCTATTGGCTTTTTTTAAGTTTTTGTGCTTAACAATCTCAAGTTCTCTTTGAGAACTCCACTCTAAACCACATCTGAGAAATATCTCCTCTTCCCCAAAGTGCTGGGGTATTTTCTAGCTGGATAAGCCTGTTCCCCTTGAGAGACAGACAGGATGGAGCTGAGGGTCCTTCTTGAGGGCCACACGCCCCAGGCACTGCAGGGTAGGTTGACATTAGCTAGCCTGCACAAATATTTGCTTGCATCTTTGCCATTTTCAAATTCTGTCTCCCTTGTTTACTCTCCTTTGTCCCTGCCTATCATGTTTCTTTCCTGGCTGTTGCCATTAGTGTGTAATCTTTCTGTTCTGTGTCCCAAACTAAAGCACATTTGTCGGTCATTATCTGAAAGACTCTCAATTAACAGGCATAAATAACATTGCTAGTGCCTCACACGTACCTGCAGCAGCAGTGTTGTTCATATGAGGTGCCCAGCAACACGTTCTGTCTGCAGCAAAGGCTTTTGCTGCTGGGCATTGCACTGCCAGTGTGCAGCTGACCTCAGCAGAACGACTTGGTGTCATTGGTTCTGGATGTAAAGCTTTAGAAGAGCAGAAAGGAGGACATGGAAAGAGGGACAGCAAGGAAAAGCTGTCTTTCCTGTCTTTCTTTTGTCAGGAATCACTGAGGTTGGAGGAGATTTCAAGATCATGTAGTCCAACTGTATGTAGCACCACCATAATCACCCCTAAACCCTATCCCTCAAAACCTTACAATCTTGCCATGGATCTTAGGATCCACTTCCATCCATGTCTTTAAAGGAAAGTGAAAAGATCCTCATGAAGAATTGCTCAAGGAGGAAGCAGTTTTATCACCCTTGTCTTGGGGTCCTGGATAGTCCAGTATAATCACCTGCCATGGACAGGGACATCTTCCACTAGAAGATGGATGGTACATAATTCACCAGTAGAGAGTGATGTACAGTCAATGGTTTAGGAGTCAAATAAACAGTTAAAGCAGTTTAAATCTGTAGAAAATAATGTCTTTGTGATGTGACACAAATTGTACCTGGAGCAATTTAGGTGATATTCAACGTAATTGCTCTAAATTAAAAATAAGTAAAAGTATATTATCTCAATCTTCCCCCCTCAGTGAGTGACAACAGGAGTAATACCATTTTGAGGAGAGAATGAAACTCATTTCTAATGAGTAACTCCATTGCTTTTTTTGATGATTGTGTGATATTTTGCAAGTCTTACAAGTATCCAAGTATAACAAAGACACCTAAGAACATACAAGATTTTGGAGGCTTTTAAACTTGACCTGATAAGCAATTCATGAATATTGTAGCTAGATTATGCTTCTCACTGTTAGCTGAATTGATGTGTTGAATAGATGTCCAGTTCTTTGCATCTGAATTGAAAGTATATTTAATTTGTGGGGGAAAAGGAAGAAAGCATCATTCAGAAGAAGAGACTTTGTTTTTGAACTAATTTTCTTTCTTTTAACATATATGGAACACTCATCTGTTTGAAGTCTGGCTCGCGAATATAACAGGTTTTATCTCAGAGGCACGAAAAAACATGGTAACTTAAAAAAAAAAAACACAGAAAAAACCCATAAAAGCTGAACAAGCAAAACAAAATATATTTTAAACTGTTTCCAAGTGTTTTGAGTTGTTTAGGCATAGGCAGTACCTACATTTAGGGTCTAGTGCAGAGTCAGGGATATTTACAGTACATCTTTTCTTTTTCTCTGATTTTGTTATATGAGCATAATTTGAACCTACCTCCTACCTCATTAAACAAACATGTATTCTCACAAACATTCCTTTTGCATTTCATGGCTCTCACTCTTATCACTCTTCGTATTTGTTGGCTCACTACTCTATTGACTTCTTAGAAAGTCGGAAAAGTTTGGAAAATAAAACATCTTGCTCTCACCAAACAACTCTGAGAAACTCAGTGGGAGTTTTCAAAGTTGTTGGTATAAGGAAAACACCCAATTTGCATTATGTGTCTAAGGGATTTGTGAGAATAATTTCCTTATTCAGCTTTGAAAATCCTGCCTTGGAGACTCAATCTCGGAATTGGGTGTGAAGAAGAGGAGGGTCACAGATTGCCCTGTGCAGGACACAGATGGTACCTACATCATCAGAGCACTCAAGTACCTTGGGATGGCTGTTAGAGCAGATCTTGCAGGATCACCCTGTTCCTGAACCCTTGACAGGCTGATCACCAATGAATGTGGGACTTTATCCTCCCTATTAATGCAGCTGTGGATGTGCTTAGAAATATCTCATTTTTTAATGTATTGGACATGGCTCTCTTGCCAACCCATACATGCAAGCCATGTCTGTAACTTAAGTCATACATTTTTTGATCTACCTAATGAGTAAAAAAAAAAAAATGACCCTTAGAAGGAGGCCTGTGCTGCAAACCTGCCTGTGAGAGGCTCCTTGTGAGAATAAGGTTTTCAGGAGGAGAAGGGAGGGATAAAAACTAACTCCTCCAAATGGGTTTACAAAAGAGAACAGTGAACCATATTATCTAACAGTGCTCTGCCTTTTCACTCAGGGAGACAGACGTTAAGGTGCATTAGTCCTATCATTTGTATGTCTGTAAATATCAATAAAGTATGTTATTTGGCATTCACATTTACACAATGAAGGACGAGGACTATCCTTTTCAGGAAATTTCACTGAGCCATTCACAAACAAAAGCTCAGTAATTTAATCTTTCAAAAGCTCAATAATGCTAAGTTCAAAATTGCAGGTTTTAAACTAATGTACCTGATAAGTAATGATGACAGAATTTAAAAGGTCCATTATTTGGTAATCTAATATTCCCAATCCCAGTTATCTGTCAAAGGGAATACTCTCCCTTAAACAGCGCTAATGTGTTCACATCTACATTAATCTCTCAGGGAGAAAAGAAGCATTCTTTAGGGCTTTATCTGTTTCCAAATGTCTGACTCCACAAGGAGCCATTTCGCACTGCTGATGAGGGGATGTAAATGACTCCCATGTCTTTGTGCGATAGGTGCGATTTCTTACGGGTACACGATCCCGAATTACTGAGGGGCACTCCCTGGCCAGCCAGCCCTCAGTGTCCCTTTACATGCTGTGCCTGCTGCCTCTGAATCCTCTGCTGCTTCACTCCAAAACAAACACGGGGCTGGTGGCTTTGCTCCTAACCTGCTTTTCTCGCAGGATATGTGCTTTTCTGTGCAGCACAACTCTCTTCTTCTGTGTCATCTCCGACCCAGGCTCCAAAAACTCACAAGACTGTGGTGTTGGTTTGACAAGATTCACATGGGGAGAGCTTAAAAGAGTTGTGCCCTTCCTTTCTAGGAAATGATATGAGATAATGTGCAAGAGAGTTGGGGTCAGGTGCACCACAACTGCCCGTGGACTCATGTGAGGGTGCAAAGGGTGGCACAGGGAAATGCAGTCACTGTGCATGTTCCTTGGTTTAACACAGCCATTCCTGTGACACACGTGACCCTCAGGAAGCTCAGTTTGCTGTAGAAAACAAATATATGTATAGTGTACATAAATAGGAAAACAAGTATATGCCTCCATATACCAGCTGAGCCATATATTCAATACCTGGCTTGAGACTAACAAGTGGTTATCAGCCAGCTGCAGGAGAGCTCTTAAGCAAGTGTTTAAATCTGCATTCATATTTGAGGGTTTTGTTGGATCATGGCAAGGGCAGCATGATATGAGCGTGACACGTGTAACCCTTGTGGGAACGTTCAGCTTATCCACACATCCTCACCCCAGGGGTGGGGCCTGCCTGCCTGGTGTCTGCTGCACCCGAGTGTACACAAGGCACAAACACAAACTTAATGCATGTTTACTGTCTCCCCAGTGGCATTTCACTCCTGGTTTTCCTCTGTGGAGAGCTGCAGGGAAAGCTGGCCCTTTTAATCCCATTTGGCATAGTAGGCGTTTATTGGGTGATGTTTTGAAAAGTTTTGAAAGATTGAAATACGTTTTGCTTGCAGCTGTATGATTCAGAGCAGTTCTCATGTTCACTGAAGTCATCTCAGTGCCACACGCTACCTGGGAGGATCAGACCCTGCATCTGTGTCACTGAACTAGGAGAATGGGCAGAATATTCTTTGTGTTTCTCTGTTTCACTTTGACCCTTCAGATCCAGGGAGTGCTCAGTTCCCACCTGATATATTGTATCTGATTGCCAAAGATAAATCGATCTCTATCTACAAAAGGAGACCTTTTCTTCTGCTCTCATGAAAGCATCTTTCTGGGTGATGTTTAAACAATTACATATTGAAGAGCCTTTGCAATATCAATAATTAAAAGCAAACGAGTCACAGGGTTTGTTAGGTGCTTTCTCTATTTCCAGGCAATTCCTTCTCAATTCCAAACACTAACAATTAATTTCTGCCTTTAATTAATTCTTTAGTATCTCAGATTTTCTTTTCTTTCGTTGCCTCGCTGCTCCTTTGGGTGCTTTTAAAAAGCTCTTTTCAATATGTTTGTTTTGATTCTTTCTGTGTTAAACACCAGACTTTGCTCCAGTTTAGATCAGCTAGCCATCGACTCAAGCATATGGATGTTTTCCTTTTTTTAGGCTTATCATTCTGTCTTTCTAACAAATGAAAGCCAGTATCCACAACTCAATCAAAAACCTGTTAGAGGCCTGCCTTAAAAAGTTTGGATTTCTCTTAAGGTTTGTGGATTTCCCCTTCTTTTCTTTTTTTTTTTTTTTTTTTTTTTCTCCCTTGAATTTGCTCTACAGGTCTTTAGCTCCAGCTAGTGGCTTACTCCAAAATGCAAATTTTGTCCAGTGCCTTAGAAGAAAGCAGAAAGGTGGAGTTTAGCTGTAATTCTTACAGTGTTCTGAAGAGTGTGTTGAGAAGGAGAATTATTCAGAGGCGTTAGTTCTTCCTGGCTAATGTGAATTAACCCACAAAATGTTGAAAATGTAATAAATACACTCCTTTTTCAGATTACAGGCTCCTGTGTTATCACATTGGGCCAAATTCTGCCCTCAAGTGTATACTTGCATAGCTCTTCTGGACTTCAAAGAGAGCTGCACATATGTGTCTTAAAGCAAAAAAGGAGATGTTTTATCAAATAAAAAGCTTTACCTTAGCTCCTGAATTGCACCCTTCTTGTTGAGAGTTGGTGTAACCTTTGTCCAATGTGCAAAAACAGAACTAGAAAGCCTTTATTTTTAAGCAGGGTTTGAGATTTGTGTCCCCCTTCGGGGGGTTCCTCTTCTCTCAGGACTTTGTAGTGCACAGGGACCTCTTGTGGCTCTGGGAACACCCTTGGTCAGTCTCTGACACCTCTGGTGACAGAAGGAGGAGGGATGCAGATGTTTCCATCCTAGAAGAGAAATAGGTTTTTCCAGTGACAAATGATGGTGTTCTTAATTCAATTAATTCACACAACCTGCCCTAATCTTCAGAATGTTATTTTTAAATGATGGGGGGGGGGGGGGGGGAAAGCAGTTTCAATTCATAGAAATCCACACATCTCTCTCTCCTCAGGTTTCAGCTGGAAGTTTCATTGAATAGGTAGATAAAATAAGTATAATTTAAAACTCCTTTCTCTCCCTCATCCCCTGCCCCAAGAAGTGCTTATACCCCCACTCTGAGGGATGAAAGCACATGGGCAGACACAAGTCGAGCTTTGTTGTGTGACTCTCAGTTGGCACCAATACAGATATGGCTGCCTTGGCAGCACTAGAGGAAACCCATTTGAGTTCTACAATCCTCTTGTCTAAACCTAAAGACTCAAATGTCTGTTGTTTGTTCAAAGACTTTTATTGTTTCCATTTCATTCCTTGGTGAACTGGATACTGGGACAGGTGTGTCTACAGTCTGTTCATATTGACTGTCCATCTAAGATACCAGATAACATGATAATGCATTCCTGGCTTTCACAAACTTTGTCACTTCTGTCATAAAACCACAGCAAATAGTGTAAATAAATATACCTGGAATATACTAAATTCAATCCAGGTCTCTCTCCAAGGGCAGTAATGTGTTCCCAAAGGCCTAACCTTCCTCATCAGTTAGGAATTCTGCTGGTCCTACACTGCTGATTCAGTCCTTTCCTGAGAAAAGTACCAGAGTGCAGGCAGAGATTTTATGTCAACATGTCAAATGTAGCTTTTTCTACAGCTGAGGCAAACTAAACAACATCTACAGCATGCAATGCAAAGAATACCTGCAGTGCTCTGCCATGGTGCAGATACACCCGTGCCTCTGCTCTGTCTGCTAACAAACCTGTGCACAAGCTCATGTAGATGCACAATTTACGTCTCTGTATATATATTTATATAAAAAAAAATGCATCTGCACGCAGTCTCCCACATGTATGTTGGATTCCTTATCTCTCAAAACATTTTAATTTAGTTCCAATATATCAGAAAGGGACAGAACAAGCAGAATTGTTAAGTGCTTCCCAAGGTTCTGTTGTCAGTGAGTGCAATGCTACACCAAGGCAAAAAACTAACACATTAGTGCTGTAATTTTCTACCATGTGCACCAACAACACACTTGGGACACACACATAAATCTACTGATCCACTAGGTCAGGAACCTAAAAATATTTGAAATTGTTCTTTAGAAAAATAAAATAAATTACTTTCTTTTTGAATTACTGTGGTCTTTCAAAGTCCAGATGAAGTATTACGCAAGGAGACAAAGCTATTTTACCAGGCAGGCAGATATTCCAAATTACTGGTTCTTAACAAGCATGGTAATACATCAGTCAAAAGCAATAAATTTAAACTTAATGAAATCTCAATTTGCCTACAGTGCATTTCACTTTGACATTTTCTACATTGCCACGGTGCTTTGATAAAGTTTTTTAAAATGCAAAGAAAGTGTCTGTAAGGCTAAAGAGCAGACTTGGTGCCATTGTGCCCAATGGAACATTACAGTACTTAAGTTCCATCACTATATGCCCTGTGGCAGACTAAGCCTGAGTGCTAACATAGGTTCAGTTTTCATTATCATCATGTGATTATCCATTTTACTGCATTTAACTGATAATACAACTACCAGCTCACCTTAAAAGAATTAGCTTGGAGGTTTCATTGCTTTCCAAATGGAATTCATTTGACAAACAAATGACAATTAGCCCAGTCTCCCTGTTCTGTGTCAGGATGGTTTTTGATTGAACCTAGACCAATTTACAATTTTTAAATGAGTTTAGACATTTACATTTAAAATGTCTAGAGGAAATTAGCCTTGGGACATCTAACAGCCAAAATGCTTTTTGAAGTTGATTATTATTTGATCTAGTACCCTCTACCTGTACATTTTGTTCTGACTTCAAAGTTTTGGAATGAAAATGCCACCTACACCTCAAAGCATAGGGAAAAACTTAAAAGCAGTTTTACTCATTATGTTATGCAAAGAAACCTATATTTTAATATTCGTTTAATATGGTTAGTTAGCTTTAATGACACCAGTTTGACAGTGTCATAGTTTTCCAATATAAGACATTGATTGAAGTTTCCTGCGCTCGCCGGCGTTTTTGTGTAGAACGAAAGAATATCTTTTGAAGGTGAGATTCATATGCCCCACACCACCACTCCAGCACAGATAGAAGTGTAATCATTTACAGATGAATGCCTGTTTTTGTACGGAGCCAAAAATAAGTTGTCGTTTCTATTTTATTCCGCGTATCAAAATCTTCACTGATTTTTGTTTTCCTGCATACTAAATTTGTCCAGCTATATTTATATTGGTCTTAAAGCAGGAGGAACTCCTTATGAAAAAAGGGTTGTCAATAATTCCATTATAAACATGCAGGCTCAGATAACATAGCCATGAAAACTGGGCTGAAATTAGGCACAAGGTATCTGAGCCTTGAGGTAATTTGGATCATACTATTTTTATTTTGTATTATTAATTTATGCAATTTTTGTGAAGTTAGAAAGCTGTACATTTGGCCACTGCAAAACTGTGAGCATAAAAATAAGTGCTCTTGCTTTTCTGGGTTCTGAGTCCCTAAAGATCCAATCGGCACCTATGGTTTTGAGTATCCCCTGCACAGGGCATGTAATCCTGCTTCTGCTTGGGATGTGAAGCCTAAATGCCCACTTCAGAGTTCCAAATTTTGCTGTGAGGGCTCAGTGACGGAAAAGTGCATGAGTCTCAGACAACTTGGGTAACCAAGGATCTCTTTGGGCTTGAATCTTAATCTTCTGTGAGTTAGTCCTTGAAGAGGACAAAATCTTGGGCCTGAAACATTTCCTTGAGTGAATATTCTTAAAACTTGAGGATATGTAGATCAAATCATGACCTGGGAAGAACCCTTGGGCAAACTGTGTCAGTCATGCATTGACAGGGACATGAAAATGTGAGCAAATTTCAGTCAAAAGGGTATCAAAATGATGTTTTCACAGTCTTTCAGAAATAATTACTTACGTATTTTCTATGCCTGGTATACTCTAAAATATGTGCAAGTGTGATAAATACACCTCAGATGGTCTTGTTGAGCAAAAAAAAAACACTCCAGGGATGGAGGTCAGAGACCAGCTTTCCTGGGAAATCTTTAAATTTGAAATCCATAATTTTCTACAGCCTAAAACCCAAGTCTTCAGAGGTAGATATGAAAATCTACAAATATGCAAGTGTGAGTCTCTATAAGCGGGGTGAAAGTGCAGTGGGTGGACTGAAGGCACTGGAAAATCAGAGTGACTAATCCCTCCAGTATCATCCTTTAGAAAAATATTAGTTTTACATTCCAACTAAGAGAACAACAATTGGGTTTCTCACTTGGGAAACTCTTTTTTGTGTGGTACATGCAATGAATTCTCATAAATTTTAACAATTTCTTCTCACCAACTCTGAGAATTTCAGTCTTGTTTTTTGTTTGGTTGCTGTTTGGATGAAAATTGGGATGTGAGGAAATGGCATGCGTGGTAGTGTTCGTTTTCTGGCAGCTACAGGATGTGGCAACCTGAGCATGAAATACTCTGTGTCTTCAGGGATTCCTGCTCTCATTGCTCACCCATGTGATACAGGTATTTGGAGCATGAAGGAATGAAAGGGGGGAGAGGCTGAAGATATTTAGATCTAAACATTCTGCTGCACAAAGAAAAGGCAGTGTTTTTAGAGGGAAAAAAGTGATGGAGGCCCAAAGCATGGAGCTCATTGACTTCCATGCTCAAAGGCACCTTCCTCCAACTTCCCAAATCATCCTAATCTTACATAAGAGCACACAACTGTGAGAGAGACAGGGAGAGGGAAAGAACAGGATGACTTAGTATTTCTAGGAAAAGTTGGGTTTCATTTATTATTTATAAATTTCATTTTGTACATATCTTTAGGGACATTAAGAGATTAGTAGTCATGCAGTTTGTTCTGAGCATTAATGCTAATCCTTAAAGATAGGTGAAGGGTAATTTCATTAGTTTTTATAAAGGTTTGGAATAAAACTAACCATTCAGTTAACAGTTTGAAAGGAGACATTTAGCTCTGTGCTCTCTGCTCTCCCAGCAGGGTCTGCCTCTCACAGGAATGTGTCAGCACAGACTGGCACCTCGGCAATAAGGGTACATTTCTCAGACGTTGTTTTATGTAAAATAGGTGGGTCTCTCTTTCCTAAATATGTCATATAAAATCATTGTCTCTGGCATGACATACAGTAGTTCAGGAAGGGAAGCTAATCTAGGAAATAAAGGGATACAGACTATTGATGCCAAAATCAGCAATTACATTGTGTGAGATCTCATGAATAATTCCTGAGCTGTGATTTAACATTAATCTGAGTGTTTAGTACAAAGCTGGGCCGACACCAATAAAATGCTGACTGATTTGTTTTAAAATAGTGCTCCTTCAGGCTTCACTACACTGCTTTGAAATGAATGCTTTTAGGTAATACCTCAACCTTGCCTCTGTAAAACACAGACAGATGCACTCATGTGACTGCAACCTCAAAATCTACCAGTAATTTTTCCCTTAATTTTGGGCTGAAACCTTTTCCAAGTGCAGTATTTAATACTAGCCATGACTTAGTTAAGCAGGATTCATAACACAGAGCTTTTCCTCCCAGGGAAAAGTCTTACCCACACAAATGTTAGTCCTGGCTGGTGATATTTGCTGTGGAAGTGTGTTTCAGGTGCAGAGAGGAGGAGATGGTGTGTAGTGAAGCAAGCAACCAAACATTAGGAAAGTTTGGTCTGTTACAATTGCTTCTGCATCATTAAATAATGCCACTTTGCAGTGAATATCACAGGACTATAAAGAATAGCTGAGTGAAACAGTGATGACCATGAGACACCATACCTGTATTCTGAAGCACTTGCTATCAAGTACAATCCGTACAGATTGTAGGAATTGCAGGAATAGGGAACACATGTTGTCCGTGCTTGTGCTGGGTTGTGGCAGAAGCAATAGATGTAATGTGTAGCTCTATGTCCTGTGCAGCTGCATCCAGCAGGAAAACTGCAGTGACAGTGCTTTGGGCTGCTGGAGGAGGTTGTTGAATCTTCATTATCAAAGGTTGGGTTGGGTTTCTTTTTGTTTGTTTTAGTTCTGGGAGGTTGATTTGTTTGTTTGTTTTTCCTCAAGAAAATATCCAAGCCAGGCAGTCATCTCCCTTATCTGATTTCTGTATCAGTCCTGCACTCTGAGGAGCACCACAGCTCCTCAGTGTGGAGATCCTGAGTCACCAGCTCAGCACAGTGAGCGCAGTGGAAATGGAGAGTAACAAGATGGGCTGGAGCCTTCTGAGCTCAAAAGGTGCATTTTTTTGCAAACGCTCTAATGAATATTCTCACATTACAATGTCTTGTATCATCTGGCACTTAAAATGCAACCCAAGTGTCAATGCTAAAACAACTTTAGCTTGACTAGACCATACAAAGTATGAGTCTCTTTACAAAGAGGGGCATTTCCTACTAAAATTTACTTTCCAGCACTGTGCACCAGCAAGTGTTGGTGGATGGTCTATTTTTTGCCTTCTGATTCCAATTGTGCTCAAGCATAAAGAACACTAAGGAACAGGATCTTTGTCTGAATGTCTTGTTTCTTTTTTTTATATTTGTTTATAAAACTGCCCGAACATGACCGAGTAGCCTGGAACTAACAGTGTGTGGAGGGATTAATTCAGTGTCCCCATTCCTAATATCAATATTTACATACTATGCACAGCGGTTTGCAGTTCTATTGATATACTAACCTATTCTGCCTTGTCTGATCACCACAGCAGGAGGGAAGGACAATAAAATGAAGCAGGAATATAAAACAATCTGGTAGCTGAATAGTGAGGAGACTGAGGAGCTCTCTAAATGGGGCAGGAGATGAGCCATTTCCACTCGGTAGCTATTGATTAAGATGGAGTGTGAGTGATGGAAGGGGAGGGTGAAGGTAATTCTATGAGCTGCCATCCTGTCTGGCAGAACATTTGCTGCCCCACACCTTCAGTGGTCATTCCCTGTTCAGTGTTCCCACATTAAGAGCACAGGAATTATGGAGTAACAGCTGAGGACAATGCTCCATTCCCTCCATCCCCAAATAAATGGTTTTCTGCCTTTATTTCTTTGAAGCTCTGTTTCCAATTCTGCAACCCAGTGCCTCCCCCTTTCCTGCCTCTCTGATTGTGCCCAGGGGTGAGTGTGGTGCTGAGCTGAGCAGGCAGGTACAGCGAGCTCTGTTCTTGCTCCTCCATCCCCAGCTGGCCTGAGCTGCTCTGAGTGCTTCGTGCCCAGCAGGTGTTTCAGGGCTCTCGAGAGCTCCAGCACATGATGTTCACCAAGCTAGGTGTTGCACCATCAGAGACAAATCTCCTTTAGGGCTCTTGACAGGTTTTTTTAATTGGCAAATGAGAGCTTGGAGAAGGTACAATTGCTCTTCTTGGGAATAATCTGACTATGGCTTAGGGACTGGATTTCAGAGGGGTTTTTTTGTGGTCTTTTCAAAGCTGTTTGGAGGACTTGCTCTCAAGATCCTTCTCTCTCTCATTATATAAATCTTTGTTGCTATTATTATTTTCCCCATTCTTGACTCATAATATAAAGCAGCCTCAGGACTGATCCAACTTTTATCCCTTGGTAAAATCCTCTGTTACATTAGAAGTGTCATAATAAAGAATATCCCACATATATCACTTATTACCATTGGCATGCCCTGGCATTTGGGAATATCCCAGCACTAATAATTATCCCGTGTGATCCTCACAGATATGCAAGGACAAGCTGTCTAATCCAGGAGAGGAAGGAGAAAAGCATACAGTTGTCAATACTTAGACTTGAAATTCTTTATACATTTAAAGTGTGTGGCTGAAACACAGGCAGTTGAGTAAATGCCGGGACTGTTACCCAGGGAAAAATTTAGGCATTAAAATTAATGAAAAAATGTATGTTTGTAGTTTGCAAAATGAAAGAATATATGGTGTTAGAAGAGGTTTTATCTTCTGTATATTTTTTTAATGTAATAAATACAAAGCAAATAGCATTGGTTTATCCAAGGGAATATTGAAATCCATTAGGAATGCACTCAGAGTAATCTGATTCAACAAGTCAGTATATTTCTTTCAAAAACATAATATCGGCACTACATTGTGCAAGATGAAGGTTAGATTACATTTCTTGCCAGTGCAATAATTCCCACATCATAAATTCTGATGAAATTATATCAATATATAAAGCAAATGGATGTGTGACCCACCACGGTTTTCTGGCTGTCAGAGGTAGGAGCTGACACAGGAGTAAATCCCCAGCTGCTTTGTGCAGTGCTATTACAACTGTGCCATTGCCTGGGAACTGTTATTAGCTGTCCTGACCAGAAGTGCCTGCTGGAGTTTGTGGTTTCTGCTCTGAATATTAAACTTTGGCATACAAGAGTCCTTATTGTGGGGAGCACTTGGAATTGGTAATAGTAAATTGCTTTATGTTTGCAGGATTTGATTGCTGCAGATGATACAGGTCTAGCTGGTGGGCCTCCCTTACTGCTTGTGTTTCCAGGTTATAAGTCATTCCTCTGACAGGGGATCTGCCATAACCAGTTCTCAGTTTCTGTAGTATCCCTCTCTATATTACAGCTGGCAACTGGACTTCTGGGCTCTGCACTTTTCCCCAGAACTTTCAAGAGTAAAGGCAAAATTGAAGTTTTTATACATATATCCTAATTTTTACATCAAATGTCAGTGCATATGTGACACTACAAGTTCCAGGGTATGGATTTGGAAGGAATGTGTGCTGTTTTCCCAGCAATGTTCCATTTTAATAGCCATGCTGTGATCAAGCTCCAGCAATAATGACTGAACTTGAAGGACCCTGTCAATGGCCAAAAATGCTTGGGGTAAAACAAACCCAGCATGCCATTATAAGTGCTGTTCTTGACATCAGAAAGCCTTTTAGAGGAATGAAAGCTTACAGTTGATCTTGCAGGTCAGCTTGGGGTTAAAAGATTGGGCCGTGTTTGGAGCTTGAGACAGAAAGAGTTACCTCTATTTAGGACAGTCTGTTAAAGCAGCATAAAAACTTCTCAGAAATAGGGAAATTATTAGGGTTGTGCTTCTCTGGTGCTTGAAGAATAGTGATGTTAAATAGGAAAAAAATAGTAAAAAGAATTCTTTTTCATGGTATTATAGTTAAAATATAGACTATAAACTATTAAATACAATTTCACAGTTTTTAATCATTGTTAATGGAGAGTCTTGGATAGCTCTTTGCTGTCTCATTATGCCTTTGTGAGATGAAAACCTCAGTGATTTTTCACCCACTATCACATTAAAATGCCTCAATAAGTCTTTAAGAATACATACAAGATTTTGAAACTTCACAAGTTTGCTTTTGGTTGTAACCTGTCATTTCAGACAGTTTCAGGAAGTTCATGAATTCCAAATTATTGACTATATCAGAAATAGCCACACTGCTTTTCAGTTAGTCACAGTAGCAATGGTATAACAGTTAATAAATAAACAAGTAATGTTAAACATAAAGGTTTTAATGAAACTTCAAAAAGTAGGGTTTTTTCCCCCCGATATTTCCAGGCAAAATGGATGGGATTTTTTAAAAGAAAAAATGCTTCAGAGAAGATTTTTGCTTTTCAGCAATTGTGTTTGAAATTACAAAAATATTTTAAAATTATAAATAGAAATTTTTAATAAGAAAAACTCCAGGTTTTCTTTGAGAATTGAACCAAAAATCTTTTTTCTATGAAAACACTTTGTTTTATGGAGAAAACACACTATCAAAATCACATTTTGAAGAAAATCAAATATTGATTCACCCTGTAAAATAAACCATCACTGTTCTCTACTTGCAAATAATAATTTACTTTCAAAGGAAGATGTAAATATATTTGAAGTACACATCCAAATGTGGCCACAGTAGGAATCTGACTCGTCAGAGATTTTCCCTGAGTGCAGATTCTGTGACAGAAAAAGTGAAAGGTGGAAAATCATTCATCCTCACACCCCATAATTCAGCACACAAACCCCTGTGCACTCTTCCCAAATCTCAGCAAAGATTTACCAGTGAAATACTGCAGCAAGGTCTCACGTTACCAGGATTTATTGTTTTCCAAAATACACTGTGGACCATTGACTAGAATGCCAAGAAGTTCAATTAGAAATAAGAGACAGAAAAGTACACCTGTTAGTTTTGAGGAAAAGCATATTTTGGGGATTCAGTTGGCTTTTCAGAGCGCTTGTGTCTTGGGGAATTCTGAAATTCCTCTCTGCTCTTTAACAGGCAGTGCTGACCCCAGACAAGGTGATGTTCTATTGGTATCAGCGAGCTGAAGTGCTGCTGGCTTTGACAATGTGATAAAGGGCTGGCTGAGATCAGTGGTGTGTGCAGGAGCCAGGACTCCTCTGGCTGGGGCTGGGCTCATCTGTCCCTCCATCTAGGGGGCACAGCTCAGTGTGTCACCCCCTGCTCCTCAGGAAATAACAGGAGCCTGATGGGGCAGCCCTTACTGGCACAGTCTGCACACCTGCCCAGTGCAGGCATTCATCAGTAAATGCTCTCTGCCTGATCCCAGCAGTGCCCAGCAAGCCCCTGGCCATCACTGCTGCATCCTGAAGGTCACCCCTGTGCAGCAGGTGAGCTCTGGGCCCAGGGCTCACAAACACCTGCACCGCCCTGCAGATGGAGTCACTCGGCACGAGAACGCTGTGCCTGACGCTGGGCACTCTGTCCATCCCAATCCTGGTACCCTGCACTCATCAGCAGGGCTCAAGGTGTCACCCACCTTCACTGCCAGTGCCCAGCACAAAACTGCTGGCATGGGCACTCCAGCCAAGCCCAGCGCTTGTTCTCTGGCTCTCCAGCAACCCACAGAGTCCACTGATCAGCAAAGTTGCTCCTGGCCCGCACTTTTTTTTGGAGAAAGCTGGAATTTGCCTGTGTCATCCACCTGAGAATTTACACGCTGCACCATCACTAACAGCTGTAGATAGAGACACGAATTTTCTTATAGTATGGACATCATTATGTGCCATAGGAGGTGTGAATGCCATGCTATATTAGATTGCCTCGTTCATGAAGGAGTAAGGGACTGTGACAGTGTAGAGCTAAAATTACTTGTGGCAATTTCTTATCCAAATTGAGATTTTCCCCAGCCTCCATAACCCAGTGCCTTGCTTATTCCATCACTGCTGAAGATGTTAACTGCACAGCATAACAGCCTTATAGAAATGCTGCTTATTTCCCAAAAGCTGAGTGTACAATGAGCACCGTCCAGCAGTGGTGAGGTACCTTCACTACTGCAGAAAATCTGCTGAATCCATTTCTGCTGAGGCAGATTTGTGCATATGGCTGGTCTATCAATTTAGTTTGGATCCTTTCTGGATTCAAAGGGCAATTATAAGAGGTACAGAGGAGGAATCTGGGTTATCTCAGCAGTCAGGAATAATAACACTGCATGTGATATGTAACTGTGGCATCCTCCTCTTTTTTATCAACTGCCCCCACGGTTTCATGCTTGAGGAGGGGGTGGGCTTTGGAGAGGGTAAATCAAGAATTTGTGTAGCTCCCTTACGTATTTATTGGTGACCTTTAAATCAGTGACTGGTGAGAAATCCCATCCCAGTTGGCTAAGGAAGCATGGCACAATGTATGAAATTTTAAATGCTTTAAAGGCTTGGGAAAATATAAATTGTATCCTCAAGGAAAACCAAAGCAAAAATGGACGGGGAGTGTGCTGCAAAAAACCCCACAACCTTAAATACCTTTGGAGTTGGTAACCAGTTTCAAACACTTTCTTGTTGCTAGTTTATAATCTGAAAAACAGAACTTCAGCATTTCCTAAAACTAGTTCAAGATTTGACTAACTGGAGGCTTCTCTCAGGACCTTATTTTCAGAGAGATGGATGGACATTCAGCATTTTCTGTCCCCTCAGTACCCTCAAATCAGTAGTCACTAAACACCAAAGGCTGTTTATATGTATTTTATATTTATATGATTTTCTGAAGCTACTCAGATAAAAGACTGCCCATATGTTGAAGGTATCACTACTTTTCTTAATAGGCTGTCACTGGAGATTCAGAGGAAACAAAATACACCCACTGAAAAGCCTTCTGATTGTCCAGTGGAAATCCTATGCATTTGACTTGTAACTGAGGTATTCCATCCCCAGATCCAAAGCACTTCTTGCCCAGAGCTTTGGCCCTGACATGCCCTTGTTCTGATCCTCTGGGATCTGTCCCAGCAGCTTTGCTGGCAGTGGAGAGCAGAGGGAGAGCTGCCTGCCTAGGACTGGCACTCCTGCTGATAGCTGCTCATAGCTGTGCTGAGCTGTCGTTAGGTAAGCTTGGAAAGCCTGCACTGCCTGTGGCTTATTTCATGATACATTGTTTAAAATGCACGGGGTTTTTCCAGAGATCCTGGCAGTGTAGAGGAGTAGCAAATTTTGTCCTTTACTGCTGGTTAAGTGGAAATAAAAAACGGTGTTTGTTCACAAATACAGGACATGAAAACCTTCCTGTGCCACAGGACTTACAGCAATCTAATAACAAACCTTGTGGAAGATGTTAATATTGCAGGAATTTAATTTTGTTTATCCGGGGCAGAATATGCATTAATTGCCTATTTAATCATGTTTATAATTAAACTCGTTATAACAATGATTCACGCATCAGCTTCTCTAATTACACAGGCAGGACAGTATTATTTCCTCCTTACTGTGCTCTCATTTAGGCTGGAGATGCTCGGTGTCACCTGCAGGCTGGTATTTCATGGGAGTGGGGGAGTATGGACTGTGTGAAAGCTGTTCCAGGAGAATGGCTCTGTTCTGACTGAGCCCCCTCTTTAGTTAACTGGACTCTGCCTGTTGGCTTATTGGAGAAAAATATAGAGTTCTTGTATTTACTCTTCCTGTTCCCTAAAGATCTCAGCCTAATGTGAAATACCTGCAAAGTGGGGGGATGTTTGCCCACTCAGCCCCTCAGATTCAAACCATGGCAGGGACAGGGGCTGAGGATGTCTGAGTGTTATCCTGAGCCCTGCAGAGACCAAGGGGAACTTCTGGCAGAGGGAATCAGAGCAGTGTGTGCTGGTGACAGGCACTTCTGGCCAAAATGTCTGCACTCAGCACTCAATGGACTGGGTACCTGAGAGCATCCAACACAACATTTTTTCTTGTTAGATAGGATTGCATGATTCATATCAAATAAGAGCAGTTGGTCTTATTCCAGCTCCACTTCCAAGCATTTTGAAAATGAGTTTGGCATCATTATCCCCAATTTGCAAACCAGGAGGCTGAGACAGCAAATACCCCTAGTCCAGGTCAGACATTGAGATGCCATTGAAAGCTAGCTCTGAGATCACCAGTTTCAGTATTCACTGAACACACTTGAAACAAGAATATCTTCTTTATTTTTCTTAATTTTAAGTCTTAAATTGATGAAATGGTAAAGAACTGGGCAGTGCAATGTAGTTCATTGTTTCACTGAGCACAAGAGGTTCAGTTCTTGCCAGAGACAGGTTTAAATATCTGGACACGTATATGCAGGTGCACTTATGGCTACAGATACATAATTAGTAGTCCTGCAATATTACTTCCACATTATAGTTAAAATTCTGGAAGATAAACTAGGAAACTGTATTTTCAGCAGTCTAACAGCACTGTCATAAAAATTCACAGCAGGCTGAAAATATCTCAGCCCAGGAGCTAATTACTTTAAAACATTTTTTTTTTTTTTTTTCTGGAAAAGTCTTGCTTTCCCCTTGAGGCAGTGAGTTAGAAAGTGTATCCTTGTTTAAGTCTCCACGCCCTCCTTCCCTCATCTGCTATAGCTGAAAAACAGCTCTCTTATTTAGTTAAAACAATTGCAGACAAATTGAATCTGTAATGAGGATCAATTACTATTGGTATCTTGGAATGTTTTTACATAATTAAGTTCTAAACTTTCCCAAGCAGGTCTGACTGCACAGGAATTAGAGAGGAGGGTTTGAGTCATCCCATGAGGCTGCCACAGTGTGGTGCAAAACATGGAGCTCTGGAAATGCTCTGAGTGCTCTTCTTTATCCCTCTGACTTACAGATGTGCTCCAACCCTGTCCTCTAGACCCTTGTCCTGGGAACTGCGTGAGTCCCCCAAATAATGCTCAAAAATGCTTTGATCTGTAGAAGAGGCTTTTGTCATGTGGGTGTGTCAAGAGTATGGCTGCACAACTTCAAACTCGGCATGCAGGGAACTTTCATAGCAAGACTGTGAGGTGTCTGTGCTCGTGCAGTGCAACTGCAGCTTTTCATTGCTTCATCAGGTGCATGTGGGTGGGAACCAATCGTTTGAAGAGGCTTTATCTCTGATTTTGAATACAAGACCATTACTTTTTGGAGTTTGGTTCAGAGCATATCCTATGGGCAAACAAATTGGTAGTTAAAAACATTATCACTGTCTAATTATACTGGAACATAAACTCAGACCATCAGTAAAAGCTTTTTACTGAAAATTTTTGATCAATCAGTAATAGGTAATTTGTGCTATAGCAGCTGCCTGTGGCAGGATCCTGAGCTGCTGGATGGACAGAGAAGAATTGCTTCAAGAGCAGCTCTCTGGGCCAGCAATAACAGAACCATGTGAAGTTTGATTGTGGTGAACTACCCCCTTGCTCCTCAAGGGCCACCTGAAGGCCATGACTCTTTGAGGCTTGTTCAGTTGTCACCTGGAACCAAGGCCAGCAGCAGAGATGTGCTCGGACCAGTGTTGGGTGTTAACTGCTCCGTTCTGGGGGCACATGACATGATGCTGTTGCTGCCAGAAAAAGGTTTTCCTAGTTCAGTGTCTGGGACATGAGCAGTTTGCAGTTAAAGCCCTGGGTGAGTGCCAGGGAGCAGCAAGAATGTCCTGCCCCTGTCTCCAGGCTGCCATGGCCACCTCCTGGGGACTCTGCTCGGGTACCAGGCAGGCAGGGCTGACTTTCAGTGGGATGGGGCTCCCCTCACCTGGACAAATGATCAGCTCACTCATTCACAAAGTCTTCCCTAGAGCAAAAGTCAGGGTTGATTGCTTGTTCAGGAAATAAGCTCCTCTTCCAGCATGCTGGGGGAAGAATGCTCAGATCACAGCAGCATAATGGACCAGCCTCTTAAAAATGTTCCCTCCTGTGAATCAGTGGTACCAGCTGAACACAGCCACACATGCTGTATTTGCTGGGACCAAGGCATTGTTTGTGCTGCATTTGGCCCAGGGTAAACTGTCAGAGCATCATGCCTGTTCTGCTATCTAGTGGCTATTCTTGTAAAATACATCCAGTGCCACGCAGTCTGAAAAAAAATTAATCCTAACAAAGAATTTCCCCTCCCTCCTTTATCGTATAACTTGTTCAATTATATTGTCTTTTCTTCTCTCAATTCCTATCTACAATTATAGCTCCCCAAAGCAGCTATTGTATAACCTGTGGGTCTGGGATTAAGTTCACCAGTCTAGTTGACCCTCCTCCTGACCTGCACTTAATTAAATACGGGATTAAGCCCAAGACGTTTGTAACTCAGATCTCAGGTTAAAGCTGAGGGAGTTCAGAGCTGGCAGTGAACTGTCTGATGTTCAAGAATGAGCTCACCTGGCCCTGTAAAACAGCAGAAAGTGTGGGATCAAGCCTGTTGCTTTGAAAGGGCCATTGGCTTTGACCCTTCTGTGCTGAGCCCTCCCTGAGAAGGGGGTTGTGTGGGAGAAGTGCTGGAGGGCACAAAGGCTCCTCTCCTCCCCCTGGCACAGGCAGCAGCCTCTGCTGAGCCCTGCCAACAGTGGGGAAGCCAAAGTCTCATCAACAGCTCTGGGAGAAGTTCAGTGTCAGAGGTGCTGTATGGGGTCTGAGTGCTGCCCACTAATCCAGGGAGGTTCTCAGTGGTGCTGCTCAGCACGCTGTTCTCCTCCTCCAGGTTTCTGCTGCCAGCTCTCGGGATCAGGCACAGTAGATTATCAGCATTTCTTTGAAGCTTACATGGGAGTAGGGATTATCATTTTTGCTGTCAGAAACACAGACCAGTTAGAGCTAAAATAAGTCATAAATCAGCATAAGAAGGCACCTAATTATAAAAATGAGGTATATAAAACAATTCCCTCTTCCATAACTACAAAAAGGAGTATTTAAAAAAAATTAAAATAAATCATTTATGTTTAACCTTGGAAAAGACAGCATTCCTGTTTAAAATAAAAGCCAAAGCAGCAGCATAACAGCTCTGGGTGTGCTGGGACTCCTTGCATTCATTTCTGACCCACACACCATCCTGTGTCATCTCTGGTGGTATTAGGAGACAAGGAGTTATTAAGGTTCGAGCTGTGGGTGCAGGCTGCACACGTGTTGGCACAGCTGACCTTTCCTAGAGCAGCTTGTATTCATCTTCCCCAAATACAGCAGCTTGTATTCATCTTCCCCAAATACAGCAGCTTGTATTCATCTTCCAGGTCCCAAGTTACCTGAATCAGTAGTTTTTTCTATATCTGTGTACTAAAGGGAGAAGAAACTACCTGATGCTGGGCCAGATCTTCAGATACTGTAAATCAAAATAGCAAATGGATCAAGCCTGATTTCCTCTACCTGGTCCTCTAATACACACTTGAAAACTGCCTATTAAATCCTGAACCTAAACCCCCACATGTAACAGGGATAACACAGAAGTAACACACTGTACATTTGCTGTCATGTCTGGCCATAAATGGACATTTTGAGAAAGAACATCCTGTTATTACTGTTAAGGGACTTTTTGAGGGTAGGCTGTATAGGATGCAGAACTTAACTGAGCTTTTAAAGCACACACAGGAAATCCTGTAGTGTTCCAATAGTCAGAGCATGAGGATGAAATCTGGAAACAGTCAGGAGACAAGGTCCCAGCCTCCAAAAACTTCTCTTTAAAACAAGTAATTATTGAAGATTGAATATGTACTTAAGCACTTTACTCACTGAATGACTGAATGTCTCTATTCACTAGTCTAAACAGGAATAAGGGGAAAAGACTCCAAGAAAAATGGAGGGTTCTTGGATAGAAATGTATTTATTGTGCACCCTGCAATACTTGGCTGCAGAGTCTCAGAGTAAGAACCAACCTACTTTACATTTCTTTTGCCCCCTCTGAGACAGTGTGAGACAAACACCAAGATAGTGAATTACAAATTCCCAGAAAAATTGCTCCATGCTTTTCTGCGTATCGACAAACCCTTCAGCCATGGACCAAACCCAGCAGGCCCAGGGCCCCAGGCGTGGGCAGCATCTCTGGAGGGAGCTCAGTGAGCGCAGAACAATTGCAAACACATCATCCAGGGTGTCCTGTATCATCTCCGTACTGTATATTGACATTTTCCTGATGCTGTCTGCTTTGCAAATGCCATGTCACACAGGACAAAATGAAGAGCAGTGCCAGGAAAACCACCTAATCTGACTGGGTCAGGGACTGGGCTCTCGGGAGAGCCACGGGAGAACTCTGTGCCTGAACTTTGGCAGGTAATCAGCATTCAGGTACTTCAGGCTTTTAAAGCCATGGCATTAGTTGGAGAGGGTTTGTCTAAGATGTCCCTTACTGCTGAGAGGGAGTTTGTTTGTTCTGAAAATCTGCTTTAAATCTAATGGGCTACTGACTCTCCCAAACCTCCATTTGACAGTATTATTTTTCCAGATTAATTTTTTTAAGAACAAAGGAGCTTGACACCCCATACAATGTGGAATAAAAACTTTGAAAATGAATAAAAAGCAACCCCGTGACTAATACATTCACTATGTGAAGGAGCAATGGCTTAGTGGATCTGCTATTTCATAGGCAAAAATGCAGAGATTGCCTCTTTTGTCAGTTCATAGATAAAATCCTATTCTTTGTAATCCCTGAAGAAACAAATCAAATAAGCTCTGGCTGAGCTAACCATTTTCAATCCATCAAAGCAATCAAATTCTGTTTACCTGAATCAGAATGATTTCTAAAATGTTATTAAAAAGTAAAATGGAGTTTAACTATTCCAAAAAACTGAAAATGATGTGCAAACACAAAAGGGATAAGATTTCAGTAATTATGTAGACACAAAGTCGGTGCCATCATTTGTACCACAATACAATGTAGCTATGGCATATAAAGATAAAGCTTCCTTTGTCTAACATTACTGCTGCAAGTGATGCATAAACATAATTAATGTAAGAAGTCTTCAAAGGGACGAATATTCATTTAGTCAGTTAGTTTTATTGCTCTTTCAAGCAAACAAAAGTTTTATAATTTAATAAACCAATTAACTGATTATATATTTCACCCAAAATATTTGTGTATCACACATTACTATCATTTCACCAATTGCCATGGTTTTTCACAAAACAGAGCCAGTGTGTGGTGCTACACTTAAAGCTCTGCATCCAATATTCATTTACGTTGCCCGTTATTTTGGAGTGAATGCCACGAGAGGCTTGTGCCTAACTGGGTTCTCTAAATGCAGCATCAGGGTTCATCCAAACCCTATCCTGTAGCACCTTTGAAATCAGATCATTTTCTGGTCCTCTGTCATGATCCTTGAGCTGATCCACACTAAGAATTCCATCCCCTTCAGGACAGCACTCGCTGCGTTTTGCCAGCCCTGCAGAATTGCTTTCCACCCTGGCCAGGGGATCAGGCAGATGAGTTTGCTGGTGGTGCTCAGCCCCACAAGGCACCCCTGCATAGGGAATGGCTGCCCAGGCACCAACTGACAGGGCTTTCCTTTGTACACACCACAGTGTGTGGAAAAATACACCCTGGAAGAGTTCTTACCAAGCAGGACACCTCGAGGAGGCAATCAAAGTTTGATGCAGCAGTTCTTAATATAGCCTGATCAAACAAAAACCTGGACAGAAAAAAACAAACAAACAAAATCAAATGAAATCTCCAAAACCTTAGGGTGGGGGTCTGGGTTGGGTTTGGGTTGGGTTTTTTGTTTTTTTGGGGTTTATTTCATATATACACATTTAGGAGCATTCATAGCTAGACTTTTCATTCACTCTACAATTCAAAACTAGCCTTGTTTCTTTAGTTGCTGAGGTCTAATACTGTCTGTGACATCTGCATTTGCACTTGTATGCCCTGTCAAAATACAGTCCTAAATTTGTCAGAGCTATGAGACAAAAATTATGTAGTTTTTCAGTTTAAAAGCAAACTCATCTGACAGGTATTTCAGTGCATGGTAAGAGGCAGCACATGCCAGTGGTTAGGGCTGAGTCTGAGGGTGGGAACTCAGCTATTTGTTTCCAGCAAAACCCATGCCTGCATGTATCTGGGAGAATTTCATCCCACTTGTGCCTCAGTTTCTCAGGCAAAATTATCAGTAACAATGTTCTGCACGTTTTGAAAACATGAGAGCCACTCATGCTTCAGTAACACGGCCAGTGAGGAGCAGAAAGGGCTCTTGCAGTGGATTTGTGTCAATGAGGTCCCTTGTTTGACCAAAGCGTGTTATACCTCGTGGCACAGCCTTGCTATCAGCTCCATGTACGGCTGGAGCTGAGGGATGAACAGCCCTGGAAGTTCAGGGGGCAAAATATTTGGGCAGTGAAACTGTCCTAGAGATTACAATTTAATCACTTCTTTTGGGCTTTGAAAATTAGCAGTGAGTTTTATTTCAGAAACTTGTATTTTGGGAAGAAATACAATTCCCAGAAACCTGGGAGTCCACAGGGCATCCCTAGACCCTCCTCATGGGAGTCAAAACCCAGCACTGGCTCTGCTTCTTCTCAAACCTTCACCTTGTTTCAGTCTGACTGCAGGAACCAAGAAGCACTCAGTCCAGCTGCACATTTTTTCTATCATCTCCTTCTCTGTGCGTTATTTTTTAAACACATAAATGTTATTTCTGCAATTATTGGCACTAAGAGCACAAAATTATTGTATTTAGAAAAAAACCCACAACTCTTTATACTTTGCAACTGATAGCCTAACTTTCACATTTCACTCTTCCGTGCAGCAAGGTGCTCATCTGCATTGAAAATATTAAATAATGAGGAAGACACCAAAATGTGCAGTGCTGTCCCTCTCATATACACATGCACAACCACACATACACACACAGAGACACACACAAAATACTCAGAACATTAAAGAAAGCTGTTAAGCTAATCTGGTGCATCTAAATGGGCAATATATATTGAATCCATGCTCCATTGATCATAATTATTGCAGTGCCCTTTATCAAGTAACCATCTTAAACCATTATTTAGAGATCATTTTGCTTTCCATTACTGTCACTATATTGCAGGATTCGCCAGGAATTGGCAGCTGTGTGATAGAGGGGTATGCAGCTGTATTAGTCTGGAATCTGCTCCTCTTATCCAACAATGTTTCTAAAATGAGAGACTTAGCACAGTATTCACACAACTTTTGGACAGCCTTTAACTTCATTCTGGAGTGACAGCTCATTCACTTAAGCTTTGTTTTCCATGCAGCTCCTTCCCACCTCACATTCTTTGCATATTTCCCTTAAAGTTAAATAAATGTGGAAGCACAGCCTGCTTGTAATGAAAAGTATTTATTAGGACGTAACTGAGGGTTACTAAATGGCTGCACTGGTGCTCTCAGAGGGTGTTAGAAATGACTTGTGAGCCCTCACAAAATCTTTATGACTCTTTGGGTTATGTGACAGAGGGGAAGGGCAGTACCTTGTTCTCAGCTGGCCCACTTCAGCTCTGCATCACACAAACAATACCAGAATTGCACAGAACTCGGTCTATAAATATCTGAAGCTTAATACAGTATTTTCACAAGTGCTCAGAAAACACCTGGCTTGTTTGCCTTGTAAGAAGATTAGAGGAACACAGTGAGAAAGAGGAAAACATGGTTCTTAATGAGAGCAGCATCATTTTAGACTGAATCCCTATCCCAAGCCTCTCAAAGTAATGCACCTGGCATGTGCTGCATGCTGTGATATTAATAGATATATCAGGAACACAGGTGCTTAAGCTGATATTTGCCAGTTTAACCAGGTGGTAAGGAGATTTTAATGTCTCACAAAAGTAAGAGGATGGAAAAACAGAAGTTTCAGACACTCATCAGTGTTAGACTAGGAAATGATACTAAACATGTTGGATATAACTAAATCAGCATTAATCTTCTGACTTAGAGCTTGGAGCGCAGCATATTAAAAGATCAGTCTTGATCAGAGTTTGTCCCAGGCCTTAGCACTGAAGTGCAGGAATCCTCATAAACAGCCTTGATACCCAGGAGCCCTTTGGATATCACAACCCAGGTGACCTCTGGAAAAAAATCATGCAACCTTTCAAAGCTTTTTTCCCTATCTGTAAAATGAAGATAATAACCCTTCCTAATCTCAGGACCTGGGAGACTTTAATTGATTATTAGCATTTGTATAATCATTTTGAGCTCAGGAGAATGTATATGCAGTGCATATGTAATACAACAGGTAAACATCTTGCTTAGCCATGGGGACAGTCATCAAATCTTATCTCACTGGGCCTTAAGGTCAAAGGCAGAGAGGAGGCTCCTGAACCTGATAAGGGCTGAAGTGTTACAGAACTACTTATGTTCTGAAGAAGTCACCTCTATCACTTTCTTCTCGCCTCTAATCTGCTCTCTGATGCTGTGTCAGCTTCTATCAGGCTCAAATCTCTCTCCCTCTCCGTGCCTGAGGAAGAGAGCATATTGACAAAAACTGGGGAGCCAGGCCAAGGGAGAAAAGGCTTAGAGGCTTCCTAGGCAAGAGCAGCTATAACTTTGTTTACTTCTTGCCTTTAAAACCTCTCCTAACCTCTTTAACCCACTAAAAGTCCCATCACTGGTTGAAGAAAGAGAAGAGATTAATTTGGCCAAACTCTCGTGTTCTTCAGAGAGCAGGGAAGCTGTTTCAGTGTTCAGACCACTCACAGATAGAGATGTGCAACCAAATTGCTGATGTGATTTCAAAGCTTTGTTACTTCCCAGCCCCACTTGGGGGTTCATTACACAGTACTGACTGACTGGGAGCAGGACAAAGTACCTGCTGTTTGTGCAAGGTGCTAACAGGAGCACCAGTGGGTAAACTGGAGACACACCACTGGTGTTGGTGGTAGCAGGCTTGAGAAGATGTGATGTCTGCACTAGTCCATCAGTACTTGTAAAAAGTGGTATGGCTGTCAGATCATTTAAAAAAGGCAGTGACACTACTCAGTCATAGTTACACCTCAGTACAGGGGAGTGTTAGGAGAAGTCTTTGCTTATCCATTCATTTTCTCTCAGATGTTTGTATGCTTTTCAGTTCTGACTTGAATAGTTTTACAACAGCTGAATTGATCAGCAGGACTTAGCTTCACTTGGTACCTGAGTTATCATCAATAACTCTTGTGCAAATTTTGCTGACAGAATGGTTCAGAGGGGTATTTTGTGCAAACTGTCATTTTTCTCCACCATCATGATCAGGAGTGGCCAGGATGATTAGTCAGGAGGCAGCATTAATTAACATAAGGACTCCTCTGAGGCAGGGGGCCTCCCTGTACAGCACAGTGCTACATTCAGTGATCTGTGCCTCCCTAGGTTAGACTAATTTCCATTTTCCTTTGGATATTACATAATGTAGTTCCTAATTTTGCAGTTCAAAACCTTTCTAGTTAATTTGAGCTTAATTGTCTTTAACAGAGTAAAATATGTTTGTCTTTCTTCTTCCATCCTGTAGAAAGATACTGTCCTTGAAAATATCAAGGAGACAGAAAAAGCAAACCTGGCTCTGTCGTGTATGGATCTGCTGCTCTGTTCTCTAAGAGCACACCTGTAATTCTCCAGTGTGGCTTGATTCTTTCAAACTAGTGGATGTGAGGAGTTTTTTGTTTTAGTAAAGCTTTTGATACTGACTCTCACAGGATCCTTCTGGACCAAATGTCCAGCTGGACAAGTCCATTTTATGATGAGTGAACTACTGGCTGTTGGATTGGGCTCAAAGGTTTACAGTAAATGGAGTTACTTCAGGCTGATGGCCATGAAATAGTGGGGTCTCCCAGGGGCTCAGTTCTGTGGCTGGGTTCTTAAATGTTTTTACAAATGATCTGGATGCAGGAGTCAAATGTACATTAAGTAAGTTTGCCAATGATGCTAAAGTAGGAGGAGCTGTGGACTCCCTTGAGAGCAGAGAGATGTTACAGGGAGATCTGGATGGACAGAGAGCTGGGCAATCACCAGCCATGGGAAATTTAATAATATCAAGTGCCATGTTCTCCACCTGGATGGAGTAATCCAGGGAATACAGCTCAGCTGAGGAGGGAGGACTCAGGAGGGGTGGCTGAGGTCCCTCAGCTTGTGCAGCCTGAGAAGGGAAGGCTGAGGGCTGACCCCATCTTTGGTGACCCTGCCCCTCTGTCCAGGGAGGCAGAGGAGAGGGAGGTGCTGATCTCCTGTTGCTGCTGACAGTGATAGGACACGAGGAAACGGAGTGAAGCTGGGTCAGGGGAAGTCAGGTGGGACATCAGGAAAAGGTTCCTTTCTTAGAGGCTGGTCAGGCACTGGAGCAGGCTCTGCAGGGAAATGGCTGTGGCATAAACCTGTCAGAGCTCATGGAGTGTCTGCACGATGCTCTGAGCCACGTGATTTAGAACATTGATTGTCCTTATGGGTCCTTTACCAACTCAAGGGATCCCAAGATACTGTGTAGTTGATTTGCAAGCAAAGCCACTGTGTCTTTGCCACTGTTGCCCAGTTTATTAAGTAGTCTTTGGAGACCTTCCCTGTGGTCACATCCAGGTACTCAGCACCTATAAAAGCATCACATCTCTAAACATGGAATATAAAGTTGTTTGTGAACATCTGTCTCAAGGCCTTAACCACCCTACAAAACCCCAGGATCAGAGCATTTATGCAGGAGTGTGTGTGTGGGGAAATCTGAAGACTAATCATGTGGACCTTGCAAATTGGACTCACAAAAATGCACTTGTGAGTGTTTCTTTATTCTTCCTTGAGGTTAACAATAAAATTCAAATTAAGGTCCCTATTCTACCCCAAGAGTGGTGTTTGCAGATTGCTGCTTACTTGTTCACATCAACTACTGCTGTCCCAGGCCATGCAGAGATTCTACAAGGTGTAGTGTTGATGGATGGGAACAGCCCCTTGAGGCTCAGCTCATGTGAGTCATTACAGAAAGATTTATTTCCCCTTCACTTAAACAACAAAGAGGTTTCCCACGTGTGATTTTAAAAGTGTTTGCATTGAATGTATTGACTAAGTTTGATTAAGTAATTGAAGTTGCATAATTAATACCATTAGGAAAGATTAATGATTTCTTGAAGAGATTAAAAAAGAAGATGTCTTCTGAAATACAGTTCCATGTGTAAGTTAAAAATAAAATAATGCAGTCAGTATCATAGGTAGAGCAGAGTGAAAAACAAAGAGTCTATATACTTTCCAGCAAATACATAGCTTGTATTTTTAAATTTTTCTCCAAAGCTAAGCTGTTTCTTCTTGTCAGAGTATAAGTCAATTATACTGTAGCACAAAAAGAAATCTGCAGTATTTTACTGTCATTGTTGGTAATTTGTCCCTTAGGGTGTTAGTATTCATACATAATTGCATATTGTCTCTCCCTGTAACATTTTCTACTTTCTTTCTCTGTTAGAACAACATAAGAATTATTGCATCCATGGGTTTTAGCAAATTATCCAGCTAACTTGATTTACATTCTATTCACAAACAGAATTACAGAAGGGAAAAATAAATTGGCTTTGTTTTTTTCCTTAGCTATCGTTTGGCCCTGAAAGATTAGTGTTTTTTCCTATTTTTTTTTTCACTTTGTGTGAGCTTCCTTTAAAAGTATAAACAAAAATAAGGGATCACAACTGCATTTTATGATGCTGATATCACTAAGTGAATCTCTCTCAAAAGCCCAGATGTGATCTGCAGACTATTGCTTTGTTACTTGCATAAGAAATATTTGAGGTTTGCAAAAGCAAGAACCCCAAATACTCATTACACAGGTGAAGGCTTTATCTTGACTTATCTGAGTCTTCCAAATACTGGAGATGACAGTACTGTACAAAATTCCCTTCTCTTAAAGATGGATACTCTAGTGAATGTGCAGTCCTGAGCTTTGGCACCTGACCAAACCCCAGGGTGGATGGAGCAGCAAGAGGTGCCTGCCTTCAGCTGCTGGATCCCAGTCCAGGGGCCTCCCTGGTTCCCAGAGTGCCTGGGGGTGACCCTGCAGTCACCAATGAGCAATTCTGTCCTAGTGAAATCTCCTGAGGGTACTTCGATTACCGTGGGTAGTAAACATGCAGATTAATTGTGACAAACTGATCAAGGGCCTTATCAGTGGTGGAGTGATATGGCAAAGAAAACTGTGCTGAAATTTGGTGTAGGTAAATGCATTGTGATGGAAATGGAAAACCACCTAATTTTGCATAACTTAAGTGAAGTGCTGGTTGTCTGCAAGCGAGGGGAACAGTGGCAGGGTTATAACGAGTACTTCTGCAGAATATCAGTTTTGCAGAAATGCCAGACCATGGTCCACTCAAAGGCTGGATGTTATGAGGAAAGAAATAGAGAAGAACTCAGGGAATGTAAACATTCCCCTTTGTGGATTCAGGATGTACCTGGAGAAGGATGAGAAGGTGGCACAGGTGGTCACAGCTTTTCAGGATTTCCATTTGAACTGACACCGAGTTCAGCTCCGACAACTGCTCTGCTGTGTGACCTCGTGTGACCTTGGCAGGTCCTCCACCTGTCCAGCAGCCAGAAGAGCACCTGCAGATCCCAGAGAGCAGAGATCTGTGTGAGAGCAGGAGCTGCCGAGGCCGAGCAGGAGCTGCTGAGGCCGAGCAGGAGCTGCTGAGGCCGAGCAGGAGCTGCTGAGGCCGAGCAGGAGCTGCTGAGGCCGAGCAGGAGCTGCTGAGGCCGAGCAGGAGCTGCTGAGGCCGAGCAGGAGCTGCTGAGGCTGAGCAGGAGATGCTGAGGCTGAGCAGGTGTGGAGCCGTTTGGCACCGCTGTTGCTGCTGAACTGAGAGGCAGGAAAAAAGAGGAGTCTGTAATTAACAAAGCAGCTTAACTACTAATGCCTCGGTAATGTCCCTCGTATTGCAGATGAAAGGCTCAACTGGCAATTTGAAATGAGAACAAACACACCGAAAGGATGGCTACTGTGAGAAAAAGGAGTACATGAAAACAGCGATTTATCCAAAACAGCAAGTTTTCTGGAAGTGCTCACAAGGTCTTCTGTGCATGCTGGAAACTGCTTTTGCAGCTGCTTTTCACAGCTTAAAGCAGGTGAACTGGAGTTTCATGCAAGTCTTGCACAACAGCTCCCAGAGCTGTTCAGACAATATTTTACCATTGTGGAAACACCGGAAAACAAATCACACACACAAAAAACAACCAAACAAAACCCTCAGGCAAACAAAACAAAACCCAAACAAACAAACAAACCCCTCTTTGAAGGATTTTTAGAGTATAAATCTGCATCAATCAGAAAAATTAATAAAACAGTGCAAGTCTTGTCTGGGAAACGACAGATGATCTGATATTCCAGGAGGGTCCCACCTGCATGAAGGTCAGGCTGTGTGATGCACAGGTCCCAGGCTGCTCTCTCACACAGCTCTGGTGATTTGGTGCATACACTTAACCTTTCTTACAAGAAGGGACTGACACTGCAGCAAATGTACTGACAGATCCATGGGGTGTCTCTGAATCAGATGAAGCAAAGCTGATGATGTGACACATTTCCATTTTCTCTCTGGTTGCCATTCTTTGAACATGATAAAAGTAGGAAATACCCCTTTACAGAGAATTGCTTTATACATAGGAAAAGAAATGTTTTGCTGTGTCACAGATACCTATGTAACTTTTGGAGGCAATACATCAATCTTCTAATAACTCTAATAACTTCTAATAACTAATAACTGTGAATCCCACCTCGTGGATACAGCATAGCTGTGTCATGGGTGCCATAGATAAACCAGAAGAGTGTTTCCTGAGGTAGAAAAACAGTGAGTCTGGATCTGACAGATAATTCCTTCCCAGATATTTATCCAGAAATCAGTTTTTTAAAAGGACTTTTTTTTTTTTTTTTTTTTTTTAAATCCAGCTGATGAATTTTCCAGCATCCCAGTTCTCTCTGATAGAGTTCCTACTCTCATGGCTTAGTGGCTCTTTGTATGCATTGCCCACACAGCATGGGCTGTGTTTGCTTAGCTCTGCTCCTCCACTTCCATCTCTCATGAATAACAAAACCACAGGAACAGGCTGAATATATCTGGAATCATTCAGGTAGCAGATGAACTTTGAGTGTTGACTTTTTCACCCTCACAGGCATTGTCCATTTACTTTCTTCTTATATCCCTGCTCTAATTTGTACAAAGCTATTTGTGATTAGCTGGCATTTACAACCAGGTATTGATTTTTTTATTAATTTATAAAGAGTTCAAACAAACAGTGGTAGTCAATTCTAGCAATAATCCCCCAAGAGGGTAGGAAAGATACAGACAATGCTCGATCTATAGGCAGTTCACAGGGCATGAATGGGCTAAGACTTCAAATGTCTGTGTATACCTTCACAATATCTCTTTGAGTTCCTACTGGAGCTGGTAACTACAAATGGCAAGAGAACATTTTCAGCAAATGCATCATTTTAAATCTTCCCACCTTGTACCAAAAGCACCATGGTTATTCATTAAAGGTATGCTGGCAGGTGTCAAGGGATTTGTTTTTGATTTTGGGCATCTTTTGAGAAAAAAAAGAGACCTGTGTAAATCACACTGAACAACAAATGCCAGAGGCAGAAAAAGAACAGTTACTGCAGTGTCTTAGCTCAGAAAAAAAGGAAGGTACCTGCTGGGGACCCCCAACTTGACTGAAGGCTCTTCAGGGACAGAGGGGAACTCAGCAGGTCACTGTCACAGGGTAGGTGGAGCTGGACAGGTTCTGTTGGGGACACACAGTGTGGGGCTGGGCAGGCTGCAGTGAGGAAAACATCTACAGAGGAACAGCCAGGGCAGCGTGTATGGCCTTTCTATGAAACACTTCACTTTTCTCTAGAGGTATGACCACATTTCTTTGATTAAATGAATGTTTCAGAGGAGAAAGATTTCATTTTCCTTAGAAACACCCACATCTATTTCTGAATAGCAGTAAGAAGTGTTTCAATGGTGTGTTAGGAGACCTTGTAGAGAGGTTTGACTTGAAGCAAGAATCACCCTGTACCTGGCAAAGGACTGACTGCATGGGGGACCCTTCAGTGCAGCAGCCAGCTCAATTCACAGATTGCAGCTGCTAAAGGAAACACCTCCTTATTCAGCCCCTGCCTACTGCCCCCTCCTGAAGGCTTGGTAGATAAAGTGTGTTGATTAAAAGTAGCAGTGTCTTATGCAGTGAAATGTCTTATGACTATTAGGAGCAGAATGCTTGCAAATGGTTGTGAGCATCATCTGAATAAAATAAAACCACCCACAGATAGCCTTCAGTGATGTGTTATAGGGAATGTTATTAGTCAGAGTCCACCAGTCGTGTGTTATTTAGAATCCTCTGGCATTTCAGTGACCTTTTATAAGGCAGATTGCATTGAACAATTAATTTATTTCATGACCATTCCATTGTATCCACAAAAAAAAAAAAAAAAAAAAAAGGCTGGTCCAAAGCAGGTGTCCGGATCAGAGCCATGTATTGCATTTCAAACCCCATTGAGTGGAAGCTAATTTCAGCAATTTGCATGAGAGCCTTTTGCTATCACTTCTACCATAGTATCAGTGTCAGCTCAATTTTCAGAGCAGCTGTAGCTCAAACACTGACCTGCTGCCTATTACAGTAGTGTAATGAAGTGCAATGGGCTAGTAATTATTCTACATTACTGTAGATCAAGTAACATGCAGCTTTCAGTTATCACAATGGAATCCCAGTTCTTGCTCAAAATGAGAAAACTGACCATGAAGTTGATTTAAGGGTGTCATCAAAAATTACTTTCAGAGCCTGCAAATGTACTACTTATTTCCCAGATAGCATCTGACATTGCTGTGCAAATGTCCCAGAGTCTCTGCATACTTGAATAAACTAGTTTCAAATAACTAAATGAGCAGTTGTATCTGAGAGGCAGGAGTAAACTGAGATGGGATGTTCTTAAAATTTCTAGTAATGAAATTGCATTAGGCAAATGATTTCAATGTCTCCTTCCTAACACCATCTGGGAAACATCCGAGCAACTTATTCAGGAAACCATGTGGATATTTTTTTTTCTGTTGCTGCATATGAAATTTTGAGCATTATGAATTTGACTCAAAAAAAAAAAGTGTGGCAAATTGCTCACTACCTGCCTGTACAACCGTGACCTCAGCCTGCCCAGATCACATTCCCTCCAAAGAATGAGCCATGATTGTCATAATCTGTACATTAAGATCTGTTCCTTCCCCAGCCCTCTTGATGTGCCAGCCTCAAAACCTGCATTTAGCCCTGTCTTTTGGAGGGTGAGAACCTTGGGGGCAGCTCCCAACATAACAACATGGAATATTGTGTGGGACAGGTAATCAGGTTCTGTCACCCATCACTGACACATTGCCTTGCAGTGGAAGGGCAGCAGAGCTCCTCCTAAGTAATCAGCATTTTTCTGTGTAGAGCGGGCAGGGAGTGTATGGAAGTGGGCTGTTCACTTTGATTTTCCCATTTTTTGCTTAGCTAACCATTACCAGTAGTTGCTTAGGAAGCTGTGTTGCCTCAGATAAATGTAAGTAATTCTATTTTTTAAGCAAATTAAAAAAAAAAAAAATCTCTTCCCCCATCACCATCAGTATCTGGCATGAAATTTTAGCTCTTCCCTGCCAGAGGTAACAGGATATTAAAATATATGGAACAAGCAGACTGGAAAGTTTAACTGTCAAAAACAGTAACATTGTGTCAGGGGTAAAATCAAATTAAGTTATAAAAAGGTAAAATAATCCCTGCAGAGCAATTTGTAAGAATCTGGGTGGTTTGTTTTTTGTTGGTTTGGGGTTTTTGTTTTTTTTCCTAGAATGAGGAAAAAGGGAATGTGGCTTAGATTTTCACTTTGAGCCCACACAGAATTCACACCCAGTAATTCAGTTCAGGTGAGACACAGCACAGGCTGTCTGGATGGATGCACCACAGGGCTGAGGGAAGGTACAGTAATAATAATCAGGAGGCAATAGCTACATGTTGCATGTTTCAGATAAAAGAAAAAAATTCATCACATAAACTTTGTTACATGGGCATATTTACCACCACTTACCATGCATCATTCACTGGCACTAAATTATGATTCTAATTCAGGAGGGTAGCAAGGTGTTTTCCTGTATAAGATTTAACTAAACCTCTGGAGTTTTTAATCTGTTTTCCTAACACAGTTTACTCAGAAGCATTGGCTCTGTTCTGGCTGTCTGGAGACCCCAAGTCTCTCTGTGTAAACTGAGAGAGCCTCCCCGTGCTGGTTCATGCTTTTATTATGGGAATCACACTAAATGTGATCATTTTAGCAAAGTGTGTGTTTGCTGTTGCATCAACTTCTAATTGTGCTTCCTTGGCATCAGCGGAATATGAATGAGCAGCTCTGGTCTAACTTTGAGGTCCTCACCACACACAGGAATGGTCTCACCAGGCCCTGGGCAGAGGATGCACCTAAAATATGGCAAATTGCAATGTACAGTTTTTACCTACAGGGTTTTTTTAGGGAAATATCTGAAACTTCTACCTCAATCTCCTCACAAGCTGTGCTCTGAACAGAAAAGCTGAGGGTCCAAAGTCAAACATCTGCCTTTTGCTGCATGGCAAAGTCTCTGTTGGGCCATAAGTCCCACTGGTGAAAACAAATCAGTTCTTCTCAACATCACCCCCAGGGTGACTGGGCTGCAGCCCTGGGGAGCTCTGGGGATGGTGTCTCAGAGGGCTGCAGGCAGAGGTCAAAATCAGCAGTGTCTGGGAGCTCCACATCTTCTGGAGAACATGCATGAGGGTTTTCAGGGATTTGAGAGAGAAGACTGAAGGGATAGATGACCTTCTAGTGTTCTGATGAAAGCTTCTCTGTAGAACAGGTAGTTTAATGACATCCATCTATATGCTATCAGGAGAGAGCATTTGAAAACATGGAGATGCATTTGTTGGCTTTTTTTTTGGTCAGTCTCTCTGGCTCTATTGACTTGAATCTGCTAATTCCTATCTGTCAAAAATTTGGCTCATGAACAAGACGTATTTGAAATGTAAATCTCTGATGCAAATAACCAGAGATGATTGGGAATCTTTTATCAGGATGATAAATAAAATTTTTTTTAAAAGAATATTTTTTCCCAATAAAAATGCAGTTACTGCCAGATCCAAATTTTCTCTTGGAAAGCTTTTGTTTCACTGAATATTTGCGATTTCCCCAGAAAATGGAATTAACTGTTTCATCTGACTTGAAACACATTGTAAATCACAGAATCACAGAATTTGGAGGGATTTCTGCAGGTCATCTGGTCCAAGGCCCTGCTCAATCAGGGTCAGCTACAGCAGGTTGCACAGGATCCTGTGCAGGTGGGCTGTGGATACCTGTGGAGAATGAGGCTCCCTGACCTCTCTGGGCAGTGCTTAGGGAGGGAGGGAGAGGGGCAGAGTCTCATCACACACTGCAGAAACCCCCCCAGCACCCACTGTCCTGATTCCCAAGAGCAAACAGGCTGATTTTCCCCTGACCTGGGGACTCTGGGGGGTGGCACAGGCTGTGTCCTGGCTGGCCAGCCTGGGAGCTCCAGGGAGGAGCAGAGCCTGGTTCCAGCAAGCACTGCCTGCTTCCCACATGCTTCAGAGGAACTCATTCTTGATGCAGGACACTTAGGGTTGTTTTATCAGGGACTGAAGTAAAAAAACCATCAGTTTCAAAAGTGCTGAAAGTTTCATTCTGTTGGAGGAACACCCAAATGGATCTGTTTGTCATTTCCTAACTGGAATTAATGTGGAATTTCCATCCCACTCACACACAAAAAAAATCTGAATCTTACTTTTTAATCCTGTTTTAAATGGAGAAAAAGGCTGAAATGTCAGCATTTCTCCTGGGATAGAAATGCTGTACTTGCTGTGCTCTGTAAACAGTTTTGAATAGGACACTGTTTCAGTGGAGATCACATTCTCAAATGCATGATTTATGGATTTACGAGGGTATTAACCATCAAATTCAGTGTCTGTAAGGATCATTTTTTTCACCTGAGGAGTTCATGACTGTACCATAAACCAGCCTAGACTGGCAGAAGGTGAGAGAAATCAATTTGACAGGAAAAAGGAAAATAACAAGGCACCAGAAAAAGGTGAAATTAGCTCCTAAAAACTGTAAAGACACAACATGACACTAAATACTTCATCTGAGTGAGCAAACTGGCTGCAACTTTAATGCAGTGTCACTGTCTCCCTTCTCACCGTGTTATACATTCCCCTCTAGTGGCTGATAAAAGATTTATGGGAGGAAAGTCTTCCGAGAGCTACAGCCAAATTTGCAAAGGGGAATCAAGGGAAATTAGAGACATAAATACTTCTAACAACCTAAACAGGGGGTTCTTGCCTCCTGCAGTGACAAAACTCATGCCTGTTGTGCTGCAGGTAGAGATCAAATTGCTCTTTTGGCCTCAGTAATGCTGATTGCACCTGGAAATCAAAGGCTCTGCCCCATGGTCGGTGCAGCTTGTGGTGGGGGACAGACTTAGGGCTGAGAAGAAGTCATGAAGAGTCTGTTTTGTGTACATTTGAAAAATGCTAACAATTTTTTTTTTCCATTCTTACTTGTCCTGCTTTTTTTCCTGCTTTTTAGAAAACAAAGCAAACCAAAGCAAACCAGGGATGAGTAGCCTTATGGTAGCTGTTGTTTGGCTCTCATGGGGGGTTTGTGTGTGTGCACCCTTGCTTGCTCAGGTGCTCTGGTTTTGAATTCCATCTGTGCCTCCTGGATTTGGGGACTGGGGTCTGGAGCGTGTGTGTTTTCTGATTCTGAGTAAAATCCCAAGTGTTTGCTCTGAGCACTTCCATCCCACCTGCTGACTGTGATGGTGCCCCTGCCCAACCAGGCCAAGGAGCCACAAACAGACTGAGCTCTGTGGCTGTCCCACTGCTTGCTGGAGAGAGGGCTGGTGTGCAGCTGGGGGTGTCTGTGGGATAATTCAGGAATCAGTGATGTTTTCTGAAAGGGCACTGACCTCTGGATTAAACCTGAACTTGGAAATTGCCCCATGAACCGTGAGCTGGGCTGTGGGTGCAGGGACCATCTGGGACACTCTCCCAGTGCCCCGCTCTCAGGTCCAGCTCCAGTGCTGGTGCCAGCTAAAACTGCAACAGGCAACTTCCAATTGCACCATTTCCTTGGCTATTTAGGAGTAAAGTTCACCAGTCTTTGCTGGGGAAAAAAAAAAAAAAAAAAGAATTATACTTTGTTCTTAGTGTAAATATAACCTGTGCTGGCAGAGGACTGGCCGTGTTCTGGAGCCAGCAGCACACAGGTGAAGTGGCAAAGCAGGCTTCTGTGATTCCTCTTACAGCAAGCAGAGTGAGCCAGGCTCATCAGCAGGAGGATGTCCCTACCACCTTCTGACTGTGTTTTCAAACAACATTTGGGAGTGATTTATGCTATGCTGTGACACTGGTACCATCTGTTCATCATCATAAGTATGAATGAAGTGATAATGAAGAAAATGTTCTAAGCAGCTAACAAGATGATTACACTTTAATAACATAATTTTGGCATAATTTGGATCTTCAGCGATCTACAAACACTTCATTTCAAAATCTAAAGGTCTGGAGCCTTGCTGCAGCTACCCAGAGCTCTCCTCTGACTTTTAATATTAGGGGAAGAATAAAATCAAATCTTGATTTTATCAATCAAGAATCAATCCTGAAATGTGTCCGAGGTCCTGCCTCACCTGTCTGCTGTCACACTGTCTCCTGAATGGCATCTCCTGTTTGCAGACTCTCCATTCATTCCCTTGCCTGCTTCACCTCTGTCTTGGAAAATTCTTTGTACAGGCTCGTTGTCTTCTCAGGGCAGGAACCATCTCTTCCTCCTGCCAGGAGTTTCCATCTGATTTACTCACTCTTTCTGTACATGGAACCCGTCCATTGCAAATACTAGCAGGGCCCTTCAGGACTTTTTTATGGAGAATAAACTGGAAGTCCAGAGAAAACACAAAAAAGTGGTGATTTTGCATTAGATTAAGTGATATGTCAGGAAAAAAAAAAAAAAAGAAAAAGGAAAAAGAAAAAGAAGCTGTGTTTGCTAAATTGTTAAAAAATTGTTTTAGATTTGTTTTTTTTAAAGATTTTTGTGCTGCTGTTTGCCTTTCTTGCATTTCCGCCGTTCCATTAATCTTTTCAAAGTGAACATGCCAAAAGGCAGGACAGAACCCACGGGGAATGCCAAAAGGCAGGACAGAACCCACGGGAAATGCCAAAAGGCAGGACAGAACCCACGGGGAATGCCAAAAGGCAGGACAGAACCCACGGGAAATGCCAAAAGGCAGGACAGAACCCACGGGAGGAGGGTGGTGCTGAGTGGTGCTTGTGCAATCCCCAGCTGCAGTCGCTCTGAGCACTCGTGAGGATTCGTGCCTGTTGGACATGACTCATGACACAGCTATTCCTGCACCAGGTGGTTAAAACTCATCAAGGATGGGTCTACCAGAAACTCCTCCTTGATCTTCCTCCCCACACAAGCGGATCAGTGGATCTGCACGAGGAGCCGTGATTCTTGTTTTCGTTATTCCACGGATTCTGGCGCCGCTCAAAACAAATCCATCCCCTCTTTGGGCAACAGCATTTCAGAAGACTACCAGAATCTGCTCTCATTTATCTTCCAAGTGGGAGAACCACGCAGAGATGTCCCTTCAGCACAGAGGAGTCTGAGTGCTCAATGCTCTTGACGCCTTCTGCCCCCACCCATCTGGGGCTGGGAGGGAGGAGAGCTGGGACACCCCTCCTGGGAAACCATCTCATCCTGGGACATTCCCACAGGGAGGCTGAGCTGTTCTCCTCTTGCTTAAGGCCACTACCCTAGTCAGAAAGTGGAAAACATGTATATGTGTGGACCAAAATACAGAAAAAATGTAGCTGGCATCTGAGGAAAGCCTGAGGTGTCTGTGTGGGAACACAGGCTCAAAGCCACCATCAGCTCCCCCAAAAAGGAATGGCATGCAGAATGATTAGCAGATACTCCTCAGTGATCTAAAGAAGCAGAAAAATAAATTAATGAGAACCTACAACCTGAAAGAACTCTGTAAAACAAAACAAACAAGCTTCTGTTATTGTTGTACAAATATCTGTCCTGATTTATTTTTAATCATTAGAAGGAAAAGAGGGGGAGAAAGGGAATAACAGCCTTTGCCAAGTGCTCAGTGATTCTCATGTACCTGATTCCCAGCTGCACCTGCCTCATTATCACTCTTGTGAGTATAACACTTCTCTGCAAACGCTCCAGCCACTTAGATTTTTGAAGAAGGTTTTTCAACAAGGATGGAATGTGATAAATGCAATTTAAACAAGCCACTTAATCAACTTATTTATATTAGATAACAATATAAGCAGAGTGAGTAATGCTTCCAAGCAGAAGCCCTCAGGAAACCTCTGTGGAAAAGAAAACACCACAAGATCACTCCTTTTGCAGCCACCCTCGGTGGCCCAGTTTGGTCCTTGAGCCTTGTTGGTGCCAGCAGCTCCTTCTAAAGGTCTGACATCCCTGGTCCATGAGCTCTGGCACTGCCCAGCCCTCACCTCATGCTGAGACTTGGTGGGGCCCTGCTGAATTTGCCCTACCAGTTAGAGAAGATTCATCTGTTCATAGATACTGATTGTAATTTTCTGGGAGGATGAGGAAGGGAAAAGGAAATGCTGGGAAATGCTGTGTGTCCCCTGTCCTTCTGCCACACTGTTAAATATGTCCTGAGACCATGTGGAAAATCTGTGCAGGTGGAGCTACCAAAAATGTCAGTGAACAAAAGCTGGCTTTTAAAACTATATTTTCATATCAGAAATAGGAGATTATCCTCACATCGGGTGAGGAATTGCAAAATAGAGACAGAATTTTTATTTTAATTATTCATCTTACTTAATCTGAGAATTTGAGTTGATCCTCATTTTACAGAAGCTTGTGGAATCCCTAATTTGAGATAAGGTCTGAGTGGGGATCAGAGACCCCAAGCAGAGAAGAGGGCTGAGGGAAGTTTAAGCTGACAGAAGTATAAAAAGAAACAAATGGGCTTTGCCATTCAGAGAATGTAAGCAAAGACCACAGCTCTGAAGGGAAAGCAAGACAAAGTCATAGTAAAACAATTCATAAGCCACAGACTCCACTTCAGAAAATGCAGAGGCAAAGGTGAAGCTCCAAGAGAAAACAGAGCAAAACTAGAGTTTGTTTTCAGGAGGCATCCTGAAGGTGTGCACAGGCAAGCATAAAACAGCCACACTCTGGAAACTTTGCTTTTTATGTCTTTGTAAGAAGCCAAATCATGACTGCAGATATAAAAAAAAGAAATTAATAGGATATGTGTAATTTACACTGTTGAGAAGAATTTGTAGGAAATGTTAGAGACAGCTACATACAGTGGTGGAATATTCCTCTGAGCATGAACAGAGCCCTTTCTACTTGTCAATCCAGCACCAGTGCACAAGTTCACAGGAGGCCAAGAGCTGTGTGAAAGATTTCAAAGAATAAGTTTAGTAATGTTGCAAACAGGAATGGAGACCTTCATTAGAAGCAGTGGGCAATTTCTGAGCTGGATATGGAGAGATGCCTTTCAACAGCACGGTCCTCCGAGCTGGGAAATGGAGCAGGACATGACAATTAAAGCACACAAGTTCCTCTGAAGATTTGGGAGACAGAGACCAGATCAGACCAATGGAGACCTTTTGATATTCATGAAATATTGTCACTTCTCTGTAATAGTTCCTCACAGCGAATGAGAGGTAAGTCAAATCAGTCTTCTCTGACATTTAGGGTGAAAAGTGGTGCTTCCTGCAAAGTTGAAGCTAAGGTTAAATGTTAAAATTAGGTGGTGAGCTGCCTTTGGGAAACCAAATACCAAACCCCCCTCTCCATCAGAAGGACCTTCTTTGCAGTGCACGTGGAGCAGCCTGCTTTTCCAGCCAGGATGTTTCTGTGCAGCAACTCAGGTTCCTTCTGCAGAACTGTGAGGGTGTGTGGGGACTCACTGCCCTTCCCCTGGAGGTCCAGAGTGGATCTGTGACTCTCCCTGTGAGCACACACTATCAGTGTCTTCATCCCACCCAGCAATGGGCCTAAATTCCCTGTCTGTGGGTGCCACACTTGTCTCACCCCCCTGAGCAGTGACAGCTGTCAGGCACTGATGGCCAGAGCCCCGGCCCCCAGGGCTGTGCTTCCACAGTCCCACGCACACTTGCCATCTGGACAGCCCTGCACTGACGTGTCTTCTAGACTGTCGTGGGCTGGAGCTGCAAGTTCATATGGAAATATTTTTTTGTGTGCACGCTGGTTTTGCCAAACGTCCTGTTTTAATTATTCATCTCTCCTCATGAATAAATGAAAAGGGGAAACATCAAAAGTCGCCGAATACTCTGTGCTGGTCGCAAACACTGAAGGTTTCTTTTTAATGTACAATCAGAAAGTTGGATTAAGATTCGCTCCTTTGATATGCAGCTGATTATTTTTTTATATATAAAAAAGAGAGAAATTCCTGTTTCCTGCAATTAACTGTATTTTTTTTGAAGCGCAACAGGCATAGAGAAATCACAAAGAAAACAATTAGCATCCATATCAAAAAGCTAATTCAGAGAAATTAAAAGAACACATACATCAGTAAAATATAATATTTCCTCTTTAGCACATCTCATTGTGTACAGTGTGTCACTGTAAAATTGTTAGGCTTGGAGATAATGAAGAGTGACAGTTGAAGGGTTCAGGGCTTCATATAAGACTTTTGGGTATGTAAAGATTTTAATTGCACATAATTATGAATGTGCAAGTGGAACGATTTAATTTTTTAGCTTTCATGCTATTAGAAGGCTAATAGAACCAATATCAAACTGAGTTAGTTACAGCAGAATTACTAGAAGAAGCTATTTTTTCATTCAGCAATTTAAATTCAATCAAAACAAAAAAAAATTAAAATAGCTCATCTGTTTCTCTTCTTTTACAGTTATATAGTGGTAGCAAGATAAGTGATGTATGCTATTAACAGAGAGGAAGAAAATAGTTCTTATAAGATTAGAATATCCTGGAATAAAGGCAGTGGATAGTGGGGGAGCACAGAAGAAAAGGCACAAATATAAAGGGTGCAGTTAAAGTAATAAAATGATCTGTTAGGTTTGAGACTGACTGTTGTTCTTGCTACAAGTACATAAACATACCCTCTTCACACCTTAGACAGATCCATCACTGCTGATGAGCACAGCAAGGAATGAGTCTGTTTTCTGGCTCGGTAGGGTTTGTGCCAGCTGCAAACACCCAAATGCAGGAGGAAATGTGCCCAATACTCAGAGAGGTGTCTGAGCAGGGCCTCGGCTCCGGGAGTCAATGCAGCCTTCACCTTGGCAATGCAAACAAGGGCTATGTGACAGGGAAAGTTCTGTCCCACCATCCTGGACGACTGTAAGCAGTGCAACGGCTTCCAGGAAAGCTCAGGGTGGGATAAACCAGGATTTCCACCCCAGTGCATTTTCTGCAGGGCTCAGGACTGCCCATTCCTGCTGCTCCCCATCCTCCCCCCGAGCTGAGCACCCTGCATCTCTCCCCTTCTCTCTTCCCAGCATCTCAGTCTGGGGTTCCCCTTCCTGCTGCAGCAGCCCCACTTCTGTAGCATTTCCCCGAGCCTGCCCCAGGCTCAGCCCTTGTCCGCCCCTGTGTCCGTGAGCACAGCCCGGGCTGGGGGGCTGCGGTCCCCCCGCTCCCCCTCGGTGCGAGCGCCGGTTCGTCCCGACAGCTGCGGCTCAGCCTGCCCAGCGCGGGGACCGAGGGCAGGAAAACAGCTCTCAGCACACAGCAGGCAGGGGAAATCGTGTCCAGACACTCGGCATGCTCCGTGCCCGTGGCCAGGTGTTTGGGTTCCGCACGGCTTTTGCATCCCCCGTTATCGTTCCTGACGACGGAGCCAGAAAATTATTTTCTATCTGCCGCTAAACCCCATTTAAGTCCATCTTTCAGCAGTAATTAGAAGTCTGTTGATGTTAGGATCTCTTTGCAGATCTTGGACCTTTTCAATTAATTTTAATCAGGTTCATTAGCACTTTTTTAATGTGTAAGAAATGGGCAAATGCATAACTGAAGAGCCACTTACCTTTTAATGAAGGTAACAAATATGCAATTTAAAAAGCTCTGTCTTTCAGCAACTTTGCAGTAAATTAACTTGTTTTGTCATTATTGTGCATGTAGAATGTCACTTACGCTGGAGTTTTGACATAAAATTCTTTATCATTGGCAGAATTAGTGAGTAACATTAAGAACTAGGAAATTACAATTAGTTCGTGAATTAGGTGGGATATACAATGTGTTAATTATTGAGGGACCAAACTTCATGCAATTAAAATTTAAAATCAAGATAAGAATAATGTATTATTAGGCATCTGAGTATTAATTGAAGTTGCAAATGATTACCAAATTTTATAAATTAATTCTAAGGTTCCTTGACTATTCTTAGAAAACTTTGTGCCGTGGGACTTATAACAGGCTGCAGTTGCTTGTGAATAGAATAATAATATGAAACTCAGAAATTCTACAGGAAGCTTTGCTTTTTATCAATTCTAAGTTTCCCTGGAAAGATGTTAGTAAATGTCTTGCTGCCAAAAAAACGTTATGCTGATGCTTCTTTCCCAAGATCCCAGTTTCAAATACGATTTCCCACAGAACTGCCCTATCCAGGAGTTTGTTGTCTGCACATCAGGAAGCTGTTGGTTGGAAGCTGTTCCTCATCCTTAGTGGTCTTAAAATCAACGGGCTCTTTCCCAGGCAGGCCATGTTCTGCCCAGGCAGAAGGTCGACTGAGAGTAAATGCAAAGAGCAGCTGATTTAGATTGGAAGGGGCCTTAAAGCTCATCCAGTCCCACCCCCTGCCATGTCAGGGACACCTTCCACCAGCCCAGGGTGCTCCCAGCCCCATCCAGCCTGGCCTTGGACACTTCCAGGGATCCAGGGGCAGCCACAGCTTCTCTGGGCAACCTGTGCCAGGGCCTGCCCACCCTCACGGGGAGGAATTTCAGAAAGCAGCTGAAGACCAACCAGTCCACAGCTGGTGCTTTCAGCCTGTGTTGATGTGGGTGACAGGTACCCACCAGGCCAAGAAAATCTGTCCCAAGACAGTGTCTCTGTATATGGAAGCTTTCAGTGCCCCTTTCATCCCATGGGATGTCCCAGTTCACCCCCAGCAGTGGCTCCATCCCCACGGGCTCTCCCAGGGTGCTGGGTGTGGCTGTGGGTGATGATTCTGCATGCAGCCCACAAACAAGGCTCTGTGTAAACTATCTTATTTATTTCACTATCCTTCCCCTATTCACCAGGCAAATTATCACATGTGTATTTAGTTTCAATAAGATAAAAAATTGCCTAATAAAATATTTACTCAGCCTTTGTCCCTGCAAGTGTAAACTCATGTAATTACAGAGCACTCCAGAACCTGTGGCTATAAATCTCTAGAAATAAAATCCTCAGCACACTGACAGAATAAGGCTCCCACTTACTGTGAAAATGGGAAGCCAGTCCATGCCAAGCTGTTAGAGTAACCTAATGTGCTCCAATTCATGCTCCTTCTCTCTTCAGCCTTCTTGGAAGGATGTTTATGTCTCCCTACTGCCTAGTGATGGCTGTCATTACGTTTCCATCATAGGCTGGAGAAGCAAAATCCCACATTTTTTCTGAAATCATTCTCTCTTAACCCAGTTTTGTCTGTCCTCAGTGGCAATCAGTGGAACCTGGGATGTGCTGTTGGAAGTAAGGACGATATGTATGGATGCTCCTGGAAAATTCCAAGTATCCCAGTAACAAGGTGGCTTTGATTATCTCAGCTGCTGACGAGAAGCTGGTAGGTATTAGGGTGCTCTGCCCTGATTGTCTTGGGGCAGGACGGGTGCCAGCCTTCCACGGGACGTGCTGCCAGCAGAGACACAGTGTGACCAAGCTGTGATTTCTAGGAAAACATTCCCAAGCCTTCAGGGCTGAATCTCCACGGGGAGTGGGAGCCTGTGTCTGAGGGAGGCTGTGTGCAGAAGGCAAACACTAAGCCATAATCTGTTTGTTAGATGGGCAGGGGAGAAGGGAGACTATCATTCTGTATTTTCAATAACGTTTAGGTTGTGGGACTTCAGCACCGAGGGATCAGAGAAGAAGGGAGCATAAGGAATGTAACAACCTCTTTTGTACCTGTCACTTTAATGTTTGCCTGCTCCCACTTTGGCACAGCACCAGAGTCTTTGAAACACAGTAGCTCCGAGTGCTAGGGAGTGTATTTTGAAGTAACTTTTAATTAAGTCTGCCCTTGGGCTGCTGAGCAGAGAAAGGTGGGAGCGCCCGGGGCTGTTTTTGAAGGGTTCCTCTACAAAAGCAATTTTTTTTTCTCAGGCTATCACAAGTCTAGGATTGGGGCAAAAAAACCCCCGAACAGGTAACTTCTCTAACTCAGCAGGTAACCTAACCCACCAGCCCCTGCAAAAGCACAGCAACACAGGCTTTTTACTTCCCAAACTAATTACTTGGATGAAACATTGCTTGGACGCAGACCAGGTATCAACATTGCACTCAGCATTGTCACTGCAACCCCTGCGACCCTCAAACAGACAATGGGGGAGAGCAGGGAGAAAGAAGGGAAGTGTTCATCCCTGCCAGCATGCAGAGAATCGAGGTGACCCTCAGAAAGCCCTTCACAGCAATGGGGAAGCAACCCAGTCCTCAGGAACTCATGGCCCAGGGTGCCCCTTCGAGAACCAGGAGAATCTTCCTGCTGAAAAGCCTGGTTGCTTTTTCTTCTCTGCTGGGCAAACCACTGCAAAACACGGGCTTGGCTTTGGCAGTGGATTTCCTGTCTGAAAACATTTCCACTGAAGAAAAATCCCTAACAAGATCTGCTACCAGCTCCTGCAGAAGGTGACCTGAGGTAACGGTGGCTGGAACGGGGAGGAGGAAGGAATTTCTTGTTAAAAACTGAGAAATCAAACACCACCCAAGACTCACAGTGGTTGTGTTTATGAAAAGGAGGCTGCCCTATCAGGGTGTTCAGGTGGATCTCTGTGTCAGTCTCTGAGCTTCATCTCAGAAGCTGGTTTACCCCAGTGCCACTTTTGCAATGGTGCACGCTGACCAGAAACTCATCCCCCAGGGATGGGGCCACAGAGCCCTGCCTGCAATGAACTGAGCTGAGCACTCACACTGCTGATGGGACTTCTCTGTTTCCAGCCCAGAAAGATGACCAAGGATGGCAGCCTGGCACTTAGAGTTTGCAGTGACAGCATGCAGTGTCCTTCTGCCTCGGGACAGACCTGCCCAGGTGAGGTGGTTCTGCCAAAAAAAGCCTTCTTCTTATGTTTGGTATGTGCTGGTCTGGGAAAGTGTGAGGAGCAGTCTGGAGGTGGTGGGTAGCCAGGCTGAGTGCAGACCCTGCACTATCAAACACCTCTGGGGGTCATCACAAAGCTTCACCATGAGGCTGAAAATGAAAACCGGGGTTTCATTCCCCTCTCAGCTTAGTCCAACATAATTTATGGCACCAAGAGGTGCTTCCCTGTGGATCTCCCAAATTGTTTGTGCTGACTGAACACAAAGGAAAAGAAATACAATGTGTCTCAGACCTCATTCATACCTCTTTCATCCATTTCTCCCTCAGTTTCTCTCCATGTTGGTGCCAGGAGAGACCTACCTCCTAACTGGATGGTAAGGCTGGGTGGCATTCCAGAGAGTTCAGTCTTTAAAAGCAGAACAAATCTTCTGTTTCCTGTGGCCTGGCACTCCTATTCCCAGGATCTCCAACTGCAGATGATGTTTTTGTTGCAACCAGTGCTGTTCTAGTACCTGAGAGGGCTGAGAGCTCTGTGCACCAGTCCATCCACCACACAGGCTCCTGCTTTCCAAAAGCATCATAACAGCCTAAAATAAGTGACTGAAGGTCTGATTTTCTTCCCGTTTCTGCCCAGTCTTAATAAAAAGCAAACATCCCCTTTGGGAAGTTATATTCACGAAACAAATTGAATTTTAAAGGCAGGCCGGCTTCGAATTCACCCGGGGAAGCACCAGCTTCCCACAAACGCTTCCATCAGATGCCACCCTGTGGCTGAAAAACACCTTTCCCAGCTGGTGTCCAAAGGAAGGTGTGCACTGGCAGGTCCCAGCTGTGCAGGGCAGGGTGGGGGGCAGCAGAGGGGATGCAGGTGGGTGTCCTGCCCCACACATGCGTGCCAGGGCTGTGACGCCACCGCCGTGACGTCTGGAGACGTTCTGGCCTTGGGAAAGAGAGAGAGACGCTGGCTGTCACCCAGGGACCTTCCTAATAGGGACCAAACACGGCTGTGGGGATGCTTGTGTGTGATTATACACAGCATATAGGGCCATTTACCATATGGGAGCAGTTGGAGCCCTTTGATCCTTTCCCACCCGTAAAAAACGGGGCTGGTGTGGGGGAGCGGGGTCACAGAGGGGCTCACTGTCGTTCCAGGGGAGGCCAGGGCTGTGCCTGTGTTTTCTCATTTTCCAGGAGTGTTCAGGAGACATCCCAGAGCCTGTGCCAGCCAGGATGCCAAGGGCTGGAAGCAGAACCAGGGCAGGTGCACTGCCAGTCTCCAACACCTTTTTTGGGAAGGTCTCAGCTTGCCCCCTCAGTCCTTTGGACTGAGGGGGCAAGCTGAGACCTTCCCAAAAAAGGTGTTGGAGACTGTCATCTGCTGGTGATGCAGGACAGGGCTAGGAAGCAGCTGCTCACAGATTTAAATAAGGCTTTGTCATAGCAGTGCCTACTTTTTGTGCTTTCCACAGTTCCCTGACAGGGCAGTGCCAAAACTCTCATTTCATGGGAAGGAATTAAATACTACAAACTCTACACAGACTCAGTTATTCCTTCTCCTGAAAGAAAAAAAAAAATCACTTTGCACAGGCAGCTGGGAATTTAGTTGTGTTTTTTTCCATAGTCTGGTGGGCATGGGGTTGTGATTGCCCAGCCTGAGTTTATTCCTGACTCTGCCACTGAGGTGTGAGTAAACCCTGACCAGACCACTCGGCCCCTCTGACTCTGGTTTCTTCTTTCCTCTTTCATTTTCCCCCAGTATAAATTCCTTGATATAAAAGCTGGTTTAGTTTACATTTGCAGAGTGTGTCGTGCAAGGAGGGGAGAGTGCAAGAAACTGGAGAAACCCTGCCAACAGTGTGAGAAAAACAACAGGTCACGTTGCCAAGGACAAGGGGGTTTCATTGCACAGCTTGTCTGTCCTCCTTGCTCACCAGCTAAACCCAAGCCTGAATGCCAGCCCAGCCTCTGGACAGTCCAGATCTCACCCCAAAAGCTGCTCCCCACCTCCTGGCAGCCCTGGCATGGCCCTGCTGTCCCTGCACCCTGACTGTGGGGTCCTGCAGGGCCAGCACAGCATCCCAAATCCTCGTGCTCAGAGGTTTTCCTTCACCTGCCAGGGCTGCTGAGCAGGGAATCCAGCAGGGCTGTGCTGTTTGCTCACCCTCACTCCCCTGAGCAGTCCTGCTGAAGCTGAGCCAGGTCCCTGGGTGCAGAACCACCTGCCCAAGTGTTTAAGGAGCTTTGCACCCAGGGGCCCATGGCAGTGAATCTCCCTGGAGCCGTTTGTTCTGCCCTCCCTATTGTTAAAATGTGAGGAAAGACAGAACTGTGTTCACCCAGCCACCATTACCAGTGAATCCACAGTGCCTCACAGGTACGTGTCAACCCCTTCCATCCATCCTACATGGACAGCACTCTTTGATTTAAACTTCTCCCCTGTTTCTCAATCTTCTTTTTTTTTTTTTTTTTCAGGCTATTTGAGCCACAAAACTGGCCTACAGACACAGCTGGGAAACACACTGCAGCACAAAGAAAAAATAATAAGGGCTGGGAGGAGTTCTTTTCCCCTCTACAGAACTGTAATTGGGCCTCTCTTTTTTTTTTTTTTTTTTGAGTTCAGTTGGGGTATGAACCCCTTAGTCTTAGTTTAACTTATGGCAAAGGGAGGGCATTAGCATATTGGTAAAATTCACCTTGTTCAGAAACTGTAGACATGTTTCACCTTTTAATTTCATGATTAGTGTCATTTCATCGGGGGGAAAAGCCACTTTTTCTATCCAGCGGCACAAACTGAATACAAATCAAACACATGCTTTCTGGAATTATTCACACAATGTTTTCAAAAATCGACATAGTTCAATAGTTGAGCAATAAATTTTCTTACTAATGAGACACTAAAAAATGTTTTTGATGTTACGCCCAGGGAGAACTAGTTATTGCAGATTTATAGGCAATCTGTGCAAAGACTGTCCTTTGCTTCCAATGAGTTTCTAATTTTGATCTGATGATCTCCAGCTGCAGAGATTTGGCCGTGATATTATATAACTTGTGATATCACATCTCTACAGTATTTTCTTCACCCTGGGTGCCTGGCCTTTCCAACCACGAGCTGGACTGCAGCATCCCGTGGTTTGCTGGTGCAACCATTCATGGTGCGTGGTTTTCATGGATCCCTCAGAGTGTGTGTGGTTACAGTACGAGCATCTCGGATCCCTGAAATACAGGAGGCACGTTTAATTCTGCTGGAAATGCAGCTTTTCCTGTCAGCTCCTCCTGCTCTCCCCATGGCTGGGAGCTGCAGCTCCGAGCAGGTCGGGCTGGGGGCAGTTGTGCACTGAACGCCTTGCAGACAGAATTTTGCTGTTCCCTTTGTTCCCTGCATTTCTTCCACCATTAGGAAGGCTTGTCCAACCCAGGGACAGCACCACCCCATGGGCTGGAGTCACCACAACCCACCCCACGCAGAGGAAGGTTTGGAACAGTCAGTGAAGGACAGTCAGTGACATCTTCTGACAACATTTCATCAACATGAAGCTGGAGAGGGAGGGTTTCCCAACTCAGGCCCAGAGAATTTTCTCCTCTTGGTGAAGGCAGAGAAGTGTATTCAGTGAAGTGACCATTCCCTGGGTAACCATCAGTGGGTCAGGGGCAGGGTTTATTCCTGTGACCTGCTTGAGACCCCGCTGACGATGAACTCGGATCCCTGGGGACATTTTTAATCTGAAACAAGCCGAGCAGTGCCGGTATTGATACTGCTGGCAGGCCCCCTTCCCTAGGAAATGAAAGAATGTGGTATCTCTCAAAGGGTAATAACAAGGCTCCTTGCCTGGATACAAGGACGATGAGTGCTTCAGAAGTGCTGATGATTAAGGCCCGTGTTTAGGACGCTCGGAAAAAGCGGTCTCCGGAACGAAACAGCCACAAGCCGGTTCTCTCCTGCCTTCCGCCCACATGGCTGCCACGTGGGGAGGCTGCAGGGCCCGGCCAGTGCTGCTGGCAGGAGCCCCCACACCAGCTGTGCCTGAGCACGCAGGGGCTGCCCCTGCCCCAGCCCTCCGGTGGGGCCACCGACACCAACCTCGCCGGTGCCACCCACCCCATGCCACGGCACAGCCATGGCACGGTCACAACCACGGCATGGCCACAACCACGGCATGGCCACAGCCACGGCCACAGCCACGGCACGGCCACAACCACAGCCACAGCCACGGCACGGCCACGGCATGGCCACAGCCACTTGGTAGCCTGGCAGATGAGCAGCACTACTGTTCTTTTAAAATTCCTTTTTTAAGGAAGTCTGCAACATGAGCCAGTAACTCAGCAGCTCGGAGCTGGCGGCAGACAGCAGGACGGTGGGGTGTTGTGCCCAACCACCACAAACAAAGGCTGCAGGGCCACTCTGTGCCTGAACAAACATTGCCAGCTTCAGGAAGCGTGATGAGGAGTCTGTGGCCGCACTAAATAGTATTAAATGAACTGATAACTCATAAACATTTAAGTCAGTTATTCTAAAGGGCTGCTGAAAGCACACCCATAGCAGGGGCTGCAAATGTCCAGGGCAGGAGCTCCCCTGGGGATCAGGCAGGGCCATCCTCCAGTTCCTCACATGCCATGCATATGCATAATTGCACATAAATCATGGGCCTAAGCAGCATAGGAGCACCAAACAAAGTTAAAAGTTCATGGAAACACATTCAGAATGACATCTTATTCCCAGCTTTCAGTAAGCACGTTATACACTGAAGAGTTGCCATGCCTTTTTTTTTTCCTTTACAACCCGAGGTTTTGGTCCCCTCCTGCTCTCATGCACCTCCTCGTCACATTCTATCTCCAGTTCACTGTTGATGCAAACGATTTCAATGGCACTTCACAAACACACGCAGAGAACGCAGCCAGATGTCTTCCTTGGATTTCAGGAAGGCAGAGAAATGTCAGAATGAAATCTGGATTCCAATGATGTTGCCAAAAATAGTTTGTGCACTCGCTCTGTGTCTGTGAAGATGGGTCTCAAGGCCAAACACAGAAATTAGCTTCCATATCAACATTTTACTGTCACTTTCATCGTCACGCCAATAGTTTAGTTAAAATAACATCGTTTACTGGCATGGAGTGTTATTGCAAACAGATGTCATTGTTAGGGTAAAGACAAGTTCTGCTATTTCATCCAGGAACTTATTCATGGAAATTCTGATTTTTTTCATTGAAATAAGAAACAGTTTTCAGTCTTTCAATCTTTTTGCCCCCCCAAAACACTTTAGGGTGGGTTGTTTTGTTTTGGGGTTATTTTGCTGTTTTCTCTCCAACAAAGAAGAAATCAGCATTTTGCTTGACATGGCATAATTCTTGTTGATATTTTCAGTTAAAGGTTTTCCTCTAGTGAAAGGCAAATATTAGTTGGAAAAACTGTAATCAGCTCTGATTTCCTATATATATTTCATAATTGTATCTAATTGCATACTGCTTCCTTCAACTCTCTTTAATCTGGAGCTGAATAATTCTAGTCCCAAGTATATTCATGTTTTTCTGCATGTGTAGTCATTAAGCCACCTTCTCTGGGTTATCAGATAAAACTGGACATTTATTTGTAATGATTGTTTTTTGTTGCCTTCCTTCATTATGAAGGGAGTGTGTCTGGATAATGGATACTCATCTGACTTCTTTCATTAGGAAGGAACATGAAACAGTGCAGTGTAATGAGATCAGCCACCAGAAGACAGCAGCTCAGGAGGGGTGCAGTGAGACTGCACCAGGCAGAAATCTGAAGTCTCAGTCCTGCTGGAGTGAGAGGCTGTGCTCTGGTTGACTTCAGCGAGGATTCTCGGATTCCATCCTAAGAATTTAATAATCCTGCAGTTCCAAGTAAGCTCACACAGAAACGAGTGCTCACTGGTGTAGCATAAGGCTCTCAGTCCTACACAAACAAAAGCCTAGGCATTTAAGTAAAAGAATTTTGAGTCCCTCGGTTTTATTTATTTAATCTGCTTACAACATATTAAATATTAAAAACTACATTGTAGTAGATTCTGAGAAATAACCATAAAAATCACCCAACACACAAAAAATGCAATAGTGGCCAATTTGTATTCTTACTCATTCTGCTCCAGAGAAGAGAGCCACAAATCAGGTCATGTTTGGCAACTGGTTCCATGTAATATGCTGACTCATTGCTGCTCTCTGGATCTGTGTATTCCTGATTCCATGACTAATAGGTTGTACATAACTTGTGTATGAAGCTTGCAGTGTCCCCATTTCATGAGCTGTAGTGCCAAGAGGGAAACTCCCAGCACTTCAACCCAGCCCTGGCCTCTGCTCCTGCTCAACATCAATGGAAAACTTCCTTTAGACCTCAGTAATGGAGGGTCAGTCACTAAAATCAAAATCCTTTGGAGGAAAACCCTACTCTAATCTGTCTTTAAAGTCCAAAATTTTCTTGAGTCCTCTGGAACATGTGAGAATGGCCACTGGTACGAATCCCTCACACCACTGGAGCTGACAGGCACCAGGTACCCTGGCAAACACTGAACTAAATCAGCCCAACTGCAAAGGAAGGGAAATTGCAGAATGACAGGATGGTTGGGGGTGGAAGGGACCTTTGCAGATCATTTGGTCCAACCCCCCTGCTCAAGCAGGGTCCCCTACAGCAGAGGCTGCCCTGGATTGCATCCAGGTGGGCTGTGAGTATTTCCAGAGGAGGAGACTCCACAGCCTCTCTGGGCAGCTGTTCCAGTGCTCTGTCACCCTCAGGGTAAAGAAGCTTTTCCTCATTTTCAGATGGAACTTTCTGTGCTTCAGTTTGTGCCCACACAGTCATCTCCTCTCCAGGCTAAGCAGCCCCAGCTCTCTCACCCTTTCCTTGTAAGAGAGATGCTCTGGTCCCCTCCTCATCCTCCAAGCCCTCCACTGGATCCTCTCCAGTAGTTCCTTGTCTGCTTACTGGCATTAACCCTCTCCTGGTTTTTTTCCCAGCCCAGGGTGTTGTCACAGCACTGCAGCTTTCTGGGACAGCCAGAACAGGCTGTAGAACAAGCATTTGCCTTCTGTCCTCACTCACAGCCCTGTGCTGAGTTTCCTAAATGCGTAAAAATCTTGATCCTGCATCTCCTCTAAGTGCCTACAGGGACCACCGCTGTGTCTCATTACACTGAGCTGAGAAAAGAGCAGCAGTTAGTTACTGATGGCAGAGGAGCCCCCAGAAACTCTAGCTGGAATTTCTATCTCCTTCTGCATTTGCCTTTACTGTAATTATGTTTCGGAATAATTTCGGTGTCAATCTTCTGCTTCCAAATATAAATGTCACTTCTCTTGCCCAGATTCAAAACAAACTGTCAGTTTGAAATAGCTTCTAACACGTTAATAATGAAATACCATTTTACCCCCACTGAGAATAAAATGCTAGCACTAATCATACCATTCTAAAGGGCTTATAAATCAATAAACCGACAGGCAATGAATGAATAAAATGCTGATTGAAATCATAAGCACATCAAGTATCTGCAGATAATCAGCGTCACATGGGGTTTAAAAAAAAAAAAATTAGTTTTCCCTAAACATGTGGATGCACACACACAGTGCCTTGCTAGATTTTATTCTCACAGCGTGGTTTGATCACCTCACCAAGGTGGATGAAAGCACAGCTGAACGCTGGAAAATGAGAGCAGCAGATCACTTTGTGACGTGACACTCACAACCCAAGTGGTACAACCTCATAATCAACTGTTTGCAGTAGCTGGGACTCCTCCTGGGTGTGATTTCCCCCAGTGCTGCTGGGATGCCAGCTGGCAGAGCTGGCTGTGAGCAGTTCTGATGCTGCTCCCCGAGCCAGGGCCGTGTCAGATGGCCAGCACTGTGGTTCCCAGTGAACCCACACGCCTGTCTGGGGTCCCAGAGGGGAACTGCTGGAGCAAACCGCCCCACACACCTCGGACCCAGCTGCCCCTGCCCCAGTCACACCCCAACCCCAGGCAGCTCTGGGATGTTCCTCTCCCTCCCACCTGCAAAGTGTCTGCAGAGTTTCCTGCTGCCTCCTGCCCCTGCAGCACGTGCTCTGTGCCCACTGCAGGTTTTGGGAAACAGCTCCACAGGAATGGGCATCTCTGGGATCTGGTGTGACATCCTTGTTGGCTGCCGTGGTGTCCTTCTTGGCTGGATGCACAACAGCCCTGAAAATCCTGCCTGGGTGAGACACACCGTCCCCATCCCCTGGGGCTGAGGGATATTGTGAGTGTGGTGTTGGGAAATGATTCCTCAAATTCATTATATTCTCTTTAGTAAGGGACTCACATGATACTGTTAAAGCATTGCTTCCCTCTCTGGGGGTGTCTGCAACACTCTGGTAAGTAAAATGTTGTCAAGCTTTCACTTTCTTATATTTTCATACACTTTATTGAATCTTTCTTAAAAATAGGTTTTGTAACCCTCACCAAAAGTACTTTAAAAAAAATTACTTAAATCAGGAATCATCTATAACTTCCTCCTCTGAATTCTGATGCAACATATTGAATAAGATACAACAGAAATTAAGGTGCTGGGAATTTATGACAGAATTTTTAATTATAGATCTAGGAGTAAATGAGCATGAGATTCTCTTGCTGGAGAATTGTAAATTAAGTTAATGGATATTGAGATTAAGTCTTTTTTTTAATTTATTTTGCAATACTTGATGTTAATAGAAACTTATGCTGTGTATTAGTCTAAGTGTCTTTAAAGACTTTTAGAGTCATTATTCAATGATGGATGCATGTTTTAAAAAATTTGCATTTCTGAATAGGTAAATGGATTAATTGAGAGAGGATCATGAAAAGCTTTGTAAATGTGTGTTGATGAACTTGTTAATAAAACATCACAGGAAACGTTTTATTCACACAAGATAGGTAAGTTCACCCCTTGTTAATATTCAACAAAGGCAAAATATTCCTGTGAAGTGGCTCTGAGGCGTCATGATCTCCAAGTGATAGGGGGTAGGAACTTCTTTTAATAAAACCTTCTGGGGAAAGGCACCACATCAGTGGTTCAGAACTGCCACGTGTTCATGTTGTGTGCTGCATGTTGTTTGAATTGTCTCACTGAAATGCTGCTGCTGCTGCTGTTTGAAACATTTCTCCCCAAGTGAGAGCAGCTCTTCACAAGTGAGGTATCTCTTAATAAATGCTTTAAAAACACATTCCCCAGAGTCACACCATGTGCTTATCAGTGGAAATAAATATCTAAGCACACTTGCTTACAAATAGCAGTGAGTTGCCTTATATATATATATATTTTTTTTTACTGGAAATTAAAACCCTTCGAGTTTTTACAGGTGCCTGTCCCTGTGCATCTGCCCTCAGCAGGGCCTTTGGGACCGTGTGGGGCCCACATTTGGCAGCTCAGGCCAAACACAAGAATCCCAGATCAGTCACAAGGTCCTTTACTGGGTGGAGGTAAATTTTTCCTATTTTCACCTTTATGACAAGTATGTGTTCTTGTCTTGTGAACACTGTCATGATGATGAAGTTATACTGCACAACAGCATTTTCTTAAACCTCTGTTACATTGCATGGCCACTCCATGTCACCAGAAAAACAGAATAACAGAGAAAGGCTTTAGAGAGGTTCATGATGCCTGGACAGGAATGGACCATGCCATTTGTAAGATGTGCACTCCTGGGTCCAAGCTGGCTTTTGGCACCAGCCAGGCAGTGCCATCAGCTTGCACAGCCACCACTGTATGTACTTCAGTGGCAGCTCCTTTCTGGCTCAGGGAAAGTGTCTCTGGGACCAGCCAGCGTTGCAGGCAGCCAGCAGGAATGCAGAAGCTGACAGGAGGGAGGTGTGATGTGAGCAGCAAGTAGCACTGGTGCTGATGGGTCTGTGGGAAGAGCAGCTGGCCATTTGTGGGAACACAGGTGGAGTCTGGGGGAACAGATAACCCCCTGCCCTCGAGATGCATGGCATCAGGCAGGTGTATGTCGTACTGGCATGTCTCTAGAGCTTCCATCAGTCACATCTGAAGCACTCAAATGCTAGGAAATGTCAGGATTTAAGCTGCTGAGAGAACCTTATCTGTGCCCTTTAGTGTGTCTGTGCTCCACAGGGTACAGCACTAGTCCAGGGAGCAGAGATCTTTAACTCCCTGCAGCAACACGAGTGACTCGAGTCCCTCATTCAAATGTTTCAAATGTGCCCCTTCAGTGAATGATTTAACACTGCTTCATCACTGTCCCCCTCTGAAGTCACAGCACTCCACTTTGCAAATTTTTGACCTGTACTTCAAAGGAAACAAATAATTAAGTAACCTGGCTCACAATGACATTCCTCCATGGAACAGAACATTCACTCTCTCCCCTGGTCAGGGAGCAGCTTGTAGGAGTAAAAGGTGGCTCAAGCCAACAAAGCCCTGCCTTGATGGAGTTTCTCCATTCTGTAGCTTCCACTGACACCTGCTGGAGACAGGATTTTCTTCATCACTTCAGATTTTGCATCCAAGCTGCCAGGGGACCGGGCACTGCCAAACCCAGCTCTGGGGCCACAGACACCAACAGGACCTGGAGGTGAGTCCAGAGGAGGTCCCAGAGGTGCTCAGAGGGCTGGGGCACCCCTGCTCTGGAGACAGGCTGGGACAGCTGGGGTTGTTCAGCCTGGAGAAGGCTCCAAGGAGTCCTTAGAGCCCCTTCCACTGCCCAAATGGGCTCCAGCAGAGCTGGAGAGGGACTGGGGACAAATCCTGGAGGGACAGGACAAGGGGGAATGGAGTTAAACTGAGAGAGGGTGGGTTCAGATTAGACATTACAAAGAGATTGTCCCCTGAGGAGGGGGGGGGGCCAGAGAAGCTGTGGCTGCCCCATCCCTGGGAGTGTCCCAGCACAGGTTGGGTGGGGCTTGGAGCAACCTGGGATAGGGGAAGGTGTCCCTGCCCATGGCAGGGGGTGGAACTCGAGGATTTTTAATAACTTTGAGCAGATTCCTGATGAGCATCTGAGGCAATATAGAGAACTACAGTAATACAAAAAAACTCCGAACAAACATAAATAAACAAAAAAATAAAAATAAAAATAAAATTAAAAATAAAAATAAAATTAAAAAATTTAAAAAAAAAAAAAAAAAAACAACAACAAAAAAAAAAAACCAAACCCACCCTAAAATATAGGAGCAGTCCTAGAATTTTGAAAACTAGGAAATTTATCAGAGTTTTAAAATAAGTCTTTTATATTGGTGTAAAGTGTTCCTGCTCTGCTCAGCCAGGGAACAGGGCCAGTCTGATGGGCCTGAGCCTTTCCTTCATTTCCAGACTGACATCCTAGTCTGTGCTTTTGTAAACACGCAGATAGACTGGGCTTTGTGAAACAGAAAAGCCTCTTCCAGGGTTAGCTCATGGTGCTAGATTTTGGCTAAAGTGTCAGACCACTAAAAAAATTCGAGCTCTGTAAAAAAATTCTTATCTTTTGAGCTGTGGCCAAGAGGGCACATCCAGGTTGAGGTGGGCTTTGCTGACAGAAACGAAAGGGCAGCTCAGTCTTCGGTTCGTTATCTTTTAAAGTTCATTTAATGCTCTCGTTGCCATCTCACTCAAGCCCCCCTGGCCGCGGCCAGAAGGTGGCAGTGGAAGAGCACCCATGGCATCCATCGTATCCAAAACATCCATCACATCCATCGCACCCATCGCACCCATCACATCCATCACATCCATCACATCCATCGCACCCATCGCACCCATCACATCCATCACATCCATCACATCCATCGCACCCATCACATCCATCACATCCATCACTCCACAAACACAGGGCTGCTCCGAGCGCTCAGGGCTCACTCTGGGCAGGGACTCAGCCCTGGGGCAGCACTGCTGTCCACTCTGTTTGCACCACATTCACCACATCGTGGCCAGATGGATCAAACCGTGCCCGAACTCTCCCCACAGCCAGGCTCGGGGCAGAAATCAGCACCAGAGAGAAAAGCAGCAGAGCTGTTCTGGTGTGTCCCCTGCTGAGTGTGTCTGCCATTAAACCCGGCAGGATCAGCTCACACACGAAAGAAACGCTACAAACCCCTCCTACCTCATATTTTTGTGGGATATTGGGGTTGCTTTCATTCTCTATGCAGTAGAGCTCAAATGGAAGTTTCTTTCTAAAAATTCCCTTCAAAAGGAAAAAAAAAAAAAACACAAAACAATTTGTGAAAATCTTACAAACTCCTTGGATGAAAAAGTTACTTTTTTAAAAAGGATATTTTTTTTTAACCTTTTTTTAAAGAAGGTTAGTTTTTTGCAAAGGAATAGGGCAGAATTAATGTCAGAGCCCCTCGGGGTTATCTTGGGGTGTAAATGAGCACCAGAAGACTGGAAAAGAGAGAATATATTCCTTTCTAAGAAAGGAAGGAAAAGACTCTTGGGGGATTTGTCTGTCAGTCAGCTTACCCTCAAATGCCAGGAAAGTCTTGGAAGGCACAAAATCCATTAACTCTTGCATTTATGTGGTTCTGCAGCTGAACTCTCAGCACAAATAATTTAGGCCCTTTACCTGCAGGATTACTGTCACTGTGTATGTGGGACCAGGAAGTTATTGCTGTTTTTCAGTGGCCTCCTTGGTGTTTTTTAAAAAAAAAAGAACTTATCAAAAAGTCTCCCTTCTCTACCCTTCCTGTGCAATGGTAGGGGAAAAACATGGAGGGAAAAAAGCTCTTTTAGTCTCTGCTTCTGAAGCTTGCCTCTTTCCTCTCCCTGCAGCTGTATTTCTACTTTTCATTGCCTTAAAATTCCTGGATGCAAAGCACTGGCCAGTTTGAATATCACAATATTACCCTAGATTGCTAGAACTGAGTCCTCTGAGATTCAAAGTCCTGAAAGAAGCTTGTAAAACAAGCTTGTAAACATGAGATTATTTTAAAAATGTTTCCTATTTAAGTTAATATGTTGACTTAGGAACATTTTGAACAAGTATCTTTCTCAGCTTATTTATTGCAAAGATTGACCTCATTTTCTATGTTTATTTACATACTTTATTTACTATGTTTCCTTACACATACACTGTGTTTATTTATGCAGTTCTGTGTGAGCAGTGGAGGGTGTTTGTGATGAGTCAATCATAACCTGACATGGCATTTTATTCTTTCCTTGGAACAGATTTTTATTTTTTTAATATCATGATTTCTTTTTTTTTTTTCCCATGTTGTGAATCTCAGTTTTGAAGAGATCCAAAAGGTGTCTTGGACAAGATAGTCCAAAAAGCAATGTTTAGGATCACGATCACAGTCTCAGCTAAGGGTAGGAAATAGCAGAGAAAACATATTCCTCAAAATATATCGGAATCTGTGAAGCTGTTACCCAAGGGAAGTGTTTCCCTGCATCTTTTTCAATAAGATTCCTTTTCTTTCTTGCTATTTCTCAACTTGAAAGGAAGAACTTGCAGGTATTTCTGAGGGCACACATTGGGAATCTCAACACCCTCCAGTTATTTGCAGCCAAAGGGAAAAATGGAAAATTCTGTTGGTGAAAACCAGACAGGAATAGAAAGATGGGCAAAATGAGAAAGGTAAGAATTAGATGAAAAACTCATACTGTGAGAGAAGAACATTGTTTTACAACCCTGCACACACACAGGCATGGGGGGAGGCTCCACCTACACACGAGCACAGGCTTAACAAAAGGAGATGTTTTTAAACATCACAAACATTGTAACCTGTTATTTACAACAATAATAGTAAATAAACTCTAGGGACCAAACCACAGCCTATTTTGTTGCAATTCCTGTCTGTGCTGGCAGAATTGCACGTGGCCAGGGCTACATTTCTGAAAATACATTAGAAATAAATCCCAAAAAGCTCCCTTCAAATGAAACAAAAGGTTTATAAATATGAATCAATTCAGTGTGAAGGGCCAACAGAAGTCTCATGTGTCCTCCTCATACAAAGCAATGACTTGATGGAACTTCTTCCTCCATTCCTCCTAATACTGGGTTAATTGGCTTTGCTGGAGATTTACAAGGGGATTTACACTGAAAGCAGCTGAAAACAGTTAGGAGGGAGGGATGGTGGGAATCACTGTAGTGCTGCTGTTTATCCTGTGCTGAGGCTTTTGGGGTGGAGCAGGCTGGAGCCCAGGGTCCTGCAGAGGTCTGTTCTCACCTGGGAAAGGAAACTAGTTGTGGAATCCAAAACTCCTCTGTCCTGTTTATGGATGCAGACCACAGGTAGGGTGGGGTTTGTTTGCTTGTTTGGTGTTTTTTTTAATGATCCTTGGATTTTCAGGAGCTCACATTGTCTTCCCTGGTGGGTAGGTAGGAGGGATGAAAAGGAGCCTTGTGGCTCCTCCTGTCCTGGTGTGCACAGCTCTGTTTTGTGTGTGTCAGGAGGTCTGATGTGCTGAGGCAGGGCTCTGGGGGGGAAGCACAGGTTTCTGCGGGTAGGAGTGCTCCCAGAGGTACAGGGAGAGGGAGCTGGGGCAAAAATAAAGGACATAAAAAATTATGACCTCCTAGAAGGTCAGCAGATGAAACAGTTCCCAGTCCTTTCCCTGGGGTCTCCAGTGGTGTAGAATGGCTTTGCCAGGTATCTGTGGGAGTGAGTTTGCTGCTGACTCTGTTCACTAGACCCTGAGGTCAGCCCCCACTGAGTGAAGTTAATGTCCTACCTCTTCCAGGAACAACTCTACTTTCAGGGTTTCCCAGGCCATTAATCAACCATCTCCCTCTGAAAGAAGTTTTAATTGAATGGCAGTCAGTCATCACCAGGATGGCCAAGTCAGATGGGGGTCTCTTTATGGACCTGACTGGGCTGTGCCTGTGGTGAATGGAGTGGTTTCTATTTCTGAGCTCCCCCTCCCCAGCATTCCCCCATTCCTGGTGGGTTATGAGTACTCTTTTTTAAGAATATTTTAAACACTGTTTAAAGTCTATAATTTATGGGCAGAGCTTCAGACGAGCAGATCAGTCATCTCTGGGTGCTGAGGGTCTCTCTCCTTCTGCAGCTGCCCCCAGTGCCTTGTTTTGAGGTCAGACTCGAAGGGGACAGACTTTAAACGTCACAGGTCGGGCTCAGAATCAGACTTTAGTTACCTCAAGTTCATGTAACGCTTTCATTACCTTGTCGCTCAAGTGCCCCTGTCCCTGGCCGGGAGGTGGCACTGGAAGAGCATCCATCGCTCCATAAACACGGGGCTGCTCCGGGAGCCCAGGGTTCACACCCAGGGCAGAATCGAGGTGTACATCACAGCAAACAGCTGCACTTGGCGGCATTTCAAGAGAGATCCCTTACCTGTGACACCCCAAGTGCCAAAATCTGTGCCCCCATTCCTTAATAACCTCGAAATGTGTAGGGAAACCCACTTGTTCCTCGAAACTAGGAGGAGAAAAGCTCTTCTGAGAGTGTAATTGCAAAGCACTGGATTTCAAGAGAGTTTTAATCACTTTAATTCCTCAAATGATAAAACATCTGCATATCAAATCCACTGCAACTGCCTGAAAAACATAAAGGATTCTCACGGTCAAGCCAACTAAACAAAATGGTCCCAGCATCACATTTTAAGTCCATATTTGTTAATTATTGTGTGCCCCCCTTTTTAACTGCTCTCAGTGTTGGAATAACCTAGAAAAAACCTCCAGAGGGAGTGCAGATAGAGGGTTTGGTCAGTGTTATTTTAATTTAAATTTTAAATATATTGTCATGATTAATATTACAGTCCAGAAAGTTGCAGCATGTGGAGGGACTTACTAGAGCCCTTAAAATTAAACTGGTCTCTTGCTTGTGTTTTGGGTGGTTGGTTTGTTGTTGTTGTTTGTTTGTTGCCTTTTTTTGTTTGTTTTGTGTTTTTTTGGGGAGGCATTTGTTTGTTTTTGTTGTTGTTTTGTTTTGGGGTTTTTTATTTTGATTTTTTTGTGTGTGTGTTTTAGTTCTTCTTTCTTTAAAAGATGAGTTTTAAAAGATCTTGCTTGTAAAAGTAAATTATCAGTCTAGGAAGCATTTACTGCTGGGACCAGGTCACACACAAAAGCAACACTAAAAATCCTCCCAGTTCATATTTTTGGAGGGTATCTTTCCCTACTTTTCTTTACAGTATTGCTCAAATGGAAGTTTCTTTCTGAAAAATCCCTTTGAAAGGAATAAAAAAATGGGGAAAAGTCAGGAGTTCTTCAATCACATTAAGCACAGAGAAGATACCTACAGAAAGTAACAACAAAGTGAGAGAAGTAACAAAGAACAGCATGAGAATGAAGAGACAACATTTTTGTAAAAAGGGAAGGTACAGAACAGGACTGTACAAGTGATATCAGGACTAGCAAGAAACAATTCTCAATATGCACTGAGAAATAAAGGAAAAGAGACCAAGAAGTTACTTTTTTAAAAAGGATTTTTTTTTTTTTGCCTTTTTTTAAAGAAGGTTACTTTTTTGCAAAGGAATAGGGCAGAATTAATGTCAGAGCCCCTCGGGGTTATCTTGGGGAAGTTGTGGGGTGTAAATGAGCACCAGAAGACTGGAAAAGAGAGAATATATTACTTTTCTAAGAAAGGAAGGAAAAGACTAATGGGGGATTTATCTGTCAGTCAGCTTACCCTCAAATGCCAGGAAAGTCTTGGAAGGCACAAAATCTTTGTGAGCAATGAAAGAAAGCAAAGGAATGATTAAGAATGACACATTTAAACATCTTCTGTCTCCAACTGGCCACTGTTGAACCTTCCCTCTGAGCTGCACATGAAGCGAGTGCAATATTGACTGAGCATTTTCACAAACCTTTTAGCACAGGGAAACAGAATTTTCTGCCTTAGCTTGGGAGGGGCAACCTTCACTGGGCACCATTTCTGATTTTTAACGTGATTTTCTCTGATTCTATTGATCTTGTTCTAGCTCTTGTCTGCTAGAGAGGAAGGTTAGATTGCAGGAAGCACCCTTCCTGCAGGGAATGGGAAGTCATTCCAGGTACTCCACAAAATGCTCTAGCTCTTGAATATTTCTATGTGTGTTCCAGTGCTCAGGAGCTGCTGGAAATCAGCAGCCAGGCAGCTGAAATCGCCACTCTTATCTGCTGCATCTGTGGAACTGAGAAACCAACTCTTCTCCGGGGTTTGTAGCTCCTTTTATCCCAACAGGAGCTGTGATTTTTATCAGCCATAGATTCCCGGTTCCAGGTACAAACCCTTGCTCCTGTGCTGTGACAAACCAGAGGCACAAACAGGCAGCAGGATTCCCTGCCACACTGCACACAGCAGGCAAGCAATCGTTCACTTTCCAGGGGACCTTTAATTAGCACTGATTTCTCTTTCTGGGGGCTGTGTGGCAGCCTGGGCAGCAGCAGGAGATGTTGTCCTGCAGCCTCTCACACGAGGGTGTGTGACACAGTCTGAAGCAGAGCTGGGACCCACGGTGCCTCCTGAAGAGGAAATAGGAGTAAGAGACCCATTTGGAACAAATAGGGGTTAATAAATCCATGAGAATGAATGTGAAAGTTTCTTGGAAAGGATATAATGACCCTGGGGCAGCTTTTTAATACTCTGGAGAAATGGGATGACTAAGATTAGGTGGAATATCAATTCCTTTATGCCCCCCCCTCCAATAGTTTTAATTCATTTTGATTAATTCTTTTCAGTATTTATTTTCCTAACAGATTAGGAAAGGCCTTTTCATTCTGTGTTAATAGGCTGCTTTATTAATATCAGATAGTTATTCTAATCACTGTCTTGCCTATGTGGGCTCTAGCTGACTTCATGTAATAGCATCTCCTAATAACACAACCTTGGGAAATCGTTTAATGAGCTGAACTCTGCTCAGCTCCCACCCACCCCAGCCTGCAGCAGTGCTGAGGGTGTCTGGTGAGGGCTCTGTTTAAAGGCTCTGCCTGCTGGGCTGGGGGAAAGGTGGGAGGACATCAGAAGGTGAGTTCTGCTAGGGCTATACTGATTGCTGGGCTGGGGGAAAGGTGGGAGGACATCAGAAGGTGAGTTCTGCTAGGGCTATACTGATTGCTGGGATTGGGGAAAACAGGTTTTGTTTCTCTGAGGGAGAAAGAATCAGTGAGAAAAACAGCTCCAGGTTCCAGGGAGACAAAGAATGACTGCAGAGAATACTTTGGTGAATAGAGACCCAGCCATTTTATCAAATGCATTTATGCTGAGTGTTGAAGGGAAACTGATAATAATTTCTTGAGAAGAGATGGTACCTGATATTCCTACTAGCTCTGATTCAGGGTTTTGTTTTAGCTTCTTATTAGGTTGATAATTATATATACTTGTGCTTCGTGGTTTTTGCTCCATGGGCTCCAGACTGCCAGAGCTGTCGGGAGGAGATCTCTCAGATCTTGGGTTCTTCCACTTGTGAGAAACTGTTCTTGGGAATATTGTACAACAGCAAACTAACAGGGTGGAAGTTCACCTTATTCTATTTTCCTTCTACTGGGGTTGAGAAGGAGAAAGGAAAAGGAGGGACCCTTTGTAAAATTCCTGTTATTCTGCTTTGAAATCAAGACTACTTCTGATGTGGAAGGAGATATTTGGAACCAGGCCTAACACAGTTCTTAAATTCTCTGAGTCACAGAGACCCCACAGGTTCCTCTCAGGCTTCTCTCTGTTTTGCAGATGTGACACAGCTTGCAGTGACAGCTTACCCACACTGCTGCTTATTCCAAAGGAAATTCAACTGTTTGGTGGATTCTCAAATGTCTCATTAGTGCCTGTTGGGAAATATGTGCAGGGTTGATATTCAGAGGATAAGAGGTGTCTGCTGGATTCCTAGCCATGAATAAGAGAAATTAGCATGCTTCTGGGTAGCTAAACTCTGCCATATCTTGTTGTAAGATCTTTCTTGTTGTGTTTCTGCAGTTACTAAAGCGTGTCCTGGTGGGTAAAAGTGCCAATATCCAGCTCACAAGGTTGGAATATTTCCTAAAAGGGCATTGCTGTCCCTGAAAACATATTTTGAATTTCATAGCAAACACCTTTAGCTAACAGAGGTTAAACAGAGCACTTCAAAGCTCACTCTTTCGTTCCTTTTGGGTTTAAACTTGTTTAGTTACCGTAAATGGAACATTAGCAAGAGTTTCTACCTACATGATTCGCTGTTTTCTGTCCTCAGGTTATGGTGTGAATAATTAATTCAAATCTTGCGGAGAGAGAAACCTCAAAGCTCATTTTGGACCTGTTATCTGCAGCAGAATATCACAGTGGCTTGGTTAAATCACTGGTCTCCATTTACGAGGACACAAGAGTTGTCTTTGCTCTAAACTCTGTCTCAAGGAGCTTAGATTTTCTGCAATAAAAGGTGAAATCAAACTGCAGATCCATGTTTCAAACATCTGCAATTTAGAATAATCTCTCTTGCTATTTTTGCAGCTGTTATTGAATAGATGAATTGTGAAACTCAGTGTAGCTCTACGTTACCTTTATCCCTCTCCTCAGGTCTCAGTATTTGAATGTAAATAGCTCCAGGTTCAGAAAGCTGTACCAACACTCCTCATTTAGTTTTATTCACTGCTGACAAAAAGTTTAACATTATTCTTGTGCCAGTCTGGCCTTCTCCCAACCCACCTTCCACCCCTGTTTTCAAATACCTCACGCTGGATCTGGAAGTGAAAGTGCTTGCCTAATTATCTCTATTTTCAGTGCTGCAAATTAGGATGTTTGTTGAACACCATGCTGCAGATTCAGCTTGTCCAGATAATTCATTTTAGCACTAAAAGTCCTATGCATTTTCTTCTTGCCCTCAATTTTTTGTCATTTTCTGGTCTCTCAGAAAACCCATAATGGTTTAGAAAGCTACCAAATATTCCACTTGGACACACCTTCTTCAGTGGTGGGCAAACATGGACACACCTTCTACTCCTCTTAAAAGTCACCTAATCTTCAGGAATCAAGGCATTTTAAGAATTATTTAATTTTTATGTGAATTCATTCCTTTGATGTGTAGGGGAATGGGGATTGCTTGGTTGGATTTTGCTTGACAATGAAGTTCATGTGTTCACAGAAGATCTTCAGCCTGAGGCTGCTGTTACTGCACCACTGAAGTCCTTGGAAAGCAGATCTGAACAAACCCACAAATCAGATCTAAACTCTGCAGGAGCACAGACAGCATCCCAGGCTGATTGTACAGTGCACTGGAGAGGGATTTACCCAAAATGCTGAATGCTGGTGTGCAGGATAAGCTGCTGTCTGGGCTGAAGCTGCTGACAGCCACTGCTGAGGGTGCAAAGCGAAGGTGTGACTCTTCACACTGCCTCTCTGGGACGTGACTGCCTCACACGGAGCTGAAGGGAGATGTCTGTGTGAAAAATTGTGACCTGAAATTCCAGAGCCTTTCCTTAACATATGTGGGGGAAGGAGATAAATCTTAGCCAATGACTGAAAGAGAACTTTTCAAAGTTGTGTTGCCCTTAACCAATAATTTGATGATTTCAGGGGCTGAGAAGTCTGGCTTTTAATCTCCAGTGCTTCTGTGTCCTCACCCTGTCCCTGGGCAGCAGCATCTCCAGGTGAGTAGTGCCATTGTAAATCTTCCATGGGAAAACCTGTTCCTTCATTTAGCAATGAAGGAAGAATGTTAGGAACTAGGAAAGATGTAGATCTTGTCAGAGCCTGTGTACAACTTTTTTTGGGGTGTGGAAAGTGTTTGGAACAGTGCTTAAAAATAAAGAAACCCATCTTTAGTAACTACAGCAAAACACAGGTCTTTGAAATCTTCCCAGCACCTCGTGTGTGATGTTGTCAGAACTTTGGTGATGATTTGCATTTCTGTCTGTCCTCAGTCTGGGGCAATGTTCCAAGAGGCAGAGCTATCAAAACCATCTAGAATTAGCTGTGACAAGTGACAACTGCATGGGTGGCACAAAAGGCTTTTAGAAATAAACATCATTTATACAACAGACATAAATACACGTTTTAATGAAGAAGTGATTCACAATGATAATATTATTGACGTGTTAAGATTAAGCAGGTCTGCCATATGCTGCCTAGTGCTTTAGATGGTTTCAAATTTATTTTTATTTTTTTTAAATTTATGCATATTAACAACAGATGTTGAATTTAAAATGATCCAATAATTGAGGGGAAATAATACCAAAGCTTAGCATTGAAGATTTTGTCTTGTTAATGACTTTAAATACTCTGTATATAGTGTATATTGGTGATACAGCTCAGAGCTAACTCTTGCACACAATATTTGAACTATTTTCATCTTACTTCCCCAAGAGCTGCCTCCAGGTGCTGAGGAGTGTGTTGATTGAACACTTGCCCTGGAATTGCATCCCTAATATTTCAATTATTTTTATAAACAAACCCTTTCACAGGTGCATCTGCCCTCAAACTCTCCTGCCTCCAGACTGCACAGTAACAGCTCTGCTCCTGTGGATCTCACTCCAATGGTTCATGAACATGCCTGGCTTGCCCCTGTGGCACTGTAGGGCAGAGGGGAGGGAGCAAAAGCACAATCAGAAGTGCACTGAAGTGGCACACACAAGTGAGGGACCACAAGAAGGCTCCAGTGACTCCTGCATTCACACAGGACCACTTCTGGGTGATGGCAGATTTAGCCTTTGGGTGCTTATCCTTTGCTTCAAGTCCAAAAAAACATTAATTTTTTCTTTCTTTCTTTCTTGCCCTGCCTCCAGGAGCCCAGGATGGGCTTGGTTTACAGCACAGTCTGCTGCCACAACCCCCTGTGGCTGACAAAGTGCAGCCCAGGACTGTGCTCAGCAGGACAGGCAGGTCCCATCAGCGAGCTGGAAAGCAGAGAGCTCCTCTTGGCAGTCCTGCTTGCTGCTGCTGGGAGGTCTCCAGTGCCTCATGGAAAGGTAGGAGTTGTGGGAAATGCAGATGTAGGGATAAAAAAGACATTATCCCCTTTTAGGTGTTCCCTGAAGATACAAAAAAAAAAAAAAAAAAAAAAAAAAAAAAAAAAAAAAAAAGGAAAGAAAATGACAATGTTCTAATTAAAGGGTGGAAAGCCCATCAGCTGCAAATACATAGCAGTGATCCCAAATTGATTTCCAATGGGTTGGAGACACAAAGCAGGCAGCTCTCGAGTTCTTGAATGTGTGTTTTCTTGTTTATTTAAATTACTAGCTTCATTAACTTAGTCTGACAAAGCAGGCTGTAGAAAGGGAAAGTAAGCAACAACAGGCAAGAGAGTCAATCTTATCTGCTTCTTGTCAAGGAGAATAAACTTATAGATCCCAAAGGGTCAAAACTCCCAATGAGATATATATGTGAGCTTTATGCCCTTAACTGAAGGTAAAAGTTTGTGTAACATTTCTTCATGCAGAAATGGCAGAGGCAGCTGTGGCTTTACCACCAGCATATTGGTTTTCTCCCTCCCCTCTTCTCATCTGGTGGGCAGATTGATTGTTGCATTGTCCAGTTCTGTTCAATTTTGCATTTTTTTTTTCCCCAGCTGCAGGTGTGCCATTTTCAGCTTTTATCTGTACCCTGCATCATCTTAGACATCTAATTACAACTCCCCATGGACACCTCAGCAAGCAAGGTTTGCTCAGTTGGAACTGTGCAGAGCATCTGTTGTTCAGCTGGTATGAAAAGCACCAGCTTTTCCCAGCCCATCCATCAGCTGGGAAACACTCACCATGCTCAGGTGAGCAATGGCCTTATGGCAGCATCTGCTTTTGCCCACCCCAGATAAATTGTCATTCCCCAAACGTGGTACAAATATAGCCTTGAATTTCCTTCGTCCAAGCACAGGGGAAATGTATTTAAAGCCATGCATTGCACCATCAAGTTAGTCCTTAGTGACTGCTCTGAGCAGACATTCTCAAAGTGGGGGAGAGACCAACTCTACCTGACCCTTAGTGAGCTTTAATTAATTAATTGTTTTTCTTTGGCTGCCTGATTTCAGCTTTAGTGACCTTTGGTCACTGTCTAGTCTGTTTTTTAGCTCCTGATCAAATACTGACTGACTTTTTTCTGTGTTTCTTAAGGATATTGCCTTTCAATGTCAGCCCCATGTTTTACCATCAGGAATAGCTTGTGTTTGACAAAGCATGAGTGCAGCTGCCCTGCCCTGTGAGAGTCCTGGGCTGCATTGTGAGCAAGAAACAACAAAAATCCTTCCAGGGAAACTTAATAGATTCACCAGGTTCTGAACTAGGCTACTTCATAAAATCAAAGCATGCAATAACTTCTTAAGTTGTAATTAAAAAATATACCACCAAAAATACCTGAGTGATGAGCCCTGGTCCCTCAGAGAACCACAGCAGTTCCCTGGAGAGGGGTGGAGATGATTAGCAAACAAGTTTCTCATGACAGCTTCTAATAGAATTATTTGCATAACTGGATTAAAGGAGTGCATCGACGTGCCTCTCAATCTTATTATTGTTTATTACTCTGTATATCAGAGGAAACAGTAATTAAATTGAGCAGAGATTCCTGGGGCTCGATTCAGAGGAGGCACTGAGGGAAGGTGGCTGTGCCTGCAGAACCCCCAGCCCTCAAGCCTGGCTGGAATTCTCTGTGCACCACGCAGGGAAAGCCTGGAAAAAGGGCAGTGCAGGAGCAGTGAGGAGGAGCAAGGGGGCTGCAGAGACACAGAAGGAGCTGCAGGAATCTGTGGCTGCAGGATGCAGATCATTTCAGGGTGCACCTGCAAAACCTCCTCGTGAGAGCTGCCTGAAGCGAGGGGCAGGCTCTGAGCCTTCTGCTGCAAGAGCACACCCTGACAGACTGAAGGCATGGACAGGTGAAACCAGCACTGAGAGGAGGGTGCCTGCTGTGCTGGGCACTCCTGAGCACCTCTGTGGGATGACAGACCTTGGCTCTGCTCTAACAGCAGCTCCAGAGATGTTCCCAATGCATCTGTCACTGTGGGAACAATGTGTGCACTGAAGAGTCCTTCGTTTCTGCCTCAAGGAAATAAAACAGAGACACAAATCCCTTGTTTGCTTCAGGCAGCTCTCTGCAGCCACCATCTTCAGCCATTAACACTCAAGAGAACATTAATAAACTGCAGTGCTGGCAAATGAGGGTAAAAATAATGTGTAAGACGTGCAAGAAGGAAATGATCCCGGGCCTGCTGTGGTAAAGAAAGTCTTCCCAGTTGCTCCACTGGGCTTTGGATCACCCTGGATTACAGCACTGTCTGCATTTAGTGCAGGAGGTTGTGCACATTATGGGACACCTCAATATTAATGAAGCTTTACAAACTGACAGATTAACGTAATTCCACAAAAGAAAACTCTCTAAAAGTCAGGATTTTTTGTTACTTGAAGCTGCCTTTTGCAGTGTTGTCCCAGTGCTCTCTTGGTGTCCTACTCTCTATGGTCTTCAAAAGAGTCCTGAAAAAAAAAGCTGAAAAGTTTATAAAATTTGGTTGGTTTGTTTGGAAGTGGTTGGGGTTTTTTTGTGTTTTCAAAATCACCAATTATTCCAGTAGCTTGCTATATTGAGCTTGAAGGAAAAACAATTTCCTGAAATTCAGCAAAGCAAAACGTTCTTTAACAGGTCATTCAAAGCTTTAAATCAAGGTAAGCAAGGCAGATACACTTAGAGTGAATGCACATAATGCCCAGTTTAAAGGACCTGCTTCATTCGGTGTTTCTAGTGTTTCACCACCCTCACAGTGAAGAATTTCTTCCTAATATCTAACCTAAATTTCCCCCCTTTCAATTTGTACCCATTACTCCTTGTCTTATCCCTACAAATTCTAATTTCTTGTCCTTTCACTACAGCTTCAATATCCTCATTACTGGCACCAAAACAACTTGAAGTTTTAGGGAATTTGTGAAATGGGACTCTGGGTAGATATGCAAATTTAATTTCTACCCAATCCAGAGCACTCCCCTCACTGAGGTATTTAGGTTTCATACTCATCCTTGCCTCTCCCCGTCCCCAAAACCCATGTCTGTACCGAGTAATATCCAAGAGAGAAAGAAAGGAATCCCTGTATCTTATTGTGGGAATATCTCATTGCCCCCAACTCCAGCCGAAGAGTAAAGACATTTTTTAGACATGGCATCTGACTGTCACTCTCCATTAGAAGTGGAGGTGCTGGGGAAGGAAAGCATGGGAATTGTGTTGTTATAATTGAGCCCTGAAGACAAATGTCAGGAATGAGGACTAATTAGAAGTGGAAAAGACTTACAACGTCACTGTACAAAGGAAGTGCACTCCCACCAGCTCTCGTTTACAGCACCACACTGGCCATAATGCAGTTTGTAGTGGGTCCAATTTTCTTCTTTCTCCAGGCAAACATTTTCTTCAGCTCTCCCCTGAAGCTGTCGTGGAGCCAGGCATAGAGGAAGGCGTTGGTACAAGCAGACATCATCGCAAACCAGTGGCACAGCAGCTGGATGAAGTTGAAGTACTGCTTGTCGATCAAGCTGATGTCTATGTCCTTTATCACGTTGAAGATGTGCAGGGGCAGCCAGCAGACTCCAAAGGCTGCCACCACCAAGACCAGCAGGCGAAAAGTCTTTCTCCTGCGTGCACGGTCCCACTCGGCCTGGCCCTGGGTGACGTTGCCTGGCACCACGCGGTTCTTCAGCTTGACAGAGATCCTCAGGTAGGACAGGGAGATGACAGCCAGAGGCAAGACGTAGGTGATGATGAGGGTGCTGTAGGCGTAAGCCAGGCGGTCTCTTTTCATGTGGAACCAGAACTCCTCGCAGATGGAGAAGTCCAGCTCCGGGAACTCGGCGTGGTAGGTGTGGACCAGGGCCGGGGCAGCCAAGGTGCAGCTGAGCAGCCAGATGGCAGCCAGGATGTAAGCACAGAGGGGGATGGTGAGCCTCCTGCGGAAGGGGTACACCGTGGCACAGTACCTGTCCACGGCTATGACGGTCAGGGTGAACACCGACACGAACACCGTCACGGGCTGCATCAGGAACACGAAGTAGCACATGAAGCGCCCGTACACCCACCCCCGGGGCTCGAAGGCGTACGCCAGGGTCAGGGGCACGCAGGTGGCGCACATCAGCATGTCCGAGAAAGCCAGGTTGCCCACGAGGAAGTTGGTGACGTTGTGCATCTTTTTTGTCTTGCAGATAACGTAAATGAGGAGGTAATTCCCGATGACACCGATGAAAACCACCAGGGAGTAGCAGGGGATGATCAGTGGCTTGAAGGACTGAACAAACTGGAGACCCGAGAATAAATTGCTGGCGTTGCTGTGAATGGCAGAGAGGAAGCTTTGGGAGGTTAAATTGTCCGAATTCATCGTTTTCCTCCTTTTGTTGTCTGCCGTCAGCTGAGTGAAGTAGTTACCGCTGCACTGCTCCCTCACTCAATCAGGGGGATAATGAATGGATTACTGGCTGTCCAGAGGTTACCACATGGATAGTAAACAAGCATCCGTGAAAGCAAAAGGTGAAGTTGTAATCCTCGAGAGGCAGCTCTCAGCAATTCCTAGGAAAAATCAAATACAGCCAATTTCCATTAAAGTCCTCCTGTATTTACCATCAAATCCAGGTTTTGACAGCATGCCACTTAATAAACATTTAATGCATGAGTACTTACTGCTGTGGGGTTTTAATCCCATATGGTTTTCCTGTGGATGCCAAGAAGTGCCCTAGATGTGTGTGTGCTGCAAATCCAGGAGCGTGTGTGTGTGTGAGAGAGAGAGAGAGAGAATACAGGAGTGAGAAAGAGGGAGATGCGCATTTACAAGCTAAGTGCAGCTCAGTGTTTTTAAACAGTCTTACTACCAGGTCAGGACAGATTTGTGCACAAGCTTTGATCCCTATTGGCTGCCCTGGGTATTGCGTTGCTCTCTGCGTGTTCCTTGCTGATAGTAATTAGTTCTAGAATATCCTTTCAAAAATTCCCTTCTCCTTCCAGTGCATCTATAATTGCCCCTCGCAGCTAAAAAATCAATTTACATTCATTAGCATGAGCCTTCACAGCATCTAATCCCAGATTCACTTTGCCACAGCCGCCAGAGTGCCCAAAAAAAGCTACCTGTGAATTTGCTGCTATGATGTGACTGTGAAAGAGAATTTTAATGATATGCTGATGGCAAATAAATGTTTATGCCACTAGAGGGTCTCAGCTATATACCTGGTGAATGGAGTTAGGCTTAGAAATGTGCATTTAGCATGTAGCACAAAGGAACTTATTTTATTTACATTTATTTTCCAGTGGTTTGCTCACCCACTGTGACTATTTTCAGTAGGATTTACACACCTTTAAAAGTAAAAAAAAAAAAACATATGTGAGCATCTGAAAGGAAACACTGGTATCCAAACAGATTAGCTGTTTACCTGCCACAAACTACAGAATACTGCTTCTAATATTGCAGCTACCCAAAAGTATTTGAGGTGTTTCTTTATTCCTGCAGCAGATTTTCTAACCTTTTCTGTACCTGACAACAAGCACTAACTGGTCTGTAAATCCATCTGTACTTGTTTTGCTTGGTTCAGACTTTAGAAAGTGAAAAATCACCCACCCAGCTCTTGCCTGTTGCTCTAACTCTCCCTTAACTCTTCTCCATCTCAATCTGGCACCAATACCTCAGCTGTTGAAAAAAACAATGAAAATCCACAACATCCATTTGTACCAGCTGGGGAAACTAAAAAATAAATGGAGCAGCCCAACTTGTGAATACTTCAGAGCAGACAACATTGCTAGGTTTTGCAAGGTACCAGGGCATTTAGACACAATTTTCAGTGACCTTTTATGTCCTAATCTGTTGGACTAAGGAAATATTAACCCATTATTTTCTATGAGACTCTGGGCAGAACCGTATCCTTCTTTGGATTTGATGTAATTTGACATACATCAGAATTTACCACGGATTAAATTTCTGTCCTACTCCTTTCCCTAATCCTAAAGCAGAAGCAATCTGGTGCAGCCCTTGCTCAGACTGGAGCCACTCTGCTTGTGATGGATGGGCATTTCAAACATGGCAAGAACTGGCTCTGTGTGCTTTATTCAGGGTTAGATTGTGCTATGGACTGTAATTCCAGCCTGAGGGGACAACAGGCATGTGGCCACACTGCTCACGAGTGCCATCCTTCATTTCATGCCTACAGTGACCCACCCATGACCCAGACTGAAAATGGGACATTACAGCTCATTTCAGAGTCCAATCTCCCCCACCTGAGCTGGATGGGACCCAAGGGAATATGGCACCTATTCATGTCTGCATCCCCAAATCCAGAACAGGAGAGAGACCTGAGGGGGGAGGCTGCAAAGAGGCAAGGAAAAAGGGGATTCCTACTGCTGTCATCACCCAGTGCAACCATGGCACTTGCTGATAAGCAGCATGATGCAAAAGGAATTCCCCAAACCCATAGATGCAATTGTTTCACCTAATGTCAGAGAAAAACATGGCCTGATTTAAAGTAGGATCACAGTAGGCTTTGGGCATGGTCTCCAGTATAAGCCAAAAGACAGAGAAAAATGAAGGGGGGGCAAATGCAAATGGTCTTCATGCTGCCACATCCTGCTGGAACTGCAAGGCTCATGCCAGGAAAGAAGCCTCACAAAAATATCATTGCATATGTAGTAATGGAAAATTTCATTTTTAACTAAGTGATTTTTTCTGCTTCATTCCCAGAGAGCTGCAGAGTAGATCCAATAAATATCCTCATGGCATTCCCATGAAAAAAAGGTTTATACTTCGCTATGTGAGAATAAAAATGAAACACAGCATCTTCTAAAGAAGCCTTTGAGGTCACCTTAATGCTCAGGTCCCAAAAAACCTGTAACTAACCTTAGAGGTCCTTTTATTTCAAGATGTAGTGGCAAATCTTTCTGCAATTTCTCTTACCTTTAAATGCCCTTTTTTCACCTCTGAAACCAGCAACCAGCACACCTTCTGTTTGTAGGTTCCCACCTATTTCTGTCAGTGATTTTCTGTTTGTTTTGGCTTCAGGCAGAAAATTTCTTCAGTTCAGCTGTATTCTACAGCCAAGATCTGGAAAGACAATATTTAATAGAATTGAATAGAAAAGGTAGTCCAGCAATTTAGCCCAAAGAAATCCTCTTTTCTCCTTTTAAAACTGCAAATATTAATCTTGCTTAGAATTTCCTGGGCTATCTGACAGAGTCCCTCCTGGACTGACTGTAAATCTACTTCACACAGAGAATTTTCTCAGTAAAGGAGAAAAGGTCACAGGAACTGCATTCCTGTCGTGTTAGAACTGTTTTTATGTTCCAAGTGTGTGAGGGTGTCACACATAGGAACGATGATCAGTGCTCAGCTGAAACCCTGGTCTGCCCTGAGCCCATGGAGAATGTTGTCTCCGGAGCCAGACCAACACTCCCCACAAATGTTTCCTGGCTGGGCTTTCATAATCCCTTATGTTCCTGTCCAACCCTGCACAGACACTCTGAGTACAAACACTGTAAGATGTTTTCAGGCTTTACAGACCAAAACATCTTCTTGTCTCATTAGTCCCACAGTTTCAGGTCTTACTTTTCTATGTTCCTTTCTATTTTTTTTTATTTTTTTTTTATAAACAGGACTTCTTTTGCATCACAGAACTCCTTTAAAAATTCTTTCACATCCTTCCATGAATGTTCTGTGCAGAACAGATCAGGCAGCTCTTGTAAGAGGCTGCAACAAAAATAGATGCTTTGCCTATTTTGAATGATGTAAATATGAGGGTTCCTTCAGCAAATTACTCTTTTGACCAGCCAGGGAACAAGATTTTATTTCCCACAATAATTTCATGTCGGGTCATCCTGTCCCTCCCTCATTTACTCATACAAATGCAGCCTGTCTGCCCCTGCTGTGGACTGAAACAGCACAGTTTCTAAACTCCAAGAACCACGTTTACAAATAAGGGTTTGGGTGTTTTGGTTGGCTGGGAGTTCTTCCCCTGTTGCTGCTGCTGCTTTTCTCAAATTCAAGGTACCAAACTTTGATAAAGACAGGGTTCAGTTTAAAATAATTCACTTTTTAGCTGAAGAGGATCTTAACAACTTGAAGGAAGGGGATGTTTGAATTTAAGTCAAAACTTGCTTAAGGTTGCACACTAAATATAGAACAGGGGCTCTACATATGCACAGAATTCTTTGCCTACTGGGGAAAGTGACAGCAGAAAAGTGAGTTGGTTCCTCAGATGGCAAAGATCATGTGCTGAAATAAAGATAACAGCATAAAAACTGAGGGGGAAATACAAGTGATTCCCTGGGAATGAAGGTGCCAGGTCACAATTAAACAGTGAAACTTTGAAAGCCTGAGGGGGAATGGGAGGAAAAACTTGTCATAAAAGACAGGATCAAGGTCACCTAATAATGAGAATTTTTACTGTGTCTTAGGATGAAGTAAATTTTGCTGCAGGTCTGTACAATGAAGCAGGCAGTGCACTGGAAAGTGGAAGGAAAAGAAAATCTACTACTTTGTGACAGATTCCAGGGTGAATTTGCCTCTACTTTGTTACAATCTCTGGACAATTTTCTTGCTATAACTGTCTATTCACCAGAGCAGAATTGCACTGTATTCTTTAAAAACACTAGGGAGAGTGGTAAACTCCAGGGCAGGTAAAGATGTGCTTAAGCAAAGGAACAATATTAATGAAAGAACAAATTCACCATGGGCAAATTTAGAGCAGAAAGTAGAACACTTCTAAGCAGGAGGGCCAAAAATTGCCCCTTAGAAGTGCTTGCTTTTGGAACAATCATTGTATTAGGGGGGATAAACCCCCTGCTTTTTTACAGAAATCTTGATCCACTTATGACATGCATGTGGCCTGATTTCTTGCATGGGGCTGGAGCTTCAGGAGGCCCCTTTCTATCCTTCATCAACACAGACTTCGGGCTGCACTCACCCCTACTTGAAAATAACTTCACTAGCACATTTTTCAACAGTATTCCCATTGATAACGTTCAAAAGATAGAATTAAAATGTATTTACACTCACACCCACACACATGGGTACAGCTCAGAACAAGTCCTAAGACATTTCTAGTGCTCTTTGTCCTTCTTTGATGGGAAGATTTTTGCACTGGTGCCTGTGAAGATCAACTAGCACAGCACTTGAATATTTGCCCGATGAACTTTCCCTGTTGCTGATCTTGGCACCTGCTCAGAGCAGCTGATTTACAAAGCAGGGAGAAAGGTGGGGGGGCACAGTTACTCTGTAAGAACAGTTCAGCCACAAGGCATTCAGTCAGTACAATCACTGATCCTTTTTTCTCTGACCTGCCTTCCTAAAAAAAATGCTGCCTGGAGACTTGGTAAAACCGGGCTTGATTGCCCCACGTCACCACCCCCTTAAGATTTTCTTTGCCAGGTAAATCCACGCAGGAAATAATGACCAAGAAAGGAGATGACCTGATTTTTTTTTTTTAAGTTTTGGTGTGCTAAAGAAGAATTCTGCTGAAGAATAGAGTCTGGCTAACAAGTCTGACCATCTCTGAGTTGTCTGGACAGACATCAATAGAATTTCAGATCTCTGAAACACAGATCTCTGAAATGGGCCTTTCCATGTTACAGTAAGAGAAAGTTGCTGAATTTCGAGTTCCCATAGACAGGATATGTAACACTAGAAAAACAAACCAACCAATCAAACAAACAAACCCATGGGGCAAAACCTTTAGGAATATCTAAGCTAGAGGTTTCCTTCTTCATTTCTAACTGGGTTTTCAGGCAATAATGCTGACACATCCTGGTAAAGTGCGCTTACTTTTTTTTTTTTATAACTCAGTCAGGACTAACCTGGGAAAAGTTATCTGGATGTCCCTGATTCAAAGGCTGTTACAAGGAAAGACAAACACAGAAAAGTATGAAGGCAGATTTCCATACCCACCAGATCCAACACTTCCTACTGCTCTGGAAAAACTGGCATTTCTCCTGCATTCCCGAGCCCCGAAGGGATGCAGAGAGCAGTGCCGGTCCCTGCCCCGGGCCAGCACCGACTGTGGGAATTGTCTGCCAGGGAGATCTGCGGATGGAACGCTGAGCCCTGGAGCAGCCGGGTGCTGGAAGCGATCCCTGGAGCTTGAACAGGGAACTCGGGCACTCCGGGTGTTGGAAGGGATCCCTGGAGCTTGAACAGGGAACTCGGGCACTCCGGGCACTGGAAGCGATCCCTGCAGTGGGAACAGGGAACTCGGGCACTGGAAGCGATCCCTGGAGCAGGAACAGGGAACTCGGGCACTGGAAGGGATCCCTGCAGAGGGAACAGGGAACTCGGGCACTCCGGGCACTGGAAGGGATCCCTGCAGCGGGAACAAGGAACTCGGGCACTCCGGGCACTGGGAGGGATCCCTGCAGAGGGAACAGGGAACTCGGGCACTCCGGGCACTGGAAGGGATCCCTGCAGCAGGAACAGGGAACTCGGGCACTCCGGGTGTTGGAAGCGATCCCTGGAGCAGGAACAGGGAACTCGGGCACTCCGGGCACTGAGAGGGATCCCTGCAGCGGGAACAAGGAACTCGGGCACTCCGGGCACTGGAAGCGATCCCTGCAGAGGGAACAGGGAACTCCGGCACTCCGGGCACTGGAAGGGATCCCTGCAGAGGGAACAGGGAACTCGGGCACTCCGGGCACTGGAAGGGATCCCTGCAGAGGGAACAGGGAACTCGGGCACTCCGGGCACTGGAAGGGATCCCTGCAGAGGGAACAGGGAACTCGGGCACTCCGGGGCAGGGCAGGGCTGCAGGAACATCCACCCGCAGAGGGGTCAGTCTGAGCAGCAGCAGGGAAAGCGCTGCCTGCCCCGTGGCACTTCTCTGGAGCCCCACGGAGAAACACCCAGAGCATCACCAGCAGTGTCCCCTGCCCGCCGTGCCGGGAAGGGCCCTGTGTGTTCCAGCGCTGTCCAGGAGGGAACGGCTCCTCCAGCACCCAGGACAGCGCTGCTGAGCCCCTCGGGGAGCCGCGGACAGCCACAGCCACCCCCGAAAGGCGAGGGCAGGGCAGGCGGAAACCCCGAAAGGCAAGAGCAGGGCAGGCAGAAACCCCGAAAGGCAAGGTAAGGACCCTCAGAAACCCCCCCTGTGCCCTGGGGGCTCCCCCGCCACCCGCACAGCGTTCTGTGCCCACTGAAACCTTCCACATGCGACCCATGAGAAACCAGCAGAGCAGCAGTCATACTGAACCCCGCACCCAGTGGGGGTCTCTCCCCAAGAACTGAAGAAGGAAAAAGCATTTCCTGCCTCCTCCACGCCGTGGGTGAACCACAGTGGGCAGCCAAGCCCCGCACAGCCCCTGGCTCACTTCCCTCTGGTGGCGTGGGGGAGAGAAGCAGAAGAGTAGGAGTGAGAAAACTCGTGGGTTGAGATACAGACAGTTTAATAGCTAAAGCACACACAAACAAGGCAGAGCAAGGAATTCACTCACCCCTTCCCCTGGGAGGTGAGTGTTCATCCATGTCCAAGGAAATAGGGCTCCATCACGTGCCACAGCCACCTGGGAGGGCAAACACCATCCCCTCAAAATCCACCCCTTAATTGTTCCCCCAGCTTTATATGCTGAGCACGACACTGTATGATAGGGAATACCCCTGTGGTCACTTGGGTTCAGCTGTGCCCCCCCAAACTCCTTGTGCACCCCCAAGCTCCTGACTGGTGGGGTGAGGAGCAGAAAAGCTCTTGACTGTGTGTGAGCCCTGCTTACAGTACTTAAACATCCATCCCTTTGTTATCAACACCTTTCCAGCTCAAATCCAAAGCACAGCCTCACACCAGCTACTGTGAAGAAAACGAGCTCTACCCCAGCCAAACCCAGCACTCTGCATTATCCCAAAGTGCCCCCTACCCTGGTGATGGGAAAAGGGCAGAAGAGAGCAAAGCCACCCAATGTCCTGCAGCCACCACACTGCCACAAGAAAACTTGCTGTTTTCATGGAACAGTGGGTTCATTTAATACTTGTCAAACAAAAAGGGGAAAAAAAAAACAAAAACAAAAAAAAACCAAAAAAAAAAAACCAAAAAAAAAAAAAAAAACCAAAAAAAAACAGAGGACCAACATCATCCCAGCTGCTCTTAGCTGTTTATATAAAGTAATAAAATCCAACTTCTATTTAATTAACTATCCCGCTAACAACAATCTGCCCTGGAGCTTTGAAAGCTCTTAATACTAAAGGTTTTTTTCTGGAGGACTGTCATCTAGTTTGATTATAGTTTGCATAATAACATTATGTAGAGATAAGAACACTATTTGGAATTGAGTTGTTCTGCTCTCTCATGCAAATTCATGTTTGAAAAAAAAAAGAGTAAGAGATATTGTACTTTAATAACCTACACCATCAGAATAAAACCTAACTGAACTTCTAATGAAGCCTTCTGTATGTCTTCAGCACATTTGTGCTAAGAATAAGGAAGTGACATTTTAAAGAAGAAAATAAAACATTTGATAGCATATTCACAGCCAAGCTTATTTATGCTCTCCTCTCCTTCCAACTGTGCAGATCTATATTTGCTCTCAGGTCTCCTGTCTCACTCTGTCTGTAGGTGCATCCATCCCTTATAACCATGATTCAACTTCTGGCTTTATTCTCTCTCACTGTCTCAATTCCTCTTCCACTGCAGAATTTGGCTGCTTACCTTTTTCTGCTTCACAGTCTCACTCACAAGAGCCATTAAAGGCATCTGCTGTCGGATGAGCAAAATATAGAGCCAAAAATGCTGAAGGTGGAAGATATTAGAGGAACATAGAAGGTGAATGAACATTTCATGATGACTCCTACTGCCATGACTTACCCACACACACCACTTCTGCTGTTTGTTCTTTCATGTTATTTTGATATCTTGCAGCACTGGTTATGAATGCCAATACTCCTCACTGAAGACTCTGTTACTGTGAGAATCAATGTGAATTTTGTTACAGATTTCAACACTGCCCAGTTTCTCCTCTGCCCTTTTCTTTAACATATTTCCTTAAGCAAGAGCTTCTCTCCAGCTCTGTTGCCTTTCCCCCAACCTTTTATCTGACACGAGAAGTTTGAAACCACAAAGACCATCGGATTTCCTCTACTGTGATCCCTTCTGGCTCACCCCTTTCAGCCCTTCCTTTGGATGCTGTGCCTCTGTTTAACATTTCTCAGCAGGCAGGAACTCAGCCCCATCTGCAGAGCCCCTCAGCTCGTGTTATTAACTCCTATCACTCCCCATGGATACCATCCCATTACCTGATTGCTATTAGGTTAAGAGTTCAGTCTCCTGGTAGCTTTCCCCTAACATTCCTTTCTAAGAAGGGTTTTGTGCGTTTTGTGACTGCATCAGTGATGGGAGGACTGCCCTTGTGCATGGGCTCTGTCAGGCTCGTGAGCAGCAGGAAGAGTCACAGCTTAGCTCTAATTTCATGAACAGCCTTGTTTACAGCTGAATGCACTTGCTGAACTCCCACCAATTAGAAGACTTCAACATGCAATTTCTACAATAGATACCTGTCCCACAATTTACTCGTTTTTTCCACAGATGTTTTTATTCTAGGGAACAAGTCTGGTTTACTTTGCATGGTTTCTGAGTGCCTGTTGTCTGTGGTCAGTCATCTCTGGGCTGGATGGTGAACTGCAGCAAAAGATGGTCCCATTTCTGCTGCTCCCCTGTGGTGGCTGCTCTTCTCTGAGACATGCCACTTGCTTTTTTTCTTGTTGAAACAGCAGATTCTTTCCTCCTTTCTAGGTGATTAATGCCAACTCAACCTCCAGCACAGTGCCTAGTGCTTCATTAAACAAGTGACCTCCAGCATTTTATGAGTGTTGATCCCCTGCTCAACAACTAAAGCATGTGGGATCCTTAACCTGGAAGGTCTTTTTTTTTTTTTTACTAAAACTTTTCAGTTAAGCACTGCAATGTCAAAATAACTCACGGCCCCAGAGCAGCACTTTCTGATTCTGTATAATACAGAACTGGCTGAAATCTGCCTGGTCCAGCACGTCCTAGATGTTTACAAGTGATGTCATTCTTACTTCACTTGACACGTGTTTTGTTCCATCACTGCAACAAAATAAGTCTTTCCTGCCAGGAAACAGAAGTGGTGTCTCAGATGTTTCATTAATAGTGGTAGTGAATCATGAGAACCACATTCTAATTAGGGCAAAATAAAAAAGGCCCACAGAAGTGAGCAGATCTCTGCCACATGAGGCTCATTTATTATCTCACCCTGTTGCTGTAGCAGCTCTCCAGGTGTTCAGACAGACTTGCAGTCGAGCAAGGCAAGGCCTGCCCAAACAGAGGACAACTTAATCACTGCAAAAGTAACAAGCCCACAAGCTCACATCATTTTATGTACGATAATGAGCAACTCTTTGTGACACCAAGCAAAGATCGGTGCCATCTCCACTCTAGGGAGGACAAAACTGAGGCTGGACAATTTTTACCCTGCAGCAGGACAGGTATTACTGCTAGAATTGACAAGGGACTCTGGATCTCCTGATATCCTGTGTAGGCAAACCACCTTTCCCTATTACTATCTGAGGTGTCATCACTGCAGAAGAACAGTAATTTCTAATTAACCATTCTCCCCTTCCCTTATTTCTTTTTCAACATTTTAAAGCCTAGATTTAAATCAATATACAGAGCCCAGGCAACAAAGTCCTCCAAAGCCTTTTGTGAAGATGCCCACAATATTGTACTTTCAAAAAGGCCAGAACTCTATTCTATGTCACTAATGGTTCCTATTTTTGTTCTAGTAGGAGTAAGAGCTTTTAAGCCTGGTTAGATTTTTACTTAGCAAAAACATTATGCAACATTCTTTCTAATAAAAAATGGAGTAGAAAAAAAACCCAGTAAATTCTTACCTCTGAATTACTCTCTCTGAGCAATGCAATAGTGTATTTACAGTCATGAACCAAATCTCATTGTTTTGAATAGCTTGAAGAGAAGTGGTGTATCTGAAAAACAGAAAAGAAAGCATTGTTGGTTGTGGGTAACTACACAAGATGTATATTTAGAAGTTCAGAAGGACTGGAGTAGCTGTATTTATTTAAGCTTTGTTGTTGTTGTTGTTGTTGTTCCCACTGAGCATTTTAATTAAAAAATACACATGAGAGCTTCTAAAATGTTCAGAAAAATATGCCATCAAAGGGTATTTTTTTTTTTAAATTCTACTGAATCCTGAAGTGACAGCAGCAGCTTGTGCCGTGTTGCCTGGAGTGAAATAGCTCGACAGGCTGTGGGATGACAGTGCCATTGACTGTGGGATGACAGTGCCATTGACATCCAGGTCTCTTTGCAAGGCTGGGGGTGACAACCTTCAAAGCAGAGCTGAAGGGCTGCTCTGCCATTCCCTTCTGCTGCCCCACCACTGTGATCCACAGGAACACAGAGGGAGTGGGACAGTCCTGCCAGCTGTTTTTAGGGTGCAGACCTCATCTTTCAGGGCGGAATTTCTGAAGTCTCACCCTTTGTTCTACCCTATAATGAAAAGTAAAAGCTCTGGCATTACCCACAGACCATTTTTTCTGCAGTTCCTCTGACGCACATGTTACCCCACAAAGCAGTGGGAAGTCAACAGCTACTCCTCATTTGTGTCCTTGGGAAAATGGAGCTACCCTGGGTCTGCAGTCTGAGTACCTGGGGTCTCTCCCTGGATCAGTGACTACTGCATCTCAGAGTCAAGCTCCTGTTCTAATCCGAAAACTCCATCTCTGCCATCAGTGCAATGACATGGGATGATGAAAATCCCCCCCTGCACTCTGGTTTGAAATGCTCAAGGCTATAATTCCCCTTCACATGACCTCTGAACCAAACCCACACAGCCCTGGGTTCACACCTCGCTTCATGATGGGAAGGTTTAACAGATTGTGATGAAGCCTCAATAGCTGAAAGCAAGACAAAGGCATCTTTTAATCGTCAAATTAGCTGGAGGGAAGAGCTGGAACTGCTTTCAGTCAGGAAATAAGGGGAAATCATTAAAGGAAATCATCCCCTTTTCTTTCTCCAAGTAATTAGAAGAACCATCTGTATGTTCATTTCACCACAGTTAAGGGTGTGGATTAGCATTTCAGAGAGATTTGAGTTCAACCAGCGATACTTTGATGTGCTCACGTGAATGATGCTAAAATTTCTAAGGCTCTCAATGTTATCCAAGTTGAAAAGGGCACACATGTCACTTTCCAGTCACTCTTGGTAAATGACTGTTCAGCAGAGCCAAATTTACATTCGGAGAACTTGCCTTTTATCTCCAAGAGAATATTTATAAAATAATATGCTCCCATTAAAATAAATACAGTGTTTACATAATGCCCAGCTGTAACCCCGTGGATCTGTACTGCTGGACTGTGCAGCACACACTGCCATAATGAAATCAAAATTGTACAAAAGGCTGATGAAATATCCAGATATAAATAAACCTTTTAGTTAAGACTGCTTTTACTCTGTGGGGAAAAATAACCTCTCAAATATTTATCCTGTGATTTACAAGGGTGTAACAAAATTTCAGGCACAGAGTCATAAATAACCAAAGCACACTGAGAAGTGAAAATTAAAAAGTTCTACAGCCTTAGTTTCACATACATAAAACAACAATCTCCAGTGTGGGGCCACCTCTGGTTAATCTGGAAACAAATTTTTCCCACTGTGAGTTCTCTGGGTACTATAGAAATCTGCATTTGACCTGAGGCAGAATGGAAATTATAAGATAATATAATAGACCCTACAGACCTCACAGATAAAAGATTAGATCATTCAATACAGACCTCTCCATGATTGGAACTAACTCATATGGGTAAGTGAAGCTGAATCCAATTTCCCGAGATCCTTTGTGACTGAATGTACTCGTTCAGGTCATTACACAAAGTTCTGTCCATTTATTTACCAATAAGTTATAAACTCCAACTCCAGCAAGGCTAGAATGGCCATGAACACAAGGCTGTCCTCATCACCCCCCACTATAACTAATCACTTATAAATCGAAATAAAAATTCATTTCTCTGGAAAAAGAGCTTTGAGAAATGGCCACAGCTTCCAATTTCCCAGCCACATGATGAAATCAGCATCTTTTCCCTTGAAACAACATGAAATTCCCCAGGAAAACCACAACACACTGGAGCTGGGCATGGCAAACCACTGACAGCTCTCAGTTCTTACAGACCCCTCTGCTCAGCCAAGCCGGAACCATTGGAGTCTGGAATGGGATTCTCCTTGGTCCAATTTCCAGGACACTTTAATGACATTGTTTTGCTCAGGGAATTGGAAAAGCAAAACAAAAATTTACAAAGAGAGAAGGTACAAAATAGAGGCCCCAAAAAAATTGAATCTGATTTATGAATTTGTCCTTTTTCACCACCCCTGGACAAGCTTTGCAGTGAACCTGAGCTCCTCCAGTTTGCAGGTTCAGTCTTCAAAACACACTCTAAGGAGGAAAATTGCCACTCAATCTGCAAATGAGGAACCAAAACATGAAGTATCTAAGAACTTTCTCAACAGGAGAAAGAAATAATACTGAAGAGAGAGCTCTTAAACTCCCATTACTAACCTCTGCAATAATTTTGTTTCACAAATGAAAACAGAACAAAGAGGATGTTTGTCCAAATGGCAGCAGTTAAAAAAAATGAAGAATGATGAGGGAGGAAAGAAGTAATTTATTTTTCTGAATTAATTTTGCAAAAGAGCTAATGCCATAGTGTCATCTCACCACCATGTCCAGGAGTCTTGTTCTTGAGCTCCACAGACCAAGGATTTTACCAAGACAATATTAAAATGATGTGGCTAATGAGCTCTATTGATTAATTCAATTTAAATTAAATGGCATGCTGTGGCATCTCAACCTGATTGAATTTGGACACACACACCTATCCAAAAAGAAATGATGGCCTGTAATGCCTCTCAGCATTCAGGATTTATAACAAGAGAGTTTCCTGCTAAAATAGATCTCAGTTAATACAGTATGATACTCTGTGCCAGAGGTGGGTGTTCACAAGGACTGAGTTTAGTCCCCTGAGATACACCTCCCTGGGGTCTGTCAACATGAGACTGATGAAAGGCAAGCTAAATTCATCTGTTGAGTGGTTTGGAAACTAAATTTATCAGTCCCTTTTCAAATGGCACCAAGTAGTCTGTCCTTGGTTTCACACTTTCAGAGCCTGCATGCCCATCTGTGAGAAGCTGAGAGTTTTTTGTCACTGCTCGTTTTTTTGCAGTTCTGTTAAACCTAATTGATTTAAGAGCTGTTAATATGTCTCAGGATTACATTCTCTGATTAACACCCTTGATTAGATTACTCAGACACCCTTTAACTCACTTTTTAATATATAGCATATACCTTCAACATCAAAAGGGCCTAGAAGGTCAGACCTGAATGAGCAGAGTAAAATAATTTAGTATGGCCACAGTGCTTGCCCACACAAAACACCCCATTACCAGGGGAGCAGCTTCCCTTCTGTCCCATTTCTCTCTGAAGTTAATGCTGCTTGACTACAATGAATCACAGCAGACAGTGTCCCATTATCAGAACAGCAAAAGTAGTCTATAATTCATAACAAAGCAATTTTTAAGCCACTCAAAATGCTTTTTGCACTTGGAGTTACTCTTTTTTTTTTTTTTTCCCTGCCGTGTACAGCAGGAGTTGCCTCTCTCCAGTCCAGCAGCTTGGTTGCTACACAAACCTATTTCATCTCACTGAAATGACACTGCTGGAAGGGACCAAGATGCTGCAAGAGCTGTGAGGAAGGAGCAAGACAGCAAAGAGAGCAGAGGAGCTGTGACCAGCTGAAAAACACAATTCACATGGCTGGGGCCTAGAGGAGACATTCACATACCTTGGCTCATCTGTTAAAGGTGAGACAGAAACAAAGCTCTGAGAGCCTGGAATGCAAAGGCTGGGATGTCTGCACATCCTTGTCATGGCAAAAGGCACATCCCAGCTGCTGGAGCAGTTTATGTGCATCAGGTTATCGAGTGTCAAACACCCTGCCCAGAAAGTGAAGACACAGCTCCAGGAGGCTCAGTGGGGCACTTAAAAACCCCATAAAACCACCAACTGGAAAGGACTTGCTGGCTCTGGGAATATCTCCTAGGAGAGCTGACATTAGGGATGGAGCTCAAAAAGGAAGATGAAGAACCAGCTCTGTTGTGCAAGCCATTTGTTAACCAGATGTTTCCCAGGTTTTCTAATCCCAAAATAACATAATCTGTCACAGGAACCTTCTCCCACTCCCACACATGCACTGTGCTATCACAGCTGGTAAACTTTACAAGTCAATAAAGGTTTGGTGTTGAAAGCTTGGTCTTTCTGCCTAAAATTATGATGGCTAATTATTTTATACAGATGTTATATACGTGTACCCAATTATCTACCAAATATCCACATATTTTGAAAAGGGGAAAAAAAAATACAAGTGACTAAAAAAATAAGTGACATGGGAAATTTTGGGCAGCCATGAGGCACAGTGACGAGTGAAAAAAGGTGTGTGAGAAGGAGCAGGAAGAATCATGTTAGTGGAATATATAAACTATTATTTATGTGCTATATATAAAGCATGAATCATTCATGTTCTCAGTACTTTCACAGTTTGAGCTCAAGCCTCACAAGGGGTATGATTCAGGTATATAAATGAGACCTGAAAGATTTTAATACGGAAGGACAGAAATAGTCCCATGTCAGGAGGATGAAGGGGCAAATTGGGATTATCATACGAGGTGCAGCAGTGACAAGCCAACACTGACCAAACCTTCCTGCTGATTCCCTCTGAACAGTAGTTGTGACTTTTTGAGTCACGAGCTAAGTTTGTGATTCAATTCATTTAATTTGTGTAACAGAGGAATCACAGCAGAAGGTTAATGTGTCTACTCCAGCATCCTGTCTAGGGTGGTGCCTCAAGGGAGAAGCAGGGAAAGACAAACAGTCTATACTGATGCCTTCCTGTGACAGCCTCCCAGAAAAGAACACTTCAGGCTCCTTGAAGCCAATGCTTTAATCCAGAGAGACTTGTTCCGTGCCTTTTCTTCCATAGATTCGTCTGTTTTCTGATTTCCATTCATCCATATCCAAACCAAACCACCAAAAACCTGCTACATTTTAACTGTGCAGCTGTGGGTGTTTATCCTACTGCCTGTTTGATAACTTTGTGGATTGCTTCCCAGTTTCTGCTTCCTCAGATTCTACCACATAGTTTGCTTGCTACAGTCAACCCATAAAGTTATCAATCAGGCAACAGAACTAAAACCCAAAGCCACACAATTAAAATGTGGAACTTTTTTTGCAAGCATGCTGTCTAGATTTCTGATTTCTTTAAACTACAGAACCAGCCAAAAAAAAAAATTACAATTCTGGAGTACTGTTAAAGACACAGAACTTTGAAACAGGAGAGTAGAGAGCCTACAGTACCTGCACTTCTGCATAATTAGAAAAAAATACTGTTGGGATGTTGCCACAAAAAGTGATCAACATGGTAGATGTTACATGAAACAGAGAGATCTAATTTTTACATTTTAACAAGTTTTTGTTCTCCATCCCTTCCTCAGCAATTTTCCTGCCGTCATTAGTTAATTAGTTCTGCCTGAAGCACTGAGCTTGTGAAAAGCTTAAGAAAAAAGAGAAAAATCAGTAAATTGAAGCTTTGATCGCTCATTTTAACCTACAAACCTTTCCTTTTCTTCCCTTGGAAAACTCCTGCTACAGCTTCCCACAGGAGAGTCAAGCACTGTCGCTGGGGTCCTTTCTGGTGAACTTCTTGTAAGCCCCTTCAGATTCATATTGCTGTAGAGAGTTCTCCAGAGGAGCTGAATAAACACATTAATCAGTCAGTCAGAGCTTCTCCAAATCATTAAACATCTCTAACCAGACACCAAAGATGTGAATAAATTCAGCATTTTTGACTTGTAATTTCACTCCCTCCAAAAAAAAAAAAAAAAAAAAAAAAAACCACCAAAACATGGTGTTGAGCTGGACAGTTATTCACCAGAGTCAGCACTGCAATAAGTTACCACAAATCTCATCCAAAAACAAATAGAGTGTTTTCTCCTGCATACAGCCATCACTTCTCATTTGTCCTCCAGTAACTTTATTAAGTCATCGTTTAATAATTAAGAGTATCTTGCGTCTATTATTCATCTTAATAAGATCGGCAGCTGAATCTCAGATGAAAAGGGGCTTCATATTTTCGAAAACTCCAGGCAGATGAACTGGAAACAGTATTGATTTCATTTGCATGGCTAGTGATAATAGCTATAAAAGCTACTGGAGGGAAATACAAAGTAAGTTTTAAAAAAATGTCTTCCTTCTCCAAGTAATAAACTGCATCATTGACCTTTTTGTTCAAGTGCTATCTACATGAGATTCACACATTTCCCAGCAGAGCCACTGATTTCAAATTAGGCAATTTATTGAAATTTAAACTAATTTGTAATTTAAAACTATTCCTAACAGCATTAGGATTATTTTATTTACTGGATGACTGGAAAGTTAATAATGCAACAACGAATTTCTCAACTCCAACCGTTTCCAGAATAACAATCACACTGCAAAAGCCTGAACACAACTGCCCTAAAATATGTGTCAGAGAAATTCACAGCCCAAGACTGAAGTATATTCTCCAACATCCCTGTTAGGGAGAATCTGTGATTTCAGCCCATTAAAAAATCATCACATTGAGGCCAGTTGAGGAGAGCAGCACTAGGAGTCAGAAATTCCTAAATTGTCCTTGTTCTACCTTGGCTTGAACCTCAAAGGAATAAGGGATATTTCAAAGTGCTTCAGGCACTTACCCTTGCAACTACTGATCACAGAATATTCTGTGCTGAAGTACTACAAGAATAAGGATTTGTTAGTACTCTGAGGATGCAGAGGAGTGAAGACTTTGCTTGTTAAGCTGCACTTCAGGTCCTCTGATAAACCCACCAAAACAGCAGATGACCTTTTAGAAATGTGTGCTTTGCTAAAGGTTACACACCCTGATCTTCCCAGACCTGCCAGTGCAGAGGAATTTCAGGGATTCAGCACTTGAGTTCTGGATCTTTTAAAAATCCCTTTCCAGTTTCAATCCCCTTCCAGCTCATGGCAAGGACAGCCAAGGAGTGCTGGTCACTCCATGACAAGTGTTCAACTTCACAGAGTCATGGACCTGTTTGGGCTGGAAGGAACCTTGAAGCTCATCCAGTTCAAGCCCCCTGCCATGGGCAGGGATGCCACCCACTCCATCAGCTTGCTCAGGGCCCATCCAGCTTGGCATCAAATCCCTCCATCCTGCAGAGCCTCCCAGCTCTGCTCCTGTGCTCAACTCTGTGGAACCTGAAGACTTTTCTTCTTTTGGTATCATGACCATGCCCAGGTCCGAATTTCCAAAAGCCTGTGCTAAGCTAACCAACCAGCATTTGCAATGTCAAATCTACATAGAACTAACAAAGAGTTCAAGGGCTGATTTCCTTCAAAATGCAGAACTTGAAACAGCAGAGCCAGCTGATGGAGCTGCCATTCTCTCCCTGCCTCCTGCTGCCAATTTGCTCCTGCCCCTCAGGTCTGCCACTGGAGGTGCCTGGCAGCTGCATGGTGACCTTGGGGGGGGGGAACTGATCTCGTTTAAAAATAACACTGTGGAAAACAAAATAATTAATAAGCAGGGCTGGTTCACAGGCTGTTCCCAAAGCACCGTGTCTCTGACTCACCACAGGGTCCCAGGGGCTGCAGGTGGAGGGACTGTGACTCTGACACAGTCTCTTGTGCCCTTCTGATAATGGCAGAAAATATGTGGGTGCTGGAAAATAGATTTTAAAAAAAAAAAAAAAAAAGAAAGGATGCCTACAGTCTGGTAAAGATCTACAGAACTGAAATCCAGAAGATTCTATTAACAGCTCACTGATTGCCAGGAAAAGGTAATTTAACCAAATTATTTGCCCCTATTGCCCTCATTTCAGAGTGTCACTGGAGAGACACATTCACATATTTTTAATCCTCTCCCTGTACATATTCGACTGCTGCTCAAGAGACCCAGCTAATTTTTGCTACATCCCACATGCACACATATTTTTCAGTAAGTGGCAGCCAGCTCCACATGACTCATCCTCAGACATTCTCTTCTTGCACAGAGCTCCAACGGGTCCAACGTTCCGGCCATCTCCTAACGAGCAGCTCCACTGTTGGGTCCCCCTGGCGAGTGGCATTGCTGGTTGCCTCAGCCATGCTTGTGGCAATCAGTAATGACAGAGAAAGAGCATTTAATGCCCAATCCCCAGCTGGGAGCACAGCGGTTCTGGCTCTTGGCTGAGCTTATTGCCACACTGCTTGTTTGCCTCTGCTCACAGGGGAAGGCAGCAGCAGATGAGGTCTGTGCTCAAAAGCCAGCACAGCCTCAGTGCAGCCTCTGCCTCTCAGCAGAGATTCAGTGAGGCCATGGCAATATTCCCTACCTGGAAATGTGGTTCCACGTGGCTAAATCACAGTGTGGGTAAACAAAGATGATCTTATGAGCTCCCCAAAGAAAGCAGTCAGCATCATACAGATAATACAGAACTAGTGCATCTCCAGGGAGTGAGTTCTGCCTGGATATGAGACAACTAAGGAACAGAAAATACCTTTGTGTGTGTGTGTGACACTCAACAGTTTCTAATTCTTCTTTCTCCCCCTCTCTTCCAGCTCAACTGCATCCAGAAACAAGTGGAACCTCGAGAAAGGTTTTGCAGACCTTTTTGTCAGGTGACAAATATTTCTTGTTTCTCCAAGGCATTAGCTAGAGCAAGGCTGTTCAGGACAGCAAGTGCCACTTATAATTGCAGTGTGGATAACGAGCCATGTGGAATTACTGTCCTCCCACTGGTACCATGCTGTGCCCAGCACCATCTGAACTCTGCACCCACCTTTATTCAGGCAAAGGTGCCTTCACAGAGGCTGATGGGACAGATCCACAGCTGGCACAGACTCGGTACAGAGCAGATATCAAAGGCCACATAGCACTGTCCCACTGAAAAAGCCCTGTCCTGTGAGCTGGAATTCAGATTTACCAATATACTGCCCTGGACAATCAATAGGAATCTGATAGGGTTTGATCTGATTATCATGATTGCACTGGATGATTTTTGTATACTATCCACATCAGCCTCTCATCACTTTTTTTTTTTTTTAAGCCCTGGCTGCCCTGTACAACAATTAGGTTTAATGGGTGTAATCAGGTATAAAAAGGATGTTCCTTTTTGCAAAAAGATGACTAAGTATTTAAAGTGTTCTTGAGTAAAATTAACATAAACTAATACAGAAATAAATCAAAAGAGGGAGTGAATTACTCTGAAAATCATTTGCACTTAAAAAATACAGTCCCATTGACTTTCATAGAAATTAAGTCCAATGGAGAACACTGAAATGAAAATTACCTTTTCATCTATTCAAATTATTGGAAAGTAGTTAGAAATGGTGATTGTTTTACAAACATAAATCCAACACAACCACAAGGCCTGGGAGTATTTTCTAAGAAAGCCTGTTCATCCTTTCTAGCACATTATATCTGTACCCTTCCAACAGGCTTTCAGTCAGGCTTTTCTAATCAGCCCCAGGCACTCTGCCTTTAACAGAAATATTTACAGTTATGAACATTCACACACAAACACATCTGATGTTTTTCATGAGTTACAAACGTGGTTGATCAAGAAACTTGCACTGATATATATATATATAAATATAAGCTTTTGTAAAGCATTTACTGCACTGTCACATGGCATTTGGTTTAAAAAAACCCAGTATACACAAATGCAGAAAGCAAGCTCAGATGCAGATGGCACATACCTGAGAGAAGGAAAGGTTATCAATCACTCCAGCTCAGGGGAAAGGTTTGTTCGGTTGCTTTATGAGATTTGCAGATGTCACAAGGGCTAGGTCAGCACCCACAGAGCAGCAGCAGAGCTGCAACCAGAGGATGAAATGATGGCCTGTCCTGCAGAGGAAAGAAGAGCAGATATCCCTGCTCACAAACCAGCCAACCTTCCTGCAGCCTTGGCTGAGTGCAGGGGCACAAACGGCCACAGATCCCAAATTACCACTTGTCAAATGCAAAACTGCCTCGTGGACCAGCTTTAGCCTTGTGATATAAATGAGTAGTGCTTGGAGGAAGCTGAGAAAGAGAGAGTGGTCCCACAGCCACCACTACCTAAGGCTGCATGCTGGAGAAGGCTTTGGTGGTTTCTAGCTGGGCATGAGCCTGGGGCATCAAAACAGAGGAATACCACCCCAAAGGAGAGGAATGTTAGATGGCAGATGATCCAGCCTCATTAACAGCAAGGCCAAAGCCCAGTTTAGTGGCAGCTCTCACATCTTGTTGATGGATCAGCTGCAGTCCCTTACAGAGATGTTTTTCCAGCCCTGTCCTCACCTTCTGGCTCCACTGCTCAGACCTAAACCATCCCATGTCCTGAGGTGCACAGTCAGCTCCCGAGGTAGCCTGCCCTTCCCAGACACCCCATCTCCCTCAGACAGTCAGGAAAACCCTGCTGTTGGCTGTGCCTGCCCCTCTCCTGCCACTGATGGCACCGTGGCTGGGGCTGGGGGTTTGCCTTGCTGTTTGGTCTCTCTCAGCTGCCTTTCCTAGAATTCACTGTTATCAGGAAACACTCAAAGGACCCCGATATGAGTTCATCCAAGGGGAGGTTAAAAGGTGAAGATGTTCCAATTCATACAGACGTGATGAGAACATCCGATAATGGAGGGACTATTAATCTACAAAAGGCATAATGAGAGCTGGGGGCCAGAGCTGGAGCTGGATAAATTATTGCTAGCAAAAAGGCACAAGACATCACTATGAAGTTAATTGGACATTAGAGCTCTTTTCTGAGAATATAGATTTTCTGTTGCTTAAAATCTTTCTAAACATTATAAGATCTAAGAGCTGATTGTCTTTCCAGAAGGTTTTCTACTGCCTACACGGGATTTACAAGCTTCAAGTAATGATTGAGGTTGCTTCTGCTGTACACAGCATCCAAACAGCCAGAGAAAGCTCACTTTTCCTTTTCCTTTTCTTTTTTCCCTTTTCCTGAGGACAATATACTCCTCAGGAAGGGAGTGGAGTGCATGAATTAAGAGTTAAACCCTGCATCACTCTCTGATGTGCATGTCCTTCTTCCTTGCCTGGGATTTGATTTTGCATCTGGCTAAGAATTTTTACTTCCATTTAAAGCCATCAGTAAAGATGTTCCTGACCCACGTGCTACATCCCTGGGTTACCAGCACACGAATTGCAGATTGAGCCTGGAATAAATGGATCTGTGATGGCAAAGGCTCGGGAGTAAAATTAACTTAAGCTACAGGGAACAGCAGCTGAGCATTTCCCAAACAAAAGGATGGCACTGGAACAAATACTGACACATTTAAAAGCCAGGGAGAAACAATTCAAGAACACTGTGTGTGTTCATTGTACTTGATAAAAGCATGCCTCTCTCTCTCTCCTCATGCTGTTTTAACCAGGCAGCAATGCACAGAGTTAAGACATTTCTCTCAATCAGCTGTCTCCCCTCTGCATGCCTCTGCTTCTGCTCCCCCTGTAACTCTTCTCAGCATAAAGATCACCACACTGCCGAGGGACCATGCAGTTTTTATTTTAGGGGGAGGGAAGGCGTGAATTCTAGCTCCTTCTGAGCTAAGCAAGGGACCTGCTGCCATGGATAATCAGTGATGCTCTCACTGATGACAGCAGATCGTGTTTCTGGCCCGAATTCCTGGACAAATTTTTTTTTCTTAACAATGCAGCATACCTGAAAAAGCTGTGAAAACTCTGTTGGTTGGGTTTAAAGTTTGGGTTTGTTTTTTGTTTTGTTTTGGAACCAGTCAGTAAAAAAGCATGATTTTTCCTGCCCCTTATATTTGTTTATTGAATGCCATCCCAGAGCAGAGCTGGAACTGAATGAAGTCTTTAAATGGATCCATAGTTAGCCAGAAAATAGCTCTGTAACATAAAACCTGTGCAATGTCCTATTATCATTACAAAAGAGGTATCTTGTCTTAAGATAAACATTACAAAAAAAAGAGGGGGTTGACTGGAGTAAAGCAAAAAAAGAAACAACAACAATTTAATTCAGGGCTGAGCTTTGCCCATCTGGGGTTACTTCGGCTTTTCTTCCGAAAATACAACATGTCAGCCTGAAAAGCCAAGGTTGCTTTTTGAGAGAGAAAACAGCAACATGAAAATTAAATATCTGGACAACTTTGGAGCCAATCCTTTTCAAAATGCTGAGGAGATACATGTTTTTAATACCGCTTTTTCTTTTCCCCTCTAGCAGAATCTGTTTCCAAAGTTAAATTGAAATTCACAAGTAATTTCTCTCCTTCCCATGCTCTCAAGAAACCCTCCAGTCTTGTGAATTTGTACTCACCAAACAGACTTGAAAAGACTTAAAATTCATAGCAGTTGCTACTGTTCAAAGCTGAAACAGCACAAACAGGAAGAACCTGAAAAAAAAAGAAGGAGAAGGGCTTTTTACATGGCCTGGTAATGATGGGACAAGGGCAACAGTTTTTAACTAAAAGAGGAGAGATTGAGATCAAATGCTAGGACAAAATTCTTTGATCAGAGGGTGGTGAGGCACTGGGACAGGCTGCCCAGGGAAGCTGTGGATGCCTCATCCCTGCAAGGGCTGGATGGGGCTTTAAGGTGCCTGCTCTTGTGGAAAATGTCCCTGCCCATGGCAGGGGGTTGGAATGAGATGATCTTTGAGGTCCCTGCTGCCATTGTCAGAAGCAGAGCTCACTGCAGGGCCAGGACAGCAGCTGGGCTACCCTGGGGCTCCCTGTGGGCACTGCCAAGTGGCACAGGCAAGGAGCAAAGCCCAGCTGTCCTCTGATCCTTGACTGATGGCTTTAATTCATAAAAGAGACTAAATCAAATTCTCCTCCAAGTCTATCCAGCTGACTTGGCAAGGAATTGAGTGATCTTGGGAAGGGGGTTAGACTGCTAGGGAAGGAAAAAGTGCTTGTTGAACTTTTTCAGCCAAAACTTTGCCAAAAAATCTGGGCTCTCACCTAAACAGAAATTGTACTACAAAGTATTGGCAATCCATAAAAATTTCTCTTCTGACCAAAAGATGAAAGCCACACAAATCTGAAACATTCTACCAGGTTGTCCCACTGTGCTGTTCCCTGTTAATTTAAACTTAGGAAACAGGACCTGAAGGGAAATCCAAGGCACTGCCACCAGCTGACAGATCCACCCTGAATAATACAACCCCTCCAATAAATAGATTCAGCTAAACATGAAGCACATCTACCTTTTCTCTCCACTTACCTCTTCCTGAGCCTGGTTCAAACCCAGCTGCTGCAACAGGAGCCTCATCAGCCTGTCCTGGAATGAAGCTTGGTGATAACTCAGTGCTAACTCAGTGCTAACATGGCCCTGCCCTCCAGCAGTGGGGAATGCTCAGCTCAGGGACCTGGAATAATGGCAGCACAACACTTTGGGGGGTTCTGTGGGTTCTGTGTGTCTGGGCCTTACAGGAGGCAAAAAAGGGAAGGCACAGTGGCATTAGGTGAGCACCATGGTAGGTGAGAGCAGACTGGCATACCAGTTCTGCTCCTGTTCCTCTTCCAGTCCTCACACCTGGTAATTTGCTACTCTGATAGCTGAGCACAGGGTTACACAGAAACTCAGCCCAAATCACACAGAACCCCATTCCCCACGGCAAACAGCTCCTGGTCTAGGGAATGATTCTGATTGTTTTATAACGAGGTAGATAAGGAATATACTGAATTTGGAAAGAGCTACTTTGTCAATATTTGGCTACTACAAGAAGATTCCAAAGGAAAAGTTATGCAAATCCTTCATTGTTTCAGTTGCAGCTCAGTTCCATAAATCATTTGCAAAGAGGCACCTGGGTCCATCCCATCACCTGGCTTTCTAATCTGTGTGACAGTTACCAAACAAATGCCCCAGGCAATGTAAAAGCTGGCTGGAATAACCTGGTGTTTTCCAAGATTGTGACAGAAAGAAGTGCAATAGAGAAACTGTTCATCAGCAGAATGCCAGCCCCTCTGGCCTTTGTCAGAACAGACTGCAAAGAGTGAGTGGAGGCTCTTTTTAAATGTGCTCGTTTCCAGTGGCAACCAATGGAAAAAAAAAGGACAATCAGATTTAATCAATTGATTTCAATGTGCAGTTCTCAAATAAGTTTTCTTTAAACGATTCAAGAGACAAAAAGAGGGAGAGAAAAGTCAAGCAATAAACTGTAATGAAACTCATTAACTGCCATGAATTGACTGTTTCATACTTTAACTTTGTCGAGGACTGTGAGCTTTCCACAATTCCATCAGATGAGATATTATTTCCAAGCAAAGCCTCAAAACTTAGATCTAGACTGAAATCCTTTTGTTTGGATGCTGATTTCAGATTGGGCCCATTTTAACTTCATTTGCCCCAGATTTGCAAATAAACAAAATAATTTTCTCTGTCTAAAATGCCATCTGCATTTCTCTTAAATAAATCTTTACACATGAACCATCTGTATTTTTACACTGTTGCCAAAATGACACAAAAACCTCATACCCAAATTGGAAATGCAATGAGGCTGGATGACATTTGCAAAGAATGTCTTCTCAGAATAGTTTTCCACCTAACCTTTAATAAGTGTATTTTCCATATATTTATTACTGTCAGTAGGAGAACATTTTGTTCCAGAATAAATTATTTACAGAATTTCTATGTCTTTGTTGCTTAGGTTTCCTGGTTCAAAGAACCATTCAGAGGCTTTTAAACTGTTCACCATGTCACTGCTGTCAAGTGGTACTTTTGCTGAGCCCTCTGTCCTTTTTTTTTCTGGTGTATGAATGCACACTGGGACAGTTTTTCCTTGAAATCTCAAGTGACTGGAAGCAGCACCACAGAACACATCCAGCTCACAATCCTCATGCTTGATTTAATTTTTAAATAGATCTAAATCTTTGTGTGTCTTGTTCAGATTCCTCAGCTCCCAGTTCAGCATGTCTAGGGCAGCTCCTGACTTACTCAGCCAGCATAGAACCAAGACTTTTATTCTCTCTTCCATGCTGCTTTCCTATTTGTATTTCTCCATCTTGTATTAGCCCCCGTGTTCTCTGTGAATTTTGGCTATTCATTAGCAGACAGGCACACATTATTGCACCTATTGCACCTGTAACTCAGTGTGTTCTTGCACCTTCTTGCTGCAGGAGCTGTAACGTGCTCTGATGCCCCAACACCACAGCACCTGCCCATCTGTGTGGGAGGTTTCTCCTGGATTACTTTACCCTGCTCCTGCTCTCTGCCCATAAGTTCCTTCCCAGGAATGTGAGTAGAAAGGAAGATTCTTGCACTTACATCCTGGGTTTGTTTCATTTGCTTCCCTCTGGTTCCCCCTGTTCTTTTCTGAGCCCTTCTGGTCCCTGTTTTGTCCCAGGGTTCCTCTGAAGCTGGCTCACAGAACACCTTCCACGTGCAGCCTAGCAGTATATTGGTTTCCAGCTGTCAGGAGAGAGAACAGAAAGCAAACAAAAAGCTGCTCTTGGATGAGAGAAGAACTCGTGCCACGCTTCCCAAGCCACCACCTTATGACGAGGTTTCACTGGCTGGGAATTTGCCACGATAGCCTGAAGTGGGAATAGGCTGTATCCTCCAACCCACACTGTTCTCAGAACCTGAAAACCAGTTCCAGTTCCTCTTTGAAACAGAGGTGTTGTTTCCAGCGTTTGTCAATCTGCAGAGCCTTCTCTCAGGGGTTTCATAACTCCTCACATTTAATGAGGAGCTTGCAAAGCTGGTAAACAGATTGAGAAGGTACAAGATAACAAGGAAAAGGGACCAACCAAATAAAGATTGCACTGCATTGAGAACGAATGCAAAGGCATCCTTTTTGATTTATGCAGTGAAACAATGGACCAATCCAGATTTCTGCATTCTCAGGACAGACAGTCATTCTCTGCTGACTGAAGGTGAGAGGTGGTACTGCTACACACGAAAAACAGGCCAGGAAAACATTAATTACATTGCAGAGTACTGGTAAAAACGCCCTTTCAACCATTCATTGCTGGTAAGAGAGCGAGAACAGGAGATCAAAGGTCAAAGAGGAATTTAATTAGATGCCTTGCTGACCATGGGCTGTCAGACACATGCTAGGAAGGAAGCTGTGTTGTCTGCAGCCATGCTCTGAACAGTGGTAGAAGTTGTTCTGATGCAGAGAGAACCTGACACAGAAATACAAATGTGTGACTTGGCTCAGAGGAGCTCGGAATGCTGTCCTTGCCTTTCCCCACACTGGGCACAGCCAGACTCTGGCCCCAGGCAGAGGTCATCTATTATTTGGAGAAAATGCTCTTTAATTTGTTTGGGATCATGCCAAAGCACATCTTTCAAATCCAGTGCAGTTTGCCACAAAGCAGACGAGCCCAAAGGAAAATACAGGTGTTAGAGCTGGATCTCAAGGGACAGGACTGGGACGTGCAAGGCCACAGGACTGGCAGAATACTCCTCTAGCAAGAAGATTTCTGGCTAAATCCTGCCTTCTTCTCTCATGCTAAATAATATTTCAGTCTGAGGAGGAATGACTGCTATTCATTTTGTATGATTAAACAACAGATCAATAAGGGGCAACTATGATTCATTCAATAATTGAAGACAGATTAGATTAAAAGCATCATTCTGAGTCTGCCCTGAAGAACAAAATTAAAAGATAAAAGTAGATGTCTAGGAAGATATAAAACCACAACAGTTTTCCTCCCTTTCGTCCTTTTCTGTCTCATTAAAAATTACAAATGGTTTTATTATCCCCTGTTCATCAGACAAATATCATGACAGTGAAGAGCAATGCCATATTTTTCATGAAATTCAGACAAGTGTAAGCATACAAAAGGGAAACAAAGCAAACTTTTGTGAGAAGACTGTTATATTCTGCATAAACCTCAAAACATCGCTGCCCGAGTCACTAAAATGAGATTTAGCAGGTCAGAAGGCCGGTCTCCAAAGTATTTTATGGCTTTGAATTTTGCAAACCATAAACCAGACTTGCTGTTCTTCCCATGTGCTGCCCTTCAGCCAAGGCTGTTGCTAAATCCCCTGGATAACAATTTGTTATCAATCAGGGACGTGAAGCCGCTGCGGCTTTTGCTTGTTCGAGCGATTCCCGAACACACACCCTGCCAATCCATGGACTGCTCAGAGTTTGGGGCTCACAGCAGATGGGGAACCCTTTCTGGAAATATCTGGGGCTTGATGAGTCTAACTGCCATCTCAAACAGGGGACCAGCCACTGGTTTGGAGGTGGCTGTGTGACCAGAGCAGGCTGGGGACTTTCTGTCAGGAGATTGCTACACAACTGCCCTTGATCTTCTCAGCACCACGCAACTCATTTCCACCAGACAGAGCACACTGAGAGAGGAACATGCCAGTGGATGTTTCTGAATTATAATAATTTAACTCCAGCTGTTTTCATTATCCTCTGATGGGGATAGAAACCAAACACAGTCAATTCTGAACATAATGAAAGACATTCTTCTGGTCCGTGGCAATGACTTTTAAAATGTGTCTTGCACTGGAGCATAGAAATATTAAAAAAGTGCCTGCTTGCTTCTGTGAAGAGCCAAGTATTGTGCAACACAATATTAAATGTCAGTAATTAATTACATGCTGCCAAATTCAGCTGCATAACCTGTGGTTTTCCTGAAATGCTAGCAGTTGTTTCAGCTAGTTTCTTTGGCTCTGCCTCAAAGCCCATTAAAATTGATCAATACCTCTCTATTGACTTCAAGTGGTCTTAAATTAGATCCTCAGTGTCAGGGGATTGCTGGCAAAAAGAGAAAAAAAAAAAAAAGGACAAAGTCTTAATTGCAGAGGAATAGAAATGGGATCTTTGGAGTACATCATTCATTAAAGTATCAGTATCCAATGAAGAACAAATTAAGTTACTACTGCAAAGAGAGAAGATATAGGATAAATCATCTCTGGAGCTCTGAACAGTCTGAGGATTTTCTATTAGCTTTGCTGTCCAAAGCCCACTGGAACTGGAGAACTGGAAATGTCTTCTCTTTTCCCTGAAACCTAAAGTAAAATTATATCTCATCAAAATGTTCTGCAGATGGTAGAGTTCTTTTGAACAATGATTTCAGGAGAGAACTGATATATTTTAATTAAAAAACCTATATAAGGGATATGGTGCTTTGTGGGAATGGAACCTTGGCTTTATGCTTCCAGTCTCCTATCAGGAAAAGCAGCAGCTAGACATGGAATAATCCACAGGCAAAAGAATCTGATCCTGCTGCCATAACCACACCTGGAGAACCAGGAAAATCTGTAAAAGAATCCCAGAAAAAAATATATAATCCCTAATCTCATCTCTCTAACCACTAATCATTAAAAAATTTGAAATTACACAGCACCAAAGGAGTTACTTTTGAGCTAAAGGAACAAAACCCAAAAGTCCTGGTAACTGCAGGGGACTCGTGACTCTGGAGCCTGGACTGCTGGGAGCTCCAGCAGGAGCTGCCTCTCTGCTATATTCCCCCTTCCACTGGGGAGGGGTTCCAGAGAAAAACAGAATCAGAAAGGATTCCTGGAAGCTGAGGAGAAAGCACAGAAATTATGGGCGATTTTTGACTTCTTGGATCACTGAGACTTGCTGCCAAAATTCCTTCAGAACGAGCAAGAAGAAAAAAACCTCATTTTATTGTTTTGATTAAGACATGAATGGCTGGATTTGGAACACTTTTCAAAAAGCCCAGGGGTCTGTGGCTTTTTCTGGCACAAAGCCATGACTAATGCACGTGATTCAAGCCCTGAGATGGGTGTGGGAGTTACAAGGGTCTCCCCACAGAGCAGGGAAAGGATTTGTTTGGAGGGTGAGGGGTTGCTGGACCAGAGGACCCCACCTCCTTGAAGAGGAGGGAGAAGTGACACCTGTAAGGAGACGGAGATGCCGGAGGTGCTGCTGAAATCCTTTAAGCTCTGCTAGCCTGGACATGGCTGAGCAGGCAGAATTCAACAGCTACAGTGTTGTGTTGAGCTTCTTGATGAGAACTTTCCTTGGTACTAATCTTACCTGTGGCTTTATGATAAAATACAGCAGAGCCAAACTCAGCAATGGAACAGAGCTGACCTTGGCCATGACCATGGATTGATTAAACATCACAGCACCTTAGCAAGCAGAAAATCAAAAAATGGTACTATTTCACATTATATAGAAGATATACACTTGTTTTTAAAAGTTGTCTCACACCTTGGAATTGGTAGGACACACTGAGATGATAAACTCTGTGTCTGCTGCCTGAGATGTTAAAGCTGTCCTTGTGGGTCAGGTGGCTCAGTCAATCTAAACAATCAAAGCTGCCAATCAAGTGCCATAAATCTGTAAAATAATCCTCCCTGAGGTTAGAGTTTATCATCTTCAGGTTTGCCTGAACCAGGCCTAGCCTCTCACACCATCTAATAGCTTACTACATACATGCAGCCCCAGAACAGCAAAACCATAAATAACTCTTTCCAAAATCAGTGATAATCTACATGTTTGGGTCAAACGTTTTCTCCTGCAATTGGGAAGGGAAGGGATGAACCTTTCCTTATGCCTGGAAGAAGACAGCACAGGTCCAGTAAATTGTGTGCTTGGTGCAGCACCAGCCAGGGGGAAGTTGAGAACCGACTCTATTGATATTCACCCAAGGCAGTCACTCCTGCCACAGCCCAGAGGCCCATGAAGCAAATAAAACAAGAAAGCAAGTCTGCCCTGCAGTTTCTGTGTGCATTCATAACTCACACAGGCAGAATTCCCCCCCTGCACACATTTCCAAGCTGACACCTGCAGCAGTCTGCAGCGACAGCTCATGGAGAGGTGATTGCAGCTTTGGAATGGAAATATGGATGGTCATTAACAAAGCCAGCACAAGCACAGCCATCAAAAAGGACTGCTATAAACCATCCAGGCTGGGAGGAGAACCTTGATACAGAGAGCAACCCTTCCCACCACATCACTGCAGATTCTGGGTGGAGGGAATGGACTTACTCAATGAAAACCTCTTCTAATAGCAGTGTGGAGAGTGTGACTTCACAGCTGTTGTACAATGGGCTCCCAAACCCTTTACATAATGTGCTTTCATGGAAAGTGCACCATATTGCATTTTCCAGCCCCAGGGATTCTGTTCTGAGGTCAAACAATTAAAAGTGTACCTCAGGCTTCCTCATTCAGCCTTGAGTTGCATAAAGTCCTATCCCCAATGACACCAGCTTTTAGCAACTTTTATTTTGTAATTAATTGCTCTGTTCACAGAACATAGCTGGTAGTATAAATTATAGTTTTGATGGTGGAGCTATTTTGAAAATCAGGCAATATTCAATAGTAATTTTTTAAATTTTATTTGAAGTCTGCAATTTACCTATTTCTGCTTTTAAATCACACAAGTCTTCACTTGTCTGATGCAGCAACTGGAGCTTTTCTGTTGTTCAGGTTAATCTCAGAAACTCAGGTAATCAAGTTCCCACAGGACTGGGTACAGCCAAGGAACTCTACAAAGATGATTTAAAGGCATCATGCTGATCTATTATATAATCCAGGCTGTCAGGAGCTCAGAAATTAAATCAAGAAGAGAAGTCACTAAGACTTTAGCAGACTGTTAAAGTTAATCCAGTACATAAACAAATGTCCCAGATGTGAACCCTTATGCACAATTCAAATCTTCTGTATTGCAAAAACATTAAAAAGCACTGAAACATATCTATCTTGAGTGTTTCAAACAGTGTAAGAAACCCAGATAAACACCTCTAATGACTTACAGTGGTTACAGACTTATAATGACTCTAATGGTTCTGCAACAACAACGTCCCAGTGGCACTGAGCATTATTTGTAACAGAATGATGTAAGAAGGTTGTCTGGTTAATATCTGCAGTGTCATTTCTTCCCTTTACACCCCTCTGGGAACACAAGCAGGCTTTATGGGACTGCCTGTTTGTTTGGGACACTCTGGAGCCTGCCTTGTGAGCTGCTGAACACCCACAGGCTCCACTGTGGTTCCCAGGGCTGCATCACTCCTTGCAAGGTTCACTTTCAGTCTCCTTATTTGTGTTTTCCTCCCTCACTTCCCATTTGGCAGTGGAGCCACTGCCATATGAGAAGGGCAAGAAATGAAAAAAAGAATAAGAAGCTGAAAAAGCAAAGTCTGTGTCATCTCCAACACCCCATATCTCTACTTTGTTCTTTCTGTAACTTCCTAATCCCACTGCCCAAAGGAAAGCACAAAAGCCAAATCAGCAGCCAATACCTCCATCTGAGTTCTGCAGCAGCAGAGCCTGTTGTCACAGGGGCAGCACCAATGCAGGTACAAGCCACTGTTTTCCAATGATTTCATGGCCAGAGAGCACCTGTGCTTCTGAAGGGGATGCTTTTTAAACCAAGAGCTCAAACACTGCTCCTCACCCAGAGAAGCTGTGGCTGCCCCTGGATCCCTGGGAGTGTCCCAGGCCAGGTTGGATGGGGCTTGGAGTGACCTGGGCTGGTGGGAGGTGTCCCTGCCCATGGCAGGGGTGGCACTGGGTGGGCTTTGAGGTCCCTCCCAACCCAACCCAACCCATTCTGTGACTCACAGTTCAGTTGTGCTTCTGCTCAGGGACTCCTGGTTCTCTGTTTGTTGGTTTAGCTGAGTGCTGTTGTTTCTGAGATTCCCTCCTGGTGTGGATCTTCCCAGCCTGCAGAGGAACATCCCAGTTCTCTCTTTTTAGGTGAATGCTCCACCATGCACATGCCTTTGGACTGGGCCTCTCACAGCACTGGTTCTGCAATCAGCTTTATAATAAACATCCTTGTCAGCCTGGAAGAGAAGAACAATCCTCTGAAAGCCAAGGCAGATGACCAAGCTACGAGGTTTGATTGCTATCTGATTTGCAACAGATTATTTTGACACAAGCAGTCAATCCCTCAGGCCACTTGTAACACCTCTTAAAATGCTGTAGCCCCAGCTGTCCCTCAGCTATTGCCATAATCTCTGATTCCTACCAACAACTTTAGCACGGGGGGTGGGTACACCCAGCAGTGCAAATGGGAGGCTGAGGCAGAACCAAAACACAACACAGGTATCACAGTGTACCATTCATCTTTTCATACTGAATAAGCAAAGGCTTCATTTACCACCCACAGGCAGGTACTGGAGAGGCTCACAGACCCAGCAAGGCAGAGATTGAGGTCCAGGGATTCAAGGTGGTGGAGTCACATCGAGAGAGTTCAGTGCTTGTGCAGCAGTGAAACCACTGAAATGCTGGGTCAGGAGACAGAGTTAAAAAATCACCTCAGGCAAAGCAATCACCAGTAAGGAACACAATATTCTGAAGATAAAATACCCCAGATAAGAAGAAAACATAAACGTAGGGAGAGGAATCCAATCCAGCCTTGCACATCAGGGCTGTATTAACAAGGTTTCTTTCAAGAGATCAAAGCACATTGATCCTCCTGAGTCCTTACAGAGAGAAGGAGAGTGATTCTCATGAGTTAGGTAAGTAAGAGAACAGCAATAGAAGCCCTACTTGCATTCCTCTGTCTAAATTCCTCACCATTTTCAAGCATTTTGAGACAGAAGTTCATAATCCTCGCTGCAGGACTCTAAAAAACTTGTCTTGCTGCTGTTTCTTCCTAAAAACCCTTTAGCTTTCAGTATCCTTCACCACCAGTAAAATTAAACTGCTAAAAGTAAAGTTATCCCAAAACTTTGCTCCACTTGGAGTTAAAATACATTAGTGGCTTCATTATACCCTCGAGTGCCCATGTGAGGTCACCAAAGGAGAATTAAAATAGGTCTTTCTAAATAGATATCAGTGTCTGTTTATTTAGAATATATTGGACCAGTTCTATCTGGTGATAATTACATCAGCACACTGGACTCATATTTGCAAGGTCATCTGAAAGTTGGTTTTAATAATGAAAAAAAAAATATCATGACTCTGCCAGTGCATTGGAAAAGTACTTTAGCTGTTCTGCCAGCTTTTTGGGGTAATTGCACCTCCCCTGTAATAAATGTGCAGACATTCTGCTCTCAGTTATACTATGAACTAAACCAGTCATTTTGGACTTGTAATTATTTATTTCAGGAGTGATTTTGAAAAACTCAGGATACAAAGGGCTGTACAAATATCAGAACAAAACACATCCTTGAGTGCTGCAGTAAATGAGATATTAAATAAATACCCCGAGAGGCATGTTAAAAAACCTAAAGAAACTGCTCGGGAAGTTAGGCACCTTTCTGTTAAATCACACCAGTAATACAAACCCTGTCATGTTTATAGCTCCCCAAAGCCCTCCTTACATATGATAATAGAAGTCTGACTAGTCTAACATTGTCATTTTAATTAAAAGCTCTGTTCCTCCTGACAGGAGCAAGTCAAAGAAAATGCAGTGGGAATCCCACTACAATCTTATGAAAAAATATGAATACTTTCCTCTATAAAATGGCAAACTGCTGTCATAGCTTAGGGATTGGTCTGGCCAACGTCCCATTTGTAAACATCCATAGCTCATCCTCAAAAATAGAATTTAGTGGCTGATTCACTTTCTTAACATGAAAAAACCAGCCTTGAATCCTTTGCCACCCCTCAGAGAGCTCTTATTTTTCCCCCTTTTCCAAGGTTTCCAACATTAAAAAATCTACTGTACCCGCCAAGCTTATAAAAATGTTTCCATTAGTTTGAAATTTGTTTTCAGAATTTCATTCTGCTAGAAACTGTCCTGTTTTATCAAAAGTGTGACTTGCCCATTAAAGAGAAAATCCAGTTTCCACCCTGGTCCATTAAGCAACATGACTGTGCAGGGTGTAGTGGTTTGAGTTCATTTTCCTACATATTTTAAGCAGATCACACTGTGGTCACACTCATCCCCACCAGCTGGATCACAGCCTTCTACAGCACACTCCACTCCTTGGCAGACCTGCAGAGTCTTCATTGTCACAAAATCCAGTTTGCACCTATTTAAAAAAATTAAAATTGGAGGATTGGAGTCTCTTCAGGTGCCTTCTTCTTCTCAAACCGAGCAGTTCAGTTGTCTCCTGGGTGCTCAGGTTCCTTCCCAAAACCTTGCAGAGGAGAAGCGAAGAGGAATGGCAGTCCTCACCTCCGCAGCAAAGCTGGTTTAAAAGATTAAAACCATTAAAAATATCATTTAAAACATTAAAAATAGAGAAAGTATTAAAACCCTGCATCAGTGTTTAAAAGTGAAGTCTTGACTGCCAAGAGGGAAGGAGTAATTTTTCAGGAACACTTAGAGATGTGCATGACACTCACAAAACACATTTAGGGGTTTCATTTGTTTAACCCACTTTGTTAAGTTTGTTAAACAAAGTCCCCAAGGTTTGCAAACACACTGAGAGAGTCTGAAATTGAGTGAGCGTTTTGTTGTTATGTAGAACTACTTATTTGTAAACATCATTTCAATAACAACTCAAATTTGGAAGTAGAAAATAAAAATGAACAGATACAGACACACCTCTCTTTCCTAGTGCAAGCTTTAGGAAAAGATCCACCAGCACCTTCCCCTTGTCCCCTGAGCTGTTTCCCATTAGCTCTCCAGAAACAATCATGCTCTTTATCAATTCTTTTCCTTTGTTGTTATAAATTAAAACTTTTTTATTCTACGCTGATGTCAGACGTTAACTGCCCCAAACCTCTTCCCACAGATTGTTACTTTCCTTGGTCCACAGTAAAACTCCTGAATAAAACAGTTAAGGGAAAAAAAAAAACCATAATAGTAAGAATAATGGAAAATTAATTAAGATAGCATAAATAATCATATAGTGCTATGCATAGTTACTAACTGAGCTCAGCTTACAGGCTGGGATTCCGTAGGGATGCAGCTCTCCTGCCTGCCTTTGCTCAGCTTTCCCTGAGGGGTTTAAAGTGGTTAGATCTGTCTCTCCATCAAATGTTTTTTTCAGTAAATGCTCAGTTTCTTGTAATAGAACTTAAGCCTGAATGAAATGCAAACCAAATTATGCCCATGAGCTCAAAGACCTGTTTTCCTCTCTCAGCCCTCTCCACCTCTCCATCGCTATCCAAAATGCAAACCTGCCCTCCCTCACTGAGCAAGTCCCGAGGGGTGACTGCCAGAGGGCTCACTGATGAGGGGTGGGATGAATTTATGAGCAGGCAGCAGTCCTGGTGTCCAGGAGCCAAGGAACCAACTGCCAGGCTTGCTCACAGTCAAGGAGCACAAGTGTGGAAGTCACCACTGGAACAAGGTGTTCCAATCTTTGCATTTTAATTCTGGTCACATCCTCAAGGAAGAACAAGACAAGCCCCATAAAGCTGTGTTGCCTCTTGTTTGGGAATGCACAGTCTGACACACACCTGCAAGAAATCCCTGCACTTGAGCACCTCGAGTGACTGCTTCTCTCTCTTCAGAGCCCACAGGAGGTAGGAGTACACTTTGCCTTCTGGTATTCCATCAATCTTGCTTGATCCAGCAGGTATGGAGGCTCCCAGAAATGAGGCCTGGGACTGCAAACACTGTGCAAGAGAATGTCTATTTTTACCTTGATGGCATTAAAAACTAAGACGTTTTTGTGGGATGAGAGAACAGAAATCCTTGGGGAAATCCAGAGACTACTTTTTGGGCTTGGGAAAAACAGACTTGGAGAAGTAGCTAGCAAATATTTCAGCAACACTATTAAGCCTTTCAGAGCAGTCCCAGCCAAATTTAAATGTTTTTAAAATACCACCAGGGATGGTGACTCCACTAATGTTCTGGGCAGCCTGTCCTAGTGCTTGACAACTCTTCTGGCAAAGAAATTTTTCCTGCTATCCAATCTAAACCTCCCTTGGCACAACTTGAGGTCATTTCCTCTTGTCCTCTCACGTGTAACTTGGGAGAAGAGACCAACCCCCAGCTGGCTACAGATTCCTTTCAGGTGGCTGTGACAGCCAGTGATACAGCACTTTTTTTGCATTACAGATCCTTTGCATGCACTGTTGGTACAGCCAGTACTCACTGGCAGAATAATAACACAGCCAGCCAGGAAAAGCAATATCTGAGAGTTGCAGGTGCAATAGGAAAGCTACTGAAGTTTGAAATTAGTACTGCATTCAATCACTTGAGCCCCAAGAGAGCACTGAATTCATAAGTTTCTGCTTTCAAGAGACCTGTTAATGAAAATGAAGGTGACATGGTTGGAAGCAGCTCAGTGATAAATAGATGAGGATTTATTACATGGTTTCTAATTTGCAGCCACCTATGAATGCTAGAGCATGTGAGGTTGCAGAGTGGCCAGAGGGGATGAGTTCTCTCTGTAGTCAAGTCCTGCATGGCAAAGTGTGCTGGACCCACAGACCCTCCTCTCCTCTGCCTCCAGCCAGAAGGTGATTTTAACCCTCAAAACAGCAGGTGATTTCAGCTATGTGTCTACACTGAGCACAGCCTGAGGATTTGACCTTTCTTACCTCATTCAGCAAGTCACTGCACAGCACCATCACATCTGCCCTGGTCAGGCTGCTCCAGGGGCTGCAGAGTGCAGACCACACAAAACTTCATCAGAAAACTGGCCAAAGTCACAGGAGCAGGAATGGGTGCCCTGCCCCAGGCAGCTGCCACTCTGAAAACAGCTCTGAAGAGCTGCATGCTCTCTGATTTGGGGCAGGAAAGCATTGCAGCCTGTCACAGCTCGAGGGGAACAGCAACCCCTGCAAGGGCTGCACCTCTGGGACCAGGGGTAAGGGTGGACAGCCCTGTCCTCCTCCAGCAACACCAGCCAGCAGAGCTGAGCCCCTGCACCAGGGCAGCACTCAAACCCCAGAGCAGCCCAGCACGAGGAAACGTCCTGTGGAAAAGAGAGCCAGCTGAGACTTCCCTGCAGGTTCCAACATCACAGTGTTTGTTTTAACAAATGCTTTCACCATCACTGCCCCACCAACAGCCACTTTTTCACTATTTTACAGAACTTCCTAAATCACCAATGGACAAACCCCATTCCTAGGGCCAGGCTTAGCACTGCAAGCTTCTCCTTCTCCCAGCAGTCAGGATTTTTCATAGTCAGGCTTACCTCACATTTCAGGATATTTATTTTTAAATGAATCCAGCAGGTGGTGTGAAAATAATTATGAATAGCATATGGCTTCATTCCACCAGTTTGGCTCTGTGATGGCCAGGAGCTGATTGTACCCACTGTCTAGAAAACCTTCTTGCAGCACAGTTACTGGGAGCCACAGCAACAGAAACTCAGCATTCTTGCCAGAAATGCCCTTGGTGCCCAGCCAGGCAGGCACCCACATTGTATCACCCAGCATTGCTCTGTCCAGATGTTCTTTAATTTCCCCTCAGCTGATTTTCAGGGTGCTGGAGAGGGCAGGACACAGTGTTTTAGGGTGCATTTGGAATAACTGAAGCACTGGGGGCTAGGTCTGGAAACCCCTATTTGTAACACCCTTCAGGCTCAGCACACAGAGGAGAGCTGAGCTGAGCACTGCTGGGAGTTCTTCCATTTGCAGACTCGATTATAGAGTTAAAAATCTAAAGCAGAAACTCCACAGACCCTCCTCAAAGTATGGGTGGACAATTAAATAACCCCAAGAAGTCTGCCAGGAAGCAGACCTGTCACGTGCAGCACCCTGCTGCCTTTTTCCACTTTCATCTCAAATAAAGCTGCAGGTACATTTAATTATCTAACTGAATAGCTTAATGATAAATTCCATTCCATCTCTGACAGCTGAGTAATTCAGGAGAATTCTAATAGGGAATAATAAAACAGACTTTTAAAAAATTCACTTTGATTCCATGTCGTCTTTAATTAAGTCCGTCCTGGAAGGCTCCAAGTCATAAAGGTCACTGAAAGTTGTTGGCAGATTCATCAGCTAACATTTAAGTTTAAAAAAAAAAAAAAAAAAAAACTACACAGGTCCAGTTTCAATACATCAAGGTATTTTTGAAGGAAACTGCATGCCATGACCAGGATATCTCTATGAATTAGTTTGAAATGCAAAAATTACCTAGGGTAAACTGTAAAATAAATACTTCTATTTTTACAATTACACTTCCAATAAATTTGCTTCAGCCAAAGTAAAACAATGTTGTTTTCCAATTAGTCCTAAAGCTTCATAAATGATCAATTTTTCAGGGCTTTGGGATGAACTTTGGAAAACAGTTCACCTCCAAACAAATCAGACTAGAAATTTGTTTTCAGCACTGAGACAAGCAAACAATAGCATTCTGCTTGGAGTCAGCCTACAAAATTGTTTGACTTGAAAGGTCATTAAAACCCATTTACCAACGTTTGCTGTGGGATCAAAGTTTAAATAAGGGAAACTGTTCAATAAAAAGTTGGAGTTTCAAATTAAAATCAAGTTAGTGCTTCCAAATAAGAAAGTAATTATTTTTTTGCTCTTGACTGAAACAATTCACTAACCTTTCTCCAAAATTCGCAGCACACATTCATTTTTTGGGTTGAGTTCCCTGTAGTTAACTCTTCACCAGACCGAGTTAAAACCACTTTCAGAGACTTTTTTAGTTCTCTAAAAGCACTGATTGAATGTCACCAAAACTGAAGGGATCACATGAGTGTGGCCACTGACCTCAACCAAAATGCAACAGGTTTCTCATCTCAAACAGCCATAACAGGTTGGTGGAACATCTCCAGGGACATTTCCTGCAGCAGGGGGAGGGAAATGAGGAGCCCAGGGCTCTACCCTGCCCCCAGCCCTCAGCCAGAAGCTTTTCTCTGGTTTTTGCAGCCCCAAAGAAGCCAGTGGGGTCTCCTGCAGCCATTGAACAGATTATAAAAATATCCAGCCCCTTCCTGCTCAGTAGGGTTGTTACAGAGATGATCTAGCAGGGGTGCACTCCTGGCTGACTGTATGTGATGACAAGCACTCATAAAAATAAATGAATATATTTTAAATGATTTTACAAAGGCAGTATGGGAAATATCCACTGCACCTGCTCTCATGGAATGGGACTGCACTGAGCAAACCTGTTCTGGAATCACAGTTTCAGCCTAAATGGATTAGTACCTAAATTTATTACCTTCCTAGTCCAGACTGGACAGAACCAGAGCAGCAACCCCTTGGGAAAATTCGTCATCCCCAATCATCTCATCAGCCAAAAGTAAGACAGAGTGCAGATCCCAAACCAAATGCAGCTGTACAGCATCCTAAGAACTGGTTTGTGCCTGACTCCAGGCCTGAGATCAGAAACACTCCCTCTCCTGTTTCCTGATGAAGCAAGTTCCCAGCAGCTAGACAAGCCCTGGCTAATTTCCTGCTGCTGTGAAAACTGACTCCATATCCACTGGCCTGGTGAAAATGTATTTGTGACAACAAACTGTCCTTGTGACAGCCCAGAGCCAGAGAAGGTCATTTACAAAGAGTAATGATTCAGTGTAAAAATGAAAGCAAACCTTGCACTGAATTTGCGCAATTTGGGGCTTGGGGGTTTTCAGCCCGTTCCAAGAAGCAAGATTCCACGTAAATTCCAGCTCAGACAAGATTCCTCATCCTCAGTGCCATCCAAAAGCCGTGCAGGATTAGAAGCAAAGCAATCTCTGGAAAGCAAGGTGCCAAATTAGGGAAAAAGGCTCCTTGCATGCAAGATACCCCAGGTGATGTGTAAAAGCAAGAGAAGAGAGCACCCAGGGCAGGCAGGCAACTGGAAACTCCACAAAAAATGCAGAAGGAATGAGGGGATAAAACGAGATTCAAAGCAAAAGAATAAACCTGCACAACTTGTCTTTGTGGGATTTACAAGAATGAAAGATTTGTCTCGGTTTCAGACTCTGAGATTTTCTCCACTGCCAAAGGCTGTGGCTCTTTCCTATTTGTTTGTTTTTAAGTAAGGCTAGGGTTGTTTTTTTTCAATGCCTGCATATCCAGGCATACACTTTAATGTGAGATATTTTCCCCAGGCTTTGTGAACTTGGGCCATCACCTCAGGATCAGGGAGCAGCTCGGTATCTCCTGTCCCCCCACATGAAAATGCATCTCACACATGAAAGGCAGCAGCCAAATCCACCACTTGGATTTGACACTGAGAGGGTCCTCCAGTTTTCCTTGGCTTGCCAGGGAAAAGAACACAATATCAGTATCAGGCTGCTCTTTGATTTTTGAGGCATTGCATCTCTTTGGCTCCAGCTGATGTTTTCATGTTCAGGGTGAGCAGATGATCTTCCCCAGCACAAAGCACGAGCTCATGAAACCCGGGGGCTGGCTCGGGGCCGTGCTTTGAGCTTGGTGTCAGTGCCAGGCTTGGGAAACAGCACATCTTGTGTGCACTTTGGGAAGTTGCTCAAGAGCTCACCGGAACAGCCCGGGCGCTCTGCCAGCCCCGGGAGAGCAAAGGCAGATGCAGAGTCATCACCCATCTGTTTTCCCCTTGTAGTTTACTCCAGAGGCCTGGGAGAAAACCACAGGGCAAGCAGTGATCAAGCCTGATGTCTTTCCTCCTCCACACCCATAGCACACTGTTTGCTCTTTGGCCACCTTGAGAGCCACCCCCTCCCTTGAAGAAGCCCCTCTGAAAGGAAGGTGAATAAATCCACTCCTCCAGGCAGATCCCAGGCGTGCACTGGCTACAGACTCACTGCTGATGTTTGCTTCCTGTGCTGAATCTGCACGGGCACCCACCCTGGCTCCCACCATCACCCCCAGATGCCAAGCACCCATCACTGCTGCAGGCAGGAGCAGGAGCAGCCCCACGTCTCCTTCATCTCAGCAAAGCTGTGCAGACTTTACAGACTGCAGAGGGTTTCTTACTTAAAGGACAGAGTATGTTAAAACTTGTCTCCAAGTCCCACAGCCTGGAGAAAATCCTCAGGGCGGGAGACAGACCCTTTCCCAGGACACAGGACCCCACATCTACCCCGTTCCCAGCACAGGGATTGCTGCACTGGCTCTCACAGCTCACCACAGGGCTCACACCGTGCCTGACTTCATCCCTCAAGCTGCTTATCTTGTTGTACCAGAGCTAGACCTCATCCTGGGTTTGTCCACATCCAGACTGGGCACTGCCAGTGTGATGCCAGTGCCACTCCTCCTGCCCCTCAGCACACATCTGCACTGCCAGCAGAGGCAGCCAGCTGCAACAGGCTGATCTCTCACTCATCTCCTCTGCCTTGGAAACAAAATTATCAGCATCAACATCAGTAACAGGAAGTTCTCCTCAAAGGATCGACATCATCTGATTCAGCACCAGCCCGGGTGCCTCACCCCTGTGACACAGCTCATTAATTACAGTTCCCACGATGACTGCAGGGCTGTCACTCCACACCTGTGCAGAAATCCGTAACTTGCCTTGTACCTTAAACCTCCCCACAGGGCTGTAACAGGAACTTTGAAGCAAAGCATCCACAGCTCCTCTTGGAGATGTTTCTCCTCAGTGGGACTGGTGTGCAGGACAAAGCTCAGCTGTGGGTGATCCCTGCTGGCTCTGGCCCAGGGGATGGAGGGGATGTTTTTCTAAGCAGATGATTTGAAGCCCAAGGACTGGGTTTGCCACACAGCAAAGCTGCTCCCCAGAGCTGGTGCACAGTGAGGCCAGGCAGGAGTGCTGAGCACACAATCCCTGCTGAAACACCCTTACCATGGAGCTCCAGCCTGCTCGTGCTGGGAACAGGAAAACCTGCAGCTGACTGAAGCACAGAATGTATTTGGCAAAAGATGAAATTCTCAACGAGGCAGTCTAGACATGGAGACATCTGGCTGTGGAGAGCCTGCCACCCTCCAAGCAGCTCCTTTCTGCAGTTGACATCATACAAAGAAATTGCTCCTAATTTGTCCAGTTTCACTTCTAATCAGTCCCTCTCACTCTTACTCCTGCAGCTACATGAAAGAGCCCCTCTAACACCAGGGATCATCTCCATGAAGGCATTAGCCTGCTCTGATCAAGTCACTATTTCCATTAGCTAAACAGGCATGTCTGCTTCACTCTCTTGCTGCCAGGCTGTTTGCTTGTCTCTGGCTCTTTTCTGCCCACTCTCTACTTTTTGTGCTTCATTTTAGGCACACAGATGGTGGCACTGCCCAGCAGTGCTCCCACCAGCAGCCTGCACAGGCACCACACCCCTTCCTGCTCCCACACATTGCTCCCCTGCTCAGTCACCCACGTTTGCCAGACTGTTTTGCCATCTAGTTTGCATCATGATTAGCAAGGGGGGAAAAAAGGCATCAGCCATCAGCAAAAAAAAAAAAACCACAAACCAAAACCAAACCACTGTATCAAAGATTCTTCTTCATCCCAGCACACTTCTCTGCTTTCTAGCAATCCATCTCTGTATTAAAAACAAAGTACTCATGATCATTATCCCATCAGTAATTGCCTTAATCTGATCAAAATTCCTGCAGCTATCAATCATTACAAATTCTCATTACCCTTTTTTCTTTCTCCTCTGCTTTGCCAGAGGCATCTCCACCAACAACATGAAAAATTGTCATTTATTCAGGGAGCCTGTTCAGGACCTGGATATCAGAGCTACCAATTTACCAAATATGCAGCAAAACCACACATTTTTCTGGTCCCGGAATCAATCACCTCGGAGCACTTCCAGTGCTAAATTAAACCTCACCGTTTATGTGCAAGACAGTGAAAACGATTGTTTCCCACTTTAACCGAGTCACAAAGAGGTGTGAAAGCCAGAACATGCCATTCACAACAGGTGTCTCTAAGGACTCCTGCCTTCACTTAATGGCTTGAACAGCCGCTCCTGAAGGGAAAGAAATGAGGTACCTGAATAACAGCTCTAGTCAAATTGCTGGAAAAATGGAGAAGTTTAGGAACATTCATTTTGGTGAATTGTAGCCCTGAACAGGCTAATGTAACATGCCAATCTAGTGGAGCCTTTTCAGAGCTTCTGGCCATGGTAAAAGTGTGGTTTGCAGAGTCTGCTGTTCACAGGGCAGAGGGAAAAGGATGCAACATGCTCAGGGGTCCGTGGTTCAGCATCTTATTTGGGATTCCATGAGTCTGTCTTTGCAGAGAAACACTTGCTAACAACAGACTTTCCTGAAGCCTGTCCTGAACAGCAGCCACTCATGCATAACTCTAAATGTTTTTCCTTGGCTGCAACAAGAAGCCCAAGGGCAGGGAGGAAGGTGTGACAGTGCAGGCCTGCAGGAAATGAATGAGGACAAAGGAGCTGCACACTGCACAAAATCTGAACAGGGGAGAGACAGTGGGAATGACCCGTTCCCAGACAGCCCAGAAACTCAATTCCTGCCCTCCAAAGGCATCCTAAGCTCTTAATGCTCTAAGGGAGTCAGCAGTCCTTGCAAGTGCCTCGGCATTTAAAGGTTAATTGCAGCTGAGATCTTTCAATGAAGTTATGCTGGAGAATAAAGGGCTCAGGAAACCCAGCCGCTGTAATTAAGAGATTGACATCACAGAGTCACATCTTCCGGATGTCACATCTTCAGCTCTTCCCTGGGATTCAGAACAGTACAAAGAAATACATGTTTCTGTGAGGCTGAAGGCTTCAAAATCCAGCAGACTATTTCCTTTGAGTCTAATTATTAAACCCAGGGCTATATTTGGGAAGCTCTAGCCATTTTTTTAAAACTCTTGGATAAACAATGGCACCCCAGACAGAGATATTTGAATCTCCTTTCCTGTGGCTTTTTTTGTTAAGAGCTCTACTTTTGCTTCTCCTGCAGACTGCCAAAGTCCCACAGTGACCCACAAAGGGGTATGCCATGAAAAATTCTAGAAAAGGGGAGTCACTTCTCTCCACCTCTGACATGAACTCGGTTTGTTCACTTGTGGCAGCAAAAGGTTCCATCCTGTATCTTTGTGTTTCTTGGGTCAAGTGCTGAAGAGGCCCTTGCCTGAGAGTAAGGAAAGTGAGGAAGATGTACAAAAGCCCCTGGATGTGACACCAGAAATTGCTGGATGTGATAGAGGGTAAGGGTGTTCCAGATAGCACTGGAAGGAATGTCTTTGCTCACAGGAGGTGGCAGGGGAGTTGTGTGAGAAATGGCCAAATTTCACTTTACTGGGGAGCAGAGCCTTGCACAGCCAGCACTGCCCAGGTAATCACACCTGTAATATCAGCTGCAAAACTGATGGCTGTGACATCTTCAAGCAGAGCTGTGTAACCATTTCATGTCTTAGTCCAGCCTGAATCAACTCATCCATTCAGCTTTCCACCCCCTTCGTGCAGGGGTGCTCTGAAAAGAGTGTTTGGGAGCAAAGCACACAAACCCCAGATCATCTGCCTGCCTGAAAAATTAGAAAATACTCTCTGGATCAGCTGGTGTCTCACAGCTCAAAGGCTCCTACTCTGGGACAGTGTTTTTCCTCGTTGAACAGGGCAGGACAGGCTGATGTGTGGGGTCAGCATCACAGACTCAGCACTTAGCCTTTCTTGGGCCAATTTCTTTGGAATGCCCAAGTCCATTTTGAGAGGAAAAAGAGATGCCCCAAAAGAAAGACTAGAAAAGCCCTCAGCCAAGCAGCCAGGGTCACCTGGACCTCAGCCAAGCAGCCAGGGTCACTTGGACTAAGCTTGAGTACATAAAGCCCAGTTTTTCCCCCACTGCCTTTGCTCAAGTGCCCAGCAAGAGACCAGAGAGGTGGTGGCTGCCCCATCCCTGGAACACTGAAGGCCAGGCTGGAAGGGGCTCTGAGCAACCTGGTCCAGCTGAAGATGTCCCTGCTCATTGCAGGGGGTTGGAATAGAGGGCCTTTAAAGGTCCCTTCCAAGCCAAAGTATTCTAGAGTTTCAAATGTAAGAACAGAGCTTTGTTAATTCAAAACAGTAGGACAGCAAGAAGGGAAGGGGAATGAAGGAATCATTGCTATCCTACAAAAAGCTTGACAGTTGGGCCAGTGACATTTCCCTTAGATGGAAATAGATCTTTGCTCTAAAGTGAAAACAGAGAGCAGGGTTAGTGTCAGGCCAGCAACATCTCTATTTCCAAAGCAAGTCAGAAAGTAAGTTGGATTTTGTCAGGGATATTCATGGCTCAAAATCTCTCCTTTGACATCCAGAGTGGTTTAGGACTCCATGTATTTCAAAATGCTTTAAAGCCAATTGTTACAGCAACATCCAAGTGCCGTGTTCCAGTTTCATCTTGTGGGAGAAGAAGAATCTAAATAGGCAAGACCTTTTCCATTACTGAACTGATGAGAAATGAACTTTTGGAATTGCACTTGAACACAGGGGAGGTTTTTACCTGCTTTGCACACTTTGGCCTCACTGCCAAGTTCAGGGAGCAGCTTAAAACCAAAACACGAAGATACAAATGCATCTTTGCAACACATTCTCTTACTTTCAAAGCCAGGCAGATTCTTCCAGGTCAGGTGAGACTCCAAACACATCCTATGTGGAAACTGTCCAGATGGCACAGAACCCAAGCCCTGCCTTTTACTGCTTCTTACAGTGAGTGTTGGTCAATTTGTTGTCCCTGTGAGAAAAAAATGCTCATTTAGGTCTCAACTTCATTTCTCATTAGCAGCCTTGCTAATGAAATCCCAGTAATGGCATGGACTGCTAAAAGTTGTGATGAAACTTTAAATCTGGGAGGAGTCAGAGAGAGAAAGAAGGAGAAATGCAATTTGGCTGCCACACTCAGCATTCAATTCCCCACTCAAAAAACAAAGACAAGGTATCATTCCTCCAATTAACAGGGCAAGCAAAGAACCAGTTATTAATACTAAGAGCTTGAATGTTCTGTTACATGATGTTAACAACCCTCTAAAATGGAGAATTCATTCCAGACACCTTGGGCACTCCAGACCACTTCATCAGAGCCACGGAGAGAGCTGGGAGAGCTATCAAGATCAAACTCAGGAAATTAACTTTCATCTCTATCTCAAGAGGAGCATAAAGAAATTATGACTTCAGCTAATTCTGGAAAAGAAGCCTCATTCCATTTTACCAGCTTTTGAGAAAGATTAGGGAAGCATTTCGGAGCGATGGATTTGTGGGAACCACATTTGAGCTCAGTTTTAGAGATGCAGGTGACCCCACTGTGAGAGCACACAGCACTAAAAGTATCTTAAAAGACACCTGTGGTGAAATCCAGCCTGATTTCAGATGGGACAGGGTTGGTCTCAGTGGCTGTGTGCAGTCCATCTGGCACTGGAACAGGAACATCATCCCCTCTGCAGAGCAGACAGAGCAGAAAGCTGCTTGAGCAGGCACTGGTAGGCAAACAGGAATGGCACAGTATCAAAAGAAAAAAAAAAAGATGTGAGAAAGACTGGGGCATGACAAAGCTGTTGCAATGCTGATTTTAGCTTGCACCTACGAGAATGTCACATCTGCACAGCGGCACAAGCAGTCCTGGCCGGCCGGCTGATGGGGGAGAGGCTCCAGGATGGAAAGGATCCCATTCCTGAAGGTGTGAGTGCCCACAGCTCACACAGGCACTGGGGCACAAAACCAGCCCCTCTCCAGGAAGGGACCTCCCACAGAGGGCTCTCCCTAAGCTCAGCTTTGGGGGGTTGATGGGTGAGAGGGGAGCACAGTCCAGGCCTCCCCAAACCTGGGAGCAGCCCCTGCCGTCAGACTGAGCCGAAAGGCTTCACATCCTGCAAGGACGCTCCTGCCAGGAACAGCAGAGCTCCTCAGGCTGGCAAAGGAGAGCCTAAAACTTCACCTGCACGGGATGGAAATCTAGGAGAGCTCATCCAATCTTCCTCTGACAGAAACAACGGCAAAACAAGCAGCCCACGAGAGGCAGGAGAGATGCTCTGCAATGCACTTGTGTAAGTGCCCTGGCAGTGACACTCCCTGCTCAGCTCAGTAACTCCTGCAGAGCAGAAAGCAGGCAGCGGGAAGGTCACCTGGAAATTGGATTCTAAAAGAGACGCCGCACATTTACCATTCTCCAGCCTCGGGAGGACGGAATTGAGTTGTTTATTCAGGAGGAAGCACGTCTGGCTAACATCGAGTTCGCGTTTAATTGGCGCTGACGAACAATAAAGTTGCAAACTCCTTTCACTCGTGCGTGAACGTGCAGAAAACAATCTGCCACGGAACATTGTACAGGAAACACTGTCCTTCAGCACCACGCAGCCTCCTGCCGTGTGAATCACAGCCCGTCTCACAAAGGCATCGACGCCGCGCTGCTCAAAGGCAGCTCTGCCCATCACACCCCGGCCGGCATCACTACACACAATTAATTACCCTACAGCGCCGAAACTGAGCTGAGACCTGACCAGACAGCTCCAGTGCTCCCCGAGTACTGCAGATCAAACACGGCCACACGAAAATACCCAGCTATTTACCACGGGCACTCAGCACCGAGCAGAATCGGAGCCCTAATTAGGATTTAATAAGCTGGTAATTGCAGTGGCAATGGTCTCATTAGCCCTGACGCCTCATTACTGTGAGCAACAGATCAAGTCGAGAAAGCCGGTCAACCTTGCAAGCCTTTCCAAACAATCAGACAGGGCTGATTAAAGCAGGAGCTGCTTTTGTGGCAGTCCCTAATGAAAAGTGAATTCGTGGCCGATGGGAAACCAACAGTAATTTGTGTCACTCTTTTTAAGAACATCTTTAGTGAGAGGCAGGGGACCAGGAAGTTTGTTAACGCTAAAGAAGTGCCCAAAATAAAAAGGGAACAATCTGTAGTCAGCACTGCAAAATGAGGAACACTGAACTGGAACAATGATGGCCCCAAAGACAGTTGGTGGAAATCCCTGATGACTGCTCAGTGCCCCATCTCCAAAGCAGCCCAGCATGTTCCTGAGCCACAGGGAGCTCCCCAGCCCTCGGTCACCCCATGTATTTATTGAAGCTGTCATTTCAGGCATGCACTGGGCACTGCTCAACAGCAGGGGAAATCAGCTGCATTTTCACTGCAGTGCCCAGCTTGTCTTTGATCAAACAAATGCCTGTCTGCTGACTCTCACCTGCCTCTCTCTGCACAGTATCGTAGCTGCAGGTCTAAGGAAGTGTTCTGCATTTATTAGTAGCACAAATGCAGTGTGTTTTACAAACACTTTTGATTTCAGGAGTTTAGATAAAAAGCCAGACTATTTCATGCACAAAATTGGAGTATAGATGCCATCTCATGCTGGGCACTCCCCTAGATGCCAATCAGTCAAGAATTTCTGAATGCAGATCAAAAAGGCAAGGCCTCTAGGCTCTCTTGCTCACCTTCTTTCCATCAAAAACATTAAGTTTATTGAGGCTAGGATTTTGCAGCAAGTCATTTTACATCATCTTTTCCTCTCAAGGAAGCAACGTGAGCAGCGAGTTGGTAAAATGAATTCAAAATAATCAACTCATGAAAAATAAATACCAAAGTGGCTTCTGCAAAACCAAATCTCTAAAAAAAACAAAAAAAAAGGACACTTCTGAGCTTGATTTCTAGGCATCCAACCAGACAGTTTTAAAGTTTGTGAGTTGTTACCAAGGCACAAATATAAATATATAAATATATATATATATATATATAATATAAATATATATTTTAAGTTGACAGTGTTATAATAGATTTACCTTTTTTTTTTTTTTTGGTGAGAAGTTGTCTGCAGAACAAACCTTCACGTAGAACTGCCCTTCAGTCATAAAATGCCATGACCTACCACCGAGAGAAAATCGTGCTCTCAACCTGCTGAATCATTTTAGGATGGCACAGGATGTCTCTGCTCAGAGGCCCTGGAGCAGCAGTCACCAACTACACACCTTGTGGATCATCCCCAGCGTCCCTGGGCAGCTGTTCCCTGACTGTTTAGGATAAAGCAGCAATGTTCATGGCCACGAAAAATGGAGAAATCCCTCAGGAGCCTGAAAATGAGATTTTTTTGCAGTTAGGAGGGTGTTATTTACTAAGCTTCCTTCAGCACTAGTGTTTCCAAGAGCCACTCTTCTGCACAGGTGCTGGTACCTGTCCAGTTCCACAGGCAGCAGAAAAACACTCACTCTCCTGGTTTGATTCTTTGTTTAGTTCCCTGAATTAGCTCACTTGGGGACTGAGAAAACAAAAAAACACAAGAGGCACCACCACCACCACTCTGAACATCAACTGTGCATTAACAGTGAGCACAAAGCACCACTCACAGATGCTGATGCACACAGAGAGACCCTTAAAGATGGCCCTGTGAAGGAGACCTGCACAAGAGCATAAACAGGAATTTCACACACCGAGTTAAGACAGGAACAAAGCCCTGTTGCTTGTGAGGAAGCCTCACTGCCTGCTCTTGGCTTCATCCTGCAGGCAGCCAGGAGCCCAGCAGTGAGAGAGAGCCCAGGAGAAAGACCTTGGGAAAGGCTCAGTTGTCTGTACAGAGCTCTGTTCACCCAAAGGTGCTGCAGCAGCCCTGGGACAGCTCTGCTGAAGGGATCCCTCCTGGCAGCCCCCTTGCTGAGCTGCCCCATCTGCACTGCCAGAGCAGCTGTGAGAGCAGCCCCAGGGGCAGTGACAGCCCCAGCCACAGCTCACCAGGGCAGCTTTGGTTCCTGCTCTGCCTGTGCCTTGTCAGGAGAACAGTCCTTGCAGGGGGCTGCACTAGACTGGCCCACGAGCTGCCCAGACTGGGCAGTGAGCCCAGCAGCCCCTCAGTGCCCCTGTCCTCACACTGCACATCCTGCTGGGAAGCTTTTCCAGCACAAATTACACCAAGTCCTCTTAGCTCCCCACGTGGCACAGAGCAAGGAAGGAGCAGCTCAGATGGCTTAGGACCTCCTGCTGTCAGATGACTTTTTTATTGCACTGGTGTGAAACCTCTGGGAGCAGCCAGATCAAGAGGGCAGCAGGAGGAACAGCAGAGGCAGGACAGGATCTGTTCCTCTGGCTGCAGTTGCCACCTCCACATCTTTCTAGGAGGTGGAAAGGCAGAGGAAACATGACCCAAGAAAGGCCATGCCAGCAAATGAAGACACTGTAGGGACCAGCCAGCTGTGCTGCACAGCTGCCCCTCTGAAGGAGAGAGACCCCTCCTGACCAAGAGCACCATTTCTGGAGACTGAGCAGCACCAGCCACAGCTGGGTCTGCTGCCGAATTTAGGGGGTGCAATCGCCATCAGAACCCTACTGTGCTTTGGAGAACACGCTCCTAAATCAGAAGACGTGATAGATGGCAAGGCAGGGGACATAAAAATCCAGCAAAGGCTAGCTCAAGCTTGTAAATTATTTAACGAAGCAAGAAGAGCCTCCATGTGCGCTCTGTGCAGTGTCATCTACTGGGAAACATCACATAGGGCTGGGAAGACAACAGACAGGCCTGTTCAGTGGAATATCCAACACTGAGATGAGAAAAAGCACTTATGTCCTTTTTATGGGTGAGGAACGGAGGCCTAGTATGACTGAAAGCCCAATTTAATAAGTTAAGTACCTCCCTAAGTGCAAAAGCATCTAGAGTATGAGACACAAGTGGGCTAAAAAGTATCTGACACTGAGCTCCATTAATTTCAGCAGCATTTTCACACTCAAATGGGTTTTTTTACCAGTTGAAGTGGATACCAAACTGAGGCACAGCAAGAAGTGAAATACAAGTTTTCAAAATTCCTGGCATCCTCCCACCCACAGCCTACCCTTTTCTTACCCCCTTTCCCCTCCCCTCCCCCTTACCAGACTTCTTATCTCCAAAGATTACATTCCATTCTCCATAACCTGTGCAGATTCAACAGTGTGACACAAGGAATTCTCACATTCCCAGGCTCCCCCAATGGCCCAACAGATGGAGAAGGGGCAGCAGGACAAGCCCAAGTTGAGAGATTGCAAAGCATAAATAACAGAACCACCGAGGCTGGAAAAGACCTTTAGGATCATCAAGCCCAGCTGTTAACACAGCACTGCCTGCCAAGCACATCCCTAACCCATGTCCCCACGTGCCATATCCACACAGCTTTGAAATCCCTCCAGGGATGGGGACTCTCCCACAGCAGGTGAACTATCACGGCAGGACCACGACTTTCCACTTCACTTCCTCCAGAAGGATTTGTGGAATTGTTGTGCAAGGGTCTGTCAGACCAGCAATCTGTGTGAGGAAAAGCAGATACAGTTATTTGGGCTCTTTTCAAACTTACAATTCTGCCCTAATTGTAAGTGCTGAATGCTTTTTTAAATTGTTCACAAATTGCATTAGTCCAACGCTCACATTAATTTTGATGTTCATGTCCTTTTTGGAGGTCACTGAGTTCCACCGAGCAAAATCTCATTTTGAGCAAAGAAAAGGAGATCTTGGGACTGGAACAAAAAGTCTCCTTGTGCTAAAGCCATACCATTATTTATCCAGGGTCGTCAGGGGTTTTCCCACAAAGGTAAATATTTTCTAATACAGAAGGCAACAAACAGCCTCTGATTTGATGCAGTCCCTGGGACTACAAGTGACTTGTGTGAGTTTACTGGCCCTGAACCCCCCCTGAGCACAGCCCAAAGAGGAGGGCAGGGGCAGAGCATCCCTTCCTGCAGGGCCAGGGCATTATGGCAGTCATGCCCAGGTGTCAGCACACAGAGGTGCCCAAGGAATCTCTCTTAGCATCTTTCAGTAATCGGGCAGATTGCTGAAAGTTGGTGTTCCTATCCCCTCGACTTCCAGGAATTTTCCCCCAAGTGGGAATAAGCCTTTCTGACAGCTCTGACTCGGAGTGAAAGGCATAAAAAGTGACAGGTTTGGATGACTTGAAAATAAAACCAGAGAGAACACATCTGCAACTTCAGACATATTGGAATCAGCCACAAAAAAAGTGACAGCAGAAGAAAATCAAACATTGTGGGAACCTACAAATCAAGAGAACGTGACTGACAGCACAGCAACACCTAGAGAATAACAGACTAGAATTGCTGGTAGAACATTTAAATATATTTAAATTAATTCCCCCATTCCCCAGAGAGCAATTATGTTGACGCTGGGAGTACCTAAGATTTCAATCTGTTTTGAAACATCAAGCTGTCAATATTTTTCATCTTTTTTTTTGCAAATAACCATTAAGGGGAATTAAAATGCAACATTGCTCAAGGATTGCCAGTACATCATCCACAGAGGAGAGAGATTAGAGCTGCCTTGACAGCCGCAGCCTCACCCAGATAAACGAGCACTCCCAGGGACAGGAGCTCAGGGGAACAGGGCACAGACAGCTTTGATCTGCTGGAAAGGCTCTTCAGGGCACACCTGGACAGCCAGAAGCACGGATTGCAGAGGGGTGAAAACAGGCAGGATCACTAAACCCCAGCTGAGGCCATGCTATTTCTCCTTAGGGGCAGAGGGACCATCTACCTGTGCCATTGCTCTTCCTCAGCAAAGCAGCCCTGTCCTGCTCACAGTCCTCTCCTCACAGTCCTCTCCTCACAGCATCTGCTGCAGCCCAGGGGTTGTGGCTCTAGGGCTGGGAGGGAAGATGGGGACGTGCAGGAGTTCAGCATCACCAAGGCAGAAGACACTGGATATCCAAAACAGACAGTATTCAACAAGCACATGAAAAATTACAAGTATCAGACACAATTCAGGCCACACAGTGGACAAGCTAAAAAATGCTGATATTTGGCCTACGAGGGCACTCACAAGTTTTGCACAATCTTAGCACGAGGTCAGAGATAAACACTTCTAAGTGTTGAAGAGCTCCCTCTGCTCTGTTCATGACTTGCCATGTCCAACATGACCCAGCAGTTTTATTATTAGCTTTTCATGATTCTGAAAATTCTCAGAGATTAATATTGAGGGCCAAGTCAGTTGTTTTCAGAAATTAATCTAGCCAAGAGAAGAATTATTTCTTCTGTATGAACATCTCTCTTTTGCTTTAAATTCAGTTTATTAGCCTTAATTTGGCTGATACAAAAATCAAGTAAGTCACATGGCTCAATTAAAAGCAACCAGATATGTTGGGTTTTTTCCTGTGCATATGTAGCCCATAAACAAAGAGAATAATATAATAATGGCCAAAGCATTTGTTTGTATTCAACACAAGATGAATTCATCAGACTAAAGTAATCTTGAACTCTGAGGATGCAGACCAACAGAAAGTTAAATTAGCTCCACTGGAAACAAACTTCACATGTATTACTTTTTCAGAATGCTTTTAAAAATCAATAGTGCTCTTGAAATACTTCATATACAATGAATGATTGGCTGCAAAGCCAGACAAGAGGACCTGCCAAATTATAGACTTGCTCTCTTGCCCTCTATCAGCAAACCACGAAGTGGCTGATGACCAGTTAGCCCAAGCTCAGAGGTTTTGCTGCAGATTTGCAGAGACTCTTTGCTGAACAGAATCAATTAAATATGCTGACAGTTCTCCTTGTTTCCTTTTACCTAAGGGAATCATCTTGCCAGTCCCCAGTTCTTCAGCAGGCTCAGAGTGTGACACCCTGGATTTCCATTTGAACTCCTGTCCCCTGCGATGGGAGAGCTCAGACCCCTGAGCCTGCCCAGCCATCCCTGCGTGCTGAAAGGGCTCTGGAACACGAGTGAGGGAGCCTTGTTTGGTGGTTTATGGCACGGACTGGTGGCTTCACAGGACAACAGACGTGGCTGAGTCCCAGTGTGAGTGCCAAGAGACACCCTGTGATACAGATTGCCATGGGGGGTTGGTGAACTCTCTCATCTAAAGCTCTAAATTTACAAAGCCACCACGAGATAATGGAGAAGCTTTTCCATCTGAAGAAACTGCCCCTGGAAAGCTGCAGAGCAGGAACTGCCCGTGCCCACAACAGAGAGGGGTCACCATGAGAACCCCCCAGCACCAGGGTCCTGCTGCTTGCTGTGTTCACAGACACCTGAAAAGGAGGGGAAACGTGAAGTTCTCGTGCTTTCATCCAGGAAAATAAAGAGCACTGTACAAGTACAAAGAGCTACAGGACTTGATTTCATCAAGCAATGGGGTGAGAGGTCCAGACTCTGTATGATTACACTGACCTACAAAATGATGCATTAGGAAAACGTGACTCTAATTCTGCTTTCACAAGGAGGAGCTGCTGCTACCCACAAATGACACCTTGGCAATGTGACAGATAGCTCTGGTATACAGCAGTTATTAAGGCAAATTCCCAGCTGGGAATTGTTAAAAAGAAAGAATATAACATTTCTATGGCAGAACACGAATGAGGTGAATGACTGTGTGTGCAGTTTTTTATTTCATGACACATTCCTGCAGGGAAATTTGAAAGAGAAGTATGGAAGTAGAATTTCATTCCACTCTATGGGTGTCTCTCCCCTGCATATCTGTGCTCTGTAACCACAGCATCTCTGGAGGAGGAGATTGGAGCCATATCTGGAAAGCACTTCAGCACTTGAATATACATTTAGGGAACAAACAGGATAATGAAATTATTTAGAAAACAAGGAGATAGTCACCAGGTCTGACACATCTCTGTATTTTAAGGGAAATGATTCTATAGCTTGGATGAAATTCTGCTTCAGATTCATTCCAACAGACTAAAATATCCAAACTGCATGCCTTGAACAATTCAGGCTATCTAAGCAACTGGGAGCAGCAGGTGCCTACTCAGTAAAGACTTCATATAAAAGTCATTAAGAAAAAGAACAAAACAGGCCTATTTTTCCTTCAGCTCCTGCACAGGAAGAACTAGTCCTGTGTGCCAAAATCTGCTTCGATGAGGTGGGTTCAAGTACCAGCAGGCCATGGCCAGGTAAGAGAGACCCAAAAGCAGAACTCTTGGAATATATTACTTTAAACTTAAGAACTGTACTCTTATCCAGGATCTGCACCTCTCCCACAGGGCAGCATCTACTGACCATCCTAAGATAGCAATTTATGAGCTGCTCTCTGTACAAAAATCACCCAGTGTGCTGATGGATGCCAAATGGTGCAAATCATGGGTAACAACAAATAGATCTCCTGCAGCTCTCTAATTGAAACCAATGGCCCAGGTCATTGCAGAAACTGTAACAGTTTTTCTTAAGGAACAATTAGCTGAAAAACAATACTAATGAGGCAATAAGTGCTATTGCTAAATTCACTCTGCTGTCATCATTAGGGGAGTCAACATTCCTGTTCTGTGCTAATTAGGTCAGCAAGCAGAAGCCCAGAAACAGAAAGAACATTAACCAAGTGTATCTGGAGCATTCCAGAGGCAGATGGAGGCAGCCAGAAGGGATTTCTGAGTTCTCATTGCCTACGAAATGTTGGAATCCCCTTAAACCAGTCATTCCAGTTAGACCAAGATACACTGGTTTAATACTTTCACTCTCTCTAGCAAAGTACAAAGCACTTTATCAAGGAGCTTTCAACTGGGGCCAAATCAGCAAGTTTGTCTTGTTTTGCTAATGCAGTAACGCTCATCTTCTGCCCTCCTGACAGAAGGGAAGATTCCCCTCGCAGGTGACTGGTCCCCATCCAAAACCACTCTATTTCAGTGCTGATAAGGATGAAATTCAGATTTTTTCTGACCTTTTCCTGTCAACAGGCTCTACAGGTATAAAAATACCGTGTTGGGCCAGTGTCACACCGATTTGTGCTAAAATAAGGACTGTCCTCTGGCACAAAGGAACTTCCCCTAATTACCAGAATGACACCTGCCAGAGTAAGTCCAGCCCTGGTTCACGCCTGCCACAATTACCAGTACCTGAAGTTTGTAAGCCTGCCAAAAGGATCATTGTTTATCCCAGATAAATGCAGAATGAAAGGCTCCCAGTGCTACAGGCACAGTGATGTGACTGACTGTCTTGCACCACAGTGCTTGGAGAACAGCAGACAAAACCCAGTCCCAAAGCCAGACCCACAGCCCTTCTCCTTGGAGGGAAGAGCCCTCTCCTCCACCAGCCAGAGAGTATTTAATTCCCAAGAAACCTCCAGAAGGAAAAATCTGACTCTACCTGAAAATTCTCCTTTGTCTTGCCCAGAAATAAAAGACTGAACAGACTGAGACCTCGGCTCCACAGGAGTTGTACCAGTTATGGACTGAGCCCAGACTTTGTGCCGGGCACCTGCACGATGTGACAGGACCTTAAGGTCCCCAGCTTGAACTGAGCTACCTCTGGATACCTCATGCACCTCAAGGCATCACAGAAAAACTCCAACCAACCAAGCAACCAACCAAAAAAACCCCCAAAAAACCCCAAACTTTGTTTCCTCTCTGCTGGAGCCGGCTTGATGACAGGAGTCAAACTGAAGCAGTTGGGTTTTATTCCATAGTTCTACAAACAGTCTGTTCACTAGGGTTGTCATAGTGTACACAGAAAACATTTTCAGTCACTCAAAACACAGCCTTTGTAGCTCCTGGGGGTTTGGTTTGGTTTTTTATCCTGTAGAAAGTAAACAATCACTGTCTGTGGGAAGAAATGAAAAGGGATTAATCTGACTGATCATATTTCTATCAAATGACAGGAGTCAAAAAGTTCTTCTTCAACCTGTTCATCTGTAAACACTTCCCCAACAATTGCAGAAGGGGTATAGCTGAAGAAGAGTTGAGTACTTCTCTAGGGAGCTCCCCCACCCTGTCATTTGTATCAAAGACATCTTGGCCATACACTGGCAATTGCCAACCATCACAGAAGTCAGCAGGAAGAATATATCAACTTCTCAAATCAAGAAATGCAATTATTCTAAAAATATTTTAATGTAGCAAGTTTGGCTATAGAACCAGTGCAACACAGAGAGGACACCCATTGTATAACCAACTTTACTGCTTAATCTTAACAGAGTAAGCTACAGATGCAATGGATTCACCACAAGTTATTTGGTTAAATTAAATACTGCAGTTAGGATCATGCTGTTGGTAATCGTGGCTTTACAGTACCAATGCCCAAGTTGGCTGAGTTAGTTCAACTGTAAGTAAAATGCAACTTTACAGAGAAACAAAATAATTTAGAATAGTATGCTGTATTCTGTTCCATGCTCAGTCACAATGATAATGTCTTCAACAGATAAACCATAGTTCAGCATTATGTTGATAATGCCAAAACACACAGGAATTGTAATGCCAAATTCACAACATAACACAGTGTTAGCAAACAGATTTCTCAGGTAGGGGGCCAGTGGTGAGAATGCTGCAGGACTGAGAAGCATCCGAGCACTCCTCAGTGCACACCACGCTGACAGGAATGCTTTACCTTCTGATGGCATTATTGTTCCAGGAGTTTGTCCCAAAAACAACACACTGTAAAATGAATGTTGAACCCTTGCCTCAAACATGAAGCAAAACGTGTTATTTACACACCTGAACCAGGAAAACCACTTTAAGAACAGATTAAAACTGTGATCACTTGACAAAGATGACAGAGCTTGGTTACCGTACTATGGGAACTAGGACGGTAACAAACAAAGTTGTAAACAAACTTTAACCAAATTAGGTTAATGCATCTATTCTTACCTCAAGAATATTGCCATTTCAGCAGACAGTGATTTTTAAAGCTAAGGACACTATCAGAGGTTTTGTATTTGTTTAAAGCCAAAACTTTAAAAACCCAGAAGCTGGCAAATCATTTTTGTTCCCCCTCAGCCTTCATTACCTTCTCCACAGCAATATTCAGCAACGTTTTCAGCCCCCCTGGTTTTACCCAATTCCGCTCCAACTTAAGTAGCTGGTAGCAAAGTTGAAGCAAACCCTATCAACACCTGAAAATCCCTACCCAGAGTGGTTTGTTTTTCCACTACTGGGGATGAGATCAGACTGCTGGCATTCTTCTACGAGGAAATAAAAAACACTAAAGCATTTGCTTTTAATTTTAAAAGAAAAGCCTCCTCAAAATCAAACAGGCTTTGCAAATATGCCAAGAAATATATAGGTAAACCAGATTTGACTCTGTCAATCCCAGCAGTGTCATCTTCACCCCTCTTTCCCCCCACCCTCCAAATTAACAGCCTTGCCAAAGTGGGTGATGTGACACTGATGGAATTAAATTCACTTACATGAAGCCTGGATACAAAAAAAAAAAAAAAAAAGAAAATGAAACTTTGTCCCTGCCGCACCTATTTTTTTCCTGCATTTTGTAATGAACCCACACAAGCACAAAAGGAGTCGTGTTGGTGTTTTGTTTTTCTTTAAACAGGCATCAGAGCTGTGCCAGACAAAACTGAACAAACTTTTTATTTCACTTCAGAAAGGTCTTGTACCACCAACTCATTTCTCTTCATAACTAAAGGTGATAAAAAAATAAATCCATAGTAATGAAAAAAACCCCAAACCCTGTAGTCAAGCTGCTTTTCAAGTATGTTGATCCCCTGGTGAGAGAGCTGCATTAGCCATGCTGCTGATTAAACCTACATCCCAATGGTTAGGCACACACCTGATCTCCTGGAGCTGTGTCCAGCTGGATGTCCAGCCGAGCTCACACACGCCTGGAGGCCGATGGGGACACGTGGACACGTCCCACCACTCCTCAAATCCCTGATTCTGACTGCCCCCACTCCCACAGCCCCCCCACAACTCCTCCCAGCCAGGAGCCTCAGAGTGACCTTGGACAGGTACCGTAGTTTGCTGATCGACCCAGTGCAAATCTTGTGCTCGTGGAGACCTTTGCAGACCCCCCAGACTGCAGAATTTCGCCCACAGTGTTTCTACAAAGCACAGCAGAAACCATATCCTGGTATTTCATTCAGCCTGGAATTCCCACCTCCATCTATTGCAGTTATGGAACCACAGAATCACAGAACATTCTGAGCTGGAAGGGACCCACAAGCCCAACTCTTGAAGCCAAAGAAAAGTCAGTGAGGGAGGTTCTACAAGAGCTGGTCCCTGCATTAAACACTAATACACATGAAAAACAAAAGGGGGACAAACTTCCAAGTCACTATTAGTGATGGTGACAGGTTCAACTTTTCTTCCTTCCTCCTTAAATTCGCTTCCTTTTCAATGCAAGAGAAAAGTGCAACTTTGCAGCATGTTTGTTCACATCAAGTTTTTCCTCAAGAACACATTTTGCAGTCACAAAATATGGTCTATAAAGTCGCAAAGTGCTCAAGCTGAAGGCACAGAGTACAAACACATAGGAAAACAGATTTCAAAATACCAAGTAACAAAACAAAGAGATAAAACAAAAATCTGGAATCGAAAACTCCCTGACAGAAGATACATTTACATGGTGTTACTGAACAAGTTATATATTTTTTTTTTTATAAAAGGAGTCTATGCAGCAGTGGGGAAAGATGTTGGAAAACTCTTTTAACCTTAATAAAACAGTGTTTGATCCCTACATCTATGACTAATAGTCTTGTGCCAGCTATTGCTTCCTTATTTACCTGTATCAGTGATCAACATGAACTAGCAGATGTCTTAACTTTTGAGCACAAGGATTGTGTGTCAGAGCAAAGAATGGTAAGAGAAGCACATTATAACCTGACCACATATTTGAGATACTCTCAAGGAGAAAAAGATTCATTAGAAGATCTGGAGCCACATCCATAAGCCCATGGAAGTAATTAGCATATATGGATGTATTGAGGAAATGTCATGAATATGCAACAGAAATGTGATGAATATGCTTTAGTTCCATGAACATAAGCTGGTCTGTTGGGTGGCTGGTATGCATGCTTTGTGGAGCAATCCCCATGCATCCAGCACTGGTAATACAGTGATGGTGGCTTCCTAACCTACCAAATTGGTTGGAGAGTCTATTTCCCGATTTCTGGTGACAAAGGGACCAACTCTTAAAAGGTGACAATTTTTAAACTAACAAACAAATACTGCAAAATAATGAAACTTTATTCTTATTATTAAGTAGAAGCTCCAGAAAATAACTTGAAGTTCAAAAACTAATACACTGACGTGTTAACTAGTTTTAAGAATGTCCTTAATATTAAGAAAAGAGTGCAAAAAGGATTCTTCCATTCTAATGCTTTTTGGAAGCTGCTGATTTCGGCTGCCCATTTCCACTTTGAAAGGATTGTTTTTCAAGGTGCATTCCTCACAGGAGTCGCAGAACATGAACTTGCTGACAGGCCAGGCCAAGGAACCACGTCTTTCAAAGTCACCCCAGTGGTAGCAGCACTGACATTGCACAAAGAAGAGAGTCCAGAACTCTTCTTTGAGGCGAAGTTCGTGTCAGAGCTTGAATATCAGCAGGTGCCAAAGGAGGCTCCAGATACCATCTGTGCTCCTCCAGTGTCTGTTCTGGCCAGGAATAGAAGCTGATCCAGTATATTCACTATCTGTATCCCCTGGAGCTGGCACAGGCTGATGAGCCACCTGAAATGACACAAAAAGTTTGAGAAATTCTCTCATATTAAGCTTCCACATTATGTCCCTTGCCCCCATTCCCAAAAAACACAGCATGGCCTGCAAAACATTAGCAGTACAAAGAGAAGCTGATAAACCATATAAATGTCCATTCATTCATTTCAGCTTACAGTAACAGTTCATCATAAAACTGTCTGGTGTTTTATGGAGGGAAATAAAGCCAAACATCCTCAGCTGAAAGCACGAGAGGAAACTTGGCAAAAGAATGCCAGAAAATGAGCTGAAGTTAACAACAGCACCACAACAGATACTATTCCCCAATCCCCCAAGGCTGTTCAATGACAATCAGGGCCTTGTACTTCCATCCTAACCTAGACTGTACAGGACTAGTCTTTCCTGGCCAAATGCTCAGTCAGCAGGAAAGCTGAGCAGAAGATTGGACCTTTGGCTGACTGCACCCAAATTAGGGCTGTCTGGAGGAGAGGAACCAACTCCTCTCTCTGTCTCTTCTCCTACACTGGAGGAAATTAGGGGAATAAAGTGAAGAACCTCACAGTTAATCATGCAGCCAGAGGCTTCAGCTACCAACAGGAGGGAGCTCCCATGCTGCATGACCCCAACACTTGAACACTGCCTTTAGTGACCCAATGCAGGTGGATCCTGTGTTGGATCAGACACATCTCTAAGGATTCCAAATTAAAAACCCTCCAAACTCTCCACACTGTCAAGAGTCAGAAACACAGTGACTCAAAAACACCCACTTCACCAGTGGGTGATTTACAGAGGTGGGCTGGCTCATAACATTGCCTGTTGTGGGTATCCTGAGCAGGCAGGGACCTGGGAGAACGACTTCCTTTTTCCTCAAGACTTCAGCTTCCACTTAAATCAAGGGAAGTACCTTGCCCTTAGCATCCAGGATGGTGGCTGGGGGGCTCTGGCAGAGCTAGCCAGGCTCCAGATCCAAGAAATTTGTATTTTTACCTGGCGTGGTCAAGGTAACATTGCAGGCAGCTTGATACACGTGGGGATGCAGCCTTGGGCACCTCAGCACCCTGAACACCCACAAGTCCCCCCCTGCCCCTGTGCCCAACCTGCAGGGCAGGGTTAGGGAATACTCACTGTAAAGCTCTTCTCCAGGCCTCTTGCGTGACTGGTCACCTCTGGGAAGGAAGGGAAACGAAGGGTTTCTCATCATAACCTGAATTAAAGATGCCCCTGCTCACTGCAGGGAGACTGGACATTTAAATGTCCCTTCCAACCCAAACCACCTGATGATTATCAAAACAACAGCAAAACACCACAGCACAACCACCAATCACCTTGCAGAGATTTAGAAACAAAATGCAAACACAGTAACAATAACACTACTGCAGGATTCCCAATTTACTAAGACAAAAGGATAAGCTACACTTTGTAGAATTTAACTCAGCTTTCTGTCACAGATTTCATAGGATAATACATTTGATGTCATTTTTTTTAGAGAATGAAGATGAGAAAAACTGCTCATATATAGCATGGTCTTAGGTCACAGATAAAACTGTATTCCTCAATTCAAACTCCTTATTCAAATTTGTAAAACTGTGTGAAAAGCTCTGTATCTATCAGTCTGAAAAGGTAAGATGCTCCTGGCAAAGCCCAACAATCAGGCTCTAGGCAAGTCTGAGCTGGCAACACTTGCTCTTTAAGCAGATTTTAGTACTTAATAGTGGTGATAAACTGATTTCTTCAGCTAGAGCCTGACATGCAATTAATGCTGCTGAAGACACCTCACTGTGCTGTGTTCCTCATGGTGATTGTAGCAGCAAATGCAGCAGCAAAAACATCACCATTTTCTGGCACAATTAAAGGAGAAAGATGACATTTAATACTAACCCAGAAGAGGCTTGGCATGCTACTTGATAAAAGAGAAAACCTTTTTTATACATTTATTTGTGTAGGAATAGAACCTCAGAAAAATTCTGACAAGTCATAAACAAGCATAACCTATGTTCATCACAGGAAGCAGCATATTACATCTTGAAATACATTTCAAGGCAAAATGCATTTCAAATACCACTGAAAAATGCCATGTAGAAATAAAAGTGAAGTAGAGGCAATATCTTTTTGCCCCTATTCTGTGCCCCTTTAATGATGACACCCAAATATAACCCCCGTGTTTACCAGACTGCACTGACTCACTGAGAGCACAACCCTGTAAAACAGACTGTGCAAAACACATTCATCAGACACTGCCACCCATCAGCTATTCCTCTGCAAAGTTTCAGTTTGCACTTTTATTTCATAAAGTGAGAGCAAGCTGCATAGAAACAGCACTTACACAGAAGTGTGAGCTGGGGGTGGGGTGATTTTCTAAACCTACAGGGCGTACCAAAACTCTCCACATGTCCAATACCCAGGAGATCCCACCCTCCAGAAAGCCAAAGAGTCAGAATTTAGGCTCTGCAAACAACAAGTGACACAGAAACCTTTACTTAGTTCTTGCTTGCCTGACTATCCTCTAGCCCTCATCTCTTCTATCACACAGGACAGAAACTGCTTCCTACAAATTCGCATTAGCCCCACAGTCAGAGAATTTTCTGCATCAAATAGGAGCTGCTAAAATATATTCAGAAGATCCCACAAAGTCTGTAGGAAGACAGCACCATGTAGGCATTCAGCCTTTGCAGCGGTCAGTGCCCCTTACTGCCTCTGCCAGCCTTTTGTAGTCTCCTCCTGACAGAACCAGCCAAAGCTAACAAGCCTCTCACTTTCGGGGAAATGAAGAAAAACATTTTTGGAACCGACTGCTTTTGTGGATATAGAACTGTTACAACTTGAAACCTCATGTTTAATTCCCTAAGAACTGTGAAACTGGTGAAATGCAGTTGTAAGCAGAACTATCATTAGCCACCTACAGAATTAGCAAGATTGAAAGTTAGACACAACTAAATTGTTCCTTTTTTTTTGTTTTGTTCTGTGCATTGTATCCTTTTGTCAGCATTATATTCCTACTCGGTTTCAAAGTCTCAAACTCCTACTTCTTGGGCCCAATGCTCTTTTCACCTCAAGCTCTTACGGCTTTATTTTTATGCTTATCCCTCTAAAAAATTCCTTTAGTCAACAGAAAGCCTTACAAGGAGAGTCTACACCATACCATTTGCATTTGGGTCAACAGCAGAGCTTTGAAGCTCAATAATTTACCAAGCTTTGAAGACAGAGATTCCCTTTGAGGAAAACTACGTGGGCTGAACTCCAGAAATACATCTGACACCAAACACAGCCACATCTAGAGGGGGTTCAGACTCCAGCTCCACATCTGGAGCGTTGCACAGGTAACAGGAACGATGAGGATGTTCTGTCTTCAGGAAGAAATCATCCTCTTGGGAACAGAGCAGAGTGTCTGCCCAGCCTGGGCTCAGCTTGCCAGCCCACTGCAAAAGCAGCCACTGCTGTGGTGAAAGGGCTGTGCCTCAGTCCAGGCAGCTCCAAACAGCACAGAGCAGCAGGCACTGCCCAGAGTGAACAATCCACAGCAGGAACATTTTCTGCCACCTTCTACCCCCCCCCCCCCCCCCCGTTCAATACTCAGAAGAGAAATGCCTATTTAAAATAGACAACTTGTCTGTATAAATAACTCTGACAGTGGAATAAGGAGAAATCATCAACTGACATTTTCAGAAGCATCAAAAAAAACCAAAAAGGAGAGCTTATAAAAAACAAACAGCCAAAGTAAATGTTGAAGTTGAACACGAGCATGACCATGCAGCAGAAGCACAACTGAAACACAGGGATGCAGGAACTGAAAGCAATCTGTTTCATCAAAATAATATTTCAAGCCTTCCAATCATCTACTTTCTGGTACCATCTGCAGGGTTGTTAGCGCTCCAATACATGGAAAATAAGGTGATATTTCATATGGATACTGAGTTGTGGAAATTTTTTATTAACTCTTAAATGATTTCTTCAGTATTTTTAGGTGTATCCATTTTTACCATTGCAGCACTGCCCAGAACCATCACTGGTGAAGATTAATAACTATTACCTTGTAAATCCATTCTGAATAAGCTCTCTTTGAAGTTTCTGGTCTTGAGCAGCATATTCCTGAAGCTCAGATTCCACAGCAGGGGGGAGAACATTTGGGATGAATTTAGAAAATAAAGCTGGTGCCATCTGTACCCATTCTGTAAAAAGAGAGAAAGCAACAACAAAACATGTGGAAGAGATTTTTTTGAAAAATTTAATTCTTCTACAAATGTAACTTTATTTTAAATACCTATCAGTATCTTGAATTAAAAAAAGAAAGAAAAAACAAAAAATCCTCCTTAAAAACCACAGACATTGTGTCTTTAAGCAGAACAAATAATCAGACTTAAAATCAGATGTTAACATGTAGATAAAGGAATATTTTTCATCATCAACCTCATCATCAAATTGAAATTCAGTTCTTGCTTCATCTCACAAGACCTTCTGAGTCTCTGACACTCTCAAGGACAGGCAACTGAGAATCAGCAAATCCACTTTGATAATCAGATGATTGTAGACCCCTTTACTCCATGAAACTCATTCACAAAATGTACCTGAGCCTGACTTATAAAAAGCACAGCACTATCATCATACAACCCTGCTTCTCCATTTTAAATGAAATAATGCATTTCTCTCCCTGATCTTCCAAAGCTTAGATGAACAAATGCAATTCTAACCTGCACTAGTTCAGCTTCAGGACAGAGATGTGATTTAATTTCACTACACTGAACATTGCCTCACAGGAGCAAGACAGCTGACCTTAAAACTGCTTCAAGGCTGATTGTAAGAAACACAGAAGAGACTGAGCAGAGGACGAAAACTGGCCTGATGGCAACTGTGTAACAAGGCCTGAGAAAAATAAATGGCCCTCAGGTACTTCTGCAGCCAGACTATCCACAGGTGGTAGCACTTATCTCGAATTTAATCTTTACTTAGAAAATTACTTTTAAATTTATTTTAAATTTACTTTTAAATTTATTCATTAAGGTACACCCCAATTCCCACATTCCTTGTCAAAGGCTGAGAAGTGTGAGAAGCAGGCAATTAGAAAACATGTGTATCTGTTCAAGTGATAACCTAAGGTCAGTCATCTGGCTCTCCCTGAAAGTGCTTTATCCATGCAATTTGTAAATGGAGGGTCTGCCACATTCCTGGCTGACATGCTATAAATATTGCACTGAAGGTTTTTGTAAAGGATTCCCATCCTCATTTCTATTCCATAAAGGGGGATGGCCAAGCAAAGACAGACTGAAGCTCAGACACAACCCTTCTCTCATCACAGCAAGGTAAGAAGAAACTATCAGTACTGTAAAAGGAAGGGAAGCAGGTACCATTTATTTATGAATACTTTGAACACTTCCTGTTTCTAAAAATGTCTCAAACACATGGTAAAGCTCTGCTCAGTTCTCCAAAATACATAGAACCAAAGACTTTGGTACAGAATTGATTAAAATCTGCAACACCATTTTCCTTTCAACATAATTGTTGTTGCATAAGGTGTCCCAATGTGTTCACAAGTCAAATTGAGCTCTTCCGTGACATAATACCAACCAAACAACAGCTTCATACAAGAGAAAGTCATTCACCTCGTGCCAAAGACCTGACTGTTTGAAGTGCAACCTGCAGTGTCACTTCCACCATTTCAATACTTCTTTATACAGATCTGCCCTTTGTCTGCAGAGCAGAGGGCTGGGCTGGTTTTTTAAGTGTGTTTGGCATTCTCGTGGTACCTTGTGCAGGTCAGATGGGCAACAAGAACCAGGGCAGAACTTATGCATTATGATGGACAGAACACAACACACATTTTTTTTTTGTTAAGTGTGCATTAAATAGAGAGTGTGCACGTGTAGGAAAACACATATTTAGGGAAACATGTCCCAGTATGAGAGCAGCACAAGCATTCCTCCTGGTTACCTGGTCGTAGTGTATACAGGCCCTTCACAATGTTTGCCATGGTCGAAGGAGTTATCTGAAACGGCGTTGACTGAGCTTCCAAAAGTAAAGCTGAAACAAAATCAGGAGAATCAGCAGTTTCTCTAAACAAGAAATACAGGCTCTCACACATGTATTTTTCCAGCAAAAATACAGTAGCTGTGCTGTTTTTGGTATCTGATGTCCTCACAAAGCAAATGATCAGGAATCTGAACCTGACAACTCAATTGATCTACAGTAATGAAACATCACCTTTAAAGAGAAGTATCCTGTTCAAATCAGGTAGGATGAAAATGTGGAATAACCTATTTAGGCAAAATTCAGCAAGCAATGGCTCTAAGTATTCAGCCAGAGAACTGAAGTAAACAATTTATTTTTGGATGCACCCTCATAGTGAGGGTGTTAAACACTTGCAGATCCACCAATCCCAACTTTACAGCCTTTAGAATCTTGTACATAAAACTAAGGATGGACTGAAAGTCTATGCACTGTAAACATCAAATAAGAAAAGCTGTTCTTTCAAACACAAATTGACATTTTAATCTGATTCTTGGTATCTTCTGCAGTAATTATTGCAATAATTGTGTCTTCTTGTGGAAAAACCTGGCAATAGCACATTTACAAGTTGTGCTGTGATATAAGCAGGCCTTTATCCTGATTTGTACTTATATGAACTTTGTACCTACATCTGAATTACAGAAAGACCCACAGAAGTGCAAGAAATTGGGAAGATGTAAACCAACTGCTGCCTCTCAGTTTTTATTTGTCTGCAGAGGAGTTGAGCAGTACAGACACCTTTCTGTGGCCATTACAGACTTACAGTCAGGGCACATCTCTTGGGCTCACATTGTACAGACTCTGCTTTTTTAAGCTTCAGAGCATCTCCAGTTCCAGCTTCAGCATCTGCCACTATGGCACTTACCATAAAAAGAAAAATCTTCAGTAGCACGTTCTGCTTCTCTGAAGCTGGTTAAGTGGCTCATGTCATAGGGAAATTAAAACAAAGTATTTTTTCTAACCTTCAAGTAATCAAAGTTGTTATATTTAACTGTTATAGATGAATTTATTTTACAAAGAACCATCTTAAAAGTGCTTGCTCATTTCAGCTGAAGCCTTGAGGGTGTGAGAGCCTGTGATTTGTTTCATAATGACATATTTACAGCCCCTTCCCTAAAGATGTTTCAAACAGGCTCTTCCCTAAAGGTTCTTCACACAGCCTCTTGGCAGCCAACTAAGTTGCAAATCACAGAATTAAAATGGGTATAATGCTTTATAATGTGACAGTAATGCACAATCCAAACAACGTGGCATAAAATATGTGTGTCTTTAGTTTGTGGCTACTTCAGCCTAAGATTCACCAATAGATTTGCCAAGTGGCCAGAGAACTGTGAATTTGCTCTGTACATAAAGACATTAAATTACACTCCTAACCTATGTAAAACAAATTATTTAAAACAAAAACAACTGCTTCACCACTTTATTGCAGCTTCAGACATTAACATTTCTTATCTTGGTCTCTGCAAGTGCATTCATATCCTGCTCCAGTGCAAATATAAATCACTCCTGATTTGCAGTCAGTAAATACAAGCATGATAGTATCATATTCAACAACATAACAAAGTAATGGCATATATTTCCCATCTCTCAATAAAGAAAATTAAAGAACCATACAGTGTAAACTAACCCAGCCTACACCTCACAATCTTACAAAAGACAAATGCTAAGGGTTTGCCTCCTGCTTCATTAGCATAACTAATGAGACCCTGAAAGACAGAGGTTGCAGAGACTCCTACCTACTCCCACCTGCAGCATTTACAAAGAGAGAGGGGGTGAGGCAGAATAAACCTAAACCTCAGCTGAATGACAGTGGTAATGGCACTGTGATAATATCTGAACACCCCCACAGTGTTCATGCACTAACATCCCATTCTACAGAGTAGTAACTAATATGCAAAGAGGTTAATTAACCTGTAAACAGTCTTGAGAATAACTCATGGCAGAATCAAAGAAGTGTGGATTCCCATGATGAAATGCTTTAACTGCAGAAAGACACAAGAAGTTCTGAAATGTTCCTGAACTGAGGTAAGAGACAATACCCAAAACAGCCCCAAGGATGAACAGGTACAAACCTGCAACACCTCAGGTACCCTGCAGGAACCGAGTTACCCCCTTATCCCTCAGGAGCACTGGAGAACCTCATCCTTCAAGGAATGTTCAAGCCCCTTCCTGATTACAGTGGGGCACCTGGGGCAAGATCCAGGACCCCAGCAGTTCCAGGAGCAGCAGAGTTCAAATTCACGTGGTCGTAACTCCAGACTGACTTGCAAAAACAAAAGGGTCAGCTGTTCTAAAAGGCTTTTCCTCATCATTCCTTTCGAAATAGATTTATTTTGCTTAGCAAAGATGTAACTTTTCTGGCAGGACAGTGAAACTTTTGCATGTCGGTAAAACAATGGTTTTTTTGCTCCCTTTGCAGTAACTTCAAAGCAAGCTATTTTAACAAATCATACATAAGTATGACCTGAGCAGATGTGTTCAAAGCTGTAATTATTCAACAATGCACTTGAAAAAAGCATAAACCATATTCCCATTAAAAGCAACTCCAAGAGCTTCCACAGCTCGGGCATGAGTCCAGTGCAGCCCATGCAGAGCACTGCACATTTGCAGTTTCATCCACCTCCTTATGATCCTGCCTTTCATTTTCCTTTAAACAGAGTTAAAAATAAATTTTTACTAACTTAAATTCTTTATAAGTTTGTAATAAATTAAAATGCAGATCAGAAAAAAAAATATAAAAAAGCTGTCTTTATTATTCATTACTAAGCATTTGCTACTGGGCATTTAATAAAGCCACAGACTACTTTTAAAATATTAATTACCTACACCAAAAGCTTTATTAAGTATCTCATAAAAATGCTACAAAACAAAAATTCTGAGTCTTAATCACATGGAAAATATTCAGCGCTGTAAAAAGAATAAATATGAAAACCAATGCCATAAATGTAGAAATATATGCTTTTGGACTTCTATAATTGGAAAATAAGGTGGTATTTTCACGTTTATAATTTTGTGAAGGCTTATTGAAATGGGAACATTATTGCTATTTCTTTGCCAAGGAGGCAGATTAACCACGATGGCCATTATTGAGACTGTACTTTTCAACTTAACGTGAGGTGCTGAGACTTAATCATCATGAAACAAGGAAAATAAGAAACATTGCTGCAACTTTTTAAAGTGAGCTAGCTCTTTGATGAAAGGTTTAGTTCAGAGACAAAATTTACCTGTAAATGATAATAAGATTGAACTATTTGCCTATGCAAAATAAGCTAGAAATCAAACACTGAACAAATTCACAATACTACAGATGCACAAAAATCTTTAAAAATTACCTTGAATCAAGAACCTGAGAATAAATACATCCCTTCCCTCCATCTCACAAAAGGACTCTTTATGCTAGAGAAGCCTCTTGCCCCCCAAATCCGTCAGAAGCTGATGTTTCCACAGCTTCCTAGCTGAAAAAAAGTGTACACCAGTTTTTTGTTTTAGAAGAATTCTAACAGAAATCATCCTGCTTTAGGCTGGAATGAATCAGTATTTTCCACCAGTGCTCTGCTGCCTTGCTTCAGTTGTAAGGCCCTGAGGAAGGAATCTTCTTATTTCATTTTACCTATCCTGACACATAGGCTAATTGTAAAGACAGAGAACAAGTCACTCCCCAGGCCAGTAATTCTGCCTTTTGAAACGTTTATTTTTTAAAGAAATCTACCTTTTTTCTTCCCCTGTGTCATTCTTAAGCTTAAAAAGGAAGAAACAGTTTGTGAAGGTGACAGAGTGAAGTTGTACAGATTTTCTTCTCCCACTGACTTCACACACTTTTAGGAAAAAGCAAAGCACTGTCCAGGGGCTGAGTAACACTCAATATATTACAGAAGGGACTCGGTAATCCCTAAAAAAAGTCGGTAATCAGTAAAAAAACTCAGTAAAAAAAGGTCATTTTTAAAACATATTGGTTCTGTCATCACAGTAGTCACTCTGTGTCTCAAAGAAAAAAAGAACAGTGATTTCAAATGCCTAAGGGCAGTTTCTATATTAAAGCTTTGGTTCAGATTAGAAATGTGATTTTGAAGCAAATTCACCGATCATTCCCACTTACTGCTCCTTGGTTGGCATGACAGAGCTGCCTTGGGGAATATCACTTTAATTCCTTCTGGGCAAGATTGAACCAGATGTGCTTGAATTCTCTCCAAAGAACCAGACAGCAGCAGGTGTAGAAAATAAAACTCTCCAAAAAGCATCTAAAGGCCAATACTGGGTCCTCATCACATAAGTGTTTCACCCTCTGCAGACCTGATCCCTTTACACCACTCCACTTACTAATGCAGATGGAGCCTAAAGCATGCAGTGAAATCCTACAGGGCTTTCAGATCAGCCTGTGCTCATCCATCTTCCGTGGCCCCAAACCTATAATGGTGCTCATGCTTCTTGTCAAAGCCAACTCCAAACAGACATTCAGGAACACGTTCACTCAAAGTAACTGCTACTTTCTTATGAGACAGTCCTTAGATCTGACATGGACATGAGAAGCACAAAGAACAACTCCCTGACTGTCGATCTGAAGGGCAGCAGCACCCAGGAAGGGTGGGGGCAATGCTTTCTGCGTGGAGATGAAAAATGATGAGTGTTTTCTCCCCTTTTCAGGGGGTTTTCTCTGCAGTTTGTGTGTCAAGATGATAACAGGTTGCTTTTCATACACAGATTGTTTGAGACAGATGTCAAAATCGAAGGGGGGAAAGAAATGCCACCTCAAGCAGGGTGTCAATCCAATCCATCTTTTTCTTGTCTATCTCTGCCAAAGGCTGAGGCATAGGGAGTGAATAAAAAAACCCAGCACACATCAAAATAAACCCTGTGGTCTGTGTTGTAGCTGTACAGTCAGGCCATGAACTTGGCATCAATCACAGTCCTTCTCTCAGCCTTTAACACTGCTCTTCTCAAACAGAGAATTCTGTATTCACAAACAAAGGCTGGATATGGAATTTATAAACAAAAGGCATTATGTCATAGTAGCACACAGCCAAAGAGATGAGGGTCCCTTCCCTCACTGACATCAACAGGCTTCTGGAGCTCAGCACAGCAAACACATCTGCTAAATATGTAGGGCTGGGTGCCCACAGAGCAACACACTCCTGCTCAGCCACTGCACAGCCAGGAAAACCTGCTCAAGAAACATCCCCCTGCTACATTTATCAACCTCTAACCAGCTTCATCCTCTATAACTTTGCATTGGATTTCTACCCTCTGAACCAAAAAGGGCAGTGGGGCAACTTCATTGTTAGGGAGATGTTGGCAATCTTTTCCAACTTCCACACTAACTTTTATGGCACTTTTTAGAAAGCAGCAATGCAGTAGAAATAGCCTTCCTGACATCGTTATAAAAGAAAAGCTTTTCCAATATAAACAGTCTTCTGTTGAACTTAAATACCCCTCCAACTAAAAAAAATAAAAATTAAGAAAACAGAACAACAGGATCTCTTCATCTCATCTGAATCCAAATGACCTAACTAGAAAGGAACAAAGCTGTCATATGGAAGAATCTTCAGAGAAAAGACTCTGTGTAGCTAACTGGAAACTGCTAACTGAATGAAGTAAGCTGTGAGTCGTCCCCCTCCTTCAGACTTTTTTCAAAGGACTTTTTCTTGGAAAACCATGAGGAAAGCTTCTACTTCGGTAAACATATGTGATACATTCTTACATTGTGTTTTAGCTCTGAACTCACACAAGCACTGACACAAACTACACTCAGCAATTGCCCATCCACTGTTAGAACAGACACAGAGTAGGCACTCTGCATGCTCAGCCTTCAGCAGCTGATGCTGTCATGACCCCAGTCAACAGGAACAGACCCACAAGTGCTGAAGAAAGCAGCGTGCCCTCTGATAAAGTTCACCTGACTTCCTACTTGGGTAACTCCTGTAGAGAAGTGCAGGCAGATGCTCCTTTGGGAAGAACCACCTCGTACTGAATGGTGTCTACCTGCACATTGCTCTTCCAAGAGTAATAACCACTTCCCAAAATACTGATGTGTAAGAAACAGCTCCTACACAGCCACAGGAATGGCTGAAGTGCTGCAGTGATGTGCTAAGGCTACCACTCATCGGGAAGTGCCACAGTCAATCTGATCCATCCTTACTTCCCCCACAAACACCACTGTCAGCAAATCAGCAGCACACTCAGGCCACCCTCTAAAGCAGCCTTCAGCTGCAGCACCAGTTTCACTCACTGCTGCTGTTTTCAGTGGGGAGCTGCTGAGCCCCTCATCGATCTGCCCCAGCAGGACTTCAGCCTGCAACTCCTCAATTCTCGGGCAGAGAGCAGGGGTAATTGCAGGATCTCATAATTAGAACCCAGGTGATCCGTGCACCCAGGAGACACAACAGTACATTCTTAATAGCTCTGCCTTCTGTCAGACACAAAAGCAACCTTGTTTGGGGCACTAAGCTGCCAACAGCCAAAAAGGAAGAACAGCAGCTATTTGTAAATACTCTCTGCCACTGAATTTTTCCCTACTGCAAGTACTAGAAGCAGAGTTTCAGGAGCTGCTATTCCCTTTCACGTAGTAATTGCCATTTTTCTAGACAAGAGCAAATAGGCAGGATGTTTCCAGGGCACGGAGATTACAGTGCAGGACTACCAGAAGAGACAGTGGCTCCATAAGGAGAAAACACACTTATTTCTGAGTTTTTCTGCTTACAAGTCACCTAATGCAGTAGGTGGAATTAGGTGTAGCAGGAACAAAGACAACCTTCACCACCCCTTCCCTAGTGACATGGGGTTATTATCTGCATCCTCCTACTCCCAGTGCTCATTTCTGAAGCTCCTTCTAAATAAGATGCTGTATCTTTGCTTGTTATATTCAGTTAAGCAGTTCTGCACACAGCAACTTCTCCCAAGCCATCAAATACAGCAGTCTTATTTACAGGAGCCAGCTTTGGCTTTGTAACAAAAATAATCAGGTTATATTCACTTAGTTCAAATGTACCCTCCTTAATTTGAAGAGCACTGACTTGATAAATAATGTGTGAGTGCAAAAGTGTTTCACAGATACAACCATGTTCATGGATCTGTGCATGGTATCATTTTGGTTATGTATTTACTTTATCTGATGACATGTACTCTAGACAGGAGAGAGCTGTTTTTAAAAAAATTTCCTCTATCAAAACCAAAGTGGAGCCGAATCAGCATTTGTGCAGGAAGAATTTGCTCAGGTAATGTTCACTTAGGCAGCATTTGCTCTGTAAGTAATGAACTGACACCTCACTCCATTTTTTGCCTCTAAGTGCTCAGAGGAGTGCTCCCACCAGGCAGACCATGGCAGGGGCATTCAACCTGCACCTCCCTGCCTGCAGCCACCAGCACAGGCACCCGGGGGGATTTGGGCAACACCAACACCAAGGGACATGTCTGTGTCACACTGCCCTCCTGACTTCTTTTGCTTCTCTGTCTTTTTGAAGCGCAGCAGGAACTCTTTTCAAAAATCAGATGAATCTGAAATGTACTTAAGAGTTCTTCCTGGACACAATTTCAAATGTGCCAGCTTCCAGGCTCTGATAAAATGACAAGGTACTGTAAACAAAACCCACTCTGGACAGAAAAACATAGCAACAAATTTCAAGAGCAAGAGCAGATGTTACTCTTATCCTCCAGTCTAGATCACAAACGGATTAAGCCAATTTTGTAATTTGTTTTTTCAGGCAGAGGGAAGGCATGCTTCTCCTCTCACTGAAGTGGCAGTTGCAGCATCTCTTTAAAAAACAGCCCCAGGATTCCATTTCTCTCTATAGATCATAACTTCCCTGACTTTAATTTCCTAATCATATCCATCCATAATGGTATTTTTCCCCTCTCATAACATAGAAACCCTCCTTTGCTCAACAAAATCTGCATCAAACATCAGGAAACAGCAGCACAGACTGACATTGGGAAGTAAAGTAAATAACAAACACTGACTTTCATCCTGTTTTCATAGAGCCCTTACACTTCCAAAAATGAAGGTAATATTCTGATCTATTATGGTCTGAATTCCAGCAAGCCACAAAGAACAGCTGAGAATGGCAGGAAAAAATACAACACTAGAACCTTTTCAGCACTTCTACAGTACTGTATCATGTGCTGGGTGTCTTCAATTATTTCCCAGGAAGCTGTTAGCAAGCTCAGAATTTTACTTAGGCATTCTATAACTCAATTTAAAGATCCCCTTATGCAAGATTTAACCAATTCAATCACAGTCAGATCATACCTGTCAGTATTTACAGCCTTACTTCAGAGTAAGACAAAACCTAAATAACTTAGTTTTAATAAATTGACAGACAGACTGAAATGAACCCAAGGAAGTCACTCAATAAACAAGAGACTCCATATACAGCAGCACAGTCAGTGACAGCTTACTTCTTATTATTCAGTGTTTTCTTTTCATTTTACTCCTGCAATTAGCAGAGCTGGGAGGAGGTATTTCTGATTTCACACAACACCACAGGTCTTTTCCTTTCAACAGCTCATCTGCAATTTCTATTTGAATGTGCTGTTATCACCACAGAAAGTTAATTACATAGCAACAACATCTGACATCACTTATGTCAGAGGTTTGACCAGCATTACCTTTGCATTGTCACTGGGAAAAAAATAATTCTTTGCCTGAAAAATGCACACACACAGGTTATTTAATTTTAAGGTGATATCCCCTGAATTCTCCATGATCCCATTGCAGCAAGGATCTTACTGGGATTCATGGCACTGTTGACTCTCTTTGGCTCAGAATAAAATGTAAGGCCCATGGATGGGGATTCCTCATGGCTCTGCTATTCCCCAGGAGATCTGATCTGCCTTCCTTATGTCATAATCACAAGCCATACAGGAAAGCAAACATTTGTTCCCTCAGATCTCAAGGCAACCATCACTTTGTAGAAAGTCCCATTTTTTGGGGGAAAAAAAAAAAAAAAAGGTTGAAGCGTGCCACATTTCCTCATGCCTTAGAGAAATTTGTATTCATTTGCAATTCTCCCCTATTTGCTGTGGATCTCTGCAATATCTGAAAGCACTGTGGCTTTCCACACTCCCACCACAAGAAGAACTCAAGGGGTTTACTTACGCATTAGGTTGTAAATGTGCTTTTCTGCAACGTGTTCCGTAAACAGCTTTATAAGGTCATCTTTTAAGTCTCTGTTAAGCTTGGTTTCTATGTAAAATTTATTCTGGAAAATAAGACAGAAGTTTTCAAGTTTGTTTCTCTCAACAGCAAATAAAGTAAACTTATTTTTTTCCCTGAACAAAAACAGGTCAGAATTTTTAAGCTGTAGAGTATTTCACCTGTAAAATGATAACTTGGGTATTTTTTCCAGTGTCTAAAAGTGATTAAGCCATTAAAACAGGTAGGTTACAATAATAAATCATCAGTACAACTATCCACTTCAGTGGTTCATCGACAATCTCAAAGGATAGCTACTCAGAATTAATCAGCTGTGGAAATAAGGGATAGATACAAATCTGGACAAAACTGAACTACATTAAAATGTTTAGGATTCCATTATCTTGACCTACTCAGCATTAATAATAAATTTACCTCTTTGAAGAAAAAAAAAAATCAAATAAAATTCTATTAATGAGTTCCTTCAGAGTCCCTATACCCAATGTATTATTTAGTATTACTCCTCAGTTGCCAGCCTGCAGTTAATAGAAAGATTTCTTGCTGTATTTTATTGACAGGTGTGTTTTAAATGGTGGGGGGAAAATAATTGCTCCAAGATAAGTCTCCTCTCATTAAAATGCTAACTCTGAAGTAGAACAGCTGAATTCAACTGGACCACTTGTGTAAGAGTTCAACAGATTATCTAATAGAAAACAAACTCAAAAATAACATGCAGGAACCCTTATCTGACAGATTTACTAGAGGAAGGGATATCTTAAGGGAGAAAGGTTTTTTTCATTTTTTAAATCAAGTTGCTCTCCTGAAGCATTTAACAAAATTGGGACAAACTCTCAGAACACTATTAGAGCAATCTTTGCATCTTTCTGTGAGACCCAATCCCTTGGCCATCAGCAGAACTTTAAACACACCCCAACACTGTCCATGCAGAAACCACTTCAATTTCCAAGGCAAGCTTTCAGCAGCAGTTACTTATGTGTAATAAAACCTGAACCTGTTAGAAATAAAGGCCATCTGAGGGCTCAATCCATGCCCCTGCTGCAGTTTAGGTTTGTTGCAGTGATGGACAACAACCTTAGAAAGGTATTTTTTTAATTTAGTGAACTTCCTGCTGGTGGTTCCCCCCGACACCATCCTTACCTGTAGAGCTTTCATCAAGGGCTATTTTATTACTCAGTTGTTTCCCCCTCACCTGGGAAACTGAAGAGAGACTGAGGGAAATGCTCTGCAGACAGAATAACCTGTCTAATGAGGAACAGAATGACTTCCTCTGTGATGGTTTTGGTCAGTGGTGAATTGCCAGTGCAGCAGAAATCCCCAGCAACTCGAGATCCGTGTCCCCAAGGCAGTGTTAAGATACACACCCTGCTCCAGTCCTTCACTAGACCATGTTCCTAAAGCATTCCCACCTCGAGGTTCCTGGCCACACAACCCCAAGTACCCACAGGAGCAACAACAGCAGTGTCACACAGTGTCAAACTGCTAACCCTGAGGAGCTGGCACGTGAGATGCTCCCAGCTAAGGACAGGACTCACTCCAGTCCTGTCCCAGGCTCAAGACCTTAGGACATTTAAAGGAGCTGGCAACAACGGGTGCAACTCTGATGCTGCCTTTTAGCCTATACTTTTAAGTTTCAGTAGTGGAAAAGTAACATAAAAATAACTCAAAACGACCCAGCAGCTACAAGATAGCACTTACACACAGAACAGATGTAAAACACTCTTCACATCTGCTCACTTTGAAACACCTTTCCAAAAAGATGGGACACTTGTGGGAGTTTAAATAGACAGTGAAAAAATCATCTAACATAAGTACTCCACTTGCAATCCACACTGCTGAAAGGAGATGGCAGAAGAGCCCTCACCTTCCCCATTCTTGGTAGTGGAAAAACAGGAAGATTTTCTGTATAACATACCACTACCTAGGCTGGACCAGCATGTCTTGAAAAATGTCTCAAATCACCTAAAGGTCTAAGTGACAGGTAAAAGGGAAGCAGACACCACTAACAGAAAGCCAGGTATGATACAAACACTTATTCTACAAAATAATTCAATACTATATCACAAAGCAATCTGGCAAATCTTAAAAGATATAACTGAGTTAATAATATTAAGAGGAGATCAATAAATACTTGAAAGGAGAAAAACCAGTACATGGGAGTGCTTATCATCTCATCCACATGTGCATACTCACATATATTTGTGTTTACAGACACACACAAAATGCCCTCTAGCTGATAACCAACAAAGTGCAATACCACCCAGTAAGAATAATAATGCTTTGGAGGCAATGAAAAAATTCTTAACTATCCATAAACCACAGTGCTCACAAATGTTAAGTTCACATAATGCACCGAGATAACAGATTTTCCTCTACATCTCTAAGTAAAACGAGCAATTGAGCATCTGTAAGAAAAAAATACATTACCTAAACGCTGATTTTAATTTTCATTGAAGTGGAAATATGGTTCTTATTCATTTATGTGTGTAGCATAATGTGATATGTACAATCTCTAAGCATGCAGAATAGCCTCATTTACATTTACAAAGCAAACAGTTACTCACTAGGAATAAAGCACTGTGTACTAAGCTGACTTCCAGCTTAATTTGCTTTATCTTCTGTTACATTCCAGAACTTTTGAAGGAGCCTGAACCCACAGAATCTTAGAGGGACCAAAGTACTTTGAGTCTCCACGCTTTTCTGAAAAGTCTGCTGTAGCAGCATAAGGAAAGGAAAGGAAGGTGCTGCTGCTGCTGTCAACACACAGGGCTCAGCCCAACACAAAACACTATGGCACCTTCCAGTTCGACAGGAAAGCTTCACTTTTTCCTCAGCTTCACAGGTTTTAAAGTACTTAAATGCATGTTAAAAGCTTTCCAAAGCAGCAACGTAATTATCCTTTCAGAACCAGGTTCTGAAGTGCAATTCAACAGCCTTGGAAACTCCTGATTAAAGCAATCACAGGGAAGGAAAGCTCTGCCACCGCTGATATAAAGGCAGAGTTCAACAACTTAGTTCTCCTCACTTAAAAATGCATTGAAAGTATCTGTTAAAGTAACTGCAAAGCTGCAATTTACACTGGAGAGCAATTAGGCTTTCACCTCTTGCAATTGTTTTTTAATTGTATTTTTTTGTCCAAATAGAGGAAACTGCTGCTGCTGTATGAGAGAAAGCTTGGACACTACAAGGTAAGATTGCCAGAGTATCTGTACACAAAAGTACTTGCAAATGCCTACAGAAAAAACTAAGAGACAAACGTTTTTCATCCTGACTTCTTTAGAGATATTTTCCACATCGTGCACAACACTGATTAATAACTCATTTCAATGAAAGTTAATTTGACATCAGCCTTATAAACCAGGTACAGAGCTGAGCCAAATCAGCGTTGTGTTTGGCAGCAACAGGAGCTAACAGGTAAGTCCCAGCTCTGATTCCAGGGGGCCTGTAAGATAGATGGGGACAGGCTTTTTAGCAGGGCATGGAGTGCAGGACAAGGGGTCATGGTTTTAAACTACAGGAGGGTAAATTTAAACTAAATAGAAGGAAGACATTTTTTTAAGTGAGAGTTAAACACAGGCACAGGTTGCTCAGAGAGGTGGTGGATGCCCCATCCCTGGAAACACTGAAGGTCAGATATGACCTGGTCTAATGGAAGTGTCCCTGCTCACTGCTGGGGGTTGGACCAGAAGGCCTTTAAAGGTCCCTTTCAACCCAAAATATTCCATGATAACTCTCAGGTCTAACTTGAATTAAGCCATTGAAATGATTAAGTGTTTGCAGGAACAGTTTTACAGCCTGAACAGGTCACTAGTCATGCTTCAAAGCAGCTTTTCCTTTCAAAAGACAGAGAACTTTCACTCTTCTCTGATCTCAAAGAGAAAACTATTACCTAACTATTCATTCTACAGGTTTGTTTATTACTCATTAATCATTTTTACTATGTTCAGGTACCAGAGTCAAACTCTAATATAAAGAATGGGCTGCAGAGCACTCCTCAGCTGCAGATACAAACACCTCATTCTAACTGTGTACAAGGGAAGATATGGAACTCACTTGCCAATTGTACCTCATGTGGTCAGAGAGAAAACCCCTGTACTGATCAAACCCACCTGATTCTCTGCCTGTCATGAACAGTTTTTCAGTATTAGCTACTGCAGTCTTAATTGTGGAGGACAAATTTCAACTTCTGTGATGGAAGAACATCACAGAAATGAGCATTCAATGGAATACACACCTGAACAGCTTATCTCCATCTGAAAATGGATATTAAATTATGAGGTCACTTAAACACCGGCCTGCAATAAACAAGTTATGCACACACAGGTCACAAAGTGGGTACCATCCAAAAATATCTGGATGCAACAGGGAAAAAAAGTCTCTTCCTAGTTTACCCCAGCATTTCGCAACAGGAAGCAAGAGAACAACTAAAAAAATCATCAGAGGAACACATCCCTTAGCTTAAAAGTGATGCTGGAGCAACTGGATTCCTTTCTGTATTAACCAGATAAAAGAGCAGATTGGAGTCACACAGTTCCAGAAAGGCAAATTCCGCTTTTAATGCAACAAATCTGTTTGGCAACACTGAAAAACTGTAGCAAGCTACCTAAAGTCACTGAAATGTAGGAGAACCTCCAAAAGATACTGCTTGCCAAACTCTGAGAAACTACCAAAGAGAACCATTTTGAAGAGTTTGTGGTTTATTTAAGGTAAAGCACTTAAAAGTTTTTTTGAAAAGTTTCTTTCCCAACAAATATGTCTTTTTTTAATTATTTCTAAGTGAGGCCAATGCAAGGACAAATTTCAAGCTAAAGTTATTTATTACCACAGAAAATCCCCCAATCAATAAATATCTTGGCACTTTGACAAAAAAAAAAATCAAATTATAAATGTCTTCAGAAGTATAAAAGACTTCATAAACTATAAAATCAACACAGAAACTCTTAAAACCAATGGTTTCTGAACCTTTCCAAGTATGCCTGACAGTGCTATGAACATGAGTTTGTCTTCATCCATTCAACACTCTAAACTGCTTTATCAAATGACAAAAACATTTCCAAGATACATTTCTTCCTGTCTTGTCTGAATCTGTGCTATTTAAAAGCAAGAAATCATCATCTCCATAATCTGCCCAAACTAAGAAGCCAAAATGTAACAAGCCCATAAATTATGTCTGTTCAAAAAGATATAAATAATAAATTATTTGGGATGGGTTTTTTTCCTGATCACAATAAAACCCACTCTTCCCACTCCCAGGAAAGAATTGTTAGGGCAGGAAAGAACTACAAAACTCTACATTTAAGAAACTCATCTTCCCCTCTCTCTCCCCATACAACTTGATCAGTACTGTTAGGCAGGTAGCAAGACCAGGCATGAATCGTAAGTTTTACATGTCAAAAATCATTACAGCTGCATTTTATTCTTCTCACTTGCAGTCAGCATCTTACGTATGGACATATTTATTTGAAAAGAATTTTCTAAAACTTACCATATATATGAAAAGAGGCACAATGCTCTGCAATGCTCCCATATACTGTCCAAGAGCTATGTTAAATCTTTCAATATAGAGATCTGGAGGGCTGGCCTGCAAGAAACCGTAAAAGTCAGGTTGTCATTTGAACAAGAGAAAGATCTGGAACAGCCTCCTGCTGTGCTCCAACACACAGCATCCCCCTGGAGCCCCCAGCCAAGCCTTGCTACACAAAACCCCAATGTGCCAGCTTTGGGATAGCCTTTGTAGGGCTATTTACTGTGTACAATACCCTACTTCCCAAAGAAGGAGATCAGGAAGCTAAAAAGGTCTGCAGGAAGCTGAATTAAATTGAGAAGGGAAGCAGAAAGATGGGAAGCACTAAAGGGGAGCTGCACTGCAGCATTCACCAGCTCTTACACACCCACTCTTTGGGCTTTCCAGAGGGGCTGGGTGGCTGCCTGAGGTCCTGCTGTTCACACACCCCTACACACACACCCAGGGGCAAAGTGCTGCTGCTGATGGGAACCAAAACTGCCTTCCCCTCTGGCACTCCCCAAGCCTGAAGAGGACAGAGGATACAGCAGTAACTGGGACCTTGCAAGAAAACAAGTCCAAAGGTTTTCCTAAATCCAAAGCATCTGTGGCATGAAAAACACTCCAGGCTTAGCTGCACCTCAACCACCTTATCAGAACTTAGAGCTATCTTCACACAGCAGAGTTTTCGGCCTTTGTATGGACATTCACCAGGGGCCCTAAGAGAACAGTTCAAATTTATGGTGATATCTTGCTCTATTAAGTATTCTAAATTTATGAAAGGGGTTTTTTGCCTTTAAATTACCTTCTTTTGCCTTCCTTCTTAATGAACACGTGGGTAATTTTCACAGCAAACACCAAAACAGAGCAGACAGTTCAGAAAGGAAAGCAAAATTGGCAAAGGAATAAAGAGCATTATTCCATATGCAGTTGCCAAAGGTTATATATGGTTATTCCTCATTTTGATCACCAGGTTTTAATCTTATTGCAGATGCAGTTCTCAGGGGTGGCCAAACAAATTCTAGTTGAAAACGCCAGCAATGTATAAAAGTAGCTACGAGCTCCAAGGACTCCCTTTCATATATAATTACATATATAATTTGTTGCAAATAACATGCAATGAAATCTGCATTTCTAAGCAGTATGTATTCCTGCTTCACTCCTTTTCAACCTCAACTTTAAATATGGTTATTCCCTGGGATTTGTAAAGACTCGGCATACAGCTCCTGAGATTAAAAAAAAAGGAAAATTCTACTTCAAAGAACACGTCAGACAAAAGGTGACCACAGCCTGACACAGTGCACCACTCTCCTCTCACTGATACACTGCCCTTCTCATTTCAAAAGCAAAAAAAAAACAACAACAACAAAAAAAAACAACAAGGAAAAACAGAGGCAGAAGCTGTCTGGGCAGGGTGGGATTTAATCCCAGGAACAGACTGCAGGCAATGGATCCCCTCAGTCTACCACTCTTCTTACAGGGCACAGTAAGGACTCCTATCTTCTTCCTCCACTGCAGATGAGAACTCTGCCAGCTCACCTCTCAGAGCCTAAGAGAGACATTTTATGAGGGGACAACAACTGCACACCCAGCTGCCTCCTGAGAGTGACCTCCAGAGTCAAAGCCTGCATGGAAGGATACCTGGAAGCTGTTACCATCACCACTGCCTCAACTACTGCTTGACTTGTAAACCACCAAAACACCCAAGCCAAAGAGAAATCAATAGTATTTTCACAGCCCATCTCTGATTTATCATAATCTGTGTGGGGGGAACAGCCCCATCTGCTCCTGTTCATCACAGGGTTACTGTACAGCTGTACTGCCAGCCTGAAAGCAATTACTTGTTTGAGCACAGGAACTTTCTCCACATCTCTGCATTAACATTTACAATACAGTAACTGGATTAGCTTTATAGGAACTACTTGAGTTTTATAAACTAAAAAGCAGTGCATGGCATCAAATTACGAATATACAGAAGTTGCTGCAATTTTTTCCTTAAATGGCCATCATTAGAGTACATTTAAAATCTTTACTTATTCAGCTACAGCTATTAAAACAAAAAAAATCCAAACCAAACAAAAAACACAATCAAACAAAAAACCCAAAAAACAAACAAACAAGGAAAAAACCCAAAAACACAAACAAACAAACAAACAAACAAAAAAAAAAAAAAAGCCCACCCAAACCCAAAAACCCCCCATTGCTTAGGCTGACAGTTTTCACTCCTGGCTCCTGATCCTAGTCCAGAAAAAGAGAACACGTACATCCAACTGTTTTAATTACAGAGGGAAGGGTCAGAATTAAGCATGATATTTACTTCTTACAACTCCCCAGCAACTCTTAAGTCTTTAAACCTACTCCTATCTTACCTGAGGGATGTATTACAGAAGCTATTCAAAGAAAGAAAAATACACAGTGCTAGCCTAAGGTTTTCCAGGAAGGAAGAGGATCTTCCTCCTCAATTCTATCAAAATGTTAATTCAGGGTTTGGGGGGGGCTTTTTTTGCCTGTTTGTTGTTTTTTGGTGTGTTTCAAGTTGTTTGTTTGATAAGCTGCATTTGCTTATCATCTTCAGCTTGGCTGTGAGTCAACTACTTCTCAGCATAAAATACTATGGTTGCTGTCTAAAAGCTGATATTAAATCTCCTCACACATCACAGTGGACATCTCAGCACCAAGAGAAATGAGAAGTAACAAGAAAGCACATCTGAGAAAGGATGACATGTGAGATAAGACACAGCCAAACAAAACAAGCAATCGGAAATACAGTAAACTAAATTACCCTTCCCTTATTTGAAATCCAATATCTAGGCATTTCAATGAACTTGTGGTCGAGAAACCGTATACATGAAAAAGATGTGGGTTTTTTCAGCCTGAAAAGCAGTGTGAATATCATTCTTTGGCTGAACACATGAATGGAATCAGCAGACGTGCTGCTGGCTCAACACAATCAGAAACGGCTTACAAGAAAGGAGCAGAGACAACAGCGCTTGAGGAACACCAAGTTAATCTGTTTATGAATAGTTGTCTGGCACAATCAGCCCTGCATTCAGGAAAGCTCACACTCCCACACCGAAGGGGCAGTGCCACTCTGCTGGGAACACGCTCAGTGCCAGGATGCCAGCACGTGCTGCAGCGCCTCTCCCACGCTGCCAAGGGCAGAGGGAGGATGGCTCTGGCTACACAAATCAACCTGCTATTCAAGGGGGTGCTCGGAATCTTCTAAACCAGGCCTTGTTCCTTCTCAAGGAAATTTGCTTCCCTTGCCTTGCAATGTAGGTGATGGCCAGGTCTCCTCCTCAGACATTATTACACATGTGTTATGAACACCCTTCCCAAAATCCAGCCACCACACTAAAGCACAATTCATGCAAGGGCCGACTGTGTCCTCTTAGTCAAACCTGCAATTCTGGCAATATGGGGACCCCTGTATCTTCTTCAGTTTGGAGGCCAACATTCTCATGGCCACACAGGACGACACAAACATTTCTATTGCCTTCTGAGTTCAAATTTGATCTGATTCAGTTTACTGTAATTCACAGCAGTAAAGACTTTTTTCACACACAATTAATCAGTGTTCTCCCAGCAAAACTGATGGATAAATGCCTACAGCTCTGAATGGTTAAGAGTGTTTTATTTCCTATTTAAATATTATGGACCACTTAAATGCCCAGTTTGAGTCTCCTCTTTGAAAAACGAAGTGCTGATATTAACAGATGACCCAAACGGACTCTAAGGAACACCAATGATTTACATAATCAGGATGAAGAGCCAGGAAATGCAAGTTCTCAATTTCCAATCCCCACCTCTATTTCTGATCTTCTCTAAAGGCAGAACACAGAGGAGGCAGATTTGTTTTCTACATAAATCTTTGAGAAACTACTTCAACTTTCAAAATTGTTTCAGGGAATCACCTAATTTCAAATTAACAAGAGGTAATTTCAGGGTGACTTCTGTGCTCCAAGAGATGAGCATGACTTGTGAAGTAGGTTCCCTGTATTTCTTATTTAGCTACCAGGGCAGACTGAGCCCACACAACTCATAAGAATGAGCTTCTGCCCCTGGATGGAGTAATACACGACTAAAGTCTAATTATACCTTTATCAGCAACCTGATTTACTCAGTTTACAAAAAAAGCAGCCACAAATGATGTTGTCAAAAGCTGTATTTTACAGGCTGGCATAACTGTTCAATTACAATATAGCACCACATAAAGGTCATGTAATCAGCAGTGTATCCTGGAAGGAAAGCAAAATACACCTGTGAAACAATCTGGAGCAAAATAAAGTGTAAATATCCAGAGCTGCTATGAGATGGAACTCAGTCCATAACAGCCCACAGTGAGGAGTTCAGTTTTACCAGTCCCTCAAACCACTCCCTGGATGCATTTTTCTACCCCCTTGACTACATACAAAGCTCACAAACGTGACAAACCACTCCAGCTTCATTACACAACTGTCTGTCAGGAAGCTGAGAACCTCATCTGAAGTCTGGAATAAGGAATTTGTATTCATCAGATTAGTGCTTCAGAAAGAGCAGGGGCAGGAAATGACAGGCTCCTCACCACTGGATGAAAACTCCACATAATCACAGGGGACAAGAGGAAAGTAAATCTGAGACAGAAAATAAGAAAGGAAAAGGCAAGGAAGGGGCAGATTGTCCACAACAGATATTGCCAACCTGAATTTGCAAACAGATGACAACTGGCAGTGACATGCTACAAGGAACTCAGTTCCCAGAGATCTGGCAGTCCTCTAAGTAGTGGAGTGGCTTTGACAGGACCTGATGTGGTGGTTAATCCCCCTTTGGGCTCTCCAGGACCACCACAGGCTGCACCTTCTTCCTTCTGGGGCCTCTCAGAGCCAGCCAGCTCTCACTTTTGCTGCACTTGGACCTCAACTGCTGGCCAAGTCCGAGGAGAAGTTTGGCAATGAGGTCCACCCTGAATGTGGTGACTTAAAGGGAAGGTCTCCCTTATTCCTTTTTACCCTTACCCTTTTCCTATCCCCAGGCTCCACACAGGTCATCTGTGTTGATTTTAGTTTTAGATTGATTGATTTTTCTCTGTGTGCTTTACCCCTGTAGCCGAGGGTAGAGTGACCATTGCCAATGAACTTTGCCACACTTTCACATTGACATTAAACCTGCTTTTCCCAAAACCTTTCCAGTGATTCTTTGAGCACCCTAAAACACTCATTCCCCACATACTGTCCCAAGGAAACAGCAGCAGAGATGATATTTTCATACACTGCACCGACTGGTTTGAGAGCTGACAAGACAGAAGGCTGAGAAGTTGTAAGGATTAATATCAGGCAGGAAAACTTGCTGGCATTGCACAACAAAGACTCTAAATCTGCAGGTCCTGGGGCCAAACAGCAGACATGCAAATTATCTACCAACACCAGCTGGCATCTTCCAACACCAGTTCAGTCATGTTCGTTGTAAAAAAAAAATATATAAAAAAAAATATAGTTCTTAATTATAAAAAACCCACCACCACAAATAGAAAACAACAGATCCCATTTTCTCTTTTATCTAAATAAAAAAAGGTGTAACATGACAAGAGGTTTTCAGCTCTCAGTCATTTCATAAAGGAAGTTCTGAAATTATTCTAACTAAAATGAGAATACTGCACTGCACTTGCACAAAAAAAAGCTACTTTTGAAACAGGCCAGCTCAAAGCCACAGTGCATTTCGACTGTCAGTGCTTTGAGTACTTTCCAGTGTCTTTTGCTGAAGAGGTATGTAATGGGTAGAGCACTCGATTTTAAATTACTTTATCAGAGTATGTAAGAATAAGATAGGCCAGAAACACTGGTGCCTAATGCAAACACAGTTTTGTTAATTTTAAAGAGAGGGGTACTGAATTTGAAAGCATATGCCTGTGTACCCACCCTATCTCATACATCTGAATGACTCAGCACTTACCCACAAAAACAGCTGACATTATGTTGGACCACAACATAATGAACTATGTCTATTATCAATAAAATGTTTCCAAATAAAACATCTTAGAAAAATCATCTGTATAGTGCCTGTATACTTCACAGACCAAGACAACAAGAAACAATTTAGTTCTTCTGCAGCCACACATTTCTATTTTAAGCAGACAAAATCCCAAATTCCAATCAACTCAAGAATTGGGGAAATTTAATTCTCAATTACTGATAGCTCCACATGGCAAAACTCAGTCTGCACTAATGCAGAGAAGGTGGTCAGACACTGACTGCAGGGAAGGAAGGCAAGCCTTGCTCTGAGTCTCTCCAAAACAGTTTGACACCCGGTGTGTGACACGCAGGGAACGCATCAGCCCATCCACATCTTCACAAAACCTCTGCCACCACTGCAAACTAACTCTGGCATGCTGGTCACATGCAGATATTCTGCAACCCACTTGCCATTAAACTGTTACACTTCACACAAAGAAGTTGCTTGGCTTGTCCAGGAAAAGACGTTGCATTTGCCTGCCAGTTCAGTTTATAATCACGCTTTCTCACACAAACCAGCACTCCTGCTGGGCTACATTTGCATCTCAGAATGTAAAAAAAAATATTTATCTTGCATCAAGACACGCCTTACCAACTAAACAGAACTCTGCTACTCCCTTAAATGTTGTTGGCAGGTAGAATGAGTTCATGAGACAGCAAAATACCTCATATTGTGCAGTAAAAGAATTCACATTTTAGGGGTGTTTACTGTTTGCCTGCGTGAAGCAGCAACTTCCAAGCAAACCAACATTTACAAAGTAATTTGTTGTTGCTGCTAAAGATCTGGAACTGCGTTTTCAACATAAATCCCGAGTGACTGAATGTCACCGAAATGTATTAAGACCAAAGAAGTATCAGGATAATAAAATACATTGCAGTAATTCCTTAAAAGCAAATTTCCCAACCCACAGCTAAAAGTCTCTTTAGAGAACAATTTTCTGAGGCACACGAATTTTACTTCAAGCAGCTCAAAAAAGATCTTTACCCCCCAAAAGCAGAGTCGTGTTCATGTCAGACAAAACTCCCATACTAACACTCAAAGATGGTATCAGGTTATACTACAGGTGTGTCTAACCCACATAAGGAGCCTTTTGCAAGCCACAGATTGCACTAAACAGTTGTCTCAATTATTCTTTCAACGAGCTGATGTTCACAAGGCAGCCTTGCTTTTAGGCAGAAGCATTTACCGCTCACATGTGCTAAAGCAAACTTTAAAAGGAGCTGACTCAGTTTTGGAACTCTGGAGGAAACAGTGAAGGACTAATACAGAGTAAAGAATTTGGGGTATTCCCAAATTTACAGCAAATGCAGGATATTACCATGGGATGTATCAGAAGAACTGGCCAAACCTGTAGAGCTGCCATGAATCATAGTTCTCACAAGAAAAACGTACAGGCTGCACCAGCTCAGCAGAACCAAGGAAAGCCTTTATTTTAAACACTGTGCTCATCTACTCTAACCGATTTTTACAGAGCAACGAGGCTGTCATTCCATGAGGAACAAAGAGAATGGAAAAGAGAAAAGAAGAAAAAAAACTAGCTCAAGATATTTTAGTCAAACACCATACTAATTAAATGCTGGGGGGTTATTTTTCTTGATAAGGAAAGCCACAAGTGGAAAAGAGTGAAACCAAAAGGACACGAGAGAGATCACAGTGCTGTGGGAATGCACGTTTAGCCAGAAGTACCTGAAGCAGTAGAACTGCTTTTGACTGACAGAAATTAATTATCAGTGTGTTAGAACCACTGAGGGAGCTGCTGTAGTTTAGGGCTCCTTTGCATTTGGCATCTCCACTTCATGCACTGCAAGGCAGTACAGAACTCAGACATCTGTCATGGAAGTGGCAAAAGCTGTAGGGAAAAATCAAACAGTGCTGCTGCTGCAGCAATAACCACTTCACATTACTATGCCTGGAGACTCCAGCCTGAAAGGAATGTTCAACAAGGAACACACATGCACACAGTCATGGATGCACAAATAAGATGCAGAGAAGGAGAGGGATATACAAGTATTAGGACTGCTGTAAACCACTGACATCTAGAGATAGGCAAGAAAAATGCAGAATAAACTGTAACACAAAACTTCATATGCAATAATTCCTAATTTATATTTCACGACCCATATATAATTAGTTTTATTTTTTTCCCTGTATATATTCCCTTCTGTGGTGCACAAGAACCATAAATAGTTTCCACAGCCTTACACAGCAATGACATTCACCCCTGTGCACAAATCCTGTTTGGCTGAAGTATTTACATCCCAGATTATGCTGTAGGTTTCCCATTCTCCAGGCTTTGATTCTGCATTACATAGTGAAGTTTAGGCACTGCTCTCCACATGGCTCAGGTCACCCAGGCCAAGGCAGTGCCATGCAGCTGGATCTAGCAGTGGGTATTCTGGCAGCCCATCAGTGAATGAAGTAGTCCCCAGTTTAGTAGGCTACTGTAAATCAGCCTTAATGGCAATCTCCTCCACAGACCACCTACATGCTGTTCTGACACACTCCCAGAACCCAGGAAAGACAGAATTAGATTGTGCAGCTTCTTACCTGCAGCTCCTTTGAGACTCTCTCTAAGTGGTTAGTTATCTTTTTTATTAGGTCACTATACATCTGCTCCGAATGCTGCTGGCACACACACTTATACACACAACTGCAGAAACAAACACAGAACAAACAGTGAACTCACAACAGTCTGCAATGGGGGGAACAGACCTCAAAAGAATTTGTACCACTTGCAATTTAGAGGATAACAGAGTTAACTGAGTGATTACTGAGCTTTTAAATACAGTCCTAAGCTTGGCATGGGCTCCAGCAGACTCTTACATCTCTGGATTCTCAAGGGTGTTCATCCCATTCCCCCTCCCCACCCTCATTTTTACCTACAGTGAGCTCTCCTAACAGTGCAATTCCAAACAGCCAGGACGATTCTGTCAACAGCACACTCCTAATTCTGCCTTTTGTCTCTCCTATGTAAATTAAGTGCCCATTAAAATAAGCAGGTTTAATGATTGTATGGGTATTCTAGACAAGCAGTCATAGAAGTTGCATCAAAACCCTGATAAGTTTTAAAAGGAAAGAGTAGCAGTTCTAAAATTACAGACCCAAGCACATTACTTCAATTTAAGAAAATCCTACACTTCCATTAATACAGAAAGATGCAGAAAAAAAAGCAATAAAATTTTAATTCTACATTCCATGGCTTGGCTGTGTTAACTCTGGTGTTCAGTGTTACCTTTGTTTTTTTTAAGAACATTTTATGCCCTCATACTGCAATATAACATCTGCAAAATAAGGCTATTTATTGAAAACATATTTACAACCATTGTAAAACAAACACACATATATTACTTTCAGCAAGAGGTTATTAAGGCAGTCATCATCATCAGGACTAACACAAACACTAATCTGTACCAAGCAGCTTTTATTTTTCTTGAGTGTTTTAATTCTTTGAAATCAGCATTTTGAAATCTAGCTGCCAAAAATCAAGAAGCACAGGAGAGCTTCACCTGCTATCTTGGGCAAGTCCAAGACTTGAACTATGCAGGCTTTTAATGGCACCAAAAGCCTAAAGCTCCAAGACAGCAACACTGTGTCCCTGCAGGGGACTGTGACTTTCCAATGCTCTACTGAGAAGGTGGGAAAAAGGCAAACTACAATGATGGCATCAAAGCATCAGTGGGCTACTGAAATTTTGTAATGCAAGTGAGAGCTTAGGCACCAACTTCAAGCCTTCAGAGACCAAGACAATGCTCTCATTCAACAACTGCAACTCTCAAAGTCTTCTGGAGGAAGCTTTTACAAGTGAATTAGCAGTAACTCTAAGAAGTTTGGATTTATTCCCTCTGACAACTTCAAAACACTCCTAAATACAGCACTGATCCCTATGCAAAGTCTGCTCATTTGGTGAACCATGCTATTTCTTAAAAAACAAAAGACACCCCACACCTCTCCTATTGCTGCATTTAAAAAATACCTGACTCTCTGCAGTTTGATATTATTTAAATAATACCAGTCAAAGTTGTCCTTTTTCTTTCACATAATGTCAACTAATAGCAGATCCTATTTTGGAACAAGCAAGTGCCAAAGACATTTTGGTATGATGCTTTTGGTAAGAGCCAATTTCATCTGCATCAAAGAGAGAAACAGTGACAAGAAAAGCAGGCTGGCTGTTGTGATCTCTGACAGATCAGCCAGCTGGGCAAGCACAGCAAATGATCCCACATTTGTGTGCTCCCTAACTAACCCAATGCAGCCACTTCCACAAGTTGACTGCTTCATCTGCATGGAACAAACTGAAATTTAAAGCACCCTTCTGCTTGGTGTTACCCACACTACTGCTGCACCTGCTCCTGCACCACATTCTGTAATCCAACACCAGCCTCTGGATGTGCATGCAGGGCGTGTTTACATCTTATTTTTTGTGTTCACTTCTATTTAGAGGCTCCTTCCCCATTGTAAGGTCCCATTTTCAGTTCCTGACTGTGGGCTGACCCTGTGAATCATCCTCACCCTGCTAACACCCAAAAGCAGTCACCAGCCTGTCAGTTCTTCAGCATAACCAAACACCTCAGGGAAAGGAAGACCCCAGAGGACATTGGAAGGTAAGCACTAAACAAGAGGGCTGAATATCTGATACCTTTAAGTTGTCTTGAGGAGCAGAAAACTGTCTGTCCTGCACCTGGGAGCCAGTGGAGGCTGCTGGAGGTACAAGTAACTGTCCACTTTCTCCTCATCTCAGAGGTTCCTTCACACCTCTCTGCCATGATATCCAACATTTTATACCAGGAAGTGACTGTGCACAGGCAGGCTTTGGATCAAAGCTGCAAACAATGACACTTGGATACCTCACAGGTAAACTGATCCATGGCAAATACCCCTTGGAAGTTGTCTCCTACCTTTCACTACTGGGAGTAGACACCTACAGTTATCACTGACCATGGCAAATATAACAGTCTGGGTATCTAATAATGTGTTTTGAGTTTGCATTATGCAAACCTCAGTTCCTGTACTCAACACCAAGATGACCAAAAAAACCCACTGCATTTTCACCTCAGTTTTACTTTAAAAAAAAAAAAAAAAGTAGGTGCTTGAACCACTTCAAGAAACATCCCAGTTTTCAGCCTAAAGAACTGGCCTAGAGGCTGTGTCAGAATTACAGTCAGAAGTAATTTTTAAAAGAAAATTGACATGCCAGCTTTCCCAGTAACACTAAACTATGAAAATCTTTTGTGTTAGTAATAGTAAAATACATGCAAAAGATATTGGTACAGTCCTGCATCAGGTGTTCCAGATTTACAGGGGTTATCCAAGAGAAACCCCAAACCCATTATTGATGCAATAATTAAAAACTTCTGAGAAGTAAAAAGGTGACAAGGATGGACTGCAGTGATCTGCAAGCCATAACTAGGTGTAGTTCTACTCAAGGTATGGAACCATTAATTCTGCACACTTGCTATGTCAGAGATGACTTTGAAGAGCTTAGCTCCTACTGAAGACAGTTTGCACACTGGGGATTTCCAGCTGGGAAAGGATTGTGATTACTTGCACTAAAGTTCTCTCTCTCAATTCAAATGACCCTCTAATTATTTATACACATGATGATATATGAGCTCTGGTAACAGCAGTTCCAAAAGTTTGGAAAGAGGAAGTTTAATAAAATTTTCAGCTGGAACTCAGAGGAACTGAACACTTGCCTTTTTTTTATCTGGTTCCCTAATCCAAAGTTTCAAACCACAGAGACAAAGGGTCATGTTGGTGCTCTAAGCACTGATGTATTTTAATTCTTTAGCATTTATTCCTGTTACCCTGGGACTCCAAGTTATGTATTTATTATCCATTCATTCCAACCACATAACAATGTTTTATTTCATGTAACCTTCCCGCTTTCCTCCTCGGGGATACAAAGCAAGACATATGCATAGGCTGCAAGGTAAAACAGACATTTCACTTTAGAGAAGAAAAAAAACCAAACACAGCACTTAAAATATCTCCTTACCTGTATATTTGTTCATAGGAAATAGGGATGTAGTCACCAGGACTCTGAGTTAAAAGCTGATCTATGGCACTGTCCAACTTTGGCCAATATGTGCTCTTATAGTCTTCAATTGTGATAACATTCATCACTGCAAGAGAAGAGACAGAACTGCATTTAGTGCCTTCATCTAAAAGATGAGAAGCAAGTGAATGCTCTGCAATTGCAGATCACACCGATAAGACGGCCAAAAAAACTGGCAACAGCTCACTTCCACTAAGAGAATCTCATCTAAAACTCAAGCCCAGGCTTGAATTTGTACCTTTTTATTCACAGAAAATAAAGGCAAATCAGAAAACTTGCCAAAGCAGTGCTTGGATATTTCTCTGGGGCCTAAGTAGCAGGAAAAAACAAATTTCTGGGATTTCTACCATAACAACAACAACACAACATAATAATTATTATCATTATAATTATTTATTTATTTATTTTACAAGAATAGCTCAAATTAATAAATTATGCAACTGTGTGGCAGCCCACAATCAAAAATTAGCACAGGGTCCTCACATGCAGGAGAATAAGCTTTGGCCAAGACTGGCAGTTTTTTAAATCCTCCTTCCCAGCAGATTTATTAATTTCACAAGGCTCTGGTGGGAGCAGCAGATCCCCTGGTCTAAAAGCTGATGCAATTCCCTCTCCCTTGAACAGCAGTTAGGCTTCCAGGCAACTTTTCTGAATCCCTGTTCCAGTTCCCCTCTAGCAGGCACAGTAATGCTCCTTTTCCAGATAAGAATCGACACAGGGCAAACCAGGAGGTGTTTAAATTTGCATTCCACATCACTCCCTGCTCTTCCTCCTGGCTGCCCAACTGCACCTTCCTGCACAGGTGACTCCACAGCCACACAAGGGTTTCAATCTCTCTTTCCAGCCCCCGTGGCTCGGTCCCAGCAGGTTGAACACCTTCTCTCCAGGGACTGCTCCCAGGACTGCCTGGCTTGTCACACCACCACGTCTGTGCTAGGGCTGTGTGAATGCACACCCACGGCTGGGTGTGAGGAGCAGTAAGTCATGCAAGAACTGAGAGCGCTGAGAAATCATTTTTAAGGCTGTTGAGATGTTAATTTTTTTATTTTTTTTTCCGTTATGGACAAAGAAAGAAGCTGCAGACAGGAAGGCCTGCCTATTAGACACACTGCACAGGTAAAGGACAAAACACTTTTATGAACAGCCCTGGGAGACTTGCATAAAAAATACTGATAAACTCACAGTGAATTTCAGGCAAATCCTAGAAAAGCTTCACTCATTCAGAAGTCTCTTACAAGTACTGTGTAATTCGATTTCCACACTTGAGTTCTGAAACTGAGCCAACCACAATATTTATATAGCTAGAAGTCCAAGACTACACACTGAATAATCACTATTTTTATTCTTCCAATCCAAAAAACAAATTACTTTAAAATTTTAATAACTGTCACCAGTTAGTGAAGTCCCCTTTTTCTAGCAGTGCTTACACACAAAAAAAGTGAAGGATGGCTTAAAAATAGGACCCTCCAACTACAAACTCTGCCAGAACAAGTTCAAGATCCTCAGCAAGAAAAGACAGGCTGACCTTTTATAAACTCCTTTTTTTACTTTTCCATCTTTTTAGGATGCCATGCTTAAATGCTCATCCCTGCATTACGTGCTCAGGATGTAAAAGGAGTTGCCCAGCAGCTTCTGTTCCCATATCACAAGGAAAGACCACTTTCATTTTGTTGAAATTTCGTTGCTTTCTGGGAAGTGATACTGATATTTTGTAACCAAACATGCTAGAATGCACTATTTTATCCAACTGCAGCAAGTTTGGGGCGGGGGTGGGAGAGCAATCAGCCTGATAAAACAGAAAGGAAGACAGTATTTTCCAGAGAATAAAAGACTTCACAAGTAAAGCTGGAGCAGCAACTGCTGCTTTTCCACACACAAAAAAAGTTCAAAAGAAAAAGTGTTGAAGTCAAATGCAGCAGTGAAACCATTTAAGTAAGAAGGAATATACGTGAGCTTCCTCTCATAACCCAGATATATCAGTATATAAACTGAAACACAGCCTGCTCCAAGCTACCCAAATTCCCTGATATCAACTTCAATGAAGAGAACAGCAAACCCCACTAAGATTAAAAAACAAACAAACAGAACCAGGAGCAGGTATATATCCCCTTGAAATGGATAATGACACTGCACACACAGCTCAAAAAAGGCTGAAACAGTAATGGCACAGGTTGTAAAGAACAGAATATTAATTTTAAACCAAAAATAATTGACTTAGATGAGAGAAGCTGAAAAACTACTCAATACGCTTACTATGGTCACACACAAAAAACACCCTTATCTATAGTTAAAAAGCAAGGGCACAGAGCAGGATGGCTAATCTGACCCACTGCCAAGTGTGCAGACATCAGTCTGACAATTATCAGTCATTTATTCTGACACTAAAAATGAAATAAGCAGCTGAGCACCTTTCAGAACCTGCATTTCACTAAGTGGCACATACAAAACTCTCCTGCTTTATTAGCAGTGCCCCATAAAATCCTGAAATATTTTGTCAAAGTGTGCAAACTCCTCAGGCAGATGTCTGAGGGTTATCTGCAGACTGTGGCTTAGTGCTTTGTTTCTTCTCAGCCCTCATGCTCATGTTTACACAGTAGATTCTGCTGTCCCCCCTGCCTGGCACATCCCAGCACACTTCAGCACGTTCAGGAGTCTGCCCCGTGGTTACTTTCAATCCTATTCTATTTTTATCACGTGTTTCTCAGCCTGCAATAAGACTGGTTAGAAAGAGGAACTCTTCATCAGCCCATTTGCATAGGCAGGGACACACACACTCACTGCACGATGTTATGCAACAGGGAAGGCAACAGATTCCATGGATGTGCCAATGCACACAGTCACGTGTGCCTATCCTAAACAGGACTGGCACTGAACTGGCATCACTGACATTTACAACCATCCTTGCTTGAAAAGGATGAAAGAAATAAGAAGAAAACTCTTCACTTCTCACAACAACTGAGTTATGCTGCAATTACTGCTATGGAAGAGTTTGTCCTAAAGTATTTAAAGCTCTTACTCTTCTCCCTCATGGTCCTTGAAAAATACTTTTCAAACGCTACAGCTTTAGAAGTGTAAATACAAATAAATGTAAACAAACTGAAACTGATCAACTGTAAATATTTAGTTACAAGTTTACCACAACACTGAAGATTTTCTTAAGTTGCTTTAACTGGAAGGAAAGCTATTACATGACCTCACTCTCACCAAAATCTCAAGGAAGGGGACATGGATTTGGCCCCTTTGGAAGACATGAAGGATGACCTGTCCAGGGCAGCCTCTGCATCATAAAGCAAGCAAGGCACGAGTCCTTGCTCATTCCACTGCAGAACTCCCTCGTGCAGCAGAGAACAGCCAAGGTTCCCATCAAGCCTAAGATTGACAATCAGCCTCTCTGCACGTTCTGCCCTAACTGAGGCAGAGCAGCAGGAGGGGATCCAGCATACACACTGTACATTCACAGCCAAAGTGACCCTTCTCCTTTTTATGACACGTGAAAGTTACACAGAGAATATTAAGGGATGCTCTCTCAGAGCCAGGATGAGAACAGGAGGCATCCCAACTCAGCTCCTGTACTTCCTCAGTCAGTGCTACTTCACCAGGCTTGTTCTGTTCACACACGTCCCATCACAGCTATCTAAACCACAAAATTCTAACCAACATAGATTAGACACCTTTGTATTGCACAGGGAAAGTATTATTCTTCAGAACAATACGTAACATCAGTAAGATACTGTGTTAGGATACCAATGCTGGAGAAGCGACAACAAGAGCTCCAAAACCACACCCTAAGCAAAATGGTGCTCTGCAGCTTCTTCTCCCCCTCAGACATAAACTGTGGATTAGCTGGAAAGTCACCTTCCCATCTGGGTGGAGATCCAGCTTGAAAAGCCTCCTCATTCTGAAAGAGAAGGACAAACCAAGAGGGAGTTCAGGAGCGTGGGTCAGCGAGGCTGAACGGCATTTCACTGCCACAGTCTCAGGTGCTCAGGAGCCGCCCCAGGTACCTGGAGCCTGACAGGCAAGGCAGACAGAGAGCCAGGGAGCTCACTGAGCTTCAAAGGAGCCAGGCTTGGCCATGTGCCCACAGCCACCAGACCCAGGCTGCCAGAGGAGCAGGGATCCAGAAGCCTGAACTTCAAGCTCCTGGTCAGCTCTGGAGCCCGACAGGTGAGCGAGCACCGGGGAAAGCAGGCAGGGCAAGGACAGAGAGATGCGCTTCCCAGCACAGTTTCATCGTGGCAATTACACAGCTAGGAATACTAACTACCCAAATTCAACTTTTGCAGCAGTCCATTAGAAAACAAGACCTATTTTGCCCACAGGGGTGACTTCTGAAAACAGAAGTAGAACTGAAACTTACAGCAAAAAAAATAAATAATCTTCCTTTCCCTCAACCTTAGCTCAGCAAAACAGTGGAAAAGTTTGCCATTCCTACTAAAAGCTACATGCAAAGGATGTTTAGGAACCCTGTCCCTGGAGGTGTTCAAGGCCAGGCTGGATTGAGCTCCAAGCAACCTGGTCTAGTGGAAGGTGTCCCTGTCCATGGCAGGGGGTTGGAAACAGATGAACTTCAAGGTCCCCTTCCAACACGAACCAGCCTGTGATTCTATTCTGGGGGAGTAAATTAACACTCAGTTGTCCTCACCAGGCCTATACAGACACATTTTAGCTCCCGGTCCCAACAAAGTCTCAAGGAAGGTGAACTGGATTTGGTCCCTTTGAAAGATGCACGAAGGATACCTGTCCGAGACAGCCTCTGCATCACTGAGCAAGGCACGAGTCCTCGCTCACCTGTCCCTCCCCAGGGCAGCACAGCCCCTCCACGGGCCCTGCACACAACCAGGCCTCCGATTCACCTCGGGCTTTTTCACACGGAAGGAAAAAGCTTCAGGAAAATCAACAGTGCCAAACCCTGCCCAAGCTCTGCCGTGGCAGCAAGGCAGAACTCGGGGTGCAAGCAAGAAACGCTGTTTTCCCCTTCCAAGGCGCCCTAAGCCATCCGATTTCGCTTCGGAAGGGCTCTTGGGGCGAGACCCGTGCAGGGGGAGGGCAGAGCCGGGGCAGGGGTCAGGGGCAGAAGCAGGGGGGCAGAGGGGCAGAAGCAGGGGGGCAGAGGGGCAGAAGCAGGGGGGCAGAGGGGCAGAAGCAGGGGGGCAGAGGGGCAGAAGCAGGGGGGCAGAAGCAGGGGGGCAGAGGGGCAGAAGCAGAGGGTCCGCGGCCGCGGGTGACTCACGGAACTTGGATGTGGAGGCGCTGATGTTGATGGCGGCGATGGCCCCGGCCGCGCCCGCCCTGCCGGCCGTGCCCGCCGGCTCGCAGCCCCGCACTGCCCCGCCGTTGTGCTCGGGCCCCGCGGGGCGCGGCGGCCCCGCCGGCGGCAGCAGCCGCTCCTCCAGCAGGTACCGCCCGTAGGCGCCCCAGTTGTTGTGGTTCTGGTCGTCCATCATGGCCTCGCCGCCGTCCTCCTCCTCCTCCTCCTTCATGCCGTCCTCCCTCCCGCCGTGCTCGTCCATGGCGGGCCGGGCTCAGCGCCCGCCCATGCCCGGCCCGTCCCGGTCCCGTCCCGGTGCCCGCGGCCCCCTCAGCCCCGCCGGGCTCGGCCGGGCCAGCCCCGCTCGGGCCGCGCGGAACACGGCACACGGCACACGGCGGGGGCGCCGCACGGCGCCGCGGGGCACGCTGGGGGATGTAGTCCGCCGGGGCGGGGCGACGGAGGAGGCGCGGCCGGGCCTGCCGCCTCCCCGCCGCTGCCTCGCGTTTGCCGGGGCCTCGCGTTTGCCGGGGCCTCGCCAAGAGCGAGTTTTCCCCGGGGATTTTCCCCGGAGCGCGGATGCTCCAGCAGGGACAGGGACCCCGCTCCGTTCAGAGCAGCGCTGGGCCCCGCTCCCGCAGCGCCCCCTGGCGGTGCCCGGGGAAGGCCGAGGGGCCGGCTGGAAAAGGGATGGAATAAAGATGGATTGGGATCCCACAGCGCCCATCCCGCTCTAGGAGCGACCCGCACAGCTGGGCCTGCCTCGGCTGGCTGTTGGAACGGGTCTTTAGGGTCGCGCTGTGGCCGGTCAGGTGCCCGCACACGCCGCTCCCCTGCGGTGCTTCCATTCCCCTGGAAAAAGGGGAAAAGCCCGCACCGATAATGTACAACCCCCTGGTCCTGCAATAAACAGTGCAACGCTTACAAAGTATTTTTTAACACACTCTTCGTCAGGGACTGTGCTGGTAGGGCAAGGAGTGATGGGTACAAGCTGAAACAGGCTAGAAACAAGGAAGGTTAGTTATTAGGGTAGATATTGGGCAGAGATTCTTTACTGTGGGGGTGGTGAGACATTGGCACAGGCTGCCCAAGGAGGCTGTGGATGCTCCATCCCTGGAAGTGTTCAAGCTTGGATGGGACTCTGAGCAACTTGGTCAAGTGGAAGGTGTCCCTGCCCATGGCAGGGGTTGGGACTAAATGACCCCTAAGGACCCTTCCAACCCTTTGACATTCTATGATTCCATGACAATATCGTCCAGTTGCCTTCGATTTGCACTTACTTTGGGTATTATCTTCTTCTGCACCTGGGTGCTGCAATAGAAGAATGGAAATGAATAGTGGGTTTTTACTGAAAATAAATTTCCACTGTGTGGGGGTTTTTGCTCTTTCTCGGCAAGCAAACAGAAAAGAAAAAAAAAAAAAAAAGAAAAGAAAAAAGAAAAAAAAAAGTGAAAAGTGTAGATAAAATCAAAGGTGGCTTCTTTCCAAAACATCTCATAAAAAGTGAAAAGTGTGTCATTTGTTTTCCAAGTCGAAACACCAAATTGTATTTTAGCATGAAACAAAATTGTCCTGGTTTATACAAGCAGAAGATGCCACTGATTTCCCAGGGGCAGCACTGTGGAACTGTCTCAAGTTGCTTTGATAAAGACAAGTGATTAAAACAGTTTGTCTCTATTGCATGGGGCTTTTCATACACATTTTAACTGAAGAGAGTTCTTCTCAGATGTGAAGATCACACTGTGAACACCAGTGGTGTGTTCAGACCAACTGAGAGTCTTCTCCATTTTCCATCTGGGTAAACACCAGTGAGTCATGGTTTTGTCTCAGGAGTCCAAGAGCTGATCTGGCACATCCCTCATAGATCTTGGGTTGTGGGCTCAGCATATTCAGCACACCTGCTTTGGCTGGTGGTTCATTTCTATCTGCACCTTAACCAGAGACTGAAAAAGAACAGACAGGACATTTTTGTTCACTTCTGCTGCACCTTTGCATTTACTGAGTGGGATGGGCAACATAATGCAAGTGTCAGTAGAGTCATTTATAATGAATGTTAAACTTGGAAAGCTAAAGCAGCAAAGCCATTTTTAGCTTAGGAAAGTGTTGGGATTCTGTGATAATCAAAGACAAACAAAGAAATGAAGTTGGTGTGACTCCTCTACTTCAAGAAAGATATATTTGTGTTCTCAACACTCAGAGCAGCTCCCCTGTACCCTCCTGCTCGTCTGCTCCCACTCAGACTGTTTGCCAGTATTTGAAAACACTGTGACCTGAGGAGGAATCAGAAACTTACCCACATCAGCATAGCTTTATCTTTGCTTTACTAATTTCAAAAGCGTTCATACAAACACCTAAGAGCGGTGGAAAAGGAAGACAAACCCAGCATTTTTCAGTTCTAGAATTTCTTCTGTTTCATACTCTTCTGTTGCACACACCTGTTTTTGTTACCATCTCTGTAATTTCCTGACCTGCTGAGGTCTCTGGTTTGGGGTAGGTTTTGGATTTTTTTTTTGCCATGATCTTTAAAGGTGTGTTGCCTTTCTAGACCCTTGTCACAACATTCCTCGCATTGTGACTGCGCTCACTGCACTTCCTAGTGGCAGGAATCCAAAAAAGCTTAGGAAATACTTCACCAGGCATTTCTGCACAAAGTCTCCTCCGTTGCCTTGTGCAACAAGCCAGCTCATCTTACAAATCAAACAAGCAGCTCTTTCTTGCCTCCCATAAGGCAAATGACAAGCTGCAACAGCCATTTATGGCTCATGCTATTTAAAATACGACTGCACGCTGATAAAGGCACTATCAAACGGTTCATCACTGCAGCAGCACTTGTTTTTGCAGGCACTGTGGAGACCTCTCAGCATTGTTTCCTTTTTTCCTCGTCAGCATGTGAAAATTTGACTCAGGCTTTAAGTACTGCCTTGGCAAAATTACATTTTGCAATAGCAGAACTATAATTATTTCCACTATTAGCTGAGGATGCCACTTAAAAATGCAGGTCTGACGAGACCAGAGGATCCTCACGTCTCCATTACACCCCCGGAGACTTCAGACTCGTCTTCATTGTAACTAGCTCGTCAGCAGGCTGAAGCAATTCTGCCGACAAAGTAACATGCAAATGTCACACTTTCCTCTCGGTCTCCCGGATCTGTAGGTAATTACCCAGACAAGTATCAGAAGAGTTTGTTATGTCTTCATCTTTGTTATTTTTTTTCTTTGGCGCAGCACTTTTGATAACCAGGTCACAGCCACCAGCTTTACTACAAATTAAAAGGGAAGATCAAGATTTGCTAATAGTGCCCGTCTGTGGAAAGTGTGAGTCATTAAAGAACTATTTCCTACACAGAAATTTATAGAAATGAGACTACAAGGAAGCTTTTCCTTCCAGGTTCTCAAGAAGCAGGCTGTGACACTTGATTCTGCCGGATGTCATTTCAACTTCTTATGAACACTTGTATCTATCAGATAAGGGGATTTTGTTTTCCTCACACATTTGTGTTTATAAAGCAGAATTATTAGGTATTATTTTCTGCACTCTATCCCAGCTGGGTGCATGCAGGTAGCAGATAAATGATATATGAGGCATGGTGGGGAAAGACATACATGACATGTTTTGGTTTATTCCCTGCTATTGGTAATAAACATTTATGGCATGGACACATTTCCTATTTCAAAACAAACCATTTTTCCACATTCCCCGAGCTCCCAGTCCATTGAAGTCAGAGGGAAAGCTTTCATTGATTTCAGTGGCATTTCAATCAAGCCCTAACACAGCATGTAAAACGCTTTTCAGATTTATAGCTCTGCTTCTAAATACCAAGTAAAATAATTCCAACAAGAAAGAAATATGAATGCTAAGCAGAGACTTAAATAGCAGTCTGTCAGGAGGAGCATGAAGCACAGCTCTTTCAATGGCAAAGAAGACAGCCCCTTGCAGAGTGCTGGCAGAGAGCAGATAAACCAAAAAGGAGGCTTAGGTGCTTATTATTTTTGAGACACATTTTGACAATTGATGACTTGCTCGAGCACAGAGAACCGACAGCCCCTCTGCAGTCTGGTGGTTTGTGGCATACCCCTTCCAACAGAAATTACCACCTCTGGCAAGATGGTTAGTGTAAAATTTTCTTGAAAGTGTGCCAGTGGTGTGGAGAGACCACCCTTAGTGTTTCTTGGCTATATACACCCTGCAAACACTGACTATATACAGTGTCTCTTGTTATATTCTGATGTCTCGATTGGTCTCTCCCTGGGAAAAATAAAAATAAATAATAATAATTAAAAAAACCAAACAAAATAAACCCCCACAAACAAACAAAAACACCCAAACAAACAAAAATTTAAAAAAAAACCCACACCCACAAATAAAAAGTACCACAGCTTATGTGATAATTCCTTGGGAAAAAATTCTGTTAATGCATCTTACCAACTGTATTGATTTCTGAGAGTTCAGAAGAAGGTGTCACAGCACGGGCAGAAATCAGCTGCCTGAAAAGGAACAATCCCTGCCATCCTGCACAGGGAGAAGCTCTACTTCAACAAAGGAGATCCCAACTAACCCCCACCAAGGCAGCAGGAGGGTTTTACATCAGGTTCAGGTGCATCTCTGCTTCTGTCCTGCTGTGTTCCTCCTCCCCAGCCTTTTAAACAGAACAGGACCCAGAACTCTGCGAAGCTTTTTAAAACAAAAATACATTTTCAAGCCAGCTCCCCTTTCTCTGTCTGAACTCCATCACCAGTGAGACATTAAGAGCACAATGAATACAGTAGTTTATCCACTGAAATTTTTCCAGCTTCCCCACTAGTGGTCACATTCCCACCATCATCTGTGCCTGGTGTGAGAGCCCTGAGTGCAGTAATTTGCTATAATTAACAGGACCAGCCTCACCTTGGCTCCCATAAAACTTGTGTCCTTTTGTCCCCAAGCTCTATTGAAGCTCAGAGCTTGAGCTTCACTCCGTACCTGTGCTGTGTTGTGCACGTCCCATCACCTTTCTCTGCCAAGTCCTGACATGTTCCTCCCTCATAAATTATCGAGCAGGATCATCTCAAGGTCTGTGTCACTCTGTTCCTGCATATGGGAACAGCTCAGAATGTGGCCCATGGGAACAGCCAGATGAGGCAGCCCTGCAGAGCCACGTTCCCTGGGCCAGATCCTCTGGATGCCCCGTGTCAGGAGCCAGGCACAGAAAGCAGTGCCCTGGCCAAGCCCTGAGGGCAGCAGGCTGGGTGGTGTGTGTATCCTGGAACACCAGTTTGGGTTTGGTTTAACAGCACAAAGCACAGTTCTTTCAGCATATTTGTACTACAGGCATTTCTGTGGCATGTGATAGGGGCTAATCCTTCTAACTATTCTGTCCCATAAGCCAGTATCAAAAGGAGCTCATGTTAAATAATAAAATATATTGCCTGCTGTTCATTAGTAACCTCAGTTTGGCTGTTTTCTGGGCCTTTGGTCAGCCAGTCTCATATATCTGGACAACACTGGGCCAGTGTGAGCAACAGAAAAGTCTTTGAAAATGTGTTCAGTACTTTACAAAACCTCCTGCCTGTCTCCAACACAGGTGAAGGATCTGGAGTGTGATCTGTCAGTGCTTCTGCACTACGGAATCAGAAGAAAACTGAAGACAATTCCCTACCAGCAGGGAAAGCTTCAGGCATCTGAAAGTCCAGGATGCACACAGGCAGCCAGCTGGGAGGTCACCAGCCACACGTGCTTACAGGGCAACATTGGGAAAGAAACACAGAGGCCCTGGGTTTGTTAGTGCAGAAGGAAGAAGCAAACCAGCATGTAAATTTTCTGCTGTTTCATCATGTTTTCTCATTTGCCTTGCTCCATTATCTCCTGGTAATCTGCTGCCGAGCCTCCGCCTCCGCTCGGGTGTGCAGCCTCCTGACAGCTCTCTAAAAGCGCCCCATTTGTCAAACAAGTGCCTCTTGACTAAAAGGGAAAGGGAAACTCTAGACTTCTCAGAGCAGATCTTGTGTTTTGTTAACCATTAAGTATTTAATTTGTTTCTCAGAAAGAAAGTGAGAACGCTGGTTCCAGTAAAATAAGGGTACACGCATTAAGTAACATTTTCAGAGAATCTGCCAAAGCTTTTGTGCCTTAATCTTAAACCCAGGTTTCCCTTTCCACTTTTTCAGCTGAGAATGCAAATACAAAGGTGTGTTGGGTATAAAAGCATGAGAACTTTAGTCATTAAAAAAAACCCAACAAACCAAACCAAACAAAACAAAATGAAAAGTATTTTGATATTAACTGATGCCAGTAGGATTCTCTCAGTAGCGAGGAACATTTTTTAAAGGGACATTACTAATTTATTTAGGTATAAAATTTAGAAAGCATTTGGTAGTTTTTCATAAGAGAATGAACAGAGTGAAAGCTTTCACTCCCTAGACTTTCCATGAGTAAGTGTAAGAGCAGCACCGTGCAGGTAACCGAGAGCCATCCCTGTAACAAAACATTCTGGTTTTGATTTTTCCAAAATGAAAAGAAAAACCTCAACAGGAGCAGCAACGGGCAGATCACCCTGCAGAGCCAGCTGCAATTGGCCTAGAGGTGGAGCCAGTCATCTGCAGGGCTGAACACAGAGGAATGATGTTTCCTGAGCAATAACACAGGAGAACTGAAAAACAGGAATGATGAAAGTCGTGAATTTGCTTTAATAATGGCCATGTGAGTGAGTCTGACACATCCTCACCAGGAGTGAGCAGCAGGCTACTGGAAGGTTTAGAAGACATTTGTGGTATAGCCACAGGAGAATTTTTCAGGGGAAAATCTGGGAAGGAAGAATCACTGCACAAAAGAAAATCAGATATAAAGGGGAAGAGAACAAGTAGCACCTCTCTCCCAGAGTAATGTTTTGCTGCCCTACCTACAGAGCCCTGCTCCTGATTATTGTCTCGCACAATGTTTTCAGGTGCTGAGCAGCAGCTCTCTTGCTGTTTCAAAAATAGGTCTTTCCAGCACTATTTAATCAGATAGTAGGAAAGCTTTCTCCCCCACATCTTTCATATTGGCTTTCACATCTAAGACACCCTGGAAAATAATCTGCACAGCACTTATCTGGGCTGGGGTGAGCTGCCAGCATGCAGCAACAGGAGTGGGTGCCCAGGCTTTGTTTGGTGCTGGATGCTGGATATCGACTTCCTCATTCTTTGTGTTTTCTCAGAAAATGGAAAAATAGCATCCACAGTTCCTCCTGCTGGAAGATAATGCATGAATTCATCACTTCTCGAGTTTTAAAGTGGATCATTATGTTTCCAAGGCTACAGGAGGGGAAATACCATCCATTAAAGCTTCTTTCCCCCCATAAGCTGGCACGGTGGGGAAGGCTTTAATGAGATTCTATCACATGGTTTCTTCATCTGCTTTCAATTCAGTACTCACAGGAAGGTCCACCCCTGTGTTCTGCAGGACCTGGTGCCACTTCCCACTTTCTCTTCTGCATTGTCAAAGTGTCCAGAAGTTGACACCTGCTTTGGTTCAGTCCAAAGTCTCAGCTGGCCGAACTAATGTCCCCTCTGTGAAATATTTTAGGGTGAAAGGAATTACACAAATGCAAGAGGTTTTAGAGATGAAGTTAAGCACAGAAATAACAAATGCAAGAGATTTTTAAGTGCTGTTATTCGAGGGCCAAAGGCGCAGAGATACCAGCCTCTAGCCCTCATGATTACTGCTCTTACCAGCACAGCAGTGGCCTTATCTTAATCAAACTTCACAATCAGAGCTCCAGTCTCATCCTCTTCAGTCTGCCCAGATTTTTGGCATCATTCACCACCCACAATCTTGTCTTGCTTGGCTTCTCTGCTCACTACTCTCTAATTTTCTTCCTACTTCTTCAGTTATTTCCCCCCTTCAACCCTTCTTCCCCCACCCATGTTGTGTTTGTATCCCTGGCTTAACCTTCTCTCCTCCCTTCCTTTCTGGCACTAAGACAACCTCAACACAGCAAAAACTGTAAGCTCAGCTTCAAAGACAGCTTTTACTCTCCCTCCAGACTCCCTGCCTTATCTCCTTCCCTTCCCTCTTCTCCTGGGCACAGTCCTATCATCCCACCCGGTGCTGCCCTGGCCTTTGTGTCCCACATCCTGCCATTCTCAAAACGGGTTCAGGTAACATTTTGGCAGACACCCTCTCTTACACATCCAAAGGTCTGAGTTTCCTGAGCGGGTTCTTTCCCCTTTCCTCAGTTACAGTGACCTTTTTTTCACTTCCCCTTAACAGATGTGGTTATGTCCCCCTTTATCCATCAGATCAACCATGCTACAAAAACATCTCAGACTCCTCCCGAGTTTCTGGACCCCCTTCTCCATCGCATCAAACAGAAGCTTCACTTTCAAGGTTCTTTTATGATCCAGTTCTTGTCTTTCATCAAGTGTCAGGAAACCAACTCTGTCCTCTAATCCATTCAGGATAAAAGTCCTTATCTCCCACTAGTTAAAACACTCACTTAGGCACCTTTGTGCTGTGTCCCGAGCAGCTGTAAGCACCTGGGAAGCTTCCTCATTATCCTCATCATTCTCCTGTGACATTATATCAATAAAATCCCGTCAGTGTTAGGCTGTGGGTTTGCTGAACGCTCTAAGAGTGGCTGGGATGTCCTTCTGCCTCCCTCCCTCCCTCCCTGTGTCCATTCCTCAGTCCTGTCTGACAGTGGATCCAGGGCTCTGAGGGACAGACATCGCCTGTCTCCATCACCAGCTGCTCTCCTACAACAGGGGTGCAGTAAAGCAATCCACAGCCTTTTCCCATCGAAATTATGCCTCCAACTTTTCTCCTAACAGCGTGCTCATCCCAAGCTCACCATGGACTGCAGGAATTTAGCTGCAGATGGCACACATCACATTGCAGAATAAAAGGAAGCAATGAGCTAGCAAGAACACTGATGGGCATTATTGGAGACTAATTCTGACTTCATAGCAGAATGAAAGAAAGAATAAGTATGGAAGTTCCTGGCAGCACATCAGCAGAAATGTGATAACAACAGGCAAAAGCATTCCAAGGAGGCTTTTATATGGAGCATATTTTAAATTCACACCTTTGCTTCTATCAACCATTTGTATCTAACCACTGGTAGAACTTATCAGGAAATGAGAACACAAGCAGGAGGCTTTAAAAGGATTTTAGAACTCAAGCACCTTTTAAATGTCATCTTCTGACATTACAAAAAAAAAAAAAAATATCAAATCCCGTCCGGCTTTGTAGTAGTTCCATGGTAATAAGGAGCATTAACAGATTAAACTTCAGGTCAATTAGTTCCTCTGCTCTTGCCACTCCATCTTGCAAGATGACTGATTCAGCAGGACAGATTTTATTCCTAAATCAGAGACCTATCCACTTGGCTTCAGAGATGTTTCTCTTGAAGCGAAAGCAGAAGCCAAAGAACATACTCTTTTATATTCATGTGGTCAGAACCATTCTCTTTTCCTCTTAGACAACAATTTCTAAGCCATAAATCTTTACTAGGATAAATTTTGCTGGCAGAATTGTAGTGGCAGCAGAGCTAGCACAGCATTCCTAATTTCAAACACCACCAGTCTGACATATGCCTAAGTCTAGAACAGAGGGACTAAGCTTTTAAATAGCTTTATTCATTGCTGCAATTTCTTTGATATATATCAGCTGAAAATGTCACCCAGGATCAAAATCAGCACGGAGATGCTACAAAACAACACAGTGGATGGAAAACAATGCAGGAGGAAACATCAACAAAATAAGCTTTGTTTACAGTAAGTAAAAGGACATGGGGACAAAAATAAACAAATCACTTCTCTTTGTGTGTATTCATTAGTGTGGCTTGAGGCATGTGGAATTTTTACTACAAACCTCACTGCTGCAATGCATAATTGAGAAAAGCAGAGGGATTACTTACTGTTACAGCAAAAAATCTCAGCTGAATCGAACCACCTATCACATGGTTTTCTTCAAACATTCTCTGCTGAAGTGCAATGAGAATGACCATGTTGTAAGTGCTGCTTTATAAAAGAAGTTAACTTCTATGTGAAAAAAAAAATAAATAAAAAATAAATAAAGCACTATGGAGGAATGAAATGAAATACTTAGTAATCTTAAACAACTAAGGTACTTAAATAAAATAGGTAGCAGATATCCTGTTATTTGTGTTACTTTCACAGACAGGAATTCTTCAGTTTCTCTTTCAATGTTTCTTCTGTCAGTGAAATAGGTAAAGAAAAGCCCACATGACAACAATAAGGGGAATTAGGTCAGCTTCTGAACTCATCCATCAGTGTAAATGCAGCACATCTCCAGCTCATACAGTCCCAAAATCATTTAAAGTGATTGTTTTCAAGTCAATCTTCCATCACCCACCTTTCTCTTTTGCCAGAGGCCAGAAATAGCTCCTCATAATTCATCTTCTAATGTCAAGCTTTGCAACAGCTGCCCCCTTCTGAGCCACTGAACTCAGTTTGCTGCATCTGCTTTCAATATACACTCTGGAACCACATTTTCTCTCTTGCATTCACCTGTCAAAAATGGTTTAGGAGAACACGCTTCAGATAATGCCAAGAAATTCTACAAACTCGTCCTGTGCTCGGAATTCAGCGTGTTTGGGAAGTGCCTTGGAAAGCCTGCAGAACTTCAACTCATTGCAGTGAACTGACACCGCTAATTTACGGGCTGGACGCCAGAGAAAACTGGCTGGCAATTTGTAAATTTGTAAAATTTGAAGTTGCCTTGGACCCAAACATTAAAACTTTCCACCTAAATAAATGCTGGAAGCTTCCATGGTTTTTATTCCACATGCCCTGCACTGCAACCAGCCTGGGACACTCACCTGAAACAATGCCCAGTCCCAGGGCTCTGCTGCACCAAGCACAGGAGAGGAGGGTGATTTAGCAACAAATCTCTGCTCTGCACAATTTACTGAGCAGATGCTGGACAGGATAAAAAGAACAATGCAGACAATGGGAGAGTTCTCCTGAAGCTGAACCTCCCCATGCCAGGTTGTTTATCTGTTTCCACACCCTGGCAGCTCTCAAGGCCCAGCTTCACAATTCCTGTGTGAATGTGCACAGTAAGATTCAAGTAAATGGCAAATGGCACGTGGCAGTTTGAATCCTTTTATGTTGGTATCTGCTCCTTCATCTTTCAAAAAGTAGAAGCAGCAGCTGGTCTGAACTGGAATGCAACCAGCTTTGTGCTGGAAAGGGAAGAATTCCCTTGAAGAGGTCGGTATCCAACCTCAGCTTTGTTCAGCACCACCTCCTGAATAGCAAGAATTATGTTTGAAAGGTACATTCCTTTGAGCAGCCCCTGAATAGGAAAAACTACAGGAAACTGCACATTTTTACAAAGAGAGGATGTGCTCTTTTCCATTTACTGATCCCATGCTCAAAGAGCTCAGAAATCACCTCCTGCAGGTACCAGGCTTTGAGAACAAAAAAGAAAAAAAAAGAAAAAAAAAGAAAAATGGATATTCTGGTAACTATGGAGAGGCTACAAAAATGGTTTTCTAGGTCACTGAAAGCAGACAAAACAGAGAAAATGTTTTCTATAGCCACTCCACTCTCTCCTGTGCTCTCCACAAACGTAAATAGTTCTGTGATTCATTGCAAGGCTGCTCTTTCCTTGTTGGATCTTGAAAGAGAATATAATTGCTTTTTCCATCCACCAGTAATGATGACAGAGAGCAAGATGCATTTTTGACATAAAATGGTATGTCATTCATTAAAATTACTGGCTGAGTGGGAAGTTTCTAGCAGAAGTGTCATCTTCTCAGAACATGCACTGAAAGGAAGTCAGATAAACAGAAGTTTAACACAACACATCAAACTCTAGCTTGCAGCTTAACAAAACCTGTCTGCATGTTCTCATGGGAGCTGTGGGTTTGTTAAAACACCAGCCCAAAGCTGGTATGTACAAATATCTATGTACGTATATCCATGTGCACAAAACATTAAAAAAATTAACCCTCCATTATTGCAAGTGTGACCAAATCAGTCCATAGTGAAACATCTAATCTTTTACAGTTCTTTGCATTCTAAGTGCATGATATTAAATAACTATAATCATATTAAATAATTCTATATTAAATATAATAAATATATCAAATAAATGAAATATAAATAAATAATATAAATAAAATAGAATAAATATATAAATAGTTACAATTTAATACTTATTGGAATAAATAGATACCATTTGTTACACCACTGCAATCAGCAGGTGGAGGGCTATATTAAGCTCAAGGAATATGTTTTTTACAGTGAGGGTAAGTAACCAGGAGCTGTAGCCAGTGAGGGAAGCTGTGGGCTCTGTTACAAGCACAGCCACACAGTAAATGAGTGATGCTTTCTGGCTTAGTTTGTTCCCTGCCTGTCCGTTCACTCCCAGTGCCCATCACCCCGGGGGCAGAGCTGGGAGATGGAAGTGAGACCTTCCCCTCACTGCCAAATCACCCTCCGGGTCAGCAGCACCCTCTGCCTGCGCTGCCCCTCGCTGTACAGACAGCACAGCACGTCACTGCCGATGCCATCAGAGGAAACAGCATCTCCAGCCACACGGGAAATATGTCAGCAAAACAAATGGATCCGAATAAACAGCAGCAGAAGGCGCGCAGAAATATTGATTCACGGCTCTTCATCCCCTGTCCTTTGGAAACGGTCCCTTTCCAGCACTCCAGGCTGCTGTGATAAACACCTCCTCCCCCTCCTGCACGCTTGGCTGCTGAGAATACACTCTGTGTGATTTTCTGAGCAGGGAGGAGAAGAAAAGAATTCCGAAAAAAAGTGACCCCCACACTTTGTAGTGATTCCGGGTTTGAGCCATTAGCTCGCCCCGCAGTTTCAAGCATTGCTTTCAACATCCCCCCGCTACAACAATGGCTGGTTTGTATCAAGGTGCTCCTCAGCAAAGGCAAGGAAGGCTTTTGAGAAAAACACTGAATTAAGTGTCATTAACAAAAGGTTAGCTGCAGGAATACGTCAAAGGAAGCAAGATCAAAATTACTATTAAGTGAGCAACCGAAGCAACTGGAAGTCCTTCCCATTCAGACAGGTCACCTATTCAAGTCCAACCTGAATCAAAAGCGAAAATGAGTCTTCTGTAGCTTTGGAATAATGAGATGAAGGGTCTCTCCACTGGGTTCATGTTTGACAGACAGCCCCATCACAAAAACAGCTGCTGTCAATTTTAGCTAAGGACAATGCAAGGTTGTAGGTCTGGCTAATTCAAATTATTTGTAATAAAAAACAATGTTATGCTATTTTTTTTGAACAAAAACCTATACCAGAAGAATATTTTTGCCACCCAACCATAAAAGCACAGAAAAACCATGCAAATTGGGTTTGTTAGCTGCTGGCTTGTGAATGGATCAGAGTGAGGCACAAAGCCCAGGCAGTGTCTGAGGAATCTGAGCCCTCAAAACTTTGTGGTGAGGGTCTCAACTGTGCAGGATTATCAGCTACCAGCAGAAGTGCCACCCCCTGCTTTCCCACACCAGCCACCTCCAGGGAAGCACCATTTTCTTAAGGGCTTGCAGGCACATAGGATGGTATGAGATTCATCAATGCCACCTGTTCTCAGCCTATCTAAGGCCAAAATTAAGTTAAACCTTTGAGAAATACCAAGAAAAGTCTGCATCCCAAACACCCTGCCATCTCAGAGCAGAGGTGCTGACAGCTCAGGTCTTGCCTGTCCCCAGACAAGACAGTGCATGTTCAAAGTGGATGCAGCAAAGAGACTGCTGAGCTGAGCCCTGTGCCCTGAGTGCTCTGCTCAGTGACTTCAGAGGCACAGCAGGAGAAAAGAAACCCCTGTAAAGCTGAGCCCTGTTTGAGCTCTGGGGTTCATGTCCCACAGCACGGTTCTCTGGCAGGAATGGGGGCTTTTTACTGAGCTGGTGCTGTTCTGCTAGATGATTTGCAAGTGCAAATCCTTCTTCCCCTCCTCCAACCTAGCTGTCCCTTTCTACTGTTATAAAAATGTTAGCACGACTGCCCCCCGATGAATTTCAGGAGTTTCAACACGTAATTTAAAAGCAGATATCGTTAGCAAGCATCTATTTGATCACCGGCAGCTGAAACAGTGAGAAGAGCAATCATTTAATAACAGTTAAGGTTAAATATATTGCTGCAGTTTATCATCATTCACTTCCCCTGAATGCATGACTTCAGGTAGGAAAGGCTGAGAAGGACAGTGTGAATTAAGTGGTGTGGCAGATAGAACCATCAGCAGCAGGCTTGAACATCAAACCAATCCAAAACAAGAGTCTGACAAACAATTCCAGGGGCTCATCAAACGGCATTAAAGTCCTCATAATACCATCCTTTCATGTCTGTGATGTATTGGAGGCAGCTCTCGGGTAGTCCTTAATGGCCCACCTGCCACCACAGTGATATATGCACTGTATATTAAGGAAATGAAACAGGAATTATGCACAATTCATCATTCCTCTTGCTTGTGTCACTGGGCAGGGAAGGCTGCAGCACGCTGTTGCTTCAAGATAAAACAGGAGTCTTAGTGCTGGATGGATCTAGAATAGAACAGGACATTTCACTGGAAAGGGACCTGCAACCATCATCTGGTCCAGCTTCGTGCAGGGGCACCAGGCCAAGCCAAGGAGAAGACACAAACCCAGAGAGACAAGGTCCATTTAGAAAACCACACTTCATGTCATGAAATAACAACCTGTTCCTTTCCCAGCTGTACTCCCTGGAGGCTGCCTTTGTCAAAGCCACCCCCCAAAACAAGCACCTTCCTACCCAGCCCCAAGGGGGATGCTGGAACAGTCAAGAGGTGGCCACTACTCTGACTCAGGGCCTTCCACACCCTGTGCTGGTTGGAGCAGGTTGTGGGTGCTCCAGCTCACTCCCTGCAGTGAGATAACTGAAGTACCTTGTACCACTAGAGAAGGGGGAGGATTAAACACTAGACTGTAACTCAACATAGCTTTTGCAGTAGAACACCAGTGCACAATAACAAAGCAAAAATAACAGCCATGTCTGTCACCTCTGCTGCAGCAGGCAGCTTTTCAGTCCAGCTTTCCTGGGTAGTCATTTATAGCATCACAGAGCAGGTGGAAATCACTGCTGTTCTGATCTGGTGGCATTTTACACCCACTCCAGAGACAACCACTGTAAGGAGGTACAGAGAGGCAAATATAATAGTAGAGTCCCCTTTAGACAGACATTTGGCAGCATCTAGCTTACATCCTCACCATCACAAACCTGCAAACAAAATCAGTCTGCCTGGGCAAACGTAATTGTGAGATGTTCTGGTGGGCTGACAGGAGAGAGGGATTGGTTTAGATGCTAACAAGCACCCATCTGTGGCACAGAGCAGGTGATAATCCCCGCTCCAGCCTGCCATCCCTTCCCAGGTCAGCTCACCTTCTGCAGGTTTTCTCCCTCCCTGGGGAGCAGGGGAGGCAAACTCGCTCTTCCCAACAAATTTGCATCTGTCATTCAGAATCTATGTTTTCTCATTACAGAGCTGACAAAGTGACAGCAATAATTAATCTTACTGTGTACAGAGCTGATGGATATCAAACAGAATTAAACTATTGTAATCAAGTTGGTCTGTTGCAGATGTGTGAAGTGCTACAGTTTATCAGATTCTGCAGGCACACAGTTTGATTCTGAATAACGAGAGAGGACAACACTGACAAGGCAGCAGAGAGCCAGCAGCACGATGCAGGATTTCATGAATGCCTTTTTTTTTAGCTCTCAAAAAGTGCCACACTTGTCAGGTGTACAAAAGATGCCACGACAAGTTAATGCCTGTCACACCCAGCTCTCCAGAGGATGCTGCAGGCTGGCTCCCTGGGGATATGCCCTGTGTCCCCATCAGCATGTGCCTGCACAGACCTCTCGTGCCACACCAGAACCTGGGCAGATGAAGGGTCCTGAAATCGAGTCATGGCAGTAAATGTGCAGATCTGTGAAGGTGAGAGAAGATGCTGCTTTGGGGGCTGCTGAAATAGAAGCAAATCTCAGCAAGGACAGTTATCTCTGTCAAAGGCTCTTGGTGATCGATGTCAGCTGCCATCACAGCAGGAGCAGGGAAAACCACAACATGAATATTTGATTCAATTAGGCCAACCTGAAGTCTCCACCAGAGCATGCGACGCAGGGTGTGAGATGGCAGGGCTTGTCTTTCACCAAGGATTACATCTTTGTCTCGCTTCACCAGTTGCTTTTCTTCTTCAGCTGGAATCATAACAAGAGGCAGGGCTGGTCAGTGCCAGGGACATCTGGCACCCTGTGCCAGCTCAGCCCCCTCCCCAGCGTGCTCCCCTCAGTCCTGAGGTGCAGGCACTGAAAATGGGCCGAGGGCACCTGCAGCACAACCAGACAGGCTGAGCTGACCCTGCCTGCAAAACCAGACAGCCCTGCCCTGCTCACCCCACCCCACTCAGGTCTGTCCATTCCTGCCCCCCTTTCTTGGTGCTGGCCCTTACACTGACCCCCAACCTCCTCCGAGCTGATTCTGAGCACTGAGCAGGCAGATGTCAAATCTGGGGGATAAAACCAAGGGAGGCTTCCTATGGCACAGCCAGTACGAGGCAAAGGGACCAGAACATGAGTGAGGGTGCCAGAAAGGGGGAAAGAGACACCACCCCTGTGGCAACACTAAGGAACTGGGTCAGGTCTCCCAACAGCCAGGGAAGATGTTGCACTCAGAAGGTTCAGGTGCAATCAGGCCTTTATTTGATGCACCTCAGGCAGCTGAAACAGCCTGGAGATTGTCTCCACTGAATTTTCTAACCCCTTGGTATTTATTCCCTTTTCACTCACGATGCTCCCCATCTAACCTGGATGATGAATATCCTGCACTCGAGCCTGCTCTTCATCCCCTGCAGAGAACTGAGCTGCTGTGCCTCCCTTGGGCACTGTGTGCTGGTAACAAACCAAGCTGCATGTTTGCTTGCAAAGAATAACCTGGAGGGAATGGCTTGTTTTCATTAGCAGCCTGGTCCATTGTTCAGCACAGATCCTAAACCTGAAGGGTGCAGCTCAACCTGCCCACTCAGACTCCCATTTCAAAGACTTTTCTTCCAGACTAGCCAGTCTTTTCCAGCAGATGCCACCAGAATAGGAATCCCGTGGTACCTCAAGCAACTCCACAGATCATCTCAGTCAGCTCCTCCTGCCCCAAAGTGCTTCCCCAAAGAGGGACATGTTCACCTGTCCTGCTGGGCCCTCCTCCCACAGCGTGAAAATCGGTGTTTCTGATCAGCTGAGGCAGTGAAAGCAAGCACGAGTGGGTCAGACAGGACACCTGATGTTCCCTCCCTAAGGAATAAATGTCTCTTTTAGGGCTGGGAGAGACCTTCTGGATTGCTAAGACTCACTCCTGCCATCACAAATAGGTATTCCCTGTAAAATTGCACATAAATTGATCAAACTCTGATTAATTCTGTTGTAACTGTTGTAAGGCCATACTCCCCTAATACCTAAAAGCTCTCTGTCAACCCTAGCCTCTGGTCCTTTTGCAGCTGGTTTATACTAATTTTCTCTGTTTACCTCCTATCAATTCCATTGGCTGACTCCTTGACCTCACATTATTCAGTGTTTCACTGTGTTCCTTCATGCTCCAACACTGCCAAAAGGAAGTGCAAACACAGGAGAACATATTCAAGAGCAGCAGAAAGGGTCACACAGCTTTAAACAATTAGGGAGGGATGGGCAAAAAGGTAGGGAATAGCCCACAGCTGAACACTGCAGCTTTCTACATAATAAACAAACAAAGAGGCACTAGAAAAATGGACCTATGGCTTTGAAATGAAACAAGATTCTCCATGCAAATGGAACAGCATTAACAACCTCATACAATGGCCACTTCTGTGTCAGAGCTGTATCAGTGTGGCTAAACAAACACAGCTGGAGAACTGGCTTTGGGGAACAAGGAAGACTTGACAAAAAGAAACTCAGTTGCTGGAAAGAGTCAAATAGGCAAATTCAGTGTTCTTGGAATAACATGGTAGAACCCACCGGGTAGTCCTGGTAAATTAGATCTGGGAAGTTATCTCTGCTTTCTCTGCTCTGCAGGGGGAAAATGCACCTGAAGAGTTCATGACTTGCCTCTAAGCAAACAGGGGCTGGTTTTAGGGAGAAGGACCGAGGTTCAGAAGCTGGGCAGGGCCCAGGTTGGTGCCATCCAGGAAGGTGCTGAGCTGTGTAAGACAGCAGCAAACAAGGCTTCCCCTTTTCAGGGCTTTACTCCTGCAGAGAAAGTCATTCTCTATTCCTGTACCTCCAACTAACATCAGCCCTCTTCCCAAAATTACCAGCGTGGTCAGCACACAAGAGCAGTTGAAAGGGAGGCAGAGGGCTCTTAGAACAGCTCAATTCTTGTGACACTCTCAAGGTCACCTTTCTTGGCTTTCAAGACACTTGTTTGTGACACCTCCTCTCTCAATAACCAAGATTCAAAGTTTCCAAAGTCTTTTAGGGAAAAATCTCCTAAAATGTAATCACACAATTGTATCCCATAATGGCCTTTCAGAGGACATCCTGAACTCAGGCAATGGGAAACATCTTCACAGGCAACCAGCAAAGAGGTAACAACAAAGAACCATTATGTAAACTATCGGGCTTTCATGTGGCAACATCAAAGAGTTTATTTACATTTTGCAGGACTGGAAAACAGGCCAGAAAGTGTCATGAAAAGTTCCAGCTCATCTGAGAGCAAGCACAAAAGCTTCATGTGCAGTTCTACCATTCTTTCTAAGCTGAAAATGATTAAAAGCCTTGTGATGAATTCCATAAGTACAAACCCAGGAGGAGATGGGGTCTAACCACACTGCACATAATCTACAGAGGTATGACTTGGTTTAGAGAAATTCTTGGGAACAAATCAAGCCAATGTCTTTTCTAGGTTTAAAAAAGTTTGAGCATTTTTGAAGCTGTGCTGGAAAACTCAAAAATTGATTTCTTTGAATTATTACTTAAAATCAGAAAAGCTTAGGTTTTAGCAGCTGAAATACACTCTTTTCCATATTTTTTCCTCAAATAAAATCTGAAACAATCTGCAAAAATGGTATTATGAGTGCAATTTCCATTTTTGTTGAAGCTTTTGCCGGTGAAAACTCTGGCAAAGATGTTTTGCTGTTGCTGGCACTTCTGCTCCTTTGTAAAATTCAGGTGAGTCACTAAAGACAGGCAATTAATGGTCTCTTTATTGCACTGTATATTAATCTCTTGTTTCAAGGCACTGCTGGTTTTCACCAACCCAAGAGGTTCAAGAGTTAAGTGAGCAGAGGATCAGACCTTACTCACTCCCAGAAGCAGGAGATGACATGGGTTTTTCCTGGCAGAAGCATGCTTGGCCACTCATTTTCCCATTTTCAGAACAACATATTCTGTTCTATGTCCAAGAAATGCTTAGGCCAATGCAATCCTTTTTAGCTTTTTTATTTTAGGCTTTTGTGGGAAGATGAAAAAGTTGGGGGTATCAATGCACAAGCATTTCCTCACACGTCCCTGGTTCAGTCAGGTAACCAAAAAATCAATTCTTGACCCGTTTCTAATGCTCAGGGTCACTAAATGTGAAACACATTCCTTTTCAGTAAGTCATTCTTAATAAAAGACACAAAACTCAGTGAACAAATGGCTTTTGTGGAGATCTGGAGACACACAAATTGAAATTAAACTGCTGTCCAGCATTTCTTTCTCTCTATAAAAGACAGATATTGAAGGGGAATTGTTTTCTAGAAGTTAATGCATGTGGGTTAAATTGTTCAGTAGGTTTTATGATGGTTTTGCTATCTGTTCAGCAAAAGTAGCATTTTATCACAGCAATTTCTTTACAGAGAATGGACATATTTCAATTAAACATTTTGCTAATCATCACTATTAAGGGGTTGGTTTAATAAACAGGTGAGAGCAGATGAATGGTTTCTCTCTCAATGTCCAATTTTCTAGAAATCCTTATTTCACAGGAGGGCACTTACTTTGCTGCAGAGAGAGAGGAAGGCAGCAGGGTGAGCAGGTTCCTTGCTGCTCTGACATTTTCTTCTCTGTAGTCACTCAGTTCCCACCATGTCTGCAATGAGAAAAGTCTGGGTCTTTACACAGCACCAATCAGCACAGTCTGATTTTCACCACAGGGACCCTCTTGCATTCATCACAGAACAATTTAATAGTGACACCAAAAATGAAGTAAAGCTTTTCAGCACACAGGTACAGAGAGAAGTCACTCCTCTCCTGCTTTGGTTGACCAAACAAGGTGACCGAGTTCCTCTCCCCTCTCCAAAACCCAAGGCATGCTTCATTTCAAGGGTTTGGGAGCTATTTCCACTGTTTCCTCACAGTTGGCTGCTCTGGAAGTTCTCCTCCAGCACAGCTAACCCAGCAATCCTGAGCACCTCCTGCTCCCCATCACGTCACTCACCTACCAGCCCCACAGCTCCCAGCACAGGCAGCCACTGCTCTGCCTATTTTTCTGATCACTCAGGACATAAATCCCCTGCACAACAACAGGGCTTTGCAGAGCTGCAGTGGTCCCAAGTCCTGTGCCAGTGCCCTGAAGGCAGCAAGTGAGGGGATGCTCAGGGGAGGGAGATGTAGCATCAACAGACACAGCCCCTGCACCTCCCACTGCCAGCCCTCACACCCAGCTCAGCCTCCTCTGCCTGTCAGCTTTTCTTTTTGCTTTTGGAAGGTTTCATACTGCCAGCATCTCTAGGGAGCTGCTGGCCAGGTCTTGGAGCTTGGATCAGGAGCTGCAGAACCTGAGGCAGCCACGCAAGTTGTCCACAGCCAGACATCCCACAGAGCTGTCCCTCCACACAGGCTCAGGAACAGCTTCCAGACACATTCCCTCCATTTGAGGGTTACATGTGCATTTCCAGGAGTGATTTTCTAATGCCTCCTGATATTAGGAGGCACAGAGCTGACATGAGAGAATTAACCTGGAAGTCTGAGCAGAGATTTACAGGGTGGGAGGAGACCCAGCCCAATTTCTTGCTGTAGTGCCATCCACCCCCTGTGCTCACCTGTAGCTCTCTCCAGGACACCCCTGTGGCTGCACAAAGACGTGGCTTTCCCTCACCCCCAGGCACACACACATGCACACACTCAGGATGGAGCTGGAGTTGTAACTCCATCCTATGGCTTTGTCACAGCTGTCCCCAGTTCAGGAAAAAGAGCTGTGAAACTCCTCTTCCATTTTGAGCTAACCACTGAGCAGTGTGATAATTTTCTGGGTCAGCATCCCAGGATTTTCCCTTTCCTAGCATGCTGTTCAGTACTCTCCACTCTTTGACATCATGTGCAACTTCTATAGCAAGAAAGTGCTTAAACCTCTCTGAAGTCATTTCTTTCTTCCTTTGTGACTGGAGCCCTGGACAGTCTGTTGTGCTTCAGCCCCTGTGCTATATTTAACCACCTTGTTCATTCTTCCTCTCATCTACAGCTTGGCTAAAAGGAAGAAACTGCAGCCATGAATAAAACACCAGAAAGAAAGTTTTCCGTGGTAGTTCTGGCACCCTTTCCAAGGCAAGCACACTCTGGTTTTGTTCTATCCACAGGATGCAGCCACAGCACAGTGAAGAAGAAGAAGAAGAAGAAGAAGAAGAAGAAGAAGAAGAAGAAGAAGAAGAAGAAGAAGAAGAAGAAGAAGAAGGTGAGTTAGGGCTGCCTGGCTCTCACACTGAGCAGTGCTTGTCCTGCCTCAGCTGTATGATGTGGATACAGCCCTCACCATCCCATCCACAAAACAAGCAACAGCCTCAATTCACAGAAGCACAACCCTGAAATGTCTCATGCACAAGAATTAGATATCTTTGGGGTTTGTCTCAGTACCAATCTTCAGCATCTCTACAGTTTATTTAATACTGTTTAGTTCATGTTCAGCAGAGGCTTCTTCTCCTGAGGCCTATAGAGAGTGCATTGGGAGATCAGCTTTTCCAGCTGTCTGTGCCTAAAATGAACCATCTCCCTACATGCAAATGCCCATGAAAATAAATAATCTGATCTTGAGAACTGTGCTAGATTCAGGTAATTTTTAATGACCTGGGGACAAAAGGTGCCGATTCTGTCTCTGTTCAGTTGGGTTTCTACACATGACATTTTTATTTTCTGTTTAACCGGAGTGCAGACAACTGAGAGGCTCCTGGTTTAGACTTTGTAATGTTAGTGCAGCTGTGGGGGTGACAGCTCAGGAAGCAGACACCAGCACAGGCACGTGCTCACAACACAAACTTTCAGATAAGCCTAAATTCACCAAAACATCATGTGCTGAAGAACTTCATCAGTAGCCACATTTTTAAACAATTTAATCTGCTCTATTTCATGCATTTCTCTTGGTGACAGCAAAACCTCATGCAAATCTGCTGCCTGTTCCCAGCAATGGAAGGGGCTCACATACATGCTGGCAGCAAATAACGAATTTCACATTTGGCTCCGAGACTTAAATGAACTGAACTTAAAACTCACCTACAAAAGCATGGACCACACACTGACAAAGTCCCCATTCCTAATTTTCCAATCAAGAGCTGCCTCTACCCTGGATCTAGACTCTTTCTGATTTTTCCTCAAATCTGGAACTGATGCCAAAACCACAGATGAGACAAAAGCACCAATACTTGCTTAGCATCCAGTTAAAGCAGGAGCAAACTCTTAAACTTCGGATTGCTCTGACAAATGTGCTAGGAAAAAGGTGAGATGGGAGAAACTGAAGCCTTTAGCCTGTGACATCCTGCTCCCAGCAGGGATTGCCATCACAGACAGATGCTCCACATCCCCAAGCCCTCTTACTGACCTTCCTTCCGATGGCAGCAGCAATGATGTTCTCTGCACTCTTGGCAGGGAGGACTGGTGGGAAATGATGCCTCCAGCCACCACCCAAGAGCCTTCCCTATTCCCATTGCCCCTGTGATAAATAAGGGAGGTGTGGGAAGGGCAGTTGCCTTGCACTGGGCTTTGCACCAGGCAGGAGGGAGGCTGGAGCAAGGCCAACCCCCTCATTGTTCTACGAGGCTGCTCCCAAAGGCTCTTTTTTTTATTATTGTTTTGTGTCCTCTTTGTTCCACCAGACCCACTCTAAACAGGCATTTTGTTTGCCATTAATGAAATCTGCTTCAATTTCAAAAGTTCTGCTGGCAGGCTGTAATCTCAGTCCCAGTCCAATTTAAATATCTGTTGTTTTGGTGGTGGACTTCTGGACTGCATCCCCCTCGCTCAATGCCAAAGACATAACGGAGCGAATTTCACCCACCGTTAGGAGCCATCTGGCTGTGCTGCTCTGAAGAGCGAGGCAGATAAGGAGCTGTATGATACCCGTGTAAGGCAATTTGCTGGCCTGTTTATCACACCTGACTCTGGGGTGCACAGCTTTATTTTGATTTGATAAAAAGCACAGGAGTGCAGCTGCAGCTCGCTGCTGCTTCACTGAGCCGACAGATGGGCATCACTGCGAGGGAGCCACATGGCATTTTTTTGTTAAACTCAGCTCATTAGGTTTTATCTGCAATATGTTGCTGTACTGGCAGGAAACCTTTCAGCGGGCAGAAACATTAGCCAAAGTTTGTCAACAGATATAGGGAAGATCCTGTTGTGGAAGGATGTGTGCTGGGGCAGGGGTGGGCAGTGATTGCCTCTCGATGCTCACAAGTCAACTCTTCAAACTTTTTTTCATCTCTCTCCATGATTTGTGCCATAATGGCAGTCCTGGCCTGCATATTAATAGAGCTGCTATTCACAGCTTGCAATTGCTGGGGCATTTCAAGACAGTTCACAAAATCACTTCATCTGAATAGGTGCAGAAAAGTTTGTCAGCAAAACCTGGGAAGTGGGAATTTTTCCTTGCCTCTGACACATAACATTTCTGTAATGGTGAAAAGTGCCTTTCTAAGCTGAGAACCACATCTTTTGCAGGCTGCAGTATTTTGAGATAGGTTGGGTTGTAAGCAGCCCTTTCCCATCGTGGGTCACCCAGTTGAATTTCAACAGGCCAGTTTAACTTTGAGAGAAAAATTAACCCAACTGGCACATTTGGAAAGCAAACCAATGTATTCTCAATTCACAGAAGAAATATCAGGAACTTTGAGAAGTTTCTCCTCAAGGAAAGGAATGGAAGGGGCTGCTCTGGGAGCTCCCAGGATCTCAACACCTGCTCATGTGGGAGTGCCAGTACCAACCATCAGGACCAGGAGCTCTCACAGGCCCTGCTGACACACAAAGATGCACCTGCTCAACAAAGGCCACTGAAGTGGCCAGGAGGCAACAGCACCCACACCTTAGTCCAGGTCAGACCTGTTCTTTCAAACCAACAGTACTGACCACTCCCATTTTCCTATGGGTGATGCCCACAAAGTGGTCTGGGAGCACGTGCTCTGGATTCCTCTTGGGGGAAACTCAACCACAAGATGAGCTGCAATAACGCCCCTCGGTCGAAACCAATCAGAAACAACCCCCCAGAAACACACACAGTATGGGCATCAGGGCCTCAGCACCATCTCACCCTCCACCAGATAACTTGCTAAAGCAAATGCATTGAAAAAATCTCTCTTTGTTTTAATTTACAGGTGGTAAATTTAATTTTACGTCGAGGGTTTTAATTTACTTTAAACTCGAACTAAATCGAATCAAACTCAACCAAAATTTAATAACTCCAGCTTAAATCAAAGTGGGAATATCCACTCAATTTTCTGGGTACTCTCAATTTACCAGCCTAATAAGATATTTTGAATTAAATCAAACCAACTCAGAATCTAAATGTAACCTTAGTATCTGCAAAAGAAAACATTTTTCCGTGGCACTGCGAGCTGAGCTATGTTTTCCATTAGTGGAAAATGTGATCACATTCTGAGACACTTTGTATTTTTATACTGGCCTTTATTTTTAGCTGTTTCTGTGTTGGAGCAGTACCCATTATCTCACCATAATTAAAGGTCACTGCTCCTGTTGCTATCTATAGCCATAAAACCTCATGGTAGGCTGCCATATCTCGACCCAGAATTTACAGATGCATCTTAGATCACACATTTCCCCTCTCTCTCCTGTTGCCTGGCCCGTGTGCACATCCCAGACACCCTCCAGGTCCCAGCCACTGTGGGAGTGTCTCTGGAGGATGCTGTGCAAGGATGTTCTGGGTGTCTCTGCACAGCTGGGACCATCCCTGCTACCAATCCCTTATCCAGGGTTCAAGGAAGCTCCCACGGCAGGGAACGTGCCAGCCCTGCTGTCAGGTCACCAGGGAAGCCCTGAGCCCTCGCTCCCTGCAAGGGGAGCAGCTGCAGAGCTGGATGGGGCAGGGAGAGCTGCTGCCATCAGCAATCAGGGTCCTCCTCCCGCCCTGGCACCCGTGGGAACCACCGACTTAAACCAAAATCCCTTTCTGGCTGATTTGCTTTTTTGCTTGATTCCTGCAGGGCAGCCAGCAGAGTGGAATGCTAACCCCTAAGTAAAGTTCACTGGCATTGCTGTAACTCAAATAAAGAATACCTTGGACTTGCAGCCAGCTTCCTCTGGCCTTACTTCACTGCCACACAGCCAGACCTTATTGCACAATGGGTAAATGGACTCTGGGAAAGCAAAAGGTGGTTTCATGTGCAGGAGAGAATAGCTGGAAAGTTTGCTCTATGCTTTTGACCTTTTTGTTGTCATGATGATTTGAATTGTCTAACCAACAGTGCAACAGAGACTGCAAGATAAAAGATCCATTTATGCCTTCAGAAATAGTCTTATTTCCCAGTAGTCCATAAACTCCACTCATTTCAACAACAGACAGTTTCCTCCATCTCAAGCACTAGAAATTTTTCTGTCCTTTTAAATTTCAGTCTTGCTGGAGAAAAAAAAAAAAAAAAAAACACAACCAATATCTAGTCACACATGAAAGAGATAAGCTCCATGGTAATTGAACTGCAGAGACTCTGCTCTCCACATTCTGCCCGAGAGCCTGGCTGGATATTGCCTGTCAAGGGCAGAAAGGGGAATGGCTTTTCCTGATAACCATTGTACATACAGGTCCTACAGGAAAAAAGGCAAAGGGCTATCAGCGTGGTGGGAGGGAGCAGGAAGAAGCGATGGCAGGCTTGACTTTGGGAAAACACCCCCAGGTTTTACTGGAGGAAGGGTCTGTGTAAAGAATTGGGTCTCAACTCTGCTGAATGTAAGAAAAATCTTCTGGTATCCAAGTTTAATTGATATTCATGAAAATGTATGAGATTAATGTACTCACTTGGCACTGCCCTTCAACCTTGTAATGAAAGCAGTCAGGTCTGAGAGGAGGTGGCAGAGAATAAAGAGGAACAGGAAAAAGAGATGTGAACCAGGGAAGAGGAATAAGCAAACTGCACCTCTGTCTGTGCTGTCCACTGTACCCTGAACCTTCTGGACAGCCTGTCTCACCCACCTCCCCCTGGCAATCTGCACGTGTCCAGGCAACCAGAGCTCCCTCCTTCTTCATCAGCACCTCCTTCACACCAATCTTTTCTCCAACCACCTCATTTTCTGAAGAGCCTCATCTGGTAACTACAAAATCCCATCCATGGCATTTAATTTCAAGAACCAGCAGGTTTCATGTTCTGGTACTGTCCTTGCTGCAGAAAGCAGGATCAGGAACGAGCACCTCTCAAGCAGCTCCCCTGTTGAACCACGGGAGACTCTCTTGTCTCTCCTCATTCACCTCAGGACAGCAGAGCTTCATGCACCATCATATTCTCTTTACAAGCTCTTCAAAGCAATCCTTGTCACAGAATCATAGAATAGTTTGGGCTGGAAGTAACCTTAATGTCATCTATCTTACCCTGCAGTAAAGAATTTCCTCCTCAGACCTACCTGCCCTCAGCTTGGAGCTGTTCCCCTTTGGCCCATCATTCCATGCCTTTGCAAGAAGTTCCTCTCCATCTTGTAGCCCCTTGAAGTGCTGGAAGAGGCTCTGGGTTCTCCCCAGAGTCTTCTCCAGGCTGAACAAGCCCAGCTCTCCAGCCTGTCCCCCTAGCAGGGCTGCTCCAGCCCCCTGAGCATCTTCCTGGCCTCGTCTGGACTCCTTCCAGCAGGTCCATGTCTTTCTTGTCCTGGGGCCCCAGAGCTGGATGGATGCAGTGCTCAAGGTGGGGTCTGTGATGAAATCTCTCAGAAGATGAAGCTGCCCAACACCTTGACATTCTGCTGCTTACTTTTTGTTTGTGCAGTTCCCTCTGTCCAGCAGAGGGTCAGCATTGCCTCATCCTTCATCCTGTAGAAAACACAGATACATGTCCTACAATCCTTCAGCCACTCTTTGGAGCACCTTGTCCTGTTGCTGAACACTGTTCCTCTCCAGCAGAACGTTTTCAGCTCTTTACCCTGTGCTGATTATCTTGACAAGACTTTCAACATCCTGTGGTCATTCTGTGCTCTGCCAATCATCATCTTAAAGGACATTTATTCCAGCATTGGCCATAGCTTGGTCCTGCCTTTTCATTAAGTCTTTTATGGCAGAACCAGACTGTCGTGTGGTTCTAAGTGAAATGTGACTGTGGAGCCAAAGGAAATCCTCCTGATGACCCCAGTGATCAGCCTCAGTGCCAGTGTTTGCAGCATAACCCACAAAACCTTGCAGAAAGGCTGTGGTTTCTCTGGTGAACTGAAAATACCGCTAAAAGAAGTGCAGGAAGGACCCTGTTCAGGGGCAGGGGGCTCGGTGACACCACCCTAAGGAACAAAATGGGAGTGATGCACATCTCCCTCGTTTATAACCCCTGTCTGGCTCCACCTACATTCTAGAGTCTTCTCTCCCCAAACTGGGGTGTAGTCAAAGGTTCAGAGACAGAGAACTGCCTTCTCTGCTCAGCTTTGCTGGCATGCCACAGCAAATGTGTGTGCAGCACATTTGACATCAGACTAGGCTGCTGTGCAGTGAAAAAACCCTTCAGCTTATTTTGGGAAAAAAAAAAAAAAGAAAAGTTAAATATTGCTACTGAAGTAGTGCCATGGAACCTCCTTGGAGTTAAGTTCCTGTACTCCAAGTTTCTCCAGAAGCCACTTACCCTGTCATCTTTTATCCCCATCACACACTACAGAATATTCTCCAGGGCGAGGAGACAGCTGTTGGTGGTGAGGAGGGAACAGGCAGCCCATCTGGGAAATAAAAGTCCCATGGCATCCCTTCAATACTTCTAAATAAAGTGTGATTTCCAGTTATCTGACTTCAGGGAGGCAGTAAAGGACAAAGTGGGGACTTCCCTCAAAAAGTTTAACTTCACTGGAAGGCCAGTTTGTTGCTGAGAGCAGTGTCAGAGGATGTTTTCAGCCCAGTGGGAGAGGTTTCTTAAGAATAACACGAATTTTACTTTTTTTTTTTTTTTTTTTTCACTTTTTTTTTTTTTTTTTTTTGGGGGGAAAGTCCCACTTTAAAAATTAAACCCCTCTTCCTCTCAAGGATCAGCAAAAGAACATACCAGAACAAAACCTGCCTGTAGCTGGGTATGGTGCACATTTGATTGGAATACAGGAGAACGTTGCTTTGGGCACCCCTTGCATTTGGTTCAGGGAGCTGATGGCTGCACGAGGATGCTGCTGCAGGAGCTGCATCCCTGCTCGTGCTCTCTGCTGCCTTTGCCCTCCCTGCAAGGAGCACACAGGAGGGGATTCAGCATCTCCTCTGAGGCCCTGCTTTGCCACTGTGTCTTGTTTAAAAGGGTTGTTTGTAGGGTCGTGAAGTAAGTAGGTCACAGACAACCCTCACCAGTGTTCCAGTCTACCCACCTTGCTACCCTAATATTAGTGTTTTCTCACTTAAGGAAGCAAATTACCTTCTCAAGTTTAATTCCATCACATGAAAAAGGGACAGCTGAGCTGCCCACATCTCCATTTGATTTTTCCTCTGTACATTTTTTGCTTGGTTAGCAGGACTTCCCTTCATCCCTTTCGTATCAGAACAGAGATGGGACCTTGTTAGGTTGCCTCTTTGTATTTAAGAAACCAGATCTGCCCCCCTGCTGGTATTGAAAAACCCAGAAGAAAGAAAAACACTTTCTGACCTCCAAAGTATTTTCTGAATTAAGTAGATCCTTTCTTTTTCATCAGAAACCAGAGAACAAAGCTGGTAGTGATCGGTCTGTATGAAGTCAGGATATATTGGGAACCAATGCAATTCAGCATTCAATGGGCCATTACCCCAGAGACAAATTCCCTCCAATTTACTTCCCTGGTTTTGTTTCTCTCTTCTGTGGCCACACTGTCCTCTCTCTGTGCTTATCCAAGTGCTGAGCAGGGAAAGTATCAAGGCCCAAGCTGACAAACAGCAGATGAATTCCAGAGGCTCTTTCTGTACTTGGATTTCTTAGGTCAGTGAGGACTTCATGGGCCAGTTTTTCCTTATCTTGAGAGCAACAGTGCCTGTGGAATGGAGATATTTATATCCAGCCCCAGGGATGGCATGACAACTATATTTATCTCTCCAGGTGATGGTGCCAGACTCATCCCCACGGTACCTGCACTGAGCTGACTTTTAGCTCCAGCCTTTGGCTACAGGAGCCCTTTGGCAGCCCCTCACTCCACTGCTGAGAGCCAGGGAGTGCAAGGAACCACTGATGCTGCTCTGGAGTTATTCAGGGAGGAGGGTAAATGTTGGTCTTGTTAATCATCTCTCACTGTTTGCATCGTGGCTCTCTGGTATGTTAAGTGCCTGAGCCCTCTTTGCAGATCTGAGGGGTTGTGGATTATTAATCACCCCTCCTTTCAAATATATAAATCATGATAAAAGTAAAGGCAAAGGAGGAGAAGCAGCAATCTCCTGTTAACCCTTCCAGCTCAGAGAATGCTGTCTGTCCTGTCCTGATCTCACCAGAGGTCCTGGGCCATCCCTGTGCCTCCAACAGAGAGGACCCTGTAGTTTTAGAGCTGCCCTCAAACCAACTCATGCAGTGTTCTCACATCCATCAGTTCTGGGGTTGTAGGCCAGGCACAGAAGATGACTGGGGGCTTCCAGATGCCAGGGTAAAGCAGCTGGGAGAACATCAGACCCCACTTCATTCCTTGCACAAGAGTGTGGAACAAAAGCACACTACTGAAGACAAAAACAACATTAGGTAGAGAGAGAAGACACACTGGGCACTGAAAAAACACAGGGAAAATAAGCTCACTGGGATTCTCACATCCATAGAAACCAGGCTGGTTTAACTAAAAATTCAAAGATAACTTGATGCTAATACAATTCTCAGACTAAATGGGGGAAAAAAATAAATCCCTCTTTAGCTCCTCCTGAATTATTTTATCATTTCCCTTGGCTGAAAGAGTATTTCTGAACTAGAACAGACCTTCCTCAACTGACCTAAATATTAGATCCACTAAATACCTATTGGGGTAAGGCTGCCTCCAGGCCAAGCCCACAGGCGAGACAGTCTCCTAGTTTACAGGAAATCTTTCCAACTGTGCAGACCTGCACCAGTGCCAGAAATCTGTATTGACTCCAGGCCCAGATAATGAAGTTCTCAAAAGCCAGAGGAAACCACTGCTCAGGCTGGACTCTCCTTCAAGGCTGCAACAAGATCTGTAATCCAGGAATCACATCTTCAATCAAGCTCCAGACTGCACAACCACACCATGTAATGTATCTCTACACTGCTCCAGCTCATCATAGCTAGGAAACAGTTGAAGCTCATTCTAAAGAGATTTGCAGCAAACAAACAGGCTCAAAAAATGGGTTATATTCAAAAAGTTCGCGTTTTAAAATAACACCTTACAAAACGCTGATATTTCAGGTTAGGAGAGAGAAAGGAATGGTGAGGGAAGGTTTTTGAAATGAAAAATGCTTCAATAAGATTAAGGTTTAGTACTATAAAAAAGATACTTTATGACCAGAAAGACAAAACTGCAGACCAATACCACTTGAGGTGATTTATCTCAAGACAGGTCTGATGACAGCAAGATTCATCTCAAGTGATGTATCTCAAAACAACAACTCCAGCCCTGATTTCTCCCTGCCTCAGTTCTAGGGGAATCCCTGCCAGGCAAAGAAAAGGAAAACACTCATGTCAGTTGTGGGAGCAGCTTCTGCAAGCAAGAGAGATGCTGCTGTGGTCTTCAGAAAGCCCTCCCTGGCTAGAACTACAGCAAAAGTTTTGTAGCAATACAAGATTTTACTTCAGGTAGACCCCTCCCCTATAAAATTCGTGCATAGACACGAGGTTTGCTCATGCCAAGCATCCCGGGCTGGCCTGGGGAGAGGAGGAGGAGCTGATGCTCAGAGCAGGAGACAGCTATTGCAGCAAAAGATCCACAGTACATATGCTGGTAGTATTCTGTCCAATAGTTTGTCCACTTTAAAATTAAGTATGGCACAGAGCGACAGATTAGTGCTGATTGCCATCAGTCGTGTGCATGTTTTATGCCACGGCACAGGTCCATATTTTGGGTTTTTTCTGCTGTGCTACGATGCTTGTAGCTAATAACAGTAAATCTGCTTTTCACAGCACCAGGCAGCCATAATGCTCCAAAGGCCTTGCAGCCAAGCAAAGCAGCTGAAATCTTAATTACGGTGATGATGAGCGGGAGCCTCAGTGTTTCTGAACGCTGCTTTCATTTCAGGTTGAGCTGCACCCTGGCTAGGCATGTTTATAAGGGATTGCAGAGGGCTGGCTGTAAGCATGAACAGCCAGATCCTCATGTAAATCAGCACAGCTCTGTCCCAACCCCCGGGGCTCCAGCCCCAGGGAAAGGGCTGATGTCAGTGGAGCTTCACCATTTTACAGCACTACATTTAAGAGTCTGAAGCACCAGAGTGAGCCTTAAATATTGAAGGCTTTATCCTGCAGTGGGCTAAAAGGATTCCCGTGTCCTTGGAGCAGCAGGCATTTAGTGCATCCCTGGAGAAGCCCAGTCCTGTGCACAGTCATCCTCTGTTATCATCTGAGCAGGGCTGTGCACAACCTGTCACAGTGGGTACCACTCACCCTGTCAGCACAGCCTGCACGGAGCACACCTTGGGTCAAAGCTCCCCTCAGCCTTTGAAGGGAATACGAATGAATTTATACAATTTATACAACTCCATCCTCTCCAAATCAGCCTCTGTATGGCCCTGGAGCTAAACCCTCCCATGCACACAACTGTGTCGTGAACATGCATCCAAAAATCTCTGCAGATGTGGCTGGGGCAGTGCAAAACCTCTGCTCAAATTTAGACTGACAACTCCAGAGAGCAGCTGGAGCATTTCTAAAAGGAAAAATACATGATCCCCCTCTGTGCTAAGACTCAGTAGGTCGAGCATAAAGCATCTAGAATACCAGCAGAGTCTCAAGAGCCACAATAACCAATCTCATCTGCATAACTTAATCAGGTATTTATAAATACCTAGTAAAATTGAGAAACTTGTGAACACGTGGAGCAGGAACAAAAAGATGTGGAGATGGTTAAATGTGAGCTGTGACAGAGCTTTCTTGCTCAGCTGTAATTAAACCATGGGCTGGTTCAGCCCTTTGTGTTCTGATCCAGGGTAAGGGTAAGCGTTGAGATCCCCCCTCGGGCAGGCTGGGAGGGTGGAAAGCCAAGGCAGATTCTCAGGGAGGGGTGCATATGTTAAGCTGTTGGTGTTGGTATGAGAATCATGGAGCCACACAGGGATTTGTTGCCTAGCCTGGATGTAGCTGGTAGCAATTTTTCACGTGGACAAGCTCTCAGCTCTCCAGGCAGAGGAAAGGGGCTACTATTCCCAGAGCTGCCTCAGGAAACCTGCTCTAAGATACAAACAAAGCCATTCTCCAAGTAGTGATGCCAGGAGAAAGTTCACTTTATCTCAGAAGAAGTTGGATGTATCTGAACACAGAAAGTGCTCCAGAATACCTGCAGAGCAGTAGCTGCCCCAGAACAGCTCAGGCAATCAGTCTGCCTACACAAACGAGCCATCAGCAGTCCTTCTTGAGTCATCTTGGATCACAGAATCACAGAATTCCTTAGACTGAAAAAGACCTCCAAGACCATCGAGTCCAAGAGCTAACCCAGCACTGCCAGGGCCACCACCAAACCATGTCCCCAAGTGCCACATCTGTTACATAAATCCCTCCTGAGATGGTGACTCCACACTTCCCAGGGCAACCTGTTCCAGTGCTTGTCAACTCAAGATTTTGGGTTGAGAATGACTTTTCCTGGAGGGAAAATGAACAGGAGGGGTTGTGGCCTGGAAGAAGCTCAGGTTGTATCTCCTGTACTCTCTTCACACAATGAACTTCTCCAGGGCTCTTCTGAAATGTTCTCCCAGATAGAGGGGGCAAATTTATCTTTCTGCTGTGTTGGTTTCAGAGGCTTTGCCCTCATGTAATGAGCAGACATTAGCCCATTTTGGTTTTCATCTTTTTCTCAGATGCCAGCTCCTATTTTTTCTAATCTACATGGGAGTAAATACTGCCAGGAGCAAGAACTCTTCTTGGAAGAGCTCCTGAATCATCCCTCCTGTTTTTTAAGATCAGTTGAATTAGAGAAAGCCACCCTGTAGTCATAAAAGCTGTATATTGAGCATACTCATTTGATTACAATTACTATGGTTTCCTGGACTAACATTTAAACAGGAAAAGACATTCAAAGTGAGCCAATATTAGACATGGCCCTTGCAGGCAAAACATTTATTGTGCTGAAAACTTGGAATACTGCAATATGAGACGGGGAAAAAAACTCATCTCTGTTTTATGCAAATTGGAAGAAGGAAGAAAAAAACAATACCAGAAATGCTACTGAATCCACCAATTGGATGTTGCTTTATGGGCAAGTTCTGAGGCAGAAAGCAGTAGTAACTTATATTTTCCACAATGAAATTGAAAATGCTCTTATTGTATAGTGGATTATGACTCTGTGAAATATCACAGTTTTCCTTATTTGCCTTTGCAGGTAGTTAAATTTTAGCTCTACTTACATTCCCCCTCATCCCCAAATTTAAAAGGCAATAAATTGCTTTAGTGTTTTCAATTTCCTTCCCTTCAAGAGATGCAAATTGACTGCCTGAATCCCTCTACAAACTTTATTCTTGTGCAGAGGGGAGAATAATTTACAAGGCCATTGGCCCCATCCAACCCCCCTGTAGCTCCAGGTCTCTTTTTTGGAGGTCAGCAGTACAACACCTCCCACCCAGCATTACAGAGAGAGCAGGAGCCCCCACAGCTCCACATCAGAGCTGCCCCAGCCTGGGAGACAGGGATGGACAGGGGGGCTGTGGGACCTTTCAGCTCAGGGGTGTGGGAAATACAGCTGGACCCAGAGGAGCAAAGGGATGGGGATGATTCCCAGAGCCACCCTCGGGGTGTGCCTGAAAAGCAGTTCTTGGGCTAGTGAATCACTTGTGTATAAACCAAACTGACTGGTTTTCAAAATTCTTGGCTGGCTGAGGGGCAAATCAGCTCCAGAACAGTAACCTGAGCAGGTCTGCAGTGCCTGGAGGTGCTCCACAGGTCTGCAGAGCTTTGAGGTGCTCCCCAGGTCTGCAGAGCTTTGAGGTGCTCCCCAGGTCTGCAGAGCTTTGAGGTGCTCCACAGGTCTGCAGAGCTTTGAGGTGCTCCCCAGGTCTGCAGAGCTTTGAGGTGCTCCACAGGTCTGCAGTGCTCCCCTACAAGAGCTGACCACACATGAGGCACAGACCTGTCCTGTGCCTCTGCTTGTCCCTGAGGTCAGCTCAACCCACGGTCCAAACTTCCAGAGAACCCCAGAATCGTTAAAGCTGGAAAAGAGGTCCAAGGCATCAAGCCTTGACCTGAAGTGGTGCACAGGCAGAAAGTTTCCTCCACAGCTGAGACTACTGAGAGCAGAATTTTGTTTCTGAGTTTTCTGAGCAGGAAGGGGGTCAGGCTTTCTTCTGCCCCCAACACAGTGAGGCTCCAAGCCATGGCTGGAGCCTTACCAAAAGTACCTATTCCTACAAACTTCTGAGCAAACACGAAGCTTCTTTCAATGCAGTTCCAAAACAACTACCAGAAAGCCTTTAGCAGGCCAAAAGCCTTTTTCTTAAAAAGAAAAAAAAGCTTATTTAAAACTACCTGTACCATTTGATTGAATGGATTTTTGATTGCCATTCAGAAAATAAAAACGTAGCAGCACGGGGAGCGATGAGCAGGACAAATCCGCTCAGGGTTGTGACAAATCTACACGGTTGGATTTTTTCCAGGAATAACGATCATTCCCTAAGCAAAGCCTTCCTGCAGCTCACCACACTCGTGCCATGCAGCCTCCCCAGCCACCCCACGAGCAGTGCACAGTGCAAACCTGCTCACTGCCAAGGGACAGGGAGAGGAATGCCATCCCCAGAACGGAAACCTGCAAAGCCTGAAAGGTTTGGGGGGGGGTGGCACTGCAGATAATCCTGTAAATGACCTGCACACCAGGAAAGGAGAGGTGCTGAGATAAGACAGAAGAGCCCAGAGCACCAGGAGCAGCAGGGGTGCTGAGCTGAGCAGGGTTTGGCAGCCAGAGGCACGTCCTGCCCGAGCCCTCACTGCCAGTGCTCCCCACTGCTCACCCAAAACACTGTCCCTCCTGCCTGGCTCATTCGAAAAGCTCCCTGAAAGCTGAAGAAAGCTGCAAGGGAAGGCAAGCATTTAGCAAAATGCAGCTGCTTGGAGATGTTACCCCCACAGAAAGCCTGTGATCCCGTCCCCACACCCTCATCTGGTGCCTGGTGACAGCCCATCAAACATCCCTCTTTATTAAATTCAAGTGTGAACAAAACTAGCAAAGAAATATAGGGTTTAATTAATGTTTGCCTTCACCATAAATGAAAGGGAACTTTAATTTTTTTACTGTATTTTACTAATCAGAGCCATTCAATATCTTGGATGCTAGTAAATTAATTCTGAACTAATGAAGTTAAAGGAGGTCATTTGTTAGAGAAACTGATTACATATCGAGATCTCCCGGGGACCTAAATGAGAAAATCACTATAATGAAAAAATATTTTAAATGATGCAGGTCAACCAAGTACATCATTAAGGATGCAGGGGGGATGGAAATATTAATGACACCACGACAGGGAAATGCCAAAAGGGAAGTGGGCTGACATAAGTAATCAGAAAGGCATTTACAGTGCTAGCTTGGTTCTTTTTCCCCTTTTAATAATTGAAACACATGAACTTCATTGCTTCCCTCAAATTAGTCACCTGTGTCCAGATGTTCCAATGACAGTGCAACAGCAATGCACTAATGTGCATTGTGCACATACATTTATTGGTGTGGTGTAAAAACCTTTTTAGCTGTATAAATCACCTGAGGAGCAAGGTGAAATGTGGGCTGCATTGTGTGAGACATGGGAAAAAGCACACATGGGGAAAGGAGGGATCTCTGCTTCTCAGAGGTTTAATTTCAACCAGCAGCAGTCAAGGGATGGGAGCTTACACAGCACAGCAAACCAGGACAGTGTTTGAACACAGCGAGCTGGACCAGGGGCAGCAGTGCAGCCTGCAGGAACAAGAAACACTCCCAGGGGCTGGAGCTGTGGTCTGTCTAGCCCAGAAATCCCTCTGCCTTGGGCTGGGCTCTGGTGTGAGCCTGGCCACCCTCTGCAGCCTGCTGCCCCCCTGCTCCTCCAGCACCTGCAACAACTGCAACAGGGCAGAGAAAGCACCCCTTATATCCACTTGGGACCTGCTGCCTGAAATTACATGTGTTTAGTTCCATTTTGAACCTGCTGGCACCACGAGACTCTGCAGCCCCCTGGGACAACACATCCCCGAAGTTCTGTGCCTGATGTGAGAAGCAGCAGTGCCCTTCCCCTGTCCAACACCGCTTTCTAAGAGTTCCTCCACCCACAGGTGGTGCAAATTCGGTGACAAACAATTCTGAGTTCACCTAACTCATGACTTCACTAGCTTTGATCGTACTTTCCTCAGTATTAAAGCAATTCCCAATGCTTTGCTCTCAGGGTGCTTCCCAAGGACACCCAGCACTGTGTCGGATTCTGTGGCTGCCACTGCACACGGATTCCAGAGAGCCAGCAGCAAGGGCTCCTTCCTAACCCACAAGTGCCAGTTCCAGTTGTGGCATCGTGTGGGCAGGATTTAAACTGTTCTTCTTCCTGAGAGTCCCTGACACATCCATTTTAGCACACTCACATCAGCACTGTGGGTGTGGCTGAGCCTGATCCTGCGTGGCAAAGCACGCAGCGTTTGTCACAGTGGCAGCATCGACACAGCATCCACAATCAGCTGTGCTGAGTTTTACTGAGCCAGGTTACAGGGCTTCAGGATACTTTCAGGGAGAAAAAAAATAAAAATCAAAGGGATGATTGAGGGCAGAAACAAAACAAGGCAGAAGGTGCAAGCAACATCAACCCACGGGGATTGGCAGATGTAAACCAGTAAGGAAATTGCAAAGTTGCATGGTATGGCTACAAAGAAAAAGATCTCTGCTCAATAACACAAGGATGGGAGGATCCTCTCATGAAATCAGGAAAGCAGAGGGAATCTAGGGAATGTTAGAGAGGAAATGAATATACTGCTGAAGGAGAAACAAAGCAGCACCAAGGAAATTAGTTGAAACAATCCTTTATGAAAAGGGAAGTACTGACACACTGTTTACCAAGATTATCAGAAAGTGGCTTATTAAAAAGGAAAGAAGAATCAAAAGCGATCCCAGATCCACTAAATCCACTTTTCAGGATTTCTTCACCAAATTAGTCACTGAGACCTATACTAGTCCTGCAGAGGAGATGCACACTATCTAAATTAGTACACCAGGCAGTTCTATCACAAAGAGATGTAATTAGATTTGAGGAGCCAGTACCTCAAGCAGAGCCTGAAAGAGTGATCAAGAGTTTACAGCTTGGAAAACTCCCAGAGCTGGAAGCCAAATCCTTTGGAGCATTTAAACTCATCCCCTCATTAAATGGAGCATTTGCTGGAATTCCAGGAAAGGCCAGGATGAAGCTACCACACTAATTCCACACCGAAAAAAAGGCAAAGCCATCAGTTATTAAGGGTTCTTATGATATATTTCTCTTTTAAATATGGGTATTAAAAACAGTGCTAAAAGCCAGATGATGAGATGGAGGCTGCTTTTTTCAACAGTAAGCACTTCTGACCTTTTAGTTCCCAGTTGTTTAATTGCAAGCTCCAGATAAGCAGTGGTAGCAATTGATTTGTGTTCATTAAAACTCTACTGTAGAACCAAGAACCAAGACTGATGTTTTAGAAAGTAAAGATAGCATTAGGCTGAGTTAAGTAACTACATCAGTTAATATTGTGATGCTGATTTGGCTTCAACATACGTCTCTTATTGAACCAAAAACTAGAATTCTTGTAAGAGCTTCATTAAATAAACATTCCTCAAGGATGGAATTTGTCATGGCTCTTTTTCACTGCTCTTTCAGCCAAAGTCTTCTGCCAACTTCAAATGAGGAAACCCCAACACTAACAAAACAAACATTTTAAGACCCAACCCCTACTTCATTATATCTCTATCTCTCCATTTATATCCATTATACTGAAATAATAGGAAAGCAGGCATTAATTTTAAAAAATCTGGAGTTATCAACAATCTGACACAAACCCCAAAATCTCCAACCTTAGCATGTGTGTGTAGTACCCAGTAGAAAGGCCTGGCACAGTCAGCTGAAGATGTGTGCTCTCACCCCAGCAGAATTAGTAGGACCAGAAATATCAGTGATGTATTTCTCACTCCACTACCCTTATGTGGAGGAGGACATTCATAAAACAGCTAATTACAGCTTGAATCATCAGTAAGCATTGAAGCTGAGTTTCGTTTTACTCAGCTGCATAAATTCTCCTCACCTAGAAAACACCAGAGCAGATGTGCAGTGGCTGCACATGGCTGATGTCACCATTCAACGTGGCTGATCCAGGGGGGAAATGAACTCTGATTTGCCCCCCTTCACGTGCACATTTTGGGGCAATATATTCTCCATGCCACGTTGAGCAATACTTCTTCCATTCCTAACCATGAAATAACCACATCTTATGGTACTGCAGCCCTTAGAATGTACAAATTGCAGCATTTTGGCATGCCCCAAGCTGTGCCTACACAAGTCAGTTCTGGTTGCTGATGGAAATTCAGACTGCAAACTCAAAATGCATGCATGCTCAAGCTGGAAGAGGACATCTCTGAAACCTGCTCTGATGATAACTTGGAAAAAAGGGTGAGATTTATCATCAGTGAAACACAGGCTTTGGCAAAAAAAAATCCCCAATGGATCCATTACTAATATTTAGCAAAATTATTAGCTCAATAATAAAAGGAAATGATTACCAAGAAGGGTGTTTCTGAAGAAACCAACTGACACTTGCTATTGAGGAATTCCTCGTTACCACTTAGCACAAGATCTTCTGGCAAAGTTTATTTCTCAAGAATATAGAACAAGAAAGAAACTGAAGAGATTTATTATTAAGACACAGCAAAACAACTCCTTTATTTCTTTTCCATCCAAGGCTGCTTGCAGGGTTTCAGCCCCACTGACAGCAGATCTTTGCTCAGTAGAATTCAAATTCCAAAGCAAACATTTCTGCCTCATGTCCAAACAATACATGGCATCACACCACGAGAGGCTGAAGTGAGTGTGGCAGAAAACCAACCCTAACCACTATTTCCTACAGCTGTTGGCTGTAGCATGGTAATGAAAGCACTACCCTAAAGTATTGCAGCCTCTTGGCTGGGAGAGTGTGGCTAAAACTGAAGCCATTGACTTCACACCAGCCTAATCTTGGTGTAATCAGGGGATCCCTGCCAAACAGGCAGCATATGCTTGGTAGAAAATCTCAGTGCAAATCTCTGTGTGTTGAATTATTAAATTCAGAAAGCCATAGCAACATCTATGATAATACACACTGCTGCTATTCTTATACACAAGAAGCTCTCTAAAGTCACTTTTAATCAAAAGAGATCCTTTCAAATCTATACCTGGTTTTAGGGACATTACTGTTAATGCAGCTGATGAAATATTAAGCATGCAATTACTGTACATGGTCTATAAATGGCTTTCCTGACGTTCAGACTGTATAGAAGGCTGTGTCAAAACGAGAAGGAAGATATTTTTCTCCTGAGTATCTTTTTCCCAGAGAGGGATTCGAGATTAGGTTGAAAGCATTGAAAGTGATGAGAGCCCCAACCAAATTAGTTATAAAGAAAAAAACAAACAATTAAAAAAAAAACCCAACAAACAAAAACCCAAACAGACTGGAGGAGAGACACCAGCAGAACCCCCAGATGCTGTGCTGAGATGGTTTTACTATCTCAGGGACAAAAGTTGCTGCTTCTTTACATGCAGCATCCTTCCTCTTGGACATTCTTAACTGCTGCTCCAAACTGAGGGAGAAGTCTCCTGTTCTGGGGCACTGCTGTCTGATCTCCCCACGACTCTTCCCCTGTGAAGTGACAAACTTGCTGCCAGATTGGGGAATCCTTTCATTTCAAAGCTCTTTCTTAGCTGTTTTGGCGTTGTGCCAGAAACCCTCATTCTCCCTGGACCTGAAGCTCTTTATCTCATTCCTGGCTCCTGTAGCCCAGTTTTCTTTCAGAAAGAGCATCATCAGTCCCCTTTTATTATACAGAAGCCTTTTCAGGAAGAGGCATGGCTGGGAGTATCCCAACAGCTGGTATTTATCCAGGAGACTGATAATTGTATGCAACACTGGCCTCCAAAAATTATTAGTGCAGTAGAGACAGCTCCTGCTTTATAAAGATGTGATAGAGAGGAGGTCAGGTTAAATACAACAGTCCCTTCTGGACTTAAATACTATGAATTTATGAAAAGATCATTTGTTTTATTCAGTGTCTCATAACTAAATGATTATGCTCACCCTTCCTCCCAGCACATCACAGTTGGTGACAGATGCACAAAATAATACTGCTCCAGACAGAGGGAAAGATAAAATGCTCAAAAGAGGGGAAAAAATAATCTACAGTATTTAGATATTACTACCAGGAGGCACAAAGATATTACTCATTATGGTCTTGTACTGGACAGCAACATCTGCATCAAAACAGATGCATTTTCAAAGTAGCAATAAAAAATTAGCCAGCTGATGCAGTGTCTGATGTATTGCTGGTATATTGCATTATTTCCATGCAGCTGGAGTTCTGCATTCAGTATCCTGGTCCTCTGGATCTGGAAAGAGGTTCTTTGTTCCCTTACGAGCCTGGATCTGGGATACTGGATGTTAATCTAAATATTTAAACTAGTTGTTAATCTATTCTACTAAACAGTCTTTCTGGACATGCTCCAAAATCGAATAAAATGCTTTGTGCTGTAATGAAAGAATTACTGCTATTAAAGGATTTAGTCCTAAATACACCACAGCCCAGTTCTTTAGACATCAAGCAGGGTCTGAAGGGCTGCTATTTTTATCAGGGTTGTATTTTACAGATAAGCATTAAGTGCAGATTACAGGATTGGTTCACACCAGGTTTCCCCAGTGCACAAAGGTAGAGCTTTGCAGCACCAGCAAAGCCAGGCAGTTCTGAGCTGAAAGTACTGCAGGTTTAAATATCATTAACATATTTCCATCCTTGTCTCCCTGATCAGCCTTTCCACGGTTCCAGAGTCCTGGAGGGAAGTACAGCAGCCAGTGCACCATATGGAAATCAAAACTGAGTGGAGAGGGAGGATTTTACCTCAGAGAGGCATCCAGGGTAGAAATCAGGGTTATTCACAGCCCATGTTCATCCTACCTGCTGCCTGTGATAATCAGAGAAGGCAGGGAATGTGGGATGCTGGGAAGCATGAATGTAGTGGTTTGAAAATATTTGCAAGTATCTCCTTCAGTCTCACTAGAAAATAATTGTTGTGGCAGTTCAGAGCTATTTGGGAACAAAATACATTTAAATGAAAGTGAAAAGGAGAAAAATTGTATTCACAAAGCTAAGGATTCAGGTGAGAGCCACTGGCCTGGGTAGAGAACAAACACCAGAAAAAAGTAAAGAAATGAAGGGAAAAGAAAGCACTGGATGGGTGGCAGGAAATAATCAAAAAGGATTGGGAGTCAGGGGTCTGGTTTTATGAAGAAAGCACTGAGAGATACAAGAACAAGCCCAGAGAAATCCATTGTTGAATATTTAAGAGCAGAGACTGATGGACCGAAGAAGAATCCAGATGGATGCAAAAGGAAAAATTCCTCAGATGTTACTTCAGAAAGGAGATATACAGCTGAGAGCAGGTGAACATGCACTACAGGGGGGAGGATGGGATTAGTTCTGATTCCTTCTGCAATCTGCATTTTTAAAGTAGCAGTGAAATCCCAGACTGTAAATATGGCTCTGAAGCAAGACACAAACAGGCTTGTGCTTCCAGTGACGTTTTTCAGGACATCTCCCTTTGATCCAGTCTTGTTCCCTCCTCCCCAAAGCAGCAGCAGTGATGCCTCTAGAGACAGCTGAAGGCATTTTCACTGTTCTCCCTCCCTGGTGTGCCCAGATAAGGTCCAGCAGCAGCAATGCCAGTGCTCCCCCCGAGGTGTGACTTCCCTGGGGACACTGTCACCTTGGCTGAACGGGCCCTGAAGGGAAGACTTTTGTCAGGGACCTGCAGGATGCACTGGTGGCAAATTAAAAGGGAATTATTGTAAACTGCTTCCTCGAAGAGAAAGGACAAAATTGTCCATCAACTGAAACTGGAAAGCAGATGAGTCACTGGAGGAGATGAGTGTTTGCATTAATCCACCATCTTTCATAGAACAGAGGTTATGGAGGTTGTTTCTCTCCAGGTGAGAGGAACAGGCTTGTGCTGAAGCACCAGCTCATAACTCTGAAATGGTGGGTTTGAGTCCTGGCTTTGCTGCATGGTGTTCCCAGAGCACTGAGCATCATTCATCTCATCCTGTGCTTCATCTTGCATATGCAAAAATAAAACACTTGCCCATTTACAGTCTCTGGGAGGAGACTGGACACCACAGGAGGGTTGGGCTCGAGCATCTGATGTCCAGGTTGACAGAGAGCCAAGTGAAGGATGGATGTAAAAAGCAGTAGCCCCATTTGGGTGCGTCACAGTCAGGGCTAATATTTTTCATCTCAAAGTCAGTGCCACAAAAACTTTTCTGACCAAGCCAAAGCTTTTAATTTTGGAGTACCTGAGAGAGTTGGAAGGGCAGTTCCAACAGAGCAGCTGCAAAAGCAGTTCCACAACTGAAACAGCTTTATCCCTCCTCACCCATCCCTTCCCAAATAGGTTTGGAAGAGAAACACTATTTCTACAGTAGGGAAAGCTTGTGCCTGCTGCTAATAAATTCAGATCCCATACCACAAATGGCCATCAATTCATAAATAATGGTCTGACTTTCATTAAAGACATAAATAGAAATCAAATACAAAACCATGAGTCAGGGATCACTGGTTCAGCAGCATCACTGCAGAAATGGAGGTTATTGCAGACCAGCTGATTGTGAACTGCCACTGTCACACAGTGCACACAGGGCTGACCCTGCCCTGGGCTGCACTGGCAGATGTGTTACATGCAGGACATGGGACATGAACACTCTGCTCTACACACAGCTGGAGGGCTCAGCTGGAATACTGCAAACAGATCTGTGCATCACACTGAGAAAAATGCAGAGAATTTAGAGAGAGTTCAGAGAGGATCAACAAGAACCATCAGAAGTACAGATAAGCACAGTTTACAGGGAAAGTGAAACAACTGGGCTGATTTTCACCATAGAAGCAGTGTCAGGCATTGCCTGACTATGAAGCAAACTGGATATCAGTCTCTAAATAGGTAAAAGCAGAACATAATTGGTAAAAAAGACCAGATAAACATCATCCCAGGCTAGATAGACCTGTTTCTGCCATGGAGCAGGAGGAGGGACTAGGTTTTGACTGCTTAAATGCACTCCGAGCTTAAATATAGCAACATATATCACAAAATTTACTAGTGAAGTGTCTTATTTATTAAATACTGTGATACATAATAAAGTAAATCTCAAAGCCAATAATACACTGAAGAAAACCCCTGCACACATGTTGGGCACAGGTGTTAGGACACACAGGCACAGGGCTTGATAAAACACCAAAATCAAGTGCACTCCAAAATACTGTTGGTCTCAGCAACTGAATTTCTTGTAAACACATTTAATGACTGATTCAGTAATCAGTCCTGGATTCATCCAATGAAACTGTAGCCAGGAATATGCATGTTGACCACAAGGAAAGTTACTAAATCCCATTCAGCTAATAATGCTTTCTAGCTCGGAGCTTGATAGCTTTATAAAATTTCAGCTAGCAGAGCAGCAGATGATATTCCTCCTTTCCATGCAAATGCATAATCCTTTTCTGAAGGCTACTAAGCTCTTTGCCACCAAAATCAGTGGAACTCTGGCTGTTTACATGGGATCTGTGAAAGGCTTTGAAGATGAAAAGAGCTGTGCAAGTGCTGAGTGTAGCTATTTTGGCACGGAATCCAGACCAGAAACACGGGCTGTTACACACAGGTCCTATTGTTTCCTGTCATCTTGAAAGTCATCTTTATCAGCACAAAGGCAGAAGCCAGCAAAACCCAGGCAGTCTGATAAAAAAGGCTGTGTGGGGGGGAATAATTTTCCTAGGATCCTGTCAGAGGCACTCTGGGCAGGGGGTGCAGTAAAATTTACTTTGTGGCCATTACTCATCATTTCTCGTATCAACTCTTTTTTAAAATAATTGTTTTTTTTCTTTGTTCTGACACGGTTTCTGATCAGTCACTAGGTCAGGATTTGGGGGACTCTCAGCAACGTCAGTTTCTGCAGATGAACAGGAGAGGAGTGCAGAGTTGAGCTGAAAAGTCTGGTTGTGAAGAGCAGCTCAAGGTGAGCAAGAAAAATATGAACAGAAAGAGTGTTTTGAAGGACCAGAGCACAGCAGATGAAAGAGCCCTAGAGAACCTTCCTGGCACACACAGAAGTGAGAAGATGCAAAGGGTTTTTTGTTGGCTTTGGGCTTTTTTTCTGGTTTGTTTTTGTGTGTGGGGGGGGGGGTTTGTTTGTTTGTTTTTTGGTGGTTTGTTGTTGTTGTTTTGGGGTGTCATTTTAGACAAAGGAGTAAAAGTCTCAAGGTCTTGGAAAAAAGTTCAAAAGAGGAAAAGATAAAAACCAATGTCATTGGAAACACATGGTACAGCCATGTAGGGAATTTACTGCTGAAGTACCGTACAAACCAACTCCTCAAGAATGTAAATAAAAACAGAATAAACAACGAAAAGAAAGAAAGGCATCAAGTGAAAAAAATACCTACAGATAAACAGATTGGGTTTAGAGCAGGACTCAGGAAAAATATACCAATACACTATTTTAAAACAGGTCTTGGCAAGGTCCTCAGGACCCAGCTGAACCTGCTGTAATAATTTCATAAAACCTGAGCAGGCTCTGGCAGCACCACAGAGAAAGATGGGGAATTCTGCAAAGTTGTGACATCCCAAGGGATTGATCAGGCTGGCAGAAAACATTTACAGCAAGTCATCACGTGTGGCAGCAGCGGACAAGATGATGATGGAATGGTTAAGGATGACTACAGGAGTCAGACAAGGATGCATGCTGTGTCCAGATTTATCCCTGCTGGTGGCTGAAGCTACAAGGCTTTAGCCTAACAACAGCTTTGGTCTGGAAAGAAGGAACAGCAAAAACTGATCTGTGTGAAAAGGCTGTTGATCCACAGGTAAAACTGAGCACATGCCATGGATCACAGGGAGCTTATAGAGAATAACTGAAAAAGTAGATGAAAAGGCCATAAAACTCAGCCTAGGAATTATTAGAGGAGAACAAAACACGTGGCTGTACGTTCAGGTATCCTCACCCTGCAGGCTCTGAGGGTTCCAAGTGGGGAGTGGGAATCATAAAGGTGTTGGAAAGAGAAGAATCAGGTTGTTACTGACTACAAACAAATGAGGAATATTAGAAGATCCATGAGGTTAAGGGCTGTTTTCTTGACAAAATTCTGAACTGAAGCAAATCAGCAACTTAGAATATGAGGAAGGCAAGTGAAGAAAAGTCATTGGTAGCAGAAATTGTCTCAGGTAAATGGTACGGAAATACATGGAATAACAAGGTCTAATGACACCAAGTGGCAGGATGTCTTATTTCATTTCTGTAGCTGCATGGAGTTAACAGACATGTTTCAATTCCAGGTTTGTGGAGCACAGAGGAAAAGCAAACCAGCCAAACAACATCTAATTTCAGCTTTCCAGTGTATAAAATAAAAATGCAGTGCCACAAAAACATGGACTTAAACCAAAGCCTCTCTGAGGCCAGACATGCTCAGCACACACCTGCAGGTCTCCTAAGAGCTCCTGCTAAAACCAAATAAAACAGGGGGGAGAGCACACTTTAAAGCAAAGGCTTGCTGCTAAGGTGGATTTCAAACACTACGTGAGTCACTTGGAGGAAGTTTCTACATGCTTATGTCTTCCAGCTCAAATACTGTAATTAAATTCTCTTAAGCACTGACTGGAAAAAGCTTTATTATTGCAATAGCTAGGTCTGCAGGTGAATCACGTTGCCATTATACAGCACAGGTGGTTTGTCACAGAAGTCACCCTTTTAGGACAGGTGGCATTTACTAAGAGAAAACCCCACAATTTTAATGCCTGTCTAGGTAGAAGGTACAATCCCAAATGTTGTCCAGCCTCACAAAAATACACTGAGAAGGCAACTTTTAAAGGGGAGAGACAGACAGCAAAGCTGTTTGACACCAGTGATTAAATCCTAAGAATTTAAGTCTACATTGCTCTACAGACAGAGATGAGAAACCCAGCAGACCATTCCCAACACCTTTTGCAGTCTGAATTAGTGCTGTTCACAGTAAGATTTTCCTTGAGCACGAGTGAAGGATGGGCTATGTGTGATCAAAGGTGTGGCCATACCCCTGTCACAGAACATGCCATAATACAGAAGAAAACAATAAAGGCAGCATGCAAAACTGTGCACTCCATTTTATCAAACATTTCTGGAGGAGGATCTGAACCAGGCTTTGCTTCCCTGACATCAGCAAAGGCAACCAAAATGACTCAGCAACCAGTATGCTGGGATTTTCTGTTTTTCTGGCCAAATAACCCAAAAGAAGTTGCACTTTTAAAACTAACATTAAGAGATCAGAATGCTTCTCTCACACACCTCTGAGAGAGCAAGGCTACTACACCCAGTTTTATAAAGGGCCCTGTGGGACAGTCCCTACAGAGAGAAGGTTTGTGGATAGCAGTGCTGAACTTCAGACCAGTCCACTGAGCCCTCAGCCAGTGTTAGTGAGGGTTAATAAATGCTGTGGAAGGTCAAGTGTGGGGTTCTTTCTCCTCGCTTCACCAAGGAAGCCACAGGAGGAAAGACAACCCTTGGTGTTCTGGTCTCTGAACTCATGTTTTTATCTCATGCAATGGCACTCATGACTGTTCTCTCTTTCTCTCCAGAGAACTGTTTTTATCAAACCAGAGCAAGAACGAGTCATGTACAAAAAAGTTCCTTAAAAAGGCAAGAATTAACCACCCTTGGAAAAACAATAAGGGAGGAATGTGAATAACACAGCATTTCCTGTGGCTTGTATACTTATCTCATACCATAACGATCAAGTGGCTTACTTGTCTCTACCCGTTACAAAAGGGATTCTTTGCATTTTCACGTGGTTCTGCTGTACAACCAACCACACAGTTTTACTACTTTGTCTCAGCTATTTTGGTGCTTAGATACTCAAATCCTTCCCCCTTCCCCCCACTAAGTAAATTTTCCAGGCTAAAGTTCAAAGTAAATTCCAATGTGATTATATAAACACATGCATACTGTAGATTGACATCATACAAAGCTATTCTTTGTTGCTGGATATATTTTTTTTTTTCTTTTTAGTTTGCAACAACTTCGGTATGCCTGGCTTGCTTCCCTAAAATAGTAGCTTATTACACCCTACTGAATAAGATAACACCGTATTTATTCCTCTGGCAGTTTGGATTTCACAGGGGGGAAAAAAAGCTCATAATTTAATTCATAAAAATAGACTTACAGAGGAAAAATAAAAGTAACAGACCTTATGAATCTCCCTGTTTATTAACGCATGTGATTAGTGGAGTGCAGAGAAAGCAGGGTTATGTGTTTCAGTCCATCACGACTGTGAAATTGAACTGTAAATGGTACCTAGTGCAGTCAAGTGAAACGGACACCATGCCGGGAGTTAATGGAAATGTGGAGAGCTTTTCTTTTTAACAAAGTACTCGAGCAATTATCCCAGCACCCCCACAGCGAAACGAGATAAAGTTGGTCTGCGCATTACAAAGGCTGTTAACTGCAAAATAAATTCTCTGACAGCCACTGGGAATCTTGAGTTCCTCGTTCCCTTTTCTGCAGCCATTAGCCAAAAGTGGCAAGCAGTGTTGGTGGGAGCAAACAGCCCAGCGAGCTGTGGGGTGGGATGTTTGCCATGGGCATGCACCGCCTGGCAGCCATTTGCTGGGGGCTGTGGGTACTGCTTAGCCCAGAACACAAATAACTAGCCCAAGGAAGGGGTGCCCAGCGTTGTCACCGTCACCTGGAACAGAGGTGGGGCTGGGGGAGCCCTCAGGAGTGGCCTTGTTCTGCCCCTGCAGTGACACAGGCACCCAGTGCCTCTGACAGCCCTGCTTTGCTGCCAGGGCTTTGTCCTGGCATTAACCTTCTACTGGAATAATAAAAATATATTAGAGCTTCATCCTGGACTCACCTTTCCCATCCCTGCCCACCTGACTGCAGCCCCCAGGAGTGAAGGTCATGTCTGAGGCTTAGCCCGTTCCAGCTGTTCCACCCAACTCCAGGGACAAACAGGATGAAGGGCAAGTCCCCCTTGCCCTCTAAAACCTCCCCTCATCCAATTGCTTCACCAAGCTCCCCTCCTGCAGCCCAGGCCACACCAGCGTGTCGATGGTGACCGTGGATCTCCCGGGGCAGAGCCTGCCCAGCTGTTTGCAGCCCCAAACCCCAGCCAAACGGGACCTTTCAGCCTGAAAGAAGCCTTGCTCCCCAAGCAGAAAAGCTCAGGCAGACACCAGGACAGAAGGGTTGTCCATAAAGAAAGTACTGATCAGTCAGTGCAATGGTTCTCTGCAGATTTTCCATTTAAGAGAAAAATCCTTCCCTTTCAGAAGGGCACTGGAAAGCACCACTGGTGTGATATGGGTTACATACCAGAGGAGACCTGCCTCAGCAATTCATCAGAAACCCACCAGAGAACCCGGGAGAGGAATGATGTTAAAATGTTTCGAAAAAGCAAAAAATTCCAATATCTGTTGCAACTTCTGTTTTACAAAGCCCTTCATCGCTATCAAGGACCGTCCTCGGGCCTCTCTGATGTATCTTGTTGTGATAGCAGCACACTATTTGCTTTTTATCGTGCTATGCTGAGAGTATCTCAAATGCAAACCTGCATCAAACACAGTACATTGACCCAAAGTCAAGCCATGTTTTATGTAACACCCATGACATCTCTTACTCCTTTGGCAATACAGTCTAGTTCCTATTTGCATTTCCAGTGCAGATAAAAGCAAGAGCTGTTTACTCACAGCTCTGCCCTTGCTATTCCTGGTCTCTGTGCTGAAGCATCACTCTTTTCAGCAGGTGCATTGACTTCACTAACTCTCTCATTGTCGTGGTTTGTTGCTCTTTGCCTCAGTCACACAACCTCTGAAAGCACCCCTCCCTTCTTTGCAGGGAGGTATGATTTGAAGATGTGTATCTTTTGTCCTCACAGCTATTATTCCTGGCTGTCAGTCAGACAACAGAAACTGAAATCAAAACAACCAGTGCTCTCCTCCGTAGCAGACCCATCACTGTCACTTTTTCCTGACTTTCATACAGCATAATCAAAATTTATTTTGTTTTCCCTACTCATGTGTCCTGTATAAGCATCCTAGACAGCCCTAGCACAGCTGCATCCCAAACCAACCCACTTTCCATCCCCTCCACGACCCTAATCCCACCCCCAGCAAATAAAAGCCTGTTAACTCCAGCAAGTTTTCCGATTCCAGCCCTCCTGAGCCACACACAAGCCAAGCTGCCCTTGCACAGATCCTCACTGCCAAGGAGGAACACTCTTTTGGAACAGCACTTGAGACACGAAGCCCCCCGGCCCCTGGGGCAGCCACTGCTGGTCCCTGCCCCGAGGCATTGCCATTTCCCTGCACATCTGTCAGAGCCTTTCCACGCTGCTTTCCCTCTCCTGTGCAGTGTAGCAGGATGTCAGCTTTCTATTTTCTGCCCCGTGTGTGCTCCAGATCCGACGCTGTGCTGAAGATGCTATCAAGCAGCTGAAGGTGACGTGATTTCAAGGTTGGCCTCAAGGTGGGTAACTCTGGGAGTCGGCCCTTCAATCACCATCAGATACCAATCAAACAAAACCAGATGAGGGCTGGCAGCAGGCTGGGGTTATTACACTGTCTGTTTCCAGCTGGGTCAGTTCAGGATGTTTTTATCCAGTGAGTCTCCAGCTCACCTCACCAGTGTGCAAGGAAGGCAGGAGTGGAAATGACTGTACAGAAATGGAATCGTTTGTGATTTATAGCTGAAGGAAAACCAAGACAAAACCCTGATTCACTAGACACATTGTGCCTTGAGCATCACCATAAGACAAAGCAAATCCCAAAGATAAAATCCATCTGGGAGAGGGGACCCACAGCTGTGAAGTCACCACTTCGAGGTGCAGCTTTTCTCCCTCTCCTTGCACAAACATTACATCAGAATTATTGTGAGCCTGCAGCTCCTCACATGGCATTCGTGTCCTCACAAAGGTCACTCTTCACTTCAAGGGAACAGAAGGATACTGAGAATTTTTACCTTTAGCTGGCCACGCTGATAGAGATCGGGGAGATTTGTAGATTTTGATCAGCCCTCATTTAATTAAAGTCAGATGAAGCTCAGTTGAAGGGTGAGGTTTCAGCTCCACCAGGGCACTCTGTGGCCCAGCAGAGTTTTCACCAGTCTTTCATCTCTTCCAATCAGAGCCTCCTATCCTGACCCAGCTGATGTCAAACCCACCTGATCAGATCCTGGTGAGGAACTGCCTTTTTATTTGGGATGGGGACTTCCTGTGAATGTCACACAGGCACCTCCCATGAAGGACCTACACTGCTGTTTACCATTCTGGCCTCAAAATACACTTTTTTAAAAAAGACTGTGACTGCTCTACAATCCAGTACGGACCACAGCCTTTAAATACAGGGACATATCTTGGATCAAGGTCTAGTACAGGCTCCAATCTTTTACTGACTTTGCTAATTCTTGCATCTGTAAGGAATTAAAATGGTGATTACGAGTGTAGCTGACCTGAGGATAAATGAGAAGTTTCAGTTTCTCATTAAATACTTGTGCTCAGCTTTCATAAATTCATCATTTCACCTGAACACATTCTAGATAATTCTAACACTGCTCTCCAAAATGTGTTATGTTGTCTGTCCTGTTGTTTGTCTCACTTTTATCAGAGAAAAATGTTCGTGTCACAAGGCAGAACTGTTGCAGCCCCCAAAGCATAACACCTGATTACAGAACAATATTTACTTGAGAAAAAAACCCAACAGCATCCCCATGCAAAGCCCTGAGAGCACAGAAAGCTCTGCAGAAATTGGCCTCTTTGCTCTGGCTGTTTGTGCAAAACCCCAATAATTCAGGGGGACCTCCTCACACCAAGTTCCTTCTGGGCACACAAAATCTACATCTGACGTGCAGTGCCCTCATTCTTTGGTGGTACCAAACCACACCAAATGTCATGGCTGTGGCTACCTGTGGCTGAAAGTCCACCCTTATGATCCAGACCAGTTCATCTTCCCACTTGAGAGCTTGGTAACACGGTCCCAGCAGGCTATTGCAGCTTACAAGGGTGAGGGGGGCCTGGGGTGGGAAGGACACTTGTTCTCGCTGGAGTGACAAGCCAAACCACACCCAGGTGCCTCAGGATTTCCAGTGAATTACAAGGGAAAACAGGAGCACTGCTGACAGGCTCCTGTTTGAAGGTCCAGCATTACCTATCTGAGGTCTGGAGACCACGTGTCACTAAGATATGTGTAAATGCTGTTCCAGCTTGTGGGATTTGGACCTAAATTTGCACGTGATCTGAGAACCAACCAGCCCTTCCTTCCAGGAGCAGGATCTCAGAGCTTCCCCAAAGCAGGGGGAGTTAAATGTCACCATCTCCCTTTGGCTGATTAAACTGTTTTTCCCCTCAGAGACAACTGTGAGGGTGCCCTGCGCTGATCAGGCACACGGTTTGGCACAAAATGTCACGCCTGTTTGTTATTAGATTAAGCTGCAGTAGGTTTAATTTTAGGTCTTTTGATTCAAGTGGTGCAATGAAGATTAAATGTTAGGCATTATTAAAGATGCAGATGTGGGGTATATTGAATTATGAACTTCATTAAGTGCGACGTCCTAGACAGGATTCTGAGATAAGCTACAAAGGACTTCCTCGCTTCATACCAAAGTTATTAAAATATTAGAAGGTAAATCTAATCATAAAAATATTATGATAGAATGAAACTGATACTTTAAAAGTGTTATTACAAAAGACTGTGTTTCTTTCATGTATAATTACTTCCTTCTCAGTTCAGATTGCCGGAGTGATATTAAAATGCAAGTATTTTTCCCCTTTTGAACACACATAAAAAGTAAGTACAATGGAGCCAAATTCTGTCACTGCTTTCAGTGCCTGAGCCTTGAAAAATCCTCCTCCTCATTGTCAAGCTTTTAGCTCTCATCAAGATTAAAGTTATCCACTCATGATTATATCTGGTGGCAAGGCCATCCCCACTTGCATGGCTGAGTGGTGGAGACACAGTTATCACAGGAAATATATGACAAGATTTTGGAATGTCTCAGGTGGTTAAATTTAGACGAGAGACCAACAGCGTGGAACAGGGCAGAGATTCATGAAAATATAAAGGCACACAGAGAGGATTCTCAGATACTCTCATCAGCTCTTTGAACATCACTCAATTGCTACAGCTTTCTCCTCTTTGCAGAAAAGTAGGGGGTACAAAGTGAAATTAGAAAGGGCAAAAGGAAAAAGGTTTCAAATTTTGTGCAACAATTTTATTTTATTAAGCATATCATGAATTTGGGAGACTCATTGCTATGAGATGTGGGGGTATTCCCTGTCACCCCACTTCGAAAGGTCCCCTGCTGGCATAGATAACAAGAATTTCACCATGTCATTGGTGAAGATAAATGATCTGTGAGATGTAAAAGCATTTGTGGCCCAAACCATCAGCCAACCAGGTGGGGAGAAAACTCTCCTGGAGGAATTTCATAATTGCACAGCCCAGTCTTTCCCTCCAGAGGGTTTTGCTCTGGCTCTTACCCTCAGGACCCAGATATTGCTCTAAACCCAGCAGGGCAATCACAGCCCTTCCACCCCCTGGGCAGGTCCAAACCGTTTCAGACTGCACCAGGACTTTTACAGATGTTTCCAAACCCTGCTGGAAATTCATGTCCAAGGTCTGGAGTTCTCTCCACTTCTGCTAATTCCCCCCATTGCAAGGCAAGGCTGAGCTCAGCTAAAACCACTGTTGGATGGATTCTTGGATGGAGCTGCTTCTCCTCCCCAGTTTAAAGGACATCAACTGTTTGTCCTATCCTGGATCACCTTCAGAAAAAGTCCATAAAATCCTCCACTTCAAGATCTTTGTTTTCTTAACAGGGCTTTCTTCTATTTCCCCATTAAACTGAGACAGCTCTTTGACTGCACTAAATAAAGGCCACACTAATACACTGAAAATGTAGAGATAGCAATTCCACTTCTCATTTGCTAAACAGCTGTGTTTGTACAGTAATGTAAGAATTTAAGAGCATCTTCTGCAGATGCATTATGTCAGCTGAATGAACTGACCACAGTGGATTTGATCCATGATAAGATATTTGAATTTGCTTGTTTGCAGGAGTTGCTAGATCAGATAACCTGCTTTGTCTCTCAGGGTAAAGAGCAGCCCTCCCTTCAGACAGAGCTGGAAAAGAAAGTACCAATTGATTTGGTTGCATTATATTTTACATTATATGTTTCTTTTGGGATTCTTGTAAAAGCTGGCAGTTATTTATAGCTGTCTGTCATTGACTGGAGGCACTTGATGTCAGAAATGGCAAGATAAAAAAAGCTTGTTTTACAAATAAATCTCTAAGAGCAGAGCTATAGCAATGATTTTTGTAAAGTAGGCAATCACATTCTAGTGGGTTATAGTTTGAATATTGCAGCTGTTATGAGAATTTGAAAACAAAACATGAAATATCTCACTGCCACTAAGAAGGGAATTGAGGAAGGGGGAAAGGAAGACTTGGAGCAGAATATCCAAATTTTTATTACATTTTACCACTTGAGAGTTACAAATTCTCCTGCTTCCTTTAAGCTGCTTTTCTGTGTGAGAGGCAAAATGATTTTAGGAAGGAGTTTCTCCTTTACTTACACCAAATTATATTTAGCACTATTTTCTGTATTGAGTAGAATAAAACAACAGAGTTTAAAGGAAAATATTAGATTACTAGGGAAGGTTTCTGAGAAACAGCATGGTTGGATATTTTTATCTTCATTTCCTTGTCTCTTGCAATTTTAATTCGAGAAAATGCACACACTGTGAAAAGTTCAGTTAAATATTTCATTGTTAGTGCATGCTTCAGAAAGAAAAAAAATACTCTAAAGATCAGTTTTTCTATATTTGTTTTGGTAGGTAATTTGTTAGTGTAAATGAAAAAAAAAAAAAATCAAGATTCCTATTCCTACTGAGGGCACACACTCTGAAAGAAGACAAAAAGTAATGAAGCACCATAATGAAAGCACTGGAAACAGAACTACTAAATAAAATACACAAATGGAGGAGTCAGGACTTGTTGCCTTTTCTTCTGTTCCATAAACACAGGTCTGCAGATCTTAGATTGCTTCTGAAGCTGGAAGTAATAGCAGCTCCCCTATCCTTGTTTTGAGTGAAACCAGCCATGACAAGATGATCTCTCACAGCCTGTACTTTCTAGCACATGGGCAACTGCAGGATGACTCACCAGGCTTTTAATTGCAGCTTTGATCATTAGATCTCTTTCGAATTACTGAAGGCTCTATTTCCGCTTTCCCATTACAAAAACCATCAGAAAAGGATTTGAGGTCTCAGGCCAGAAAGTTCAGCTTTCCTTTTAAAATCCCAGCCTTGCTGAGCATGAAGTGATGCACACACCAGGGCAGATCACACCAGCCCAGCCTTCCTAGCCTCGAGCATCCTGTGCTGGCATCCACCTCTTCATCTTATCTGCCATTTCCAGGCCAGAGTCTCTGTTGCTCTGATAACCTGCTGAAAGCACTGATGCTCTCCTTGCAGCTGGCCTGCTCCTGGCACTGATCACTCCTTTCACATTGATGACGTGCTCTTCATGTTGTTCAGGGAGATGTTACACTCAGTAGTCAGGGAAGGCACCACTAGATGGCTCAAGGGACTAGTAGGCTGCTCCTGCTTCCCCACAGGTCCCCGGGCAGGGTGGTGGCCCCCAAAAACAGGGTCCTCCAAGCCCAGCCTGTGCAGATTTTGCCTCGTGAAAGGACCTGTCCTGCTCTGACAGAGCCCCATTTCTGTGCCATGCCTCAGCACCCAGCAGAGGAAAAGGCAGATCCCTCCCTGGCACATCCAGTTTGCTCAGAAATGCTCATTCTGCCTTTTTTTTCCCTTGCATGGCCACACAAACCCCCAAAGCAACTTGTCAGTGACTTTTAATTCGAGCCGATGATTAACGCAGTTGGTAGTCATAATCACCAAATGTTTCCCTGCTGATGTAAATCCCTTCCCTGATGGAAACTCGGGATCTTGCCACAGCCCAGCTTGTGAGGACACCTCCTCTGTGCACACTGTGTGCAGAGAATGAATTTAGGAATTAGCTTAATGGACTTTTAAGCCTCTCTGCTTGTTGGCCCCAGAGAGGTGCATCCAACGGGCTGCTTCTAATAGTTCATTTGTTCCACAACTGGAGAGGGAATTTTTCTCTTTAAAAAGCTTTTTAGTGGGACCATTTCTCCCCTAGCCAGCATCAGATTGGCTTCTGCACAGCCACTTTAGATTTACACTGATAGAAGAGAGGTAAAACTCATCTCCTTATTATCCAGCTGAACTGGTCTGCTCAGGGAACTGAAAAGAAAGAGCAGGGGAACTGTAAGAGGAAATTAAAAATAATGTTGATAAAAGCAGCAAAGAATCACAGCTCCTATCCAAGTGTGTGACAAAAAGCTCTCCCAGAACAATTCTGCTATTGTACGGGCTTTTCCTACCCCAGCATTTTTTTCATCTACTCCCACTCTTTGGCAACCCTCAGGTGGTCAGTCTTGCTCAAGCCATTTTCTTGTGGGAGTGGGTAGGAAATGTAGCATTTTTTATATTTCCAGAAGTTTCACACGTGCACCCAATTTATCTGGGACATTTACAAGTGAAAGAGGGGTCACTCCACTTCTTAAAAACCTTCCATCTGCCAAGAGAGCTTTCAGGCAGCCAAGAACTCACTGTCCACAAATCTTGTTTTTTGTCAGGCTTCTTACAATGGGGCAACATAATCAGGTGAAATTAAAATGGCCCTGTGTTATTCAGCAAAAATGAGGGCCCAGCCTTCAATTAGTGTCACCACTAACCAGCCATGTGGAAGAGAACATAATGGATCCTGCTTGACTTCCTGCCAAGATTTCCAGACCTCACTTTGCTTTTTTGACTTTGCACACAGTATCATATTTAGCAGGACTAATGAGCCTGCATTCCTCTAATGGGCCCACCCCAGCATGGGAGGGTTTGTTTTTCTCTTTTGTTGATGATCTCCCTTCCTCAAGAAATCAATGTTTGAAAAAGACACAGAATAAGGTCTTTGCACCACTGTCATTCCAAGGTCTCTGTTCTACCCTCACTTTTAGAGCACACAAATGATTTTTGACTGGCAATTTCAGAGAAAATCCACAAAAGACATCTTTCTGCAGGATTGCAGATGTTTATGCTTCTGCTTCAAGGGTCCAGAGAAGCTCAAATATTTGCACTTGATTGGGGAAACTGAAGGAAGGAAACAGAAACAGAAGAGGACTAAAAGCAAAAGATCAGCAGAACTCATACAAGACATTCACTCTCTGGTTTCTAAGGAAAGGAGTATCAATAAAAACCATCCTTCCCCCAGGAGGCATCCAGAAAACTCCAGGCTGGTTGGTCCCACCTCGATCCCCAGGAAGGTAATGGGTTCCAGCCTTTTTTGCTCCATTTCCAAGCATCTGAAGGACAAGAATGTGATTGTGACCAGTCAGTGTGGGTTTACAGGGGAGTAGTCCTGACACTGCTTCTCCTCAGAGACCCCAGGGGATAGATTTTCAATGTCTGAGAACCCTTGGCAACATGAAGAATTCAGCAGAGACAAGCAATCAAAAGCAAGAGAAGAGCTTCACTTCTGAATATCACGAGAATCAGCAGAGATAATGACTGTACAGTTTCCTTCAGACATCAGTATTAACAAAATTCATTCCGAAAAGGCCAAGACATTAAGTGCTAAGCAGATGATGAGCTCCAATTGCAGCAATTACTTGTTGACTGTGAAATGTGCCCTGTTTTTTGCTAATGCTGTCCTTGTCCTCCTCTCTCCCTCCTTTGCCTCTTCTCCAACCAGGACACGGGCTATGGGGTGAGACTTCATGTATCAGGTGTTCTGCTGGATGATTACAGTTCTTCAGATCCCACTCTTGCAGTGATTTTTTTCTCCTCCCCTTTGTTAATTTTATGGGGGTGTATGTGGGGTCTCTGGCCTGTGTCCTGCTGGCTCTTTTCACAAAGCCTGTAGGGACACAATTATTACGAGCACTTTCTATGCCTTTTGAAGCAAAGCAATCCAACGGGGTCTATGTGTAAACTGTCACGAGGCCACGGCAGTTTGGTTTATGTTAAAAAATAAATAAATAAATAAATCTCAGAAAGGAAAAATTTATGTAAGAAAGGAAAAAGCCCAGGTACACTCCTGATCATGTGCTCTCAACAGGTTTCCAGTGCTGATTGCAGTGCTGAACTTTGCTGCACCCTGCCTGGTATGCTGAACCACGGGAATTTTCAAGTGCAGAAAGTTTCTTGCTAATTTCCTCGAGTTTGAGAAATCACCAGAATACAGGTTTCATTAAGAGTTGCTTTTTTATGCATATGACAAAGAGAAATTGCAGCCAGTGGTGTCTTGGCTGAAAAGACTCCATTAGATTGCCATTAGTTGCTATTAATATATCATAATTATTTTTATAGGGTTAAGCTTGTCTCTTTCCTCCTTCACCTGCCTTGCAGAGATAACCTCTAAGAATACCCTGAAGGACTGTCAGACTGCTGCTCAAAAGCTTTTCCCTCGCTAAATTTTCTAAACAATTCATTACCTCTAAAAGATTGGTGAGAATAAAGAGATATGGCCCTTTCTCTTTCCAATTTACATTCTCATATAACTCCACTCAGTGCCTAGTCAGACTGTGGAATAATTTGATTTTTCTGCCATTATTACTATGCAAAGATATTCTGTGCTTTAGTGCAGTGCTCATTCATTCCTCAGAACACATCTCCTGTGCCGTTAACTACGCAAACACTTGGCTGTAGTTACAGAATTGCTCCTCAGATGTGTCACATATCTCATTTAAAATATCCACTTTACTTACTGTGTGAGGCATGGTTTGCAAAAGCTTCAGCCTTAGGAGTGCATATTTCTACCAGCAAATGAAGAATAAACTCTCTGCTAAGACACATGTTGGAAATATTAAATGTTGATACTTATTTTTTTTTCTGACAAGCTCTGCCTGGAAGTGAAGCTTATCAGCGAATCTGGCAGGTCTGGTGGCAGCATCTGCTGCCTGCCCTTTGTGCAAGTGTGTTAGATTATTTTAATTGTGGAGCTGAGCACCACTGCTGGGTAAATATGAACAGCAGAGCAGCTGACCTGGCTAAGTCTGTGCTGCAAATCCTGCTCCTGCAGGCTGAGTCCTGCTGGGCACTGCGCTTGTCCAAGGCTGGAACTGCCTCCAGCACCCTGAGAAGGAGCAGGCCTCAGGAATAGGCATAGGTGGCTTGACCTGGAAAAACTGAGGAGGTTCTACAGCTTAGCCTTGAGCCTGAGCTGACCCAAAATCCACGAGTCTTTGGGCAGGGAGAGGCCAGCACAGCAGATCCATCGCCCCTCCCAGAGCAGGCTCAGCTCAGAACAACCAGCTGTGCCCCTCGTATGTGCAGGTCAGTGACTTCTTCTGCCACTAGGAAATGACATCTTTACACAGCATGAAACTCTAAATCCTCATTTTCTCCAACTGAATTAGTAGAATTTAACTGAAAGCCATGTATTTCAGTCTGGGCTTTGTTTCATTGCAGGAGCTTTGCATGGTGACATGACCTCCCCAGCACATCTGAATCCTCACTGCAAAGACCCTCTGAACAAAAGCCAAGTTTTATTATAATAGGAAAATTTCCACCAGGAGAATGAATCAGACCTCCCTGTATGAAAGCAGAAGATGCTGCAGTGCTCTCCAGAGAACATTGCATACATAACCAACAACAACAGAACCCAAACCGGAGCAAATGGCACTATTTTCTGGTAAATGTCACCCAGAAAACCTGGTGAGGTGGGAGGGGAGTTTTTTATAGTCTATTTGAATAATGATAAATTTGCAGAGATGGAATTTGGGAGGAAATTAAAAAAAAAAAAATTGACATTCAAGTTTCAAGAAAAAATAAGAAGACATCTCCACTTGTGGAAACAGTTAAAACCCCAGTGGACATGGTCAGCCTGCCCTAACCAGCCCTTTTTGAGCAGGGAGCATGGAATAGATGATCTCCAGAGGTGCCTTCCAGCCTAAGATTTTGTGATTCTGTGACACCTAAAGTACCAGAATAGGTTTGCCTTCACGTTTTCAACGTGTTTTGGTATTTCTGCCTTAAGCAGGGGGGAGATTTCTCATCCAAACTCAACGATTCCAGTTTAGAAGTGCTAAAATACCTTTTTGAAGTTTCAAACTTAGTTTTGGGTTTGCATTTCAGAATAACACAAATGTGATACAATTTTTATTTTTTTTTTAAGTTGGGGGAAGAGAATACAGAATAAAGCCTAAGGGACTTAAAAAAGAAAAGAGCTCATAGAATACAATATAATACATAGAATACAATAGAATCATTAAGGTTGGAAACTACCTCTCAAATCCTTGAGCCCAACTATTTACCCAGCACCACCATGATCACCACCAAACCATACCCCCAAGTGCCACATCCACACATTTTTTGAACACTTGCAGGGTTGGTGATTCTAGCACTTCCTTGGACAGCCTGCTGCAATGGTCCTTCAGTTTGAGTCAAAAAGAAAAGGTTTAAGTTTGTTTTGCCAGGGTAAGTCGCCTTTTACCATTATTTTTACCATCATTTTTACCATCAGCCCCTGAAACAAGGTAATAAAAATTTCCGTCTCAGTTCCTAAACGCATTCAGGTTCTTGATCTCTAGTGTCAGTGGTGTGCAAAACAAACCCCAAGCAACTGGAATCAAACCACAGGAACATTGTTCTGGGTTTAGGTGCTTTCAGAGCTCAGAGGTGCCCCAAAAGGAATTCACTCCAAGGCTCAAGCAACCCCAATTCAATATTTCAAGCTGTGAAAGACCAAGTACCAAATTTCCATCTTATATTCTCTGCTTAGATTTGTCCAAACAAATCAGCATATTTCGGGAACATTTCCACTTTCTTTCATCTGGCTGGTTATTCCACAAGAGTTAACATGTACTATTTCCTTTTCTCATCCAACTGCTCGAATAACATCTGCCCTCTTCGTCAGCTTCCCAAAATAACCACCTCTGGCAGGTTAGAAAAGATTTTTCATTCTCTGGTGCAAAACCAGCAGTCAAGTAATGAGCTGAGGGCTCAGCCCAGCAAATATTTAATTTGGCCAGGGCTGAGTTCCAGCTCGTGATGTCTCATCTTTGCACTCGAGTGTCTCAAACAGGTGATACACACATAATGCAAGGAGCTGCAAGCAAACATCCCAGCCTTCAGAAAATAGCTGCAGGGCTTTTGCTATGGAAATTATTTCTGCTTAAAACATCAACCCAGAGTAATTGTATATTTTGTTTAGAGTGACAGCTGAATTTTTCATGTATTTGCTGTCTTTTGATGGCAGATAAGTGGGAAGGAAAATGCGCTCTCTGAAGGCTTTTATCAGAGAAAATCACAGTCAGAAAATTGCACCATGGAGCACAGCAATATTTCCATACTCTACTGCACTTACAGAGAGAAAACTGTTATTAAGGCTAACAGGGTGTCATATAAAAAGAGATGTTTCTTTTCACAGATCCTTTTTTTGGCTGGAATTTTTTCCCCCTACAGTGGCAGGGGTTGGGAGGCCACTACACCAGAATTTAAAGCATTAGACTTCTCAGTGAAGTGCAGCTAAAATTTTAACATGGAGATCCATCAAAATTCCCAAGGGCTCTGTAGGCTGTGACAAAACCGAGGATGGGCCATACTCAGTCTATTCACCTGCACTGCATTTAAACAGAAGGGCCAGTGTTTTGAACCAGAGAGGGAGGAGAAACACATCCCTAAAGCCTGGCTTTGCTGCACAGACCCCCGTGGTTCCCAGGAGGTAAAGAGCTCTCCTCTGCTGCCCTTCATGCTTGGATTGCAGGGCAGACATTTCAGGAGATCATCAGGAAAGGCAGCTGAGCTATGGCCTTCTCCTGGAAAGGGCTTCAGGAGGGCTGGCAGCTTGTTTGGGAGTCCTCTGGAGGACTTCAGTCCGTTTGGAAGGGGAAAAGCACATTTGTAAGGGACCAGACTGGAGGAAAACAGGGGGTGGGCTCCAACCAAGGAGCCCTGTGATCTATTCCTGCTGCTGCACTGACTCACATTTACTAATTCTACCAATGCCCTAATTGCCTTCTGCTAAGTGTGAGCCCTGACTCATAGTAAGAGTTGCTATTTCTACTCTTAGGGATAAAATTCCCAATGGACAAACCCCTGTGGATTCACAAGAACCATCACAGCTGTAAAACGGTTTCATCTCCCTATGACTCAATCGCTCTGCTAATATTTCAATTATTTGCAACTTTTGTAAACAGAGCTATTCTGGGATTCGTTGGAAGCACCAATCTCCTTCTCCAAAGGCCACCAGTTAGTCATGGCTTCATTCATCAGGAGCCTCTGTATCTTGGGAAGTGTCTCACTTCACCTCTGCTCTCAGCCATCTGCAGCTCCTCCTCCAAGCTGCCTTCACATCTCAGCATCTCCCAAAACCCAGCACACAGGATCCAGTCCCCACTGCCATTCTCTTTGCTCTCCCCATGGATCATGACAATAATAAAAGCAGCAGCTGCCTGAAACAGATTTCTTCTCAGCAGAGGGGTGAAAAGCAGCCGAGCCTTCTCTGCCATCCCAGCTTGGCGAGTGACGAGAAAACCTGCACCCATTTTGTTCCAGTGAAGCAATTTGAAATTAAAAAAAAAAAAAAAAAAATCTCAAGCACTGCTTCTGACCCTGAACAGTATTAGCACAAACATAAGTGCACCTTCATCCCACTGGCAGGGAAATATTGGATGAAAAAATGAAGAAGACTTTTGAAAACTCTCTCTTTTCCCTGACTATCCCGAAGAGCTTTAAGCTGCAAGCTGTACTTCATATCACAGCAGGCCTCCAAGGTAGCATTAATTCCTAATCCAAACCATCCACTTTGCAAGCACAGAGCAAGACCCCAGGCTCTTCCCAAGACCAGGGAGGTTGCCTGGCAGGTACCAGGGACAGTTTATTTTCATTAGGAAGAGCATCCTTGTGGGATGTTACAGATGGGCTCCCGTGTCCAAAGAATGCAATCATCAGGAGTTGTGTCTAAAATCAAACAGAGAATTGCTAGGGATAGGAAAGCTGAGAAGGGAGAATTTGCTCAGCAGAATAATATATGCACCATGTAGAAACAAACAATCTTTAGGCTTTATGGGTTCTAAGGACTCACCATCTTCCAGGTAGGAAATGGGGCCCAGCTCCCTCTCTGCCCAGTGTCCCAGTCACAAAAGTCTTTGAATGTCTGTCCTTCTGACAAAGCCTCCTCTTGGTGGAGTGATTGTTTGTGTTCTCTGTGCAGATAACAACTTGCTTTTGTGTTCCATGCTATGGATTTCCTTTTCATTACCTGAGCCCCACTCAGCATTCAGAAACATCAAGCCCATCACTACGAAACAATGGGTTTTTTTCTCATCCTGCCAATACTCAACCCTTCATCTACTGCTTCAGCAAGGAGTTGGTTTTATCTATCTTTATTTGGGATAGTTCAGCATTCCATTAGGAACAGACAGAAATGCTATAGATTTTATTTCCTTCTTAGTAATCTATTGGATATAATGGAGCTGGGTCTCCAAAAAAAAAGAACCCAAAACACACACACACACAAAAAAAGCCAAACCAAACAAAACAAACCAAAACCACCAAAAAACCCAGTTTCATAAAAGCTGTTGGTTCTTCCACAAATTAAGTTTTGTTTTAACTGGGAGGTAACAGAGAATAAGAGAATAGGTCTGAATGGACAAAACTGTCGGAGGCTTCACTGTGGAAAAGAGAAGCCAAAATCACACATTCTTCAGACACACAGATCAGAGGACAGTCAAAGCCTCCTACAAAAACATGACCATGTTCCTTTGTGCTTCTCTTCCCCCTTTTAGGAAACTCATTGTTTCTAGTTCCTTCACAAATGAAGGAAATGCAAGTGTTGAGGAGGAGCTGAACAAGAAGGAGGAAGAAGATACATGAATAGATACTGCAAGTGGCCCAATGCCATCTCTTTAGAGTCCATCTGCACTACCACCAAATGCTGGGAAAGCACACAGGCTGACATGGATGCATCCACCTTTCCTGCATTTTGCAGATCGTTTAATTGCTGTTACTTTATGAGAGTAAATCCAGGGCTATTGGCCCAGTGTATTTCATTCTGAACTTTAGCAGGTAGCAGACCTGTTCATCTTTTCCAAAAAAAAACCCCAAACCTATTTCCTTCGCTTTTGCTTGGAAAATATCACCTTTGAAAGTGATAACTACATAAAAGTAGAGTATAGGAATGTGAATAAATTATGTTACACAGGTTTTCAGATGAGAAAGACTGAAAAGACCTTGCAGATCACCTGGTTCATTTCCCTGAGAATTAAAGACCAACAATGTTTCAACAATGTTAAGCCAGCATTACGTGAAATAAAAATTATCTGAACACTCTCCTGTCTTTTAAAGAGGATTAAAAAATAAAGCAAAGCACACTTTCTGCCATATCATTAGAGACATGATCACAGAATTTTGGTTACTGCTAGCAGAAGTACCAATTCTCCATCTTTATGTTTGTAATAGTTCCACAGGAGAATTTAAAAGCTTGCCTGCAGAGCAGGATATCAGCACTGCTGTGTCCAAGCCCAACTCTGCACCTGCATGTGAAGGTGGGGAAATAAATTAGAGGCACTCAGCACCTTGGCTTGCTGACTGTAAGGGAGTGAAGGATCTTCTAGACGAGTAAAAACAACATTCTTGCACAAAACACACTCTCACAGTATAAGTAACTTCAGTATTAACAACTCATTTCACTTGAGCTGAGAAGTGTTTTGAAATAAAGGCATCATCAATTCCCATGGCTATCGTGCTTCATGAGCAACCAGGAGACACTGAGATCACTGAGATGAAACTTCTTTCATTTCACAGAAGAAAAACACTACTCTGGAAGCAATCAGTGGTCAGCAGAACATAATAGCAGCTGACATTTCAGGTCAGTATGAAAGCAGTTTGGAGCCAGCCATTCTGGAAGTGCTCCAGTTTGTCACTTCACTGCTAATGAAGACAATGTTGCAACATGTTTTGTTTAATATAAAAGCCAGGATAGAATCATGGGAGAATTATTTCCCTCTTAACTTCACCACCCCCCCCCTCCAATCCTCTTTCCAAATGCAATTGTTCTATTTTTAAAAAGCTCATTTGTTCCTATTGTTTTTGCATCAGGCTGGCAGCTCACCCATCTGTCTCCCCACTGTGCTTAAAAAGATGTCACGATCCTGCAGCCCCAAACACAGTCCTGATGTTTCCACTGAGCTAAGACACATCTGCAGCGACAGCTTTCGCTTAGGACTGAAGCTATTTTTGGAACAATGACAACCTCACTGGTCAGATTTAAGATGGATTTATTAAAAAAAAAAAAAACAAAACCAAAACAAAACAAAAAACCAACCAAACAAACAAAAAACAAACCAAACACCGAACAAACAAACAAACACAAAAAAACCTCATCCAAGGTACCAGGATATTCACTGGTCAAGACATGAAAAACAAAGCTTGTTTAAGGAGATCACAGCTTCATCATGCCCGTGGTTTGAGAGCCAAACCCCACAAAGGTAGCTGGGAAAAGGAGTCTGCTTTTAGGGCTGCCCTTCACCCAAAGTCCCACTGCAGCATCTTGAGCAAACCTCCAGGCTGAGAAGACCCCATGGGATCCCCTGGATCCGTGATGGAAATATTAGGAAACATTTCTGGAAAATTGCTGCTAGTTCCATGTCAGCTGGGAAAGAGTCAGAAAGCAGGCAGGTAACCAAACCAGTGTTAAAGAAAGCTATTTTCAGGGTCTCAAACACAGTTCTTTTAGGTGACTGAAGACTGATCCACTATTTTGCAGCTTCCATTGCAGGGAATAAGAGTCACATGGCCAAAATCAAACCAGATGTGCTTTTCCTTGCCTAATAGCAGTGAAATCTGTTGGAGAGAGTCAGAAATGTAACACGCCATCAGTCTGGGTCCCCTCATACCCTCTGCTCCCCCAGGTTTTGGCTGTCCTGTTGAAGGCAGCGAGGTCTTCAAAGCTGGGACTGGCCCTGCTGAAACACAGTCTCCTCCAGAAAAACAACTCTGCTCTTAGGTGAGACCTCAAGTGCAAAAGCAGGATAAACACCAAGGAGCTTTCAGACCTGGCACAACCTCCATCGCAGATTCCAGCCCTAAAGATATGCCCCCTCATCCCATCACCTTATTTTGGGACTCAGATAAGAGGCCCCAAGACTCTTTGGCCTGGTAGAAAAGGGAGATTGAGTCACTTTGTCCCTCTTAAACTTCTTCCCTGTGAATCAAGTCAGAGGCAGAGCAGTCACACTTGCCCTAAGTGTGTTTCATGGAATAAACTGGTTTGACAGCAGAGCATTTCTGGCAAGAGTTGCAAACAAACTTTCATTTTTTTGAAAGCAGACAAACAGCCTGGCCACTCTCCTCAGAGGGACAAATCCTGAGGAGACAATTTTTTTTTCTCATTACATTAATGAATATTCTGTCACTTCGGTAGGGCAAACGTAATTGTATACTGAGACTAATTGCCCCGTCATTTACAATTAGAGGTGTTAATATGGTCATTAAGATGTTACAGACGGTTCCTGAGCATCCTCTCAGGTCACCAGGATGTATTACAGAGCACCCCGGCAGATTAGCAGAAGGAGTCAGAGGTTGGGGACCCTCAGCAGGTCACAGTGCCACGGCAAACATGCCAGGCAAGAAGATGCCACAGCCTCCCTTCCTGCAAACCCCTCAGCAGCAAACCCAGCCCTGGTCAGAGCCTGCCTGCCACCCCTGCCAGCCCCTCCAACCCCCTCACTTCCAGAAGCTGCAATTCCACCAGCCCTTCCCTCCGGAGAGCCGAGCCAGGCACGTGGTGCCGCAGGCTCCTGGCAGCCATCAGTCATCAGGATGGGACTGACAGCTCACTTCCAGTCTTTTCAAAGGGAAAGACCATCTTGGAATTAATTTCTTCTGTCCACAAAGCAGCTGACATACAGGAGAGGGGACCGTGGAGCTTTTAATGCACATTCCAAGGCTCCAGAGTGCAAATGCACTCACTCACACAGAAAATTTCTGTCTGTGATCTGTTAAAACTTGGTGGGTATCAGGTTGGTGAACGCAGCATCAGCTGGAAGGGGCTGCATTTGCATGGAAGACTCCAGTCTGCAGCTCCAGTCTACTTTGGGAGGATCTGGAGCCATTCTTTTTCAAGAGGTCAATTTTTAAAGAGGCTTGAAAAAAAAAAAATCCTCTCCAAAAATAAACCAACTCCTGTGAAAAGGCTTGGCATTCCCCTGTCAGGTTTCAGCAACTGGGAGAGAGAATAGTTCTGTCTAGTGTTGGCTTCCAGCCACAAGGAAGTTCATATCTAATATAATCAAGCCACATTAGAAAGAACTGAGCAGATAAGAAGCCAAATGCAACTCAAACCACAAAGCCTCCATTGAAAGTGTGTTTTGACTTCGAAAGAGGGAGAGGAAAAAAGAATAGAGGATTAGAGATTCAGGGCCCAGTGCTCCTCTCAATTGCCCCAGATTTACACCCATTATACTCCAGCAGAGCTGATCCAAAGTCTGCTTTGCTGTGAGAAAGGAAAGTGCTTAACTTACATCAGCTGCAAAAACATTTCCCATTCCTTATCTCTTTCCTAATTGCCATTCAGGGGACAGTGTGATGTGTGTCACGTCCAGCCTTTCCCCATTTCATTCTGAAGGTTAAAGATGTCGCAACGGGCGTGGAATAACCAGCATTAAAAAAAAAAAAAAATAGTTTGTAGATACAGAGGTCTGTTATTGCAACTCAAATGAGAAAATAATGCTCTCTTTGTACTTGTTTTCTCTTGACAGACAGCTTAAATTAGGTTGCTGAATAACTTGGTACATGGTACAACAGTAAACCTGTCACAAAAGCATGTTAATCAAAGCACAACTGATACTTGACATCCCCCGGTGAAAGGCATTTTTACAGTGTTTCATTAAAATTGAAAGGAGGATTAAGAGGCCTATTTCTTGATTAATGTCTCTCTCTGACTGGGAGATGTAATCCTATCTGTAACCTCAAATTACTGGAAACAAAATTAAATTTCTGCCAGCGGACCGTTCCAAGCACATCCGACACTGAGCACAAAAGTGTTCATTTCTTTACACTCTTTATCCAACCTGGAGACCCTCCAAGTTGCAAACACCGCAGTGAGAGCTCCAGCAACACTCCAGGTTGTGGGAGACACCGTGGAATAGCTCCTGACATTTTGACAACATTGCTTTTAGTGTCAAAAAGTATTACAGAATGACACGAGGAAACCCTTGGCGACAAAGAAATCAGATTGGCAGAGACAGAGAAAGCTTCACAGAGGCAGAGTTTAGGGAGGAGGTGTTTGACCACCCTTGCATGCCACACCAACAGGGAAATACAGCAGCCAACGTGGCACAGCAGAGTGCTACCCAAACATCTTCAGGCTTTGGGAAGGGAAAAGGCAGAAGAAACAGAAAAGTCTGGAAGAAACACAGTGTGGGAGTTCCTGTCAAGACACATCCTGGCTCTCCTCGCTGCCAGGTGACAGGGACCCTCCTGAGAACCTGCTGACCGGTGGTGCGATGAGCAGAGGACTCTCCCTCCCACAATGCTTTAATTCCACACTGAAGCAGGGCCAGGAATTGGGTGTCAGGAGAGCACGTTCCCAGCTGCTGCAGGGACAGCAGAGCCATGCCAGGCTCACCAGCCCCACAGGGAACCCGGCTCCCTGCCAGCCAGCTCAGCCTCTGGGACAGCTGCTCCCAAAACCTGGTGTCACTGGTACCAGCAGGGCTGGGGAGCTGGGTGTGCCCAGGGGGAGGAACAAAGGATGACACGACTGGCACCAATTTCAGCCTGTCCCACCCCGGGCAGGGCAAAGGCAGTGTCAGGGCAGTAACTCGGCTGCAAACACAGCCCCAGTCACCTGCCAGGCTCCCCCTTTCACAGCACTCACTGCTCATGGTCTGTGGCTAATCCCAAGGAACCCAAAACAGCTGCACATCCCACTCTAACCAGACAACCCCGTGCCTCAGTATCCTCCCCAGCAGCACAAGGCTGCCTCTCCCTCCAACAGACTCACTGCTGCTTTCAAGGACCAGCTCCAAGGGGTTTTTGCAGCAGCTCAGGCAGCCATAATTTGGCTTCCCAAAGGCAGATAAAAAGAAATCACTTGCAGCTCTGCTGTGGCAGCCACTTCTCTGCCTGCTTCAGCCTGATAGTTTATCTTCAGAAGCCAATAGCTGAGCTAGAAGCCTAAATTCCAAGGGCTCCAGAATGCACAAGTCGGACTCTCGACAGATTCTCCTCATATCTGTGTGCTTCAGTAATCCCCTCACCTCAACACCCTTAACAGGCACTGCCAGGAATTATTTAGTCCATTAGAATAGAGCTAGAACTTTTCCAAGCACAACCTACATGCACTGAGATATTAACAACTCATTTAAGGCTCCATCATCTCTCAGCTTTGATCTTCTCTTTGGTTGGCCTGAATATTTCCTTCCTGCATCCCTCTGGAGACACTGCCACAGTACCCACTCCTCACCATTGCTGCTGCTATGAGACCATACTGGAGTTGTGCTTAGCCAGGAATACCTGGGAACTTTGTTTAAGCTAAACAAGATAAAAAAACCCTCCAGAAGACCCATTTACCTCCGAGCTCTGGAAGATGGCATAGCATTAAACACTTGTTTTCAAGGCAACCTTCAAATATGTCCGTATATCTGACGTGCATCCCGACCAGCTGGTCTTATCTCACTCCAGATTTCTGCAAAGACAACAAGTTTGTAACCCACCCACCCCCTCCTTAGATTTTTCATGCCCCAGTGGCTCCTTGGCACCAGGTGAACACCTTTGTTCTCAGCCAGGTTAAAGCAGGCCGTGAGAAAAGGCAGCACTCAAGAAACAGGTGGGGCTGAGTTATCCTCACAGTGTTTGAAGGGCAGCAAATATCAGAGATCTCCTCTCCTCCCCACATGCAGCAAGCTGGCTCAGTGTACACACACAGGAGGGTACACCTGAGAGGTGAACTTTGAGAAGCATCCTTTTATAGCACCTGTAATAATTTAGCAAGCTGCATGCTGTTCCCAGAGCACATTCATGGGAGAGAGGGATTCTTGGTGTTTTAGCCTTTGCAGCTTTGTTAAGCTTTGAACTGAGGGCATTAGGTTGTACAGCAGTAAATGTACTGCAAGTTGTCTGGTAATTTCCATTCTAGCATTTATATCACATAATCTTACACCTGACAATTTTTATACTACATCCACTGCCAGAAAAATAGAGATGGGGGTTTTGCTGCCATTTATAACATCCCAGTACATTTTAGAGAGTCTTGCCAAAGGGCAGGTTAAAAAGTAATTAAAAATCTAGGCAGATTATTTAAAAAATAAAGGAGGGATGCATCAGGCATTCAAAAGCTCCGGGGTGAAGTCCTTTGGAGCAGCATTCAGCTAGACTGCTTTTGTTAATCTCACTTTAAAAACTCAGTTTGTTCTCATGAAATACCAACTTCCTTATTTGCAATCTAACTTGGAAGGAAATATTTACACCACATACACTGGCTTATTTATCCATTAAGGGAGCCATATGGCATCAAGACTGGCAGCGTAAGTGAGAACAGACAACAAATAAACGGTGCAGAGAGCTAAGCCTTAGACAGCCCCAAAGGCTGGTTCAGAGATAAGCTTCAACAGACACAAAAAGAACCATGAGAGGAGTCTCAGAGGCCCTCAGGGAAGGCACCAGACCATCACACTGGTTGGGTGCTCTATGACAGGTCTGTGTGCAGGGCACAGACCCCAAAGCTTTGCCCATCCTGTCCATGCTGTGCCCATCAGCTGAGCCTGCACACAACGAGCTGGACCATCACCCCTCAGCCCCACTCTGCAGTGATCTCCATCAGCTCTGAGCAGGGCAAGACTGAAGGACAGCCCAGGCAGGCTGACCCAGAACTCTTGGATTCTGGCTGTGTCTATGGCAGATCAACAAAGCAGGCTCAGGCTGGTGCAACTGAGCACAAATCAGCGTCCTGAGGATGCCCCCTGGACTCAAAAAAACATTTTAGAGAGAGCAGGAAGAGCAAAACCAGCCTGGCTGCTCAGTCCCTTGGGCTCCTCCTATTACTGATGTCAGTGAGAGGGCAGGGCAGAATGTAAAACAAGATTTCTCGAGTTGCCCTAATCTGTGTTATGCCCATTTGAAGCTTTCTGCTCCCATTTCTGAGTACAGACACGACTCCCATGCACAGTGTGGGGAGAGGAATCATTAACCAAGGACATGGTTATCCTGCTTATCTGCACTCAGTAGGAAACATCAGGGTCAGAGGGGAAATGGGAGCTGGCAGGGGAAGGAAGGGGGAGATTTAAGGTTTTTACATTTCAGCAGGTGTGGAAACAGTAAATGGGTCACCCACCCTGATGGGCTTGGAGCACTGGGACACTGAAGGCAAGACCTGAACTCACTTCCACTGGCCCACTAACATCAGTCTGCAGCTCAAAGGAGTTCCACTCCCTCTTCCAGACCATTTTAACAGCAACACACAGATACTTCAATTTTTCCTATTTATGTTATTTATCACCAGTACCTCATCTGGTCTTCCTGCTCAGCCTAAGCTGTGGTGTTTTATACAGTCTCTGTCATTTAAACAACCAAATAACCCTTTCCTTCCAGCTGGATGGCAGGTGTGAGTCACTCTGGACAGTCCCTTGTGATTCCATTACTGAAGTTGTAAGCAGTGTTGGAGCACAAGGGTTTTGGGGCACAAGAATGTCTATGGTCACCTTCAGAAAATAAACGTGTTTTAAAAGGCTTGAGCCTAACCTAGGTTCTGTGTGGAGGGAAATACTGGAGTGATGGGAATTCTAAAAGGCCCAAGGTACAAGCATTTGCACAGCAACCCGATTTGGAAACCAAGAAACAGGAGGATTAGTTTAGTTTATTACAAGATTGGTTTCTTTTCTGTTTTCTACAACAGAGTGTTTTTATCATGTGAAGCATTAGTCAGTGCCACAGCTAGTTAGATAAAACAAGTGGGAGAGAGAAGAGAAATAATTCTGAAACCTTTCTAAAATGAAAGCTTTTGTATGACTCAGGAGTCATAAATAAAATCAAGTATTTGCCCTCAGGGAAGAACTTAACTCCAGTTCAGCTAAAGGAATCTTTTACCCAGGCACATCCTTGCCCTCAGAGACTGTTTCTGTGCCTTCTCCTCACTCTCTCCTGTAGCCACTCTGCATTTAACAGCTGTTCCCAGCAAGGCAGTTCATCACACTGTGAACTTTCACCAGTCCAAGTCCATTTTCCCCATCCCTCTGAAAACCACGCAGAAGCCACACAAAGGCACCTGCAGAGACCTGCACAGGCACAGCTTCCCCCTCCTTTCACCACAGTGATGTACTGTGGCCTTCCTCCCTCCCTCAAAACCAAAACAAACCCCGAAACCAAAAGCAAATCAGAAGCTCTGTGAAGTGGGAAAGGACACTGCCATGGGTTGCATGATGTCAGGTGGCCAAAGACTTCCTATAATAAGCCCCAAAGGCCACACAAGGTCCTATTCAGGCTGGCTTGTGACAAATGGTGACATTTTCTTCCTGGAGTAAAACCTATCATAATCATGTAATTAAGTGGAGAATGCCTTTGCTGCACAGAATTTATTTTCAAATACCAAAATCATCCTCTGTGAAGGAAATCTGTGTTCAAATTATTTTTTAAAAGACTCATTTCTAGCATGATTTACATTCCCCCTTGAGAGATTTTGTGATCTAAGCTGCCTTAACCTCAAAACAATTCAAATAACCCAAAAGTGTGTGCAGCAGCAAGAGGGTGCTGGGGCAATAGTGTAAACTTGTTTTCCAAACAGGGGTTTTTTTTTCTGTATTTCTCTTTTGCCTGTGTGTTTACAAACAGGTAAGGTACTCCTCCAAAGATATTACACCTATTCACCTCAGAGCAAGATAAACCAAACCTTGAATATATGCACCTACAGCTGTTCACAGACTGGCTTCAAAGCGGGTTACAACTCCTTTGCAAAGAAAACAAATCACACAGCAGCATGCTCATACTGTTAAACTGGCTCTGGAAGACTTGGGGATTGTTTTTAAAACAAAGCTGCCGGCACAGCAGATGCACCATTCCTGCTGCTGGGGGGGAGGGTGTTCGTTTGGGGCACAGCTGCTTTCTGCTGCCCTCCCAGCTCTCCCAGCTCTGGGGGAGTTGAGAGCGGCTCCAACAGGACAGAGGAGCTGGAAACTCCACAGGACACCCCCCAAGCCAGCAGGATGCTCCAGAGCCTGCAGCTTCCAGTGCCTCCAAACACTGAACCAGCAAAGGGACCCAGGACCCTCACGAGCAGCAGAAATGGGAATCCACAGATCTGCCGTGCACAACCTCCCCTTCGGTGGGAACAGGAGGATGATCCCACCTTCAGATGCAGGGACTGAGCTTTCCCAGGCAAAGAACATCCCCCCCCACCCCCCAAGGAATGTGCCTACAATAGCATGGAAGGAACAATACACCAATATTCCAATTCCAATAACAACACTGGAAAATGCTGAGTTTGCCAGAGCTGATTCATGTGATTGTGGGAGGGGAGGGGAAAAAAAGGTGATTTAAACACGTCTTGTTCCTGCCTCCTGTTTCTCTACACTTCTCTGACTTCCAAAATTCAAATGCTATAATTGGAGTTGAGGGAAAAACAGAACTTGTGTCATGTGAGAAACTGACATTTTGGCATGTTTTTACATTGAATCAGAACCAAAAAAAAAAAAAAAAATTATAAAATCTCTCATAAAGTGACAATCCAAAAAAATCCAGTTTTGAACCCGTCTGTATTGATACATTTAAACAAATTTTTTTATACTGTCAAAGAAATGTAACAAATTAAATCCTGCTAAAGTATATCAACATTTTATGTGAATAATCCAAACAAACACAGAAACAAGAGTTTTACCTTTACCAAAGCAAAACAAAAACGTTCATCGCTTGTAAATATCTGTGTGATTGACACCTCTCAGTAAGACATTCTGGTTTTGATAAAATCGCTTTTCCTGACAGAAAATTGTTCCACCAGAAATTTCTGTGAGCTTTCCTGCAATACAAACATGTTTGTGTTGCACATGCTTGGAAGAAAAAGTCACTTTGCAATATTTTCCTCGGTCAGGTGCCTCCCCACTAAGATGAGGGTATTACACTGAGTCTGCCTCGGTTTCTCCACATTCCCCCCTCCCCACGCACAACACGTACATTTATCATCTGATTAAAAACGTTATTTATCTTTACATAAAAACATATATTTCCTAACAAGCCGGGACGTTTATAAATAACTTATAACACTACGGCTGAGCGCTAAACATCATGATTTAGGATGAAAGAAGAAACCTTTCTGATCATTGTCCTTTAGTATTTCAAAGCCCATTTTTCACGTTTATTTGCTGTCACCGGTGATAAGTGATCGCCTCGCTGTATTGCCTTTCCCCTGCGATGGTGAGCTGTTTGCAAAAGGAACGGAGGACAAGCTGTCACATCAAAGAGAAAAGAGTAAAACCCACCAGGAGGTGAAGCAGGGGTTTATTGTCTTTTGCCCTGGGTTTTGACAGTTAATTAGCTCTCATCCAATTTATGCTCGTGTGGCAGCCACACCAGGGTCACCAGCAACAACTCCAAGGTGAGGCCAAAGCAATGGATACACGTCAGGAAAACTTGCTGCCAAGCCCCGGGAAAGCAAAGGGCTCCATCTCTCACCCCCAGCCACGACTGACGGGCTCGTTCCCTGATGAACCCTTTGACTTGTTTGTTTTTTTCCCCTCGCCGCACGGAGGTTTCTTTGGGCACTGAGGGACTGCCAAAGCAGCTGCTAAATTAAGCAGTCAGCACAGCAGCATCTGTGGAAAAACGCTGTTTTGTGCCAGCTGCCTCGGGCAGAGGAGGAGGAGGAGGAGGAAGGTGCCGGTGGGAGGTGGAGATGAGGGGCTTCACTGAGAGCCTTTATGGGGCTGGACCTCACTGCCCACCCTGCGGGACCTTCCAGCACCTCAGCCACCTCCTCTGCCATCCCAAGGTTTTTCACGACTCTGCAAAGCAAATGTGCTTCCCCCTCATTGCCTGCCGCCCTCTCTGCTGCTCTAGGAGGTTTTGCCACCTGCAGGTGTTTCATCTCCACGGTCGCTCTGAAGCCCCGAGGGCAGGGAGCAAGCAGCGCTCCTGGGGCAGGAGCAGAGGAGCAGTGTTTTCACACCGTGGGATAAAACCTTTGATCAAATCACATCTGAGCTGCAATAAATGCTGGCAGAGTGCTGCCCTGCTTGATCCCTCGTGGAGTGCAGCAAGGGCTCAACTCTGAAAAAAGGATGCTGGATCAGTGTAGAGGTCAGGTAAATGGCTCAGGGGGAATGTGACAGACAGTACCACTGGAGAGAGAATTGGAAATGAGATGCAAATTCACTTTATATTAGAGTAAACATCCACTGAATGGAGAATTCTAGACATAACTGAACCTGCCAAGGCTCAGGCTGGAGAGACAAACTTGAACACTACAGAACTCCCTGGCAATGCCCAAGATGAGCCCCATTTCCAAGAGAATTCTTCATACCTTGTAGGAAGTACCTGCTGCCTCAAAAAAAATAGTTTCTCTTTTTAGAATTACCTGCTCAGGCCTTACCCAAGCAGAGCTGGGCAGTTGCTGGGCACACAGGGAGCATCTTTCCTGCAGGGGCACTCCTAAAGAAACAGCCTCATTTAGCCCCATTAAATATGGAAAGCATTGCAGTACAACAGCACTGGCACAATATCCAGACTCTTATCTCCATACCACACTTTCCCTGTGTCTGGATTCTGGTGGGATCCAGTGGCTGAACTGAGGCTTTCCATTCCGTGCTGCCTCGATGGGATGCTGCACGAGTATCCCATTAATGATGCCACAGTCCTTTATGTTATCTCTGTAAAATACACTGACAAATCACCAGTAAACTGCAAGCCTGAAGCACAGAGTTATCCAGCTCTTTGCAAGGAAGTCAATTCTGGAGAAATTGAAGTCACCCCAAGCAAATGCTGAGCCAAAGTCAGCAGCCACCCCTCTGCTCACAGCTGCTGGAGGCAGACTGGGGTTTAACCACTGCTGAGACACAGCAACGAGCTCATGGGAATCATCTCCAGGAACTCAGCTGGGTCTCAGATATGCAAAAGGCTGAGAGATTTCAGCTGAGATTGAAGAGCCTCTCCCCAGACATTGAGCCACAAACAGCAGGGCAGCCAACACCTTGCCCAAATCCCCTTGGAAGTACCAACAGAGCCACACATTTCTGCAGTAGAACCCCTGCTACCACGTGAGGCACAGCCACCTCAGGGATGTCCCCTCTGAGCCCTCATGGCTGAAATGACAGAGAGCAGCCTCCCTTTAATTACTGAACTCAGCTCAAGGTCACTGAGTGCAACTTCAGCATCAGCACCCAGGAGCTCAGTCACCACCCTTCTCTCTCCCCAGTGGTGATGGAGACACAAATGTCCCTCTACAGGGCCCATATCAGTAGACCCTCACAAATCAAAGCATCACAGAACCACAGGACGTTTTGGGTTGGAAGGGACCTTAAAGATCACCTAGTTCCACCTCCTGTGCCATGGCCACCTTCCACCACACCAGAATTCAAAGCACAAATGACTCTGTCCTGTGATGACAAGAAGTGGAGACCCATCTCATGTGAGCACCTATGTTTGGGTGTGATGATTCCAGCCCCTGCAGCCCATTCCTAACACCAGCTGGCACACCCTGATGTTATGCAACCCCCCCAGTGCTGTTTTAACGAAGGACAAATGTGAATGCAGCTCGTGTGAAAGCGACCTCGTGAGACACACGCAGCGAGCTAAACAACAGCCTAAACTTAGTGCAGCAGCTCAGCTTTGTGTTTCTGTCAGCTCTGAGTCACTGTGTGGGGTAGAAAAGAGCCTTCCTCCCCCCCAGAACATGATGGAAAGGAAGCAGTGCCTCACGTTACAGTGGGAGAGGCTGTGCAGGGCAGGGGCAGGATTGTGTTGCTCACAGGGAGCCTGAGCACTTGGCAGCGCTGCAGCCAAATCTGCCAGTGCCATTTCACACAGGCCACTGAGCAACCAGCAGAAGAAAATCATTGTCAGCTGGTCCCGATCCAGAGAGGTTCAGATAAGAAACAGGATAAAGAGCCTTTCAGTTCAGGGTCACCTGCCTCCTTTCACTCTGGAAGCTCCATTCCAGCCTCCTCCCTGGGTGCCCAGAGCGCTGTGCCAGGCACAGGTCCTTTCCCTGGGGGGCACGGTCTGGGACTGCTGCCTGGGGACTTGGATGCACCGGCTGGGCAGGCTGCCAGCTGGACAAGGGATGCAAGCACCTCTTGCTTATTAGCAGTGAGCCCAAGCAAGCCTCTCTTCTGCACAAATTTGGAGGTTTGAGAGCTGGATTACACACACCAAACGCTGGCCGGCAGATTTAGGGGGTTGGCACTGGCAAACATTCAGTGATTCAGCTCAGGACTCCTCACCTTCAAAAACACGCACGTCAGGTGCCCTGGTGGGTGTTACCTGAGCGTGGCCCTGTGAGGCACCACAACTTGCCACACTGCTTTAACTCAGGTTCTGTGACAGTTTTGCAGTGAGAGCATTAAAAAAATGAGGTCCTGAATAGTCAGCTCAAAGGGAAGGGCGAGTCAGAAACCCCGAATGCGAGTCTTTGGCTTTGATCAGGAGACAGTTTTCCTGTACATGATTCTCTTCAGCAAGCAAAACAAGTTCCTTAATACCCACTCCAGGATGTGATGCATAAACATGAAGAGAAGCCACCAGGGAGAGGCAGGAGGTACACACATCTGCAGACTGGCAGAAGCTTTCTGGGTGTTTAAAATCCAAGCCTAAAACCTATTGCCCACTTCAGGACTGTGAGCCATGACCAGGGCTGCCAAACACGGGCCCTCTGTGCCCTCCCTGAACCTGAATCGAGCAGAGCAGGGAGTCAGAACAGTCTCAAATGCCATGACCAAGGCAGGTGCCAGGCCCTACAGGAGAGAGTCCCACTCACACAGTGGAGGAGAAGAACTGTGTCTTGCCTGAAGTCTTGCAAGACCAGCCAGGATGGTGCCATACCCACACCAGGCTTTTTTCCCAGATTTTTTGGGACTAATTTCCCCCAGCCCACACCTGTGAGTAGCACCAGACACTTCTCCACCATCTCTCCCTGAGGATTATCAGCATTTCTTTTGGGATTTTGAGGCTGCATGGGGGGAGCTGAAGCTTGAGACCAACCAAGCATTTAACCACCCTCTCCACTGAAAGGCTTTTCCAAACATCTGCTGCTGCTCAAAAAACCTGAACACCCAGGATAGACAAGACCCCCAGCACACAATTACCTGCTTTAAATGTCTATTTACCTTTGGAAAGAATAGAGTGAGGCTTTTGAGAATGAATTATAGAAGGTAAAACTTATAAAGGAAGATCAATAGAGGACATCAAGTGCCCTTCTATTTCAAAAACCACAGTGAGGACATTTTTGACATGTGCATGCATATCTTTTGTCAGTGCAGATGTAAGTCAGACACAGGAGAGAGGGCTGAGGGGTTTTTTGTGCTGCCCTCAACCCAATATTTTTATGAGCATCGCTTTTCATTTCTGACTGCACTGCAAATCCATTATGGATGAGGAAAGCTGTCCTAAAACACAATTAAGAGATGGAGTCCTGAGGTTGGAGCCCTGCAGCTCTGAGGCAATGACCTCAGCGCAAGGAGCAGATAGAAGATACGCTAATCCCTGTTAAAGGGGGAAGCTGGCAAATAATGCTTTTTAAATCACTGAAATTTGCTGCACGCTGAGCAGAGGGTGAGTGAGGCTGGAGGAGAGCTGGAGGAGCTGTGCCAACACATTTATCTGCCCCCTGGGGCTCGAGGGGCGCCCTGCTGGCAGAGGCACGGGGAGCTGGATGAGCTCTGTGTGTCTGAACAGGCACACAAACACACACAAACACACACAAACACACACAGACACACACAGACACACACAGACACACACAGACACACACAGGTTTTGCCCTGCTCACCCAGGGACCAGAGGGGCTCTTTGCTGCTGACACAGAGCAGCCTGGTTCACATGGACCAGGCACAGCTTCGGGGTCAGGGTGTCACAGCTCCAGGGCTGCCCTCAGCAGATGCTCTGGTGAAAAGCCTGTCCCAAGCCTTTACTCACACCCACGTCCTTAGTGCCTTCCTAGTGCTACAGGGCAGCCCAGAGCCCCCACCAGCTCTCTCTGCACACAACTTACAACACAGGATCACCGAGGGCATCACTCTTCTGGCAGGTTCTTCTCCCTCCCCCCAGCCCCCCTTCCAAAGCCCCTGGCTTCTGAGCCACTGCAAAGCTTTGGAGCAAATGCAAAGCTTTTGGCTTTCAGCAGTCAGTGGAAACAGATGCAACCTGAGGGAGGAAGAGATGTCAGAGGAGATGTCAGAGGAGAAGCAGTAGGGCAGGGGAAAGTCTCTGTTCACCCCGGGTCTGCTGGCAGTGGAGGTTTTGAGGCACAGCTGGGAGGGAAAGTGGCACTGCACAATCAGTCAGAGCAGCGGTGTTTCTTTCAGAGCCATTCAGATGCCTGGGAATCCTACTGAGTCTCCAAATAAATAATATTTGATTGTGACAAGTGCCTAGCATGCTCCTGAATGCAGCAAGAAAATAATGCACTGGCTTTATGAAAATATTAGAGAGGCATAAATCAATCCTACTCATCCTATGAAGAACAAAAAAAAAATATATCCAAAAGCCCACACATTTGATTAAAAAAATGTCCTCACCACCATCAGCAATCATGAAAACCACTTTTCTGGCAAGGCTCAAGCTACCTGCAGAGAATTCACTTTCCTTGTCTCCTGACAAGAAGCTCAAGGGAAAAATGGCATCCATCCCTCTTTCCTCTATATGCTCCGTTCTGCTCCATATGGTGCTGCCTGATAGTAAATGAGAAATTAAAAACATTAGCACCAGCCTCTGCCCTCTCCTCCCCCACAGCTTTCTCCCTGCAGTGGCTGTACAAAATCTGCTGGCCCAAGCTGGGGATGAAGCCATTTAACTGCTGAGCTCTGGAGTCACATACGAGCTCTCTGTTGTCTGCTCAGTTCATGGATGCCAGTTTTGCCAAGCACTGACCATCCTGAATTATTTCATCTCAGAAAATAACCCTACCGACACACTGAAGCTGTCCCCATGGATTATTATTTTAGTTATCTGAAACTGAAAATAATAAAAAACCAGAGACAATCAGAAATTAAAACCAAAACCTTCGAGTTTGAGGCAGGCAGCAGTAAGCTGTAACATCATATACTCCAGTTCTTCCAAAACAGAGTTTGTAGAGCCACCTTTTCTCATTGGAAAAAAAAAAAAAAAAAAAAAAAAAAAAAAAAAAAAAAAGCAACTAAAAAGCCAAAGAATGGGGGAAAGTAGGCAGTAGGCACTGAGGGATTTTTTTAGGCTTGGAGAAAGCTGCCCCTCCCCAGCACACACAGCGGGAGCCAAAGCCAAACAAAGGGAGAGGAGGTCACAGGGAAAGGGGCACGACAAACGTGACAAATAACACATCACCACGTGCAAGCGTCTGATCTCTGCAGATTAACCTCGGCTCCTGGCAGAGGAGCCGTTATAATCATCCCATCCTCGCAGGCACCAAGCCTTTTGGGGAGGTTTGAACACCGAGGGTAATTAGGGTTTGTCACGGGCGCTCAGGGATGCTCCCGGGGGATCCCTGCCCTGAGTCATCACCTCAGCCCTGCTCCTCCAGCCCTGTCTGCCATCACCCAGCCCTGCTCCTCCTCGCCGACCAGCAGGGGTGACTGAGACAGTGCCACAAGAGCTCTCAAGGAACATTGATTCAGGAGCTCCATCAATCTGTTTGCCCGTGAACTGAAGGGTGAATCGTGGCATCTGGCTCTGCTCACACAGGGGTGAGATCCAGGCTGCCCTTCAGGCTCCCTGGGAAAGGTCTGGGACGCTGCAGTCCCTCTTCTCCTTGGCCTCCACACCAAAATGTTCCCACCAAAGAGATGAGGCCATGAAATCCCTCCAGCAGAGCCCACTCAAAAGACCTGGAGGAACGTGCCAAGGGAAAAGCTACAACAGATCAACTTTTCATCCAGTCTGTGAAAAGGAACTCGCTCTGAGCTTTTAAAAACCACTGATAACGGCCAGAACAGCCCCAGCCCTCCCAACTGCCACATCAACCAAATCTGTGGCCCTAGCTACACTTCAGTGAGCAACCCTCAGTCCAGCACGAGCCAGGGGTGAGGAAAACTGGCTCCTAAGAGGAGACACTGGCTTCATCTCTTAACCAAACCAGAATAACCTCAGCAAGCACTGCTCTGCCCACTCCCTTCCTCCCTTCAGCAGCAGCTATTCCCATGAAAGGTACATGGAGAACAGGATGCATGAAGTGTGCAAATTGGGGAATGAAAGAGGTGTCAGTAGCCTATAAACACCAGGGGCTAGAGAGAAGAAATTCAAGGATAAAACTGAGAAGTAGCCTGAAACTAGAAATGGAAAAATCCATGCTGAGCATGATGGAACTCTTATCTGTACAGAGAATTACAAGGAAAATCATTTACCTGAAGAACATGACTAGAGATGCTCAAAAAAAACCACAAATGAAACGATACTTGCAGGGAAATAGAGTAACATAATTCCCTCTCCAACTAGAATATTGTTCAGGGCGCACTCAGATATTCACTCCATCTCTTATAAAAGGCAAAGAGGTTCCTGCCTAGTCAGAAAACCGAGGTCAAAAAGTGAGTCCTACCTAGGAAGCCTTTGGAAAGGACAGCTTCAACTAACTGCCAAACAAAGCACTTTTTATTAGACATGTTTTTGTCATATAAATAAGAGAAGAAGTCTAGTAACAGAGGGCTAATGTGAGTATGCTCCTTCTCACTTGCCACTTGTTTCTCCAGCCAGAAGGATAATGCCACATATCATGCAATGAATATGAGGGGTAACTCCTACTCTCCTTAAAAAAACCTCAAACCAACAGAACAACGGGACTTTTCTCATGGACAGAGTACAGATTTCATTCTGGGGCATTTAAAATGCATTCCAGTTCACTGTGCTTAGACCAAAGAGCTGGCCAGGATGGCAGTTCTCTCTCCATTTAAAAAGGTGGCCAGGCATTTGTCAAGCTTCAAAGCACGAGCCATCAGCACTGACGGTGGATCACACCCATGGAATCACACCCACGGAATCACACCCATGGAATCACACCCATGGAAAATCCTTCCTTCCACTTTGGCGGGCACAGCTCCCTCCTCCTGGATGCAGCCAGAGCTCTCTGCGTGTTTGTCACCACTGCCCAGGGCTGCACTTCCCAAAGGGAGTGCAAACAGCAGCCAGACTCATCCACAGCCCTGGCTGCTCAGAGCTCTGGAGGTGCCCTCCCTCCCGAGCCCAGCTCAGGGCCATGGGCGAGGAAAGCCTGGGTACATCACCAACACCATCTCCATCAGCACCCTCCAACGTGGCTGCACTCACTGGCACAGAGAAACAGCCAATTAAACCCCAACCACAGCCAGAGGTGGGACATTGCTCCTGGAGGGGGCAGACGAGGTGTGGGATGAAGCCAGGCTGGAACAACGGGCAGTTCCTTTCAGGCAAAGCTTTCCCAGCTCAGATATGTGATGTGCCCACCAGCCTAAGCTTTTGTGATGTGCTGAAGTGTTACAAGCAGAGTCTGAAAACCCCAAAGGGCAGGCAGATGCCGTGATTCCCAAACCTGGGCACACAGTCACACTGCTCCCTGGCATGGCCTGAGCCCCGAGCCTGCACTCACACTGGCAGATGTCCCCGGGGCTTTCCCAGGCCTTTGAGGCTGCTCAGCCGAGTGTGGCTGCTGTCTGTGAGCCCTGGTCGTTGCTTTAGCTCCTCTGTTTGAAGGTGGCTGTGGACTGGGGGCCCCTGTGCTAATGCAGCACGGTGGCAGGAGCAGTTCTGAGGGAGGCTTAAGACCAGGATAAACAACTTATCACGGTTCACGGGTTTCTCAGCATTCCAGCCAGGGCAATGCCAGCCAGCCAAAGGCAGGGCTGGGAGTCTCAACATTAGAAAGTGCTTTTCAGGGTCTATCTTCCTGCTAATACTGTACTGCTTTATATTGTATCCTAAAAATTGTCTGGATGGCAGTTCAACGAGCCAGGACTTGATTCACAGCCCTGCCATGTTACTGCTGCAGCTGAGGTCAAGAATTACAAATAGAGCAGTTAATTAGAAGGGAAGTGCGTGGTGCTGAGCAAACACATCAGGCAGGGAAGATTTTCTGCTCTGGAAAGGTAGAAAAACCACATTTACAGAACTACCCGAGCATTTTTTTGTACTGGTTTGGGCACCCACCAAAAGAACAAGGACTTGAAGGCTCACAAATATGAGGAGATCAGCCCTCAGTATTGCAGCTGCTCTGTTAGGGTTTGAAAATGGGGCTCTGTGTAGACCTGAAAGACCAAATTCACCAGTGGCACAACACAATGCAGACAGCCCTTAGCAGAGCTGTCCCTAGGACAGCTATTATTTCCTAGGAAAATGAGATATCAGGGACAACCCTTAGGGACTAACAGATCACATTCACTGTTGGAAGAAGCGAAGAGAAATGCATTGTAGCAAACAGAGCTGTGCACAGCTTCCACCAGCAGAGAACAACAAGCTTTGCTGTCTTGTTTTGCCCCCTGGAAAGCAGAGCTTGGATACCTCCTGCTTGGAAGAATTCAGTCGCCCTGTCTGCTGGGAGCAAAATCCTTACTCTGACACAGAAGCCAAGCATCAAAATCTTTTCGTTCAGCCTGCCTTAGCTAGGAATTTCCCTGGTTTCTGTTCCATTTCAGGATCTGGTTAAATTTTGTGTTCCACTTTCTTCTTCAAAGCTGTCAGCAGACAGACTTTTCCAGGTGCACCTCTGTGTCCAAGGACCTGGCAGGCAAACAGTCCATTCCTGCTTTCAAGGGGCACTGTGTGTGTGGACATCAGGCAGAGTGCAGGTGCTTCAGAAGACACACTCATGTCACCAGCAGAGCAGTGACAAAACCCCTCCACAAACACCCAGCTGGTGATATGATCACACCCTGAGGAAGAAAAGGTTGATGGTCTGGCTGACTTTGCTGTGCTGGAACCACTGAAGCCACCTTGGTGCAAACAAATCTGCAATCCTGGCCTGGAACATCACCAACTACCCCTGGCCTGCCAGAGGTGAGCTCTGCAACAGCACATCACACAAAGAGCCAGCTGGAACCTCACTGCTAGGCTGGAAGATGTAGCCCTTTTGCTCACTTAATGAAGCTGCAGACACCAGAGATATTTTTAGGATGTCTGCAAACCTTGTCATAATCCACAAAGAAAAGTTCAGCTACGACGGGAAGACACAGGATGTTACAGAAAAATAAAACCTAAAATACCTCCCAGTGCTATTAAAAACGTCCAAAGAGACAACACAAAAGAGCCTTACCTGACATAAAGCGAAAATTTAAACAAATATTCTTCAGTGCTGTAATTCCTGGAACAAAATTTATTGGCAAATTTAAATTAATTCTGCTCCAGGCATTAGGATACACTATCAGTTACTCCCTTACCCCACCCCCGGGAAATATTTCACTATTGCTGTCAGTCAACTGCTTGAATGCTTGGAGTTTACCAGCTGCATAACATATATTGATTTTTGATGAATGACATCTCTCTCTGGGCCATTATGGTTTTGTTTTCAAACCTTATTTAATTGTTCGCCTATTTTTCAGTGAAATAAATGCAAAGTGTTTATTCTCCAAAGGCTGTAAACAGAGATCTCAGGTCTAGTTTCTATGACAACCTCACTTGATACAGCAAACCTAGATTATCTCTAATGACAGACATGAAGTTTAAATTGCACATTCTGCACAAACAGTGCACTGTTGACCTTTTATTGAAAAATGGAATACAGTGTGATTAGCATAATGTGCCATATGAAAGGGAAAATTGTGGAATAATGCAGATTGTACTCTAATCATAACTACAGTGCTAATCGCCAGCAAACTGTTTGCCAGAACATGAAGCTTTAAAAATTAAGATTTTTTTTTCCCAGGAACCATTTTCAAACCCTGTTAGATAGCAGTGCTATCACATTAAATAGTTACCAGATAACACTTGCTGCTTCTGCTGTATCTCTCCCTTTGCAGTTTTTAACAGGGGAGTAAAAAGTGGATAAGCTGATGTAGAAATATGGCACAAAAATTCCAGCTATGAGAACTATTTTTAAACCTCCTGAAGGCAATTCTTTCTCTCATGCTTACAGACTCGTTTGGAAAGGAGAGCCAAAAAACAGAGTCCTTCCAAAACCTGCATGTTTTCCTAGGAGGACAATTTGCATGTGTGCTGGTGAATAAAGCCCAGCTCATCTGCAGAGACAGAGGGGCTACAGGAGACGTTCTGCTCTGCAGGAGCAGAAATGGAAAACATCCTGCCTTCACATGCAGCAAGTTTTGGCAGGCTTTGATTTTGTTTGTTGCTGCTCACAGAAATGTCTGCGGCAGTTCACAAAATGTGAGTTCTTTGGGGAGTTTGGTGCACGAATCGAGGTTCCCGTTGGAGCTGAGAGAGGCACGTGCTGCTCTGAGGGGACAGCAGGCTCTTAAGTCTGTCCTTCCCCCTGCAGAATTCTCATAACTTTATTCCCTTTAAACTCTCAGGAAACAATAGGCCACATTTCCAATTACCAATGAGATTTCAGTTCACTTGTCTTCAGCATGGTCAGTGAGCAGTCTGGAGACAACCAAGCAAACAAACCCCTAATTAATATCAAAATACAGTTATAGATGGTAGAACTGGTGGGTTAAGGAATTGGGAATGAGGCAAAGATACTTTCACTTCTGCAGTGCACAAAAGTAATGTCAAGATACTGTTATTTTCTTTACTATTTAAAAAAAAAAATTTTAAAGCAACATTTGCTATTTTTCTAGAGAATGACAGGCATGGAGGAAAACAATAAAAGGAGCTACCCACTGTGTGATAGAAAGTCTTAGATTGTCCAGGTCTGGTCATGAACACTGAAGAATCACAGGCACTCAGCCATCAAACCTTTTTCTTCCAGAGGATGATATTCAGCAACTAGATCTTATTAGCATCACATCAAAGTGGTCTCTTCATCCTCCCTATTCGGCAAACAAGCTAAAAATGATTTTCAGGTGCTTGTCTACAGAGCAATGCCATTAGAGGAAACCTATTCCCTCATTTCTCTCTCACTCTAATGGGTTTATGCCATTAATACAGTCAGCTGAGTTGTTTTTAACCAGCAGTTAAGGCAGCAGCAATAATAAAGGATTTTTTTAGTACAGGCAGCCCCCAGTATGCTTGTATTCTGTGCAGATATTCACCACCACCACTATTCTCTCCATATCAAGATATCTCTGGTTTTCAGGGGTTTCCATTTGGCAGTTTTACATTTTTCTTAATAATCATTTTCTTCCACTACAGCAGCTGCCAGGAAGGAATCAATTCATTTCAAAGGCATCCCCTTGTTTCCATGTGGAGTTATTACACTTGTAAATGTAATCCTGTCACTTGACACGTAAGACAGCAAGCTGTGTGTTTGGTAAGGTGATGTGCCCCAGGCTTTGGGTATTTTTAAACCCTGCAACGCTGCCCAAACTCAGGCACTGCAGTTTTAAACTCCACTGCTTGATCTGATGGCAAAGAGCATCCGTGGTGCTGCTCACGTGGTGGGTTATGGGACAGGGGCCACACTGGCCATATCTGCACAGCTATTCAAATGTTGCCACGTGTTTTATAAAGCTAAAAAATAAAAAAATCAAGGTAAAGATTGACAACAAATTTGCAGCAGAAGCCAGCATCTCTGAAGAATAATTTACAGGAGGCCTCCTTGCCTGCTGGTATGTCTAAACACAAGTAAATTACTGCTTTTAAAGGCATTGTAAATTGTAAACCTATTCAGACAGGAGTCCTCACTGCTAGCCTCTCTGTCAGACACAAACATTCCCTGGACATTTACTTCCACAGGTCAAAGGAATGGAAATACTTCCTTGCTCTTCTACCCCCTTTCTTCAAACTCCCTGTTAATATTTGTAGGTAGGATCCTGACCAACTTTGGGACCTCCAGTTAGTTCTTACCCTCTGTTTCACGTTTCCTCCAGGCACACTTTGCATGGCTCGAGTCCCTTGTACAAATATTTAAAATCAGCAAGACAAACCAAGCATAACAAATCCAGAAATAAAGCAACTCCCACAGAAGCTGATGTTTACCCAAAAAAGGAGTATGAAACACTGCACACCTCTCTCTCTCCAGACAGCCTCTCCTCTCTCTCTGAGATGATGCTGTGGGTGACAGGGAGCCACGAGCCCGTGTCCCTGCCATGTCTGCACTCCCACCTCGGACCCTCAGACCCTCAGCCCCTGCTCTGTGTGACCCTGCAAGGGCTGCAGCTCCTGTGGGCTGGAGAGGGTGCAGAGTTTGAGGTGATGAAGGTGCCAGTCCCAAACTCACCATACAGGAGAGTCTGGACCTCGAGCCAGACACAGACACTGCCGACCCCATCACAGGACTGATGTGGGATCAGGAACCACCATCTCCCTCTATTGCCCCACACCTTCAACAAAGCTGGGATATGGCTACCCTAAATACTGAATGAAACTGTTCAGTGGGGCAAGAAAAAGCAACCAACACACCCAATTAAATAAATTGTTCCCACCAAAGTAAAGCATGTTGTTAAGAGCGCTGAAAATTCACTCCAGCTGATACAATCACCTTCCTGCAGTAAGTAAACATCTACAGAAATACCATTTGTTTTGCAATGAACTTTTAGCTCCACAGCTCAGCCAAGCATCTACTTTTTTCTTTTTTTTTTCCCCTCTGAAACACAAGCAGCTCTGTGAGATGCCAGACAGCGAGGAGAGCACTCCAGGCTGCAAACAAAAAGATACTACTGTCTTGGGACTGCCACAGTCATTGTTCCCACCTAGACTCAGCCCACCACTTCTGTAAGGCTGACAAAACAGTTACAGAGAGCTCTTCCACTCACAGCTGCTTCACAAGGCTGTAGATCAAAGCTGGAGCTGGAATAAGCCCGGTGGCAGAATCATAACATAATGTGCTCATAATGTGCTGTACAGCCCAGAATCAGGAGTCCCAAACAGATTAAAGACTCCAAAGTATGTTTACCCACATTTTTTTATAGACACAGGGAGCTCATTCTGCTGCTGAAACCAGTTTGCCAGTCACCCAGAAAGATTTCCAGTCCTCTCCCCTGCACAGTAAGCCGAGAGGAGCCTGAGGGGCCACCAAGGATGCAGCTCCCAGCCATGGGTATGAGATCCCTTTGCAATCCCCATGAGCCCAGGGAGCAGTTGTGGCACTCAGGTGGCACCTGAATGTTTCAGGGGCTCCAAAATTAAACATCCTGCCATTCCAATTCTGCAGTTAATGTGCACTGCTGCTCTATATCCAATTCAGGATGCTGTACTGTCCTCCTCTAGGAAACATGTGTTTGCTCTTTGATCCAACTGCAAACTAGATTGAAGTAAAGATCAGGTTGATGCTTACAATCATATATTTTAAAAACTACTTATAATTTTAAAGAAAAAGGAATTCAGAAAAAGGGCTTCTAACCTTCACAAGAGCTTCTGCTTCCACCTTTTGTTGGCGTCCTTTAAATACTGTTTGTAATGATTAGGGATTGTTCAGGACCTCCAACATCTATCATTGCATCCTCTGAGATGAGTGTATTGGATCAAGAAATGCTGGGAAACTACTGTTCCATCTAAGGAGATTCTTAACCAGGTCAAGAGAAGCATGAGGGTAAGGTTTTTAAAAAAAAAAAAAAAAAATCTTGAAATCCTCATCTGCTCTAGCTCCTTTCTTATTTTCCAGCAGGGCAATGACTTGTCACCATAAATAAGTGAATGTGAGCAGACAGACCAAAATGGGTGATGTGGTGCAGTTAGGGTGGCTTCCAGTTTTGCTGGATTCCTGCTATATTGATAGACTGTAGAAGACTTTGAGAACTACATTATTAATCAGAGCCTACGAAAAACAAGATGAGAGTCAAACTGCCAGGCATGACAGGAATGTTGGGCAAAGGTGTCCGTAAACTTCTGCTGACCCCTTGCAGCAGCCAGGTCGAGAGCTCTTTTATTAATGCTAATGCTTTTCATATTAGTGCTCACATACAGAAACCCTGCTGACTGCTGGGGCCAAAGGGCTCCCAAGATATGTTGGCCACATCAGCAGTACACTGATGATTGTTTCTGACACGACCCCGCAGCTTAATGAGGGGCCATTTGTGAGGGAATTGCTTTTCGTGCAGAAGGAGGGCTGTGATGAAGGTACAAAACACATCTGCAGCAGGACAGGCTGAGATGCAGCAGTGGAAAGGGCCTCCACCCCACTGAGACAGGGTGTACCTGTGCAGGTCACACACATCCCTTCTCCCCACGCCTGGCAATGAATTTGCCCGTGCACAAGACGCTGCTTCCACTCCCTGTTGCCAAATGACCAACACCACTCTATTTATGACCCCACAGCAAATACTTCACCTGTAAAACCAGACTTTTTGAAGCCCAGGTGGGTGCTCAGCATTTCTCAGCCTACTGCACACAGCCTGCCTGTCTTTTTTTGGGGCCCTTTGAAGGATGAAAGGCTCAGGTGCACCACAGGAGGTACCCAGGGCTAACCAAAGAGTCCCAGTGTTTTCTAAATCCTGTGTTAGGCAACATTTCCCCTTCCTTTCAGAGAAACTCATTCCTGCACTTGCCCAGGTGTGAATCTGTCACAGAGAAGTCTGGACAGGGCTTTGGGAGGTCATCCAGAAAGGGCCATGAGCTCTGAGACTCACAGCAGATGTGTCTCTAACCTGTTCTAAAAACACTCCATGATGACCCCCAAGGAACTGGGCCTGAGAACCACCCTTCATGTCATTTAAAAAAAGATATCTTCTACTACCCTGCCTTCACAGGATCTCAGGAACACCCTTCCCATCATGTGAATTGTGCTCTTTTGTGATAGCCTGGAGGCTCTCTTCCCTAACTGATAACACCTTATCTGTTTATAAAGGACCTTCACAGACTTGCATGTTTAATTTGTTAGTGAATAATGGCTTCATTACCTAAGAGGAGGGGCTTCATGTATTTTGGGGGACTGCAGAATCGTGGAGGGTGTAATAATTTTCACCCTGAGGAGAAGTTACCGTAAGAGTGTATGAGTATATAGGTATTACATGATTTTGAGGAGGAAGGGATTGCATGCAAACCTACAGAATCAGCCAAGTAGAAAATCTAGAGATCATAAACAAGGAGCAGCCATGCTGAGAACATTTCCCTTCATCACCCTGAAAAGGAGCTGCTGGCAGAAAAGAATTCCTTCTTCTGAAAAATGTCAAATTGTCAGGTATTCCTTTTCATCCCTCAGGCTGGGGTGAGACAGTGTCTTTCTAAGCAAGCCTTTCCTGTTGGATCTGCTGTTCATCCCACAGATGTGGTATCAAGGAACAGCAGCAACACAGACTCAGGTTTTCCACCCCACCACTGACCTGCAAAACCACGGGTCCTTCTGCTGGAGCTGTTTGTCTCTGTGGTCCAGGAGGAACATGCCACAAGAAGTTCTCTTTAAAAACCAAAAAACCTTTTCCACAGAAGTTTTTAACTTTCAGGAGCACAAAGGCATTTAGTCAACATTCCCAGCTGCATCCTCAGCTTCCCACTCAGGTGGGGGAATGAGGCAGTGGTTCACAGCTGGGTTACTGCTGCTGGGAGGCTTGCAATGGAAAACACAACTCCAAAAGGCAGCAGAGGACAAAGAATTTGAGGTCAGCCCTCACCCACAGGACATTTCCCTGGTGTCTCTCATGGGGTGGTTTTTTCCCTCCTCACAGAACAAGTGGCAAAACTTTATCCTGCAAACATCTGAGAGCACAGCCACCAGCAGGGATGGGATAAATCAGGAGGACATGTGCCATCCCTCTTCAGACAAACAGTTACAGCTGGCAGAGTGCAGAAGTTTTTAACAAGAGCTGCTGGGCTGCAGCCTCAGTCTGGGGCTGGCACAATAAAAACAAGAGGCTGTGTATCCAAAAGCTTATCTGCTTCATTCAGCTGTATCAGCTGGCCTAGCAAGAGATATCTCTCCTTACAGCTCCCACCATGGAAATGGGAGTCATTTATCAAGAAGGACTTTTCCCTGAGCCATCTTGACCTTTTCTGTTGGTGCTGCTTTTTCACTGTGATTTTTACACACAGTCCAACTTTAAATGCATTTTGGACTTGCATGCCCAGTGTAATAACGGGACCACAAATGCAGAAAGAACTTGGAGTCCTCCAATGAGATGCTACTGCTAAATCTTATTGTATCCCAGGTATTTACCTACAGAATGTATTTCCATACATACCCTTAACTATGGGGATAAGCAGATTTATCATGATTTCAGTGTTGATACAACACATGGCAATACGTATACTTTAAGCATGTTCATTAAACTTCAAATTATATATATTTTTTAAGGGTGCTAATAGCACCATTTGATGTGGTAATTATTGATATTGGCTTCCTGTAGAAAGAGCACTCAAACTGCCAGCTAATTTCACACGTAAAACAGCTGTCACACGGTGATGGCACTAAAAGTCACCAGGCTGATCTACATTCAAAGCCATGCCACAGAGGTGAAAGGCCCTGTAGCCAGTTATTACTCCTCTGAGCCAGACAGTCCCCAAACACAAGCAACATATGCAGATCCATCCCTCCTTGTCTTTAATTAGATCCTGCCTACCCTCTGTAGCGACAGCAGTAGGAGTGAGAAGGGCACATGTTAGGCAGTGGGGAAATAATCCCAGAGATCCCAGTGTGCACTGTCTGGCACGTCCTGCTAGCACCTGCATGTTGTACACAGGAACTAAAGCCAGCACCAGGAGACAATTTTTACAGTGTCCATGCTGCAAAACATATGATTTTCGTGGAGCCAGTAAATACATGGTGCTCTGTGCAGAATACCCCAGGTCTCTTTGTCCAATCTGTCACTGACAGATTAATGATTATTATTATTTCTGGTAGTTGTGGCTACACAAGGAATACAGGTTTTCACCCACTGCTTATGAGGAAACAACTTAAAAACCATCATTGGCACAATCCTCTACTGCTGGAGTGAATCTAGTGAATCTACCCAATTTGCAGTGACTGTGAAACTGGGCAAAGGCAAACAAAAAGGTCCAAAAAAAAGGTACCAGAGCAGCCAATCTACCTTAGAGATTTTTCTGCCAAAAAAAAAATCTCACCTGGTTGTTGTTGCAGGTTCTGACACAGAGGACTCCCATGCCCATAGGTGTCCTTACTCCCTGGAAGGTCTCACTTGATCCTGTTCCAGCCTTTCTGGTAGATTTGCTGCAAAGTCCACTTCTGTTTCGAACAGGAAGAGTCCCCACTGTCAAAAATTCCAGCCCTGAATCCCTTTCCCACAGAGACACTTCTCATGGGCAGTGAGACAGGTGTCCCATGGCTTTATCCTGGAGAGGTGACACGATCCATGTGAGTATGCACAGAGGGCATGATCCACACCAGTCAGGTAACAGTGGTCTGCAGGTTCTCCCCCACTGCTCCAAGGTGTGTCCCTGACAATGCTCCCAGTCTTCCTGCCCGTGACTGTTCTGTCACTGAGTCCCTCCTCCTTTCCCCCAGCTCCTCTCCCAGCTGGAGCCACTTCCACCCTGAGATCCCACCTGAGCCCTGCAGGGAGGGAGAGTTATCCCTCTGTGAGGTGGATCCCCTCCATACCAGCTGCTGCCTAATCACCACCTTCCCTCTTTGGCACAGCCAGCTTTTTCATATGGAATTGATACAACCTCCCAAAAAATGTGGCCCAGTGATGGTCAAAGTCCTGACAGCCCACTAACCCAGTGTAGATGTAGCAGCAGCATGCACAGGCATCGTTCCAGGGAGCAGGTACTTCCCAATCCCAGAAAGCACCTCCAGAAAGGAAACATCCCCCTTGGGATCAGCAGACAAGAAGCTCAGGATCGAACCGACACACTTGAGTCATCCACAGAGTCACTCTGATAGAAATCTCTGTCCTTCTTCACAATACACTGATTTCAACTTACTCACCGACAGACTGAACACTTCATTTCTGAATTTAAAGGGCAGCAAATTAAAACATTAAAAAGAAAAGGAATTGTAGCATAAATACATAAATTGTAGCTACACCCACAAACTGCAATTAATCACTTATTTTTATGCACTGCAAGTCAGAATCTACACCTTTTTTTTTTCTGTTTCCACTGATCTGCATGAACTTTATTATGGATTTTAAGAACAAATGGCTGCTTAAGAGTTTCCAAAACAACCCTATGAATTTCACTGCCAGTGAGTCAAGAATGACCAATACATCAGGAATATGCAGTGGGAGAAGGCTCCTGCCTTTTCCCTCAGAAACAAACGGAGATGTTGGAGCAGAGAGAAACAAATGGAGTGCAGGGAGCAGGAAGGGAGGGTCTGACACCCTGCCCTCAGAGCTATGGCTCAGACTAATGAATTATCTCTGCTTGGTTAAATCTCTGGCATTGCTAATCAGACAAGGAGCATAAAATGGAAAGTTCATTAGCAAGATCATAAAAGAGTCAGACTGACAAAGATCATTCGACTTGGCCATGGGAAGGTCAGCTCCAGGAATGGGAAAATCACTTTGTTTAAGGAAAACAGGTTAGACCAGAGGCAACTCAGAGTCCAGAAAAGACCTGCACTGGGGTTGTGTGCAGTGCTCTGCTTTATTTCTGGAACATAACCAGGGAAACATTTCCTTTGACAGTGGATAAACTGGACTTCTTTAATCAACATCATCCTGGCCCGGGGTAAGCTGGACAGTATCAGCTTTCCCCCAGGGCTGATTCATTTACTTCCTCCCAGACCCAGAGAGCCCACAGCTCCTCTGTAGGAAACACTGTCAGCACAAGTCACAGGATGGTCTCAGAAGCAGAATTTGCTAATTGTGTCAAATTATGTGTGAAGGGTTTACAATATGGATCAGCGCCCACTTGGGATTTAAAGGAGATTGCTAAAGTAATTTCAAGACTTCAGGATAATTCAGAAACCCTGTTCCCAGAGGTTACTAAATGCTCCTTTTATTGCTGCCACAACCACACTGCACTGGGGGTTGGGTTTTTCCCTTCGGGGTAGGAGGAAGGGTAGGTGAAATGGTGGTGGTGTTTCTATCAGAATCATAGGAAGGGAAAAAAAAAAGCAGAATGTGCGTTTTCTCCATATTTATCCTGTTTTTCCAAAGAAATATGAAAAAAACAAGTCTTTATATGCAACCTTTTCACTTTTGAGGTCACATTTGGTAGGCAAAGCAATGGCAAAAGGATTTGTACACATGAGGTAAAAAAGAAGCAAGAAATGTTTACTGTCCCTCAGGAAAATAGCACAACCTGAGCTCAGTCAGGAAGGCTGCAAACCCAAGAAAAACTCCATCCATGCCTTCTGAAGCCTTGAATAACCCCCAGAAAAGACAGAGACCTGCAGGAAATTCGCTCTCAGTCCTGACACGTGCAAACAACTCCTCCTGGTCTGACAGCCCTGCCTGCAGGAGCTCCATCAGCTGCAGCAGCCACCTTCCAGCAAGCATTTTCCTTTCCAGAGCAAACAGTCCAGCCAGGATGGACGGGGGCAATTGAGATAGGGGAGATTTCAAACATGCAGACACACAGCTCCAACTGCAGGGAGGGCACCCAGAACCTTCCCAGGTGCCACTCTCCCTATAGGACTGAACTGTGTCGAGTTCCTTTTTGCCCCCCCAAATAACCAGCACCTTCCCCACCCTACAAGCACCTGTCACAGTGCACACCAGGAAGAAAGTATTAAATAGATAGGAATGATTTGTAAGCACCCTGCTCCGTGCAGGGTGAGCTTGTTCAGGGTGCATTTTGGAAATGGTCCTTCATGTTCATCGACGTCCAATCTCAACTGCAGTGGGGAGAAGCATCCTGACCACAAAACAGCTCGACAGTTTTACAGCCAGGACACAAAACACAATAACCATTTAGCCAGATTAAAGCATACTGAGAGCTGCATCAAATATTGTTTAGAGCACATAAAAACTGCTTTAATATTTAAATGTATCCCACGGCTGGGCTCTTTAGATTTGCTGGATTCACTGGGGCTGCACAGCTATTAGCTTCTACATTTCATCTTCAATTCCTCTTCACAGTAGGAGAAACATAAAAATGAGGGTCACTGCTTGGTCATTTCATTACCCCTGGCAGAGAAATGTGCTTTGCACAAATGAGGAAATATTTTAGATGTAGATTGTTTTAATGTTGGTGTGACAAAATAAAACCGGAGTTAAAAAATAATAACAATATTATAATGGTTATTTTGTAGAATAACATTAAAGTAATATGCAATGTAGCAACGCTTCCCCTATCAAAGAGCCTGGTGTGTGTCACTGTCATCATTTAAAAGGTCCATTAGCAAGAGCCCTGGAAATGTATGGCTCAAGGTCACAATCAAACTAAATGAGACTGAGCAGTAATTCAAAAACATTAAACTGTTTATGGTTAGAAATCTAATAAATAAATCCTCAGTACACACACACACACAAATCTTAGCAGCAAACTCCTCTACAGTTCTTTTTTTTATTTCTCTGAAAACAGGAGCTTGGTGACAGAAATTGATAATCTGCTTAAAGCCAGAAATGGATTAGATGAAATGTCACTCTGGGAGATGTGTGACTTCGTGCCACAGACGTGGATTAGGCTGCACCAACTGCTTGGCAATGGGTGCCCTCGTGACCCAGACACAAACTGTGCCCTCACCCAAGCCCAGTGGCCACAACAGACCAGAAAACCTGGGCAGGACACGTGGGCTGAGCCCTCCCCTGCCACACTGCCTGGGCACAGTCTGTGTGGGCATGGGCAGCATCACTGCTGGTCTTCAGGAGGGGATTTAGAGTCACCATGCCCTTCCTGAACCAGGTCGTCACGCAACAATTTAGTGCAGAAGGAACAGGAACACAATGCTATTTCTTAATCTTGACCTGAGAGGAGAAAACCAGTCATCTTGCTAACCCTTAGCTCTATCTGCACTATCTGAAGCATGACATTTAATCCATATTCTAAGTGTCTGGATAAAAGGGACTTGATTTTCAGCTGTACTCCTCTCCCCAGAAGAAGTCAGTGTGACGTATGTACCTCTGCTTTACCAACTATAAATGAAGAGGAGAACACAACACTGAAGAGAATCACTTCTGGCACTGAAAGAGAAATTTTGCTGGAACAAAAGCCCTAGCATTGTTTACTGCAAGGCTTTTCCTCTGCAGCTCTCTGCTCTGCCCCTGAGCTCATCCTTAGACTCTCACACTGATCCTTTCACTGGTCTTGGAGGATCAGGGCATAGGTCTTACCATGGTCATACCAGGAATTCCTGTGTTCAAGAATCACTGAAGTTGGGCATATTCAGCACAATAAAAGTCACAAAGATGTCATTTAGTCACAAAAAAGTCATTTAGGTGGTTTTGATGAGCAACATTTTGGTATGTTCAGACACATATACCGAAAGGCTGCTATGAGCAACAAGTTCCAGAAGAGCCTCCAGTGCAGAGTATTGTGACCTAAACACCCAAGCCCAGCTGAATATTAAGAAACACAGGAAATCTTTTACAGTCCTATTGCTTCTGCCTGAAAACCATTCTCCTAAACCTCCCAGATTAATATTCTTCACTTTCATAAGCCTTATAAAAATGCCAGAAATGGAAACAAGACTCATGTAACACAGAATCACAGAATCGTGATGAAACACAAATGCAATCAATCACAGAAACTGATTCCTGGGGGGAAAAAATGCATACAGTGCACCCCACTGCCACCTGTCAATGGAATTCATCTTTCAGGTAACCTACACATCTTGCTGACAGCAGGTTTTACTGATGTCACGGTGATCTGGTGTTTCATTTCTGAGCTGAGTGTGGACCCAAGAGAAAAGGCTTTTGCAAACATCTGTGCTATCACTCTGCATCTGGCTGTGCTCAACAGGCTGGAAGTGCCTGGAGAACAGTGGAACACCTCTCTGGAACTTTAATCCGTGACAGGAGCAGAACACACATCCAAAAAATTATAAGTTACATATGAGGAAAAATATTATTCCCTTAGTAGTTATGTCACGGTAATAAGTAAATTGCAAAGCAATGCATCTTTGTGTAATGACTGTCCATTGACCAAAGAGAGCTCAGGGATATGTAACACAGGCAGAAATAAAACCCCATACGTTGAAAGCATTTCCCCTAAGATGGCTTTGTAGTTTCCCACTAAGATCTTTCATCCCAGCAGCCCTGGGCTCCCCTGCAGGCAGTGGCACAGCTACTGCAGACAAACCCCCTCTGCCTGGTGGGTCACTGACTCAGGGCTCACATCTTCCCCACATGCAGGATATGATTCAAAAGTGACATAATGCACATTCATCCTAATCTCCCAATAATCCCCTTTCACCACTTGGGGAAATGCTTGGTCAATAAAACGTAATGACATTATTGCAGTAAAGTCATTTTCAAGTTAAGTGCCTGGCTCTCTGTCTCTGGGACCCCACCAACAGCCAGGCTCCAATCCAGCAAGTAAACAAAGGTTTCAGTTTTGCCCCATGTTTGATGAAAAGGGGGTGAAAGCTGAGTGTAATGATCTCGTTTACCCAGGGTCAGTCCAGATTCCATTCAGATCAGTGTGAGCCTGCTGAACCTGACTCCACAAATGTAGGACCTCTCGTTTCACACACACTTCTTGAATCCTTCCTTGCCAGGGTGTGTCAGGCAGCTCGTGGTGCCAGTTCCTCCGTGTGTGCCGGGGGGCCAGGCACTCAGGGTGTGCTGGGGCAGCCTGCAGGGCTGGTCTGTAGGCAAACTGCTCTCTGAGTCCAGCCCACCACCCCAGCATCAGCACCAGGAGCTGCAGCTGGCACAGTACCGAGCACACACCAGCCTGGCAGCCAGCTCAGCTCACTGGGGTGGGCACATCTCAGCAGGGCGACTGCATGGCTGCCACCTTCTCTCTTTTGAAGCCTGCTGCATCTCCAGTTAGGAAAAGTACACCAGCCACTAAACAACCAGCTTTTAAAGGAAAAGATTTCCAGGCTGGGATCTGACAGGGCTTCCTGGAGCACTGGAGGGAAGTGCTACTATTTATGGGGTGGGCATCAATGGTACTGTCCAAAGCACCAAGTGTCTTTTCATTCCTTGCAAAAACCTCTGTCACTCAAGACTGGAAGACATTGCTGTTGAATTCCCTCCCTTGTAAAGAAAGAAATAACACTGAAAATGAATAACCAACAGTGGAGCTGGGGAGGGGACAGAAGGACTTCCCCAAAGGTGAGGGGAGCAGGAGAAGGTGTTTGCTGGGGAATGAAATCAGGCTGCCCCAAAGCAGGTGGCACTGGGGATGGAAATGAAGTCCCCAGCCTCTCCCACAGAGCCACCAAAAGCTCTTAAAAGTAACTGCCCAGAATGCAACCAACAGCAACCTGACACAGCCCCAGCCTTTATATTTCATCCACCAAATCCACAACCCCTCCAGCATCCCGAGCAAGACACCTGCAGGGAAATAAAGGTGACTGGAGACGCCCATCAACACTCTCTGTGCCTCTGCAGGTTCCAGCTGAGCTGTTTAGCATTCACTGCTTAACTTGCACTGGGCCACCACCCCCTGCTCGTGGTGGACAGAGACACAGCACAAGTCTCACTGCACCTCAAGAGCAAGAAGGGACCAGGACTCCACTGTGCCAGGCACACAAACCTCATGGATATTTCAGGTATTTCTAATATCTCCTGTTCCGTAGGAGCAGATCTTCACATTCTTCAAGGATCATTTCTGTCAACACATCCACCCCCTCCCAGGCAGGGTGGGTAAAAAAAAAAAAAAAAATTAATTCTCCCTATTTTCTTCTCTTCTCCCTTCAGTCCTAACTGTCATCGTGTCAGTCAGACCTGGGGATCTGAGGGGCCCCCATGGAGAGCAGACAGTCCTTCTCCCCCTTCAGCAGTGCCAGGCAGCCATCCCACACAACCAGCTGTCCCCTCACACCCCTGCCCTGCCCCACACACGGGGGGCACCCCTGAGCTCCCCCCTCCACCTGCTGCCCTCTGTGAGGAGCCCCCAAAACAGCTCCCAGAGCAGAGCCTCGGGCTGGAACACGGACACATCCTGGGACCTGGAGCAGGGAGGCAGTGACTCAATGACAGTTCAGCCCCTGCATCCAGAATAGCAACTCGTTTGTTGTCTGAAGCTGGAACCCACTTTGTGTGATGACAGATAGCTTAGGAGAAGCAGATCTTGCCTGCCAAGAGAGCTTCAGAAAGGACAAGGGGAAAGCGAAAATCTGGCTGGTAACCAAATGCTTTGCTAAACCTAGATAACACACTGTTTACCACCAGCAAACTGGATTAGAGGGGGGGAAAAAATTATGCAAATGTTCTTAATTTAATAATTATGATCAGATATGGCTTTGTGTCTTCCATGTAATTATTGTAATACAAATAAAGTACAAGGGCACTCTTCCCCCATAGGAAATGGGAATTATTAAAGATTGCACCAAAATGCAAAGGAATGTGTTTATTGACATGAAAAACGATCCTGCGGATACAAAGGCTTTTGTGTGTTAATTGCTAAATGTCAATGCAATTTAGAAAGTGGTTGCAGAAGGAAAGAATTCCTTTCCAAAACAGAAGTGGCTTTTCCCCATCCACCAGCCTGATTCAAGACTGCATCTTGAAAGTATTTACGGCTGTGTTTTGATGGGTGACACTGGGTTAGTACCCAAAAACAGCCTCACTTCATATTGATGTGGTTACTTGCTAGGAGGCAGAAAGGAAGTGAAGGATTTCCTCCCAGTTTTATTACTGAATGCTCAAAATGTTTCCTGGGGTAAACAGCACTAAAGCCATCTGGTTTTTTTCTTTTTTCTTTTTTTTTTTTCCTTCTTTTTGGAAACAAAAGGAGAACAACGGTAGCAACCAGTGAATGGAAAAACACAGGTCTAGAGCTGTGTTGTGGAAAAGACTTTCCTCTGAAAGAGGGAAGGGGAACAAGCACACATATCTCTGGCTGATACATTCATTCAGCAGCACTGAAAGCCTTTGAGTGTGGTGTCTCTGGTCTTCTGTCCCACTCCATAAAGGAGAAGGAAAATACAAAATGGGTGATTCAGCTGCCAGATAGTTAGAGATGCTTCAGTACATTAAACTTGGCACTGGAAAATGAAGGAGCTTCTTAAAATCTTTAATTACATCCTGTTGATTTACTGCTCCAGGGGGAAAAAAACCAAACCCAAACCTTTTCAGTCCTGATGGGGAAAGGCAGCTGAAGAAAACCTATCATGCATTCATGAGCATGTTTTCAGAAGGAAATGAATTCATTTTACCCAAAAGCTCTCTGTGAGGCATGCAAACCCTGCTAGGTGCTGAGCAGCTCCAGCAGGGCTGGGTGCACTGACTCAAAAAAGAGGATGTGTTTCACCCTGACAAAACAACAGGACTGGCAGAGCACCCTGGGGTGTCCCTCCTCACAGAGCATCTCCAGGAGAACCTCTGGCTGTAAAACCCCAAGGCAGTTTGACTAACACAGGGGAAAGGTTGATGTGCCATGGGATGTCTGCCAAGCCATCCCTTCCACTTCCAGCAGCTTTCTCTGCCAAACTTATCCAGCCATGCTCATGGAGATCTCTCCCCTTCCTAAGTCTCTCCTTTCCACAGCTCTGGAAAAGTGGCCCTTCACAGCCATGGACAATCCATGGCTTTCCTGGGAGAAACACAGGAAATCATAGAGTTGAATGATGGGCTTCTGGATAAAAATTCAATTATTACAGCTATACAGCAGGGGACAAGGAATGCAGGTGATGCCAGCAGCCTTTCAGTTCCAGGTGGGAGCAAAGTGCCTCTCCCAGCACCTCTGCAGTCACACCCAGCATGTGTGTGTGACCCCCTGGCACTGCTGGGGGGTGCAGCTGTGTTCCTACATAAACCAGGCTGGGATTAATGCAGAAAGACCATGCACAACTCTGGGATCTCTGCTGTCTTCTAAGAAATCAAAAAACTTAGAGCATGAAGAAATCTGCCACCGAAACGATTTTAAGGCTGGGGAGGAGGAACTGCTTCCAGAAATTTGATGGGCAGGATTTATTTAGCTTATCAAAGGGAAGACCAAGGGTGACTTGATTACAGGGTATTAAGTACCTCCCTGGAGAGAAAATACCAGCCATAAAGGTCCCTTTAATCTGGCAGAGAAAATCTTAACAAGAACCCATGGCTAAAAGCTGAAGCCAGAACAACTTCACATAGAAAATGCAGCCCAGGTTTTAAACAGCAAGAGCAAACTGGCAAGGGATGCAGTGGATTCCTCAGTCCATCGTGAAAAATGCTGTACAGCTGCCTCTGTTCATAGCAAGGGTCAGCCCTAAAAGGGGCACTGCTGACACCTTTCCCCTCCACACAGCAGAGCTTGAGCTGCAGATGCTACTGGAGAGGGACTTGGACACCCACCCTGCCAAGAGCACCCTGCTGTAGCTCTGCTCCCTTCAGTGCAGAGGGTTCAGATGAGATAGCTGGAGTGAGGAATGGTCCCTTCTACAGAAGAGGAAAAGATTCATTGCAATTATTCAATAGATGAAGTTGAAGTCAGCATCCATCAAAAAGAGTTCAGGTTCACTGTAACCGATTTTGACTTTCCATCTGCAGAGCAAGATGGAAAGAATATCCAAAGAAAATTAAGAGGCAGGGGTTTGGCTACTGTTTTGTAAAGCATTCGGTGTCCTAATGTTTGGGATTCTTCCTCCTCCCTGACTAATTACTTCTATTTCCTGTTTTCTTTGAAATTGCTCCTCTGTTCTGCATTGCTGGAATCTGAAATATTGTTTCATGGAACATTACTGTATTTATGCATACCACGAACTCCAGAGATGCCAAATGCCTTTTTGTGCTGCTCTTCCAGCTTTGGAAAAGATTTTTCCCCCCCTCTCCAACAAATATCAACACCTCTCCCACAAAAAAGTGTTAAAGCTTCAAACTCATCTAAAAATGTTTAACCACTAAAACACAGACATTTAAAGCTAATAGAGAGAGAAAGTGCTTTCAGTTTTCGAGTCCCAAATCACATGTTCTTGACAGTATTGAACACCCATTTTTTCACAAATCCAGTTTCTTTTCAGTAAACAGGGATGAAAAATTGTCATTCTCTATTTGCACTTGCTGCCTGCCTAATTCTGCACTCCAGCAATTTGGTCACAAAACAGCTTTGATGGCCACTTCACATGTTCCTTTCCTTCATCCAGAAGTCTTGGAATTAAAACAAAAAAAACAGGGAAATTGCAGATTTTTCCTAACTCTGCTACTGAGTAAGAGATGGGCCCATTATCACACAGCCAAATCCTCTTTTACTGAAAAAATCAGCTTTATAATATTCAGTTTCAGGAAATGGAGCTTTTTACGCTTTCACATCTGTAAAGGGATGCAGGGTCAGCTGATGGGAGCCAAATGTATTTCAGCTGTTCATTGTGTTCTCTTGCACAGTATCCTGAAGACACACAGTTTATGGGTATAAAAATCTGGGGTTCTGCGAGTAAATTCCCGTGGAAATCCCACTTTTTCGGTACCTCCCTCTCCCCAGGCACTGTCAGCCTGCACACGTTTTACAGCTTTGTCTCCACCTCATATTCAGGAAGGTTCTCTGCTGCCTTGCTTTTGTGTCCTTCTCCCCACACACCACTCCTATTCTCATCATTAATGGTTGATAAATAGCTAATGAGTGGATTGGACATTAGGGCCTCCCTTTCCATCTGGGCTACACGCTATTTTACAGGCCCTGCTAAATCTTTATTAGATTTGGGTGCAGATTATTGATTTAGGTAGATGAGGTCGTTGTAACCTCATCTCAAACAGAGAGGAAGCGGGAGAGGCCAAATGTAATTCAGCTGTTCTTTTCTGTAGCAGTGCAAATCAATAGGAGGGAAAAAAGTCAAAACAGAACCAAAAAGTGTCCATTAAAAAAGTCATAACTGGACCTTAAACCAAATATAATGGTCCTACAGGCACTTGGAAGCAGAGAACTGAGATAGGCTCTAAAAGTTAAGAGCTTTTCCCAGTTTAGCCCTACAGAATAGGGGGAAGGTTCTAGTAAAGACACAATGTTAATAGAATGCCAGGCTGTTCCTAGGGCAAAGTGACATCTATTTATAGAATAAGAACACTTTACCTAAGATATAGTGATGGCTTAATAAAAGGACATCTTTTGCTTAAGTTATTTTTACTCCTGTTAAATGGCCATATCAGCACCTGCAGCTCTAACAAAAGAAGAGCTCAGACTTTGTGCTAAGCACTTTTGAGCATCCTGTCAGAGGTAACAAGCACAGAAATCTCCCTGAAAGCCTGACTTTCAGGGCCAGTCCCTCTAAGAGACTTCAACACACTCTCACCACCCCTAATCCCGTGGATGTGAACACAGGAGTGTACGTGGGTTCAAAAGGAGCCTGCATAAACACAGGGAAGAGGAGTCTGGAGATGCTTTAGGAAAGAAATTCTTGCACAGATGGGCACAACAGTTGTGTCATCTTTACCTGGAGCCCAGTCCGTGCATGGAGCAGTGTGAGCCCAGGTGGAGGGCAGCACGAACACAGCTGCTGTTCCTGGGGGCTGTGCCTCTTCCTCCCCCTCTTCCCACAGTGCTCTCAGGCCAGTCTGGTCCTTCCCAGCCCCACCAGACAGCTCACAGCTATAAATTCAAAGCACATGTGGTCCCAAGCTATCACCTGCCTCTGGGACTGAGGTGCCAACCACAGCTCAGCACCCCCCAGCCATCCCCACCCAGCTCCCCCAGGTGCCTCTCTCTGTGCTCTGCTTCAGAGAGTGAACCCAGGGTGGCCAATTCCACCAGGCAGAGCACTCAAACTCACAAAGGACTTGTGTACTGCATGCCTAATCCTCGGGCATCTTGGGATCCCCCTCCTAAAGCCACATACCCAGTCACACAAAGCCATTTTCACCTGACACGGGGTTGTTGTTCACCCCTAAGGCACCGTGACAGGCTGCCTGCTGCTCCCCAACCACGGCTCTTTCATCTCCTCACTCTGAAGGAATACGAAATTCAAGACTGCTGGTTGTATCCAGGAGCTGCCAAGTTCCACTAACGTCCCTCCCTTTCACATGACACCCAGCTGGTGTTTACCTCTGCAGCCAGGTTCTGGTGTGGAATTCCAAAATCAGGGAGCACGGAGCTGCCTTGAGGGGTTTGGGTCACCTGCACGCACTCAACTCCTGCAAGACTCTGTCCAGCTCGTTCCCAAGCCTAAACAAACCACTCTGTCCTATTTAGCAAATGGATTTGGTCCCCTGGAAGAATTCCAGGCTGGCAGCACAGCCCTCTCTGTTTTCTGGTAAGAAAACCACGACGGGGCACAAGATATCCCATCTCACTGCTCCTGTGCCCAGCTCCTGAGCAGGCACTGACACCTCCCAGCCCTCCAAGCACAGCTGCATCTCCAGCTCGTTGTTTTAAACCAGCCAGAGTCGACACCCTGGGAATATATGTGATTTATAAGACATTGGAGAAGACTTGGGGCAGTTTTGGAATCGTGCACATCCTCAGGCACTTCTGCAGCTGATGCTGAGTGCACCCGGGCTGGGCTGTGTGGAAGCTCACCCCAAAAGATCCAGGTAGCTGCAGTCCTCTCCAACAGTGAAGTCTGGGGCACTCAAAAGAAAATTTGACCAAAAATGCAATTGAGACATTACTGCCAGAGGGGCAGAGCATCTCAGCCCTCATTTGCCATTTTGTGATTTCACAATTACACTGAAAAGGTCAAGACATCTCTTCACAGAACTGCTTTGAGTGAAAAGGTGTGTATTTCTATCTGGTGTGTGGGATCACTAGCCTGTCTCCAGTTCTTACCAGATGTGCAGTAAGAAGCCAGTTCCTAGTTTTCCTCAACTTCCAAAGACTAGAAAGATCCTTGGATAAAAACCACAACAGATTAGAGCAATCACCATCACCACAGCTGGACGTGCAAGCCACCCATGCAGTGAGTGGGTGTGTGAGTTCTGTGTCCATGTGAATGCTCATTTTCTAGATAAGAACTCAAGGAGAAGCTGGAAAGTGAAAGGTTTTTTATGTTTGACCCAGTAAGGGTCTTCATGCAAGCTCCACTCCCTCACTCCAGCTTAAGCCCAGTTCTCTCTGGTTGGACTTCACTGCTGCTACAGCCAGAATTTCATTTTTGCCTCATTAGCCAGAGCAGTGGCTTGTTTTCAGGCTTTGCTAACACTTCCTTCCTTCTCCCCATCCATAGTGCTCCATCAGACATCAGCACACTTCAGTGAGAAAATAATGAAGAAAAATAGACACTCGACAGTTTGCTGAGGCTGCTTCCTTTGCTAGTCTCAATTTTGCTTTTTGTTGATCCCTGAAACGTTTCTGCCAGGCAATATGCACCACGAAGCAACAATCACAGGATCATCCAGTGTCTGCTTCCCCAGGGCAGCAAAGGGAGATGCTGAAATGGGGGCCTGCCAGTCCTGATCCTGGAGCTCCCACTGGCCATGGCTCTGCTCCATATGGATGCACCTGGAATATGGGCATGAACATGGAACTAAGGGCTCCTCAGACACTCACCAGCACCTGTGGCAGGGAGCCACAAGCTGGGGAAAGAGACAATACATCCTCCTAGCTTGGGATGGAATGCACCAAGTAGTTAACCACCACTGTACACAGCTTATTCCCTCCCCACCACCACGAATCCAAGGAAATCTCTGAGCCACTGCTGCCAAGACAGCAGGGACATTTCAAAGTAGCCACACTCAGATTAAGCAGCCCTTTTGCTGGCTCCTAAGAGAGTCAACACAAGCTGATCTCACATCCCCTGACACAGCAGGCAGATCAGTGTCACATTCTCACTCCTCACCATCCAGTTCCTCAGGCTGCTTTGCTGCTTGGCCCAGACTCAAACCCAGTGTCAGCTGCAGCAAACCCAGAGCTTGTGGCCACCTGATCTGGGGATGCACTGCTGGCTCTCACTCAGAACACAGTGTTTATCCTAAAGAGTTACAAGCTGGGCTGAATGAGAGGGATCATCACATCACAAACACCAGTAGGTCCTCCTTCATTCAGACACTGTGCCCTAAATTCCTAACCACTGTCATCAGACACCTTATCCTTCAAGGTATAGACACTTTTCAACCTGTGGCCCAAGAACACCTGGGAATCCTAAGATGATTCTGAAAAGGGTAATTAAGGAAAGCCAGTCTGCTGTTAATGGACTTAAATTAGCTCTGTGGGGATCCACACACTCACTGAAAAGTTTTTTTAAGTAAGGAAAAAAAAGGAGGTTTGTGTGGACATTCACTGCACAAAGAGTTCATTCTCCAAGATGGGCAGAACTCAGAGACACCTTCTTGGCCCTAAACCCCTCTCCTGCACACAGCACAACCCCAAATGCACTGAGTCTGCACCCCTGGGTGATGAGTCCTGTATGACAACCTGCCAGATTTACAACCTTTCACTGCTGGATCCTTGACCTTTGCCAAAAAACTGAGTGCTGAGTTTTGGGTCTGGCCCTTAACCCCCACAGCTACACAGAGAGCACGTGAACAGGGACAGGACAGACCATCCCAGCTGCAGAAATGCCTTTTACAGACCACACAGCTGAGCTCTGATGCAACTGGACTGGCCTGGAGAGAGGCAGACAGGAGGTGTCCAGGTGTTGTCACCCTGGAGGTCACAGAGGGCTGGCACAACACTTCTTCAAGGCCTCAGTCCTACACTTGTTTTGTCCTTCACCACAGTCAGATTCATCTATCTATCTATCTATCTATCTATCTATCTATCTATCTATCTATCTATCTATCTATCTATCTATCTATCTATCTACCTATCTATCTATCTATCAATCCATCTATCTATCTATTGAGATATATAAATACATATATAGAGATGGATGGATATAGAGACATACAGAGATGTTTACATGTCTTATACACACAATCCCACCTCATTCCTCCCCCTTCCAAGGGGTCTTAGGTGGCAAAGGCTTGTATTTAACATTTTAGAAGCCCCAGATCCCAATCAGTCCTCCTGGAACAAGCTTAGGGACATATTTCCAAGCTGGTTTGTACTGTTTGACCTACACAGTCACCCAGACCCCTCCTGTGGCAATTCTGCTGTCTTTGTTACCAGCAGAACAAACCAAGAGTTCTAAGGTGCAGTTCTCCTGTACTTTTGACAGCACTGGATCTCAGCACTCCACGTGGATCTGCAGCTGTTATAAAGGAGAAGAGGACAAGCCTACAGCTCAAATTTGCTACTGCATTTGACTAAACAGCAGGGCCCTGGGAGACCACTTCTCTGCAACCAGAATTCCATCTGAGGCAGGATCTGACCCTGAGCAGTGCCCTTTTCCTCCCTGAGCTTCTGGAACCTTCACCAGTAACATTTCCTTTATATTTCCCTCTCTGCTGGATCCTGGAGAGCATACTCTATCTCCTCATTTACATTTAGAATCCCTGGGTTAAAGCTGCTTTGGGATTCAAGCTACTTTATGTTTAAGAGCAGCAAGCAGAATATCATACGAAGATGAACAGTTTTTTGATCAGCAACACCAATAGCTAAAACTCTTTCTACCTAAACTCAACCCATAAGGGTTCAAATCAAACAGCAAAAGACCACTGGGCTGAGACATAAACATGAAAAAACTCTTTTTCTAAAGCCAGTATTTATAAAATTGCAACCAAACTGATGTGGACACAGCTCCTGCAGTGCACCACTGCTCAAATGCTACCACCCTCTTTGAGAAGCTGCGTGTCTTGCCACAATTCCCTTCTGAACTTCATTAAAGCCTAGTAAAAAATAAATAAGATAAATACCATTTGCATTTATTATAGGAATTAGAAGAGCTGGCCAGATGGGGGGCTCTCCTCCAGCAGGGCTGTTGTTTTCCAGGAGAGAAAAGCACGAGCACTACCCAGCTGTTTGGGGCCTGTGATGTTCCCACTCCTGGAAAACCATGGCCCCTGGCTTCTCCCTGTAATTAGTTAGTGCTAATACCCTTGGCTAGTCTGTGGAAAAGTCACATTCTGAAAGATCACCCCTGTGAACAGCTGTGCTCATGAGACAACACGTCACCACTCCGAGCTGTCAGACGGTTCATCTGCAGCGAAAATCAGCCGGGCCACGAACTGGGAGTTCTTTATCTCGGGACAGCAGATCGAGCAGGGTTTAATTGCTGGGCTATGCTAATGAGCCTCGTTTGTGACACGAGGTGTGCTTCGTGGTGGCTCTGTTTGCAAACACGGTGTTGTAACCCCCCCCAGGGCACGAACAATCAGCCTGAAACCACGGCTGTGTGGATACAGACAAGGAATCATCCCTTCGTGGCACCTTACCAAAGGCATCATTAACAGCTGCTCCGTGGAGTGGCAGGAGGCTCTCCTGGGTCAGCTGAGTTCACTTCCCTCTTATTTTTCCCTCCCTTCTCATTTTTTTCTAAATCATGAGTTCTGCAAACCTCACTGGCAAATCGTCTGCGGGGGGAACAAAAAGGGTATCAAGAATTAAGTCTTTCCTCGCAGATAAGAGCTGTGTTTGCTTTTAAAGGGAATTAAAACAAAACAGAACAAAACATACCCAAAACAAACAGACAAAAGAATAGCAAAAAGTCTTTCTTTCTGACTGTTGAGTCAAACCCTACAGCAGGCTGGATCTCACTTTGTTCCTTTTGGATTAGGGGCTGCAGAAATGAAGGCAGTTATTTCAACAGTCACAGTTCAGAAAATCATCATGGAATCATAGAATGCTTTGGGTTGGAAGGGGCCCTAAAGACCATCTGGTTTCAACCCCACTGCCATGGGCAGAGAACCTTCTGCTAGAGCAGGTTACTCAGAGACCCACCAGGCTGCTCTTGAACACATTCAGGGGTGGGCAGTCCTCAACCTCTCCGGGCAAAATAATAACCGAGGTGGACACAAGGCTGCACATTTCCTTGTCCAGATATGACACTCTGGTTTGTTTGCCCCATTAACAGCAAAACTTGCTTGACACAGAGCTCCCAAGACACATTTCCGTGGGTGAGGCCAGTGCTCAGCATCTTTAAAGATCATTAGTACTCAAATGTGGCATTATTATGCTGATGGCAGTGCCCAGGGAGGCGTGACAGGCCTTGCAGACCCCATGTGCTAGACACTGCACAGATCTCTCTTTCCCCAGTCCCTGCCAGCTTTTGACCTGGGGGCCTGACCTTGCATGTGCTGCCACACCCCAGTGACTGCCCCGTGAAACCACCAGCACTGATGAATGGAGTGAAATCAGTAATTACCCATGTGCTTAATTATTTGCAGAACTGGGGGCTGAGTGCTCCATTTCTAGCTTTACACATGAAAATAAGAGTTCTAATCTGGTGTGCCTCCCTCCGCTCTCAATCCCACGAGGGGTGGCTCAGTCTGGCCTAATTAAACACGAGCACTTAACGAAGTGTTTAACTTCAAGCGTGTGAACAAACCCACTGACTGAACACTGTGCTGCTGGGGTTGGCATGCTCAGCCCAGGGCAGGATGGGACCCTTTAACCCATGTATTAGGGGCACAGAACTGTGGGTGGGGACCAAGACTCAAACCCCAGAGCTGTCCGAGGTCAGCAGTGTGTGCAGCGTGGTGGGTGAGCCAGGAGCTGTGACAGAGCTGAGGATCCACCAGTGGGTCCCTTGTTCCCCCCCTGGATGGGACCCCAGCCTGCCCCTGGAAGGGGGTGCAAAGAGGCAGTGCTGGGATTTGAAGAGTGGCTGTAAATGTTGGCTGTAATTAACTGATGGAAGGTCTTCACGCTCAGAAGCACATCCCTCATTTAACACTGGCCACCACTCCCCTCTGCAGCCACAGCCTGGTTCAGGGGAAGCAGAGGAAGAGCCCTGCTGCAGCTGCTCCCTGGGGACCAGACCACAGTGGATCTCCCTCGCTGCCAGGCTGGGACAAGCACAGGGCAGGGATGGGGACGTGCAGCAGAACCTCTCTGCACCTCTGTTTCCACCTCTTTCATTTGCCAGGCTCAGGAGTACCTGGAACAGGGCATGGGCATGACAAGACCCAGCTCTGCTGAGACCTGGGCTGCCTGGGCTGAAGCCTCCAACAGAGGCTTGCTTCCTACAAGCCCTAATTTTAGGCCCTTTAGGACACAAAATAATGATAACACACACCCTGGAAAAAAAAAAAATCCCCTTGGGCCAGTGTAAAATTAGCAGTGTGCTGACTGTCCCACTTTCACTCCTGCTATGTGGGGCAGTCTGGCTTATTAATACACTGGACTCATTTCAGGATCCTTTGCTTTCCCCCTTGCAAAGGGAGCCCAGAGACAGCCAGACTCCTTCTCCCAGCAGTGCTGAGGGTGCCCCTCTCACCCTGGCAGACAAAACTGCAGTGCCCGAGGAGAAACCTGGGGAGAAGAGAATAGGGAAGGTGACCCCCAAACACATCTACAAGTGATGTGGCTGCACGGGTTAGAGCAATTCAGGGAGAGGCAACCCCAGCTAAAAGAACCAAGATCTCAGCAATAAGCTTTTTCATCATGTCACATAGCCCTGTGCTTTCCTCCCATCTACATCCAATCTGCTCCAACGCTGTTTTATCTCACACTGCTCACAGTGAGTGCTGTGAGATTCTGATCCTGACCCAGCTTCCATGGAAAACACTGATTCAACCCCATCTCAAACAAAATACTACTAGAAAATTGTACTAGATTTGACTCAGATGCGAAACGAAACAAGGAATGAAGATAGAGAGAAAAGGAAAGGTCTGGGGGGAAAAGATGTTGTGTACCTTAAACAAGAGGAGTTTATAAACAGCCCTTGCCCCTCACAGCCCCAAGAAACAAACATATTTCAGTAAACAAAAACCTACTGGAATGGCACTGTTTTCTCTCTGCAGTTTTTTTTCTCCCACGGGGATGGCAAGTAGTGTTGCTTTCTTTTCCTTCCTTTCCACGAGGTCCATTATTCCACTTAAGTGCTCGTGCGTGTTTATTAATAGAGCAAAGATGAGTGGACGAGGAGCTGCTCTGGGGAGGCTGAAAGCCTGCACTGGAGCAATGAATCAGAGGAGCAAAGCCACCTAGGAAAATGCTCATTTTAAGACATGTTCCCTTCACATTTGAGTTATTTTCCTCTGCTCCCCAAACACAGCCAGACTCCCGGTGCTATCACTGCTCTGTAGACACAGAAGACATGAGATCCTGAGATAATTCTGGCCCTCCTGTGTGCACAGCTGAGCCCCAGGGCTGTGCAGACCTCCTGGGCTGATGGGGCAGTTCAGAGCTGGACAGAGGCACAGGTTGCCGTCACCTCTGTGCTCCTGAGACAGCCCCACTGTGCCCAGCGCTGCTGACAAACCCAGAGGACAGGCAGGGGGAGAAATGCACACACAGATGCAGACACAGATGTGGGCACGATTCCCAAAGCAGTGGAAAAGCAGGTCCTGTCAGCTGGCCTTGAAAAGGGAGTCAGGAGAAAGTGAGGCACACAGGGAAGATGTGCTGGCAACGGGCACCGGAGAGGGAAAATACACCCTGCTCACTTGCTAATGAAAGGAGCTCAGTAATGTGAGAAGAAATATTTCAAAACCAGCTCATCACTTATTATAAACACTGTGACAGTGACACCTGAACTCCTGCTACCTGGGGACCACAAAGCTCCCCGAGGACACCGAAGGTCAAACGTGTTTTATTCATTTACTGTTTCCAAAGGGCATTGTTATTTACTGGCTGTCAGTAGCTGTGTGCTCGGAGCTTTCAGCTCTCTCTTGGCTCTGCTAAAATTGATTCCCAGCCAGTGGGAGGCTGCTGGTGGCTTCAGCAGAGCCAGGACAGTGTGTGATGCAGCCACATCCCCGGGCACACCCCAAGCACCAAACCCCTCTGATTGCGGCCTCGCCGTTTCCACGTTCCCTCCAACGAGGGATTAGCTGATTTCAGACACTGCCTGATGAAAGCTGAGCTTCTCCATGCCAGCATTCACCTTCCCAGCCTGCAAACACACGGCTGGAAGAGTGGCCTGGCACTCAGTCTGCAGCATGTGACTGTTTAATGAGGGAGGTCTGTCAACTGCAGGACTGATGCACACAGGCAAAAGCAGCTACACCACCTGACTGGCTTCACTGGACTGGAAGGGTTTCTCTTTTTTGGGGGGATTAAGGCCCACCATGGGGAAACAAACCTCTTCTTGGCTCTTTCCCAGCCCTAGTAGGTGACTATGAACAAACTCTATAACCATGTTCTACCTTAGGAGTCCCCCACCCTAAAAACGAGATCAAAAATCACTTTCTCACAGTAGAATGCAGCAGGTTTGGGTTTTAGTGGGATGAATGTCACAGCAACACTGGCAAAATGCAAGGACTAAAATTGGAGCAAGCCCTGCAGTGTTAGGTGGAAAAGCCTGCCTGGAATTGCTGGATCACAGTGGTCTTTTGGGTCTCAGCAGCACCTGCAGCAAATGAGGCTCCAGTGCTTCCCTCTGCCCTGCCATCCTACCCACCAGCAGTCTGCTTGGAAAGCATCAGGAGGGAGAAGCCAGCAAGCAGAGCAGCTGCTGCAGGCTGGGTGTCAGGAAGCATTTCGTGCCCACACAGGGCACCGAGGGGCAGCTGTTCCCTCGCTGCCACCCTCGGGCACCACACTGCTGCCTGGGCCTGTGTGTCCATCTTTGATCTCTTTCCCCACTTTAAAAGGCAAGGAGGAAATGAATTGAAGAGACAGAGATGCTCAGGCATCAGCGTGGCAGGAAAAGTGTCTTTTCCCCCCTTTCTCTCCAGTGTTTGCATACTTATGCCAACAGACACTGCAGCTGGACCTGAAGGTGCTGCACTGCCCCAAGATTGAGGGTAGGCCCTGCAGCAACAGGGATTTCCTTCATGCAGACAGTGCCAAACCCTTCCATCCCAGCAGTGAGAAGGGTCAGGCACCACTCCATCCATGGGACACTTCCAGCAGTTTGTGTCACCTTTATCTAATTTGCTTCGGAAAGAAACAGAGAAATAACATTTTTCCCTGCACTGTTGCCAGGAAAAAGTCACAAACAAACAAGAAGAGCAAGCAAATCACTAACTAGGAATCAGTAAAACTGGGGTTGCCCTGAGGGGCTGAGCAGGAGATGCCCTGCTGCAACCCCAGCCCATGGGCAGGCTGTGTTACCTCAGTGAAACCAGCACAAAATCAGCTTTGCCCAGTCCACACAGTTCCACATTAAATGTCACAGTGCACCAAGTGAAACTTTCCTGCAGAAGTTTTTGCTGTTCTCCCATCATTCTGATTCAGAAATATTGTCCTGTCTGCTTTAAATTGCTTCAAACTGGTGGGTTTTTTTTTTCATTTTGGCTTGTTGTTACATCTCTCTCCTCCTTGTTTATGAACATTATCTCCTGGTTTTCCACAGAGTGAGTAGAAGCCAACGCAGATTTTCGTATTTCACCCTCTTCTATTTTTCCCCCCCTAAATGAACCACTTCAGGACTCCCCACTATCCTGGGATTAGCCTGGCTGCTTTTTTTTTTTTTTTTTTTTTTTTTTTTAGTCACAGAACAAAAATATTCTGGTTACACACAAAACCAGGGCTCTCTGTGGGCCAAGAGCCAGGGGAAGGGAGGAGGGCAGAGCTCGGCCACGGTCACGGCTGGCACTGCCGATGTGCTTTGAACCACGCTTGCCCCACTGCCAGCGTGGGCACCTCTGGGGCTGCCTCTGCAGAACTCAACAATGAAGCTGTGGCTGCAGAAACATTCCTTGAGCAATGACAGGTTGTTATGGAATGGCCACTGGAAAGGGGAGAGTGGCACCTGCCCCAGACAGACGGGGCAGCACAGCGGGACGGGCGGCCAGAATTCCCGACTCTGCTCCCGGCCTCGCTGCTCCCCTTCCCAAAATGCAGCTTGATTTCTGACCTTAACCTGTTTGACAGGCTTCCCTGGAGTATCCAGCGTGGTTTCCATGGAAGTCTCCCCCTTACAATGAGATAAAAATACATCTGATCTCTTCCTAACCTGCTAGCAATCGGGGAAGGAAAACAGCAGAAGCCTCCATGGGAAAATATTTTCGTTGTTTTGCAAAGACACAGAAATCAGTGATACATAAAATGCCATATGAAACACCTTAAAGATCCAACCCACAATCTCTTTTCTCATCATGAAGAATATTTTACAAAACAAACAACCTCCTTCAAGTAGGTGCAGCTGTCTGCATCTAGCAAGCAAGGGGTATAAAGCTTGCCCTCAGACAGCATTTCAGGCAACATCTAATAAAAATCTCAGAGATTTGGGTGCTGTTTGCCACACCATATAGTGTTTCTGGGAGTGGATCTCTCCAAACAGCAGATTAAAGATGGGATGGATTTTTTTTAAAACCTCTCTGTCCTGTTTTAAAAAGCTTGAAATGCTGAAAACGTGATTATATTTTACCTGACATGAGTCTGAAAGGAAATGGGGAGAAGGGGAGGGATGGAGTGAGCCAGTAAGAAACACAGTGAAAACCAGTCACCACCACCTAGGCAGTCCAGTATGGATCAGACAGTTCAGCTGTGGATTTATACATTAAAATATTAGCATGGTGTCACTGGCAAAACTGAGTCACGGTAAGTCAAAGACACCAAAACCATTCATGAGAGTCTCAGAATTTAAGAACCATTAATTTTATTTCTGTTTGTGTCATTTAACAGTAAGTTTGACCCTGGTATATCATTCTGTTACAAAGCACGTTAAACATCTTGAATTCCAGTGAGGTTTTGTGAGCAATGAAGTGGCTCTGTCTGCTGCCTTAAGTGGTCACGGTTATAAAAAAGGGCTGCTGGTACCTGATAAAATTCCACTAATAAGAAGTAACCCTGTTCTGGGAAGGATTTCACCTCTCCTTTCATTTGCAGATGAATCAAACCCTCTCTCATTGCTGGTCCCTCTTTTGCAGGCACTGTCACTGCACCAAATTCCACACCACAGCCACGGCCACCACCGAAATTACCGCCTGAACAAAACCATCTGGGTCCTGCACGAGAGCATTTACACTGGGAGCTTCTCATCAGCCACAGCACAACATGTCTAGAGAGGGGGGAAACTTGGCATGAGTCAAAATAAAACGGTGACAACTCTAAAATGCCTCAAAATTGCCGGGAGAAAAAAATCAGAAATGGTAAAAGGAGCGGGTTTCGATGTTTTATTTCAGCAAGGCCAAGGCCCTCGAGCTTTGTGGTTCTGACAGCTCTGGTTGCTGAAACAACACTAAGAAGCATTTTGAACCATAAGGTTTTGAAACTGTTGTTCAAATGCTGATGAATTCCACGTGTGTGAAATGCCTCCTACTTCAGTAAAGGCTAACAAATCCAGAGTTTTCAAAGGGTACATTTTGGTTCCAACACACATGTAATACATATCTAGGCTCTCAGAAGCATAACAAATTTAAAGAAACATCCAACTAAATCATAGCACTGTTCAATTTTTATTATCCTTGTATTACTGATGCCATCGGTTGCTATTTTTTAACCTTGCATAAAAGCAGTTTGATAATATTGGCTTTCAGTAGCATGCACCTTCAATTTTTATAAAATCTGGGTGTTAAATGTAGAGAAAAGTAATTTAATAGTTTAAAAAATGATGGTGTTTATTTTCATTCCCTTTATTCCAAAAGGGAAGAGCACTCATATTCTTCCAGAAAGCAATAATAATTTGGTACCAGGACAAAACTGCAGAGAAAGTCAAAGATGATCCCTCCAGAATCTCACAACTGAACATGCTTATGAACAGACATTTTTCCTTTTGTCAGCTGCTCAAGCAAAAAACCTGAGCACCTAGAATTGGTAAATGATCAGAAAAAAGAAAAAACTCTACAAATGGATACAATAGTTATGCCAAAAGAAGACACCAAACCCCAAAAGTGATAAAATCCCAGGGGAGGTTCCCTGGGATACATACACCAGAGGAAACAAGGCACAGCTCGAGGGCATGTCCCTCACCCTCCCCTAGCAGTGGGAAGAAATGACTCTGATTTTTGCTCTTTTTGCCCAAACCAGCAAGACAAGAAAAGTGGAATATGTTGTCACTTTGACCCTTTGCATCTCAATTCTCTCAATAATATGATTACAATAAATGAATAAATAAGGATAAAAGTAGCAGGAGTCATTAATTTCGGCAAGATCAGAATGTCATGAGCTTGTCTTTTCAAAGGATCAAGATCCAGGGACACAGAGTAAATCTGCAATTACAATTGTGCATGTGGCCTGTAGCATCAATTGTTCTGCCTGTTCAGAAAATGGAATTTAGGTATTTTAAAAAGTTTTTTTTTCTCTGTGCCTCATCTCTACATGCTCTGTGTCCTCACCTGTCTCTGCTCTCACTTTCAGGTCCTTAAAACCATGGCTTTTCTGACCTTCTTCCCCAGCAGTAAAACACATTCCATTTTCACTGGTCTTGCCCACCACTAGCAAGTACATCCTTGACTATCTGCATGCCAGCAGTGGCTTGAAATGCAAACATATCCATTTCTCCCTCTAGCACTGGCTGTCTCTTTGGAAAGCTTCCTTTTTCCACGGAAGTTTCATTAACAAAATTCCATGACACTGAATTAAACCTTATTTTACTTAGCCTGCGACTGGAATGGCCCGAAATGCCCACCCTTTCCTTCTGGATCCTGCACAGGGGCTGTAGTGAGACAGCAGTGCCTAAACTTGAGGTGTCCAAGGCCAGGCTGGGCAGGGCTTGGAGCAGCCTGGTGCAGTGGAAGGTGTCCCTGCCTGTGGCAGTGTGGTTGGAATAAGATGATCTTTAATGTCCCTTCCAACCAAGCTGTTTTCTGTGAAACACAGGGCCTGTGCCTACAGCAAGCACGTTCTGCTGAGCTGGCTTGGTGTCTGCTCTCTGTGTACCAGCACTGATGCCCCAAAGTGCTGCCCAGCACCCAGACTGCAGGGACTGAGAGGCTGCAAGGGCACACAACTGACCTGGTGCCCAGCTTCCAACCTGGAAACCGGCTGGCAAAGCTCCCAGTGCAGCTGTAAACAAGGAATCATCACCCAGGAGTTTCCAAGAAGCTCCAGGTGATCTGTTCTCAGCTATGTGACATCCTTCCTGGAAGAAAACATGACATCATGCTCTGACAAGGCTGCAGATGACACAACATGGCACAGCAATAACTGAGGGAGGGGATTTTTGCTGCCAAGGACTTGGCCAAGGGGAGGCAAGGAAGTCCCACACACTTCAGGGGGTCTGAGCTGAGTTCCCCGTGCTCACAAAAGGCAGGGATGTGTCCTGGGAGTCAGGGATGCTCCAAAGGGTCTGGGAATGGCGGTGGTTGGTTGGAAGCTCACGGATGGGGAGGCCGGGCTAAGGACAGGGCAGGAGCTGCTCCCTGGCACTCAGGCAGCTGCTGCCAGAGCTCCAGCAGTGCATGTAGAGCCCCAGGTCTGCATTTTCGGGGTGCCAGCCCCTGGCAGAGCAGCAGGGCTGCCAGGGCAGCCTCTCCAGCCATCCTGCTGATGAAGCTCCCCTCGGAGCAGGGACACGCTGCCCTCCCCTCTGGACCTCAGAGCTCGCCCTGCCTTCTCAGGGCCCTGCTGGGATTTAAAAATATCCCTTCCCAGACACTTAGAAAAGGCACAAATCTTCTGGTTTGCAGTTTAACTCCCAGGGCAGCACTTGATACAACTGCTGCAAAGCTCCAGGCGTAGCAGACCTGTCTGTTTTTAGACACCAAAAACACGAGAATGCCAAAGGCTTTGCATGGAATTTCAGATTGTGTCTTTATTTTTAAAAGATAAGAGGAAGCTATGCAGGGAAATACCACCCCTCAGTATCCACCCACTACAAGCTACTGTCAGAAACAGAATGCTGAGCTAGATCAACCTTTGGTCTGAGCCTATTTTTAGGCTCCTGTTCAGTTGTACACAATGTCTGAGGGGAGTGCTGGAGGAAAGGATGCAAAGCTTTCTGTGCTCCTGGTGTAACTGGTGTAATTCCCACTGGAGGGCCAGGGAGAATGAAATGTTGAGATCAGGGCCCTAAATTAGTGTTAGAAAACCTTGACACTGAAAACAGACAAGTTCTGACTGGAAAGATGGGGCACATGGTTACCAGTGCAAATAATGAATTTATTGCCAAAGCCAGAGCTGAAGCAGACAGGATGACTCTTCTTTACAGGCTTTTTTGAATAACATTTGGATGCTTTTTTTTCCCCGAAGAGACATGCTGAAACTCCAACAAGAGCAAACAGAAGCAGCCTTAAACCTGTATCATCCAAGGGAACAAACACACTAATGCTTCCCTTCAACACTGATAGCCTTCTCTCCCTTCTATCAGCAGTCCTGGCAGCAATTCCAAGTGTGTAACAGGTGAGAGTAAAATTCTGATCACAGATCCCTCTGGCAACAATTCCAAGTGTGTAACAGGTGAGAGTAAACTTCTGCTCACAGATCCCCCTGGCAGTCTGGTCTGTGTTTGTGCCAGCACCAAGTGGATCTCTTGTCTCTCAGCTAAGAGCCTGCATGTGCCTTGAGCCATAACGTGGCATTGTGGTGACACTGGTGCTCCATCTCCTCACCACTGAAGCCAAGAGCATTGCACAATCCACCTGCCCCACCTGCCCCTGGTGCCTGCCAGCAGCAGAGAATCCTCTGATGCACTCTGGCCCCAGCGATTCCAGCCAGTCCTTGGTCACCCCTCCTCTGTTTCCCTGGTACCCAACCAGGGTAGCCCTCGCGGTGCTTTAAGCCCATTCCTCTGTGTCCCATCCAGCAGGATCATGGAGAACAGATTATTCCCTCCTTTGAAGGCATTTAAGACCATTTTCATGCCTCACTGCAGTCTCGTCCTGACTCGACAGCACCGATCCTTTCCACCAGCTCTCATTAGTTTGCTGCTGGATTCACTCCAAGTGCGCCTCTCCCTGCTCGAAATGCCACCCCCCAAACTTGATCTGGGTCTACAGGCATTCCACAAACACACACCACAACCCCCGGGGTCTGTCCTGTGTGTCTGAGAGCAGGACTTTGCCCTCCTTTAATCCCGTCCCGTTTCTCAGCCATATAACATTTTGCACGTTATCACCCCAATTATAAAGGCTCGCAGGTGATAATGAGATTGCACTGGATGTATTCCAGCAAAGCACATTCTAGGTTTTACTAACTCCATTAACCAAGAAAAGCTGGTTAATGGCTGAAAAGTGCAATGATGCACATAATCACACCAGTTGCTTTGTTCCTACAATTATATTATTAAGATGGATCTTTGAGGTACAATTTTCGTGTATCATTAGTGGTTTAGCCCTCCAGGGGAAAAAAAAAAACTAATTCAAAAGCACCCAAAGATTTGAACAAAACAGTTCTCACTGAAAACACAAATGAAGTCATGCTCTGAGGGTCAGACTCCAAATAGGATTTGTGAGAAAACAGGAGTGCAAGGATTTAGGAGCTTAGCACGGGCTCCTCGGGGATGTGAAACGCCAAAGTGCAAGTTCCAACTCCCTGCACATCAGGAGCACCCAATCTCCCATGGTATCCATGGGTATCCATTCCCAGGGCTCCCAGGGGTGAGGACTGTGGATGGGCAGGAGCCACAAACCCCCCAAGCTCTGTGCAGGAGGGACCCCCCAGCCCAGGAAAGCCCTGGGGGCAGATGGTGTTTGTGTCTGAGCTGAGAGCACAGGCATGAGCTGAGCTGGGAGCTGGGCAGCCAAGGAACAACTGTGGCTTCTGACAAGACATTGATCCCAGAATATGCCAGAAATGAAAAATATTTAGACTGATTCAAAATTGTTTCCTGCTTCTCTCTTGACTTCAGTGTTCCTAAGTATTCCATTTTCTTGGTCATCGCTGTTCTTCCCAACAGAGGCAACTGCAATTTCAGATTAAGAAAATCAGCACCACCAAGCAGACAGGGCAATGAAGAACCCTCTGTTTACTCCTTTTACCAAAGAACAAAACAGCAAACCAGTGCAAATTTTCACACATAGTTTTTTAGTACAAGCCTGATTTTTCCAATTCCTTTTTCTCTTTCAGCTAAATTGCACTTATCAGCTTGACAAAAAAATGCAATGACTGTTTTTTACTAGGAATTTTTTACAAATTTAATCAAGCTGTCAGAAGAAATGCTATTATCCTCACTGTGTGAAATTAATATATCAGGAACTTATCTACTGTCTTGCGTGTGTGTATGACATTTATGTGGATCCACTAATATATCTATCTTCTGCTTGGTAAAATTTCACACAATAAAAAAGTCTTCAGAACTGAATTTGTGGTTCTCTTAAAGACCTTAATATGGCTGGCTCTGCCTGGGAGCTTAGTGGGAGACTTTGCTGGATTTAATCAGCCAGGCAGACCTCAGAAATTCTGCTGGAATTCTTGTTGCTATTAGAAATATGCACCAGTGTTTGCTAATTCGGGTTCAGAACTGATTCAGAAACTAAAAGCAATAAACCCTCATGCAAGTATCAAGCTCTCTCAAGTATATCCTGCAGCAGTCGTTTCTGGAGAGGAGGAATACCTTAAGGAATGTGGAGTGTCTAGCCAAAGTTTTGTTTGAAATAGTCTTTTCAGTGAATCCAAGGATTAGTCCAGAACCTCTGATTTTTCCCAAATGCTTTGTCTTGGCCTTCCACTTCCATGACCCTGCACAGGAGACAAAAGCATGGGCAGCAGGAGGTGCAGTCAGTGCACAAACTCGTGGCCACCCCCTTTCAGTGAGGAGGAGTTTCATCCCTGCTCCCCACTGACCAGGAGTTCACCCCACACTGCAGTCACCACCACATCTCCCCCTGCTTTAAAAGCTCTGTGGTCTCCTGAAGTCTGACAGAAACTGCCAACTTGGAGGAAACACTAAATACCCATCCTGCCTTGGTCACTTCATCCTGAGTGTGAGATCACAGAATCCCACAACAGTTGGGGTTGGAAGGGACTTTAAATGTAATTTCAGCTCTCCTGCCGTGGGCAGGGACACCTTTCACTAGAGCAAGTACCTCAGAGCCTCATCCAGCCTGGCCTTGGACACTTCCAGAGATATCCAGAGGTATTCAGTAATAATAAAGTTCAACGATACAGAGTTGATTTGGTTCAGTACAAAGCTGTAAAGTTAACACATTTTCTGTGACAGTCCAGGTTGGCAGGATCTCTGCAGAAGAACCTGGTTTGCAGTTCCACCGTGAGTCTGATTTGCTGTAAGAGGGAAACCTCTTTTGATACTTAGAAACTGAAGTGCTTACAGCATTTATTACATTTCCCTGATGTATTTATACAATGAATAAACACAAATTGTTCTTAAACAACAACAACAACAAAACAACTTTCAGTTTTCATAAAAACTGTTTGATTTTCTCACAAACAGGCATATTTGAATTTCTATGCCACTTTGACATTCCTCTCCATATCCTCAGGAAAAATATGCTTCTGCTGATAAACATTTGGCTCTTGGCTTGTACTTGCAGTATTTTGGATGGGCAAGTCAAAATCCTGGCTGGTTGTCTATGACCTTTGCATTCTCCTTTAAATTCCAAGCATTTGCCAGAGATGATGGAAGAGCTGATAGTGTCTACTGTTTATCAGCCACGATAATTCAAGTGGATACATTTTTGATTGTAAAAATAGCCTTGTAATGGATTTATTTTTTTTTAACAGCTAATTCCAACACTTTCAGCAGTGCTCTGCATTTGAAGATTTAAAAAGGTCTGTGTCCAGAAAGCACTTTGCCCCCTGATAACCTGCTCAGCTTCAGCTGAAAATCTTTTCTGGGGGAGAGGAAATTCAGCGTCTCTTCTCTCTGCACTGTCAGCCCCCCAAGCATGCAGTCTGTTCTGCCCCTAATTGCTGTCCCCTAATTGGAGAGGGGAGACAAAACCAGGCAGGGAAAACGATGGCATCTTGCTGGAGAATCGAGCACTCAGCAGTCAAGCAGAGCCATATTTAGGCTGTCCAGATAACCCTCTGCTGTGATGGGCACGTTACTCACTTGATGCCAATGTTGTGCTCCTGTGAGCATCTTTATTTTCTCCTCTCACCTCTCTCCAGTTGTCTGTGTGCAAAGAGGTGGAGCAGCAGTTCTCAGAGCTGGCTACTGCTGTGTGCTGGCCTGCATTTTCCGTGGCTGAATCAAATTAAGGGACAGCTACAAACACACAGTTTCCCCCCCCCAGCTCTGAGTGCCTGGGTGAACACTTGCTGCAGTTGCCTGGGGACTGTCATGTAACTCTTGGGCTGAAGATGACTGATCTGGACAGTCTCTCCTGCCCCCAGCATGGAGCACAGAAATTGTGGTCTGCACCATGGAGAAGTTTAATGTCCTGGTACAGACACACCTTGTGTGTTCAGTTATGCAGAAACAGCCCACAGTGCTCAGCAGGTTACAGCAAGGTGACCATCACTGCCTCCTTTGCAGTCCCCCTGCTTGAAGGATCAGCTGCTTCCACACAGCAAAAGCAAGAGCGCACCTTCAGAGAAAGATCCTAAAAACCAAAGCCCTTTTTTGCAGCTGGTTTTACATCCCTGATCCTCCATCCCAGTGAGTTTTTGCCAGTAAGAAGGGCTAGAAAAAATTCTTTCCCTTTCTTACCAACACCCTCATGCCAGCTCGAGCCCCACATTCACTTCCAGCACAAGCCTCGTGCCCCTCTCCCCTTCCAGAGGGAAAAAGCCAGGGAAAGCACTTCTCCCACGGAACATCAGTGCTGCAGCCTCTGAGCAGACTCCAGGCTGAAGCTCTGCTTGCATGGCTTGTGTTTGCATCCACTGAAACCCAACTCGCCCCTGTTGGTCCCACCAGCTGCTTCCAATCTTCCAAACAGAAGGATCTCTCTGTGCTATAAACTTCAGCTTTCCAAACATGAGCATCATCTGTTAAGCCAAAAGCTTCAGAAAGGATCCCCGAACACCAGGCTGAGTCCAACCAGCACAGGGCATATCTCCCCTGTGTCAGCACACACCTAATGTATTTTTAGTGCTGTCAGAAACAAACCACTCCTTGATAGTCCAGAGTGGGAGGGGAAATCATCAAGAAGTGGTGGTGAAGATAATATTTAAAATATTTAAAAAGACCCTTTGGAGAACTCGCCAGCCTCCTGGGGGAGCTTGTCAACATCCCCCACGTTGAATGAAAGTCACTTTAAAATCCACAGGGGTTTTCAAGAAAAGCTGGAACATATCAAAGCCTCTGGGATGGCAAGCTTCATAACGTGCACAATACATCAACACTCACAGCCACTAAATCCTCCCTGGCCTCAGGGGAGCTCACAGCCCCCCGGAGCAAACCCTTTCCTGGTGTATCTCTCAAATGAACTGTTAATCTCCTCCCTAAACCTGACAGCTGTCCTGCATGCACTCCAACCCCCCTGTGAGTAAATCCTCCTATAGTTCTTGTTAAATCACTTGCTGGATCATTTTTCCTTTAATACAAGGAAAGAAATCTTTCCTCCAACCCCATCCAAAGGCCTCCCTCACTCGCTGTTGTGAATGTTCCCAGGAGCCACCTTGGGCTCCTCTGGCAGTGGGATGTCCTACACTGTTCCCCCCAGACAGATTGCTCACTCCCAGCAGTTCTGATGGCTCCTGTGCTCCGATCAGCTGGAATCACTGACACGGTTTCTCACTGCTCTGAGGGAGCAGAAAACTTCCCCCTTTGCTGGGCAGAGTTTGGCCCGTGGTGTTGAATTCACAGTGCCAGCAGCTGTTTGTCACTTCTGCTGCAGGTGATGGTTTTCCAGGGTTGCTGTGCAGCCTTGCCACAAGAGCTCATATGAGACATCACCAAGACAGCAGTGGTCTTACACTGCCCAGGTCCCAACAGGGGCTGCTGAAAGGCTAGTTTGGGGTACAGTCAGAAATAATCCCAACTTCCAGCCGAGGACAAAGCAGTAGTTTTTCACGCAGTCCTCAACATTTCAAATGAAAACCGTTTCAAATGAAAAGCATTTCAAAGAACTCCAAAGCACCAGAGCTGTATCCTTCCTAGAAACAGCTACTTGTCCATTAGCTGTTCTTCACCACATATTTTGTTTACTGGTTGAGGCTGATGAAGAGCTTCACTGAGACATTGATTTATTCCTGTGTCAATAGTCCATTCCCTACCCTTGCACCCAACAAGCCAGATTTCTTGCAACGTGCCACCCAGCAGGTTGGCACAGGGCTGGCTGATGATCCCCAACAGAGACTGGTCTCTGCAGAGGTCTCTGCCTGACTGAGCTGTCGAGTCTTTGCTCAACAGCTGGAATGTGAGGGGCCATTGGCAAAAATCTGGACTGAGAAAACATCAAAATAACTTTTGCAACGTATCCTGTGCACTTGGATTGGCAGCACACACGAGCTCTGCCAAGAACTGTTAGAGGGTGCTGTTACTGCAGTGCTGGTGGTGGGTATCTATCCTTCACAGTGTTTTTCTAGTGAGGATATTTTTTGTGCTGCTCCATGTTTTTCATCACTCCCGGCATTAATTGGGCTGTTTCCCTCTCTGCCTGTGCTACTTACACTGCCACAGCAGTGATTTGAAATTGTTCCCTCTCCAAGACTGCCTCTTAAAATGTCTACAGAAGAAGATGAGCGACAACAATTGCCCCAGGATGGGATGCTCCATCACTCTGACCCATTTCCCCCATTTGTTATCTCTGCTCCACTGTATTCCAAGGCAATGGCCCCGATGGACCAGCCCCAGAACGCTCCACTGGAGAGAGGAGAGGTGTGCACAGAACTGCACCTCAGAGACTGCGCTCTGGGCTGAGCCCAGCACCACCCAGCTGTGAAATGTCCAGCACCACCCAGCTGTGAAATGTCCCTGGTGCAGAGCTGTGTCCCACCATGAGCACGCTCTGGAACAGGAGTTCCTTTGCAAATGTTGTCAGTGCTGAAGCGAGTCCCATTTTCCAGCCAAAGAATTCACGCTCCAGCCAGCCCTGCTCCCTGCAGCTATCTGCATCGTTCCTCGGTCCCTGATACCCCCACTGCCCGGGCATCTCACACGGCTGGAGAAGCACATCAAACCCCGGGGAGGTGTTTCTGATATCCGAGCTCCTGAAACCTGCCCGTTTCAGATGCAAACAGAGCACACTGTGAGGCTGCTTTACCTGCCAGAGGAGCACCTGTCAGACCGACAAATCCGGGCCGTGCACAGGGAGACAGATCCCCCTCTGACAAAGCTCCACCACCGTGCTCAGCCCAGCAGCTCCCGCCAGGGGCTGGGAAGTAGCAGGATCTTTAACTGTGGCTGCACTGTCAACACCTCCTGCCCGAATGGGAGAGCACATGAGTGATGCCTCCCAAAGGAGGATCTGGTTCCTGGGTGCTGCAGGGCACTGGTGCCCGTCCTGCTGCCCAGGCTCCCTCCACACCCACACACTGCTCACAGTGCCCTCACAGCCCCAGGGCAGGTCATGCCTGGCCCTGTTTTGGGCCGAATGTTCCAGGCTGGTTCCCGACACCTGAGCAGCACTCCAGGGAATGCAAGTCCCTCCACTCCAGTGAGTGCACGTACCTGAGACACCATCCAAACCCTCTATCAGCTTTGAATAAAAACAATCAAACCCACTGACTAAGAGGGGTCCAAAGGGGACCCCTGCCCCACACAGCTCAGTGGCACCTCCGGGGAGGCACCTGCTGCCCTTGCCGAGCTGAGGAGGCACGAACCGCATCCTCCTGGGCGGCACTGAACTGCTCTGAGCCCGCACATCGCTCTGCCGCGGGTGGAGCGCCGTGCCCGCCGCTGCCGGGGGCTGCGAGCACCGCTCCCCAGGCCGGAGAACACCCGGGGAGGCGTTCTGAGAGCACCTGGGGCATGAAGGGGATGGGGCGGGTTGGGTTCGTACTGCGGTCAGTGCGGCGGTGCCGGGCTGGGTGCGGTGTCACGGCACGGGAGCGGGGCCGGGGACCATCCGGCACCACCCGGGCACCCGATCCCGGGCCCGTTGTTCTGCCCCATCCTGCTTCCCGTCCCGATCCCGTTTCCCATCCCGATCCCGTTTCCGATCCCGATCCCGCTTCCCATTCCACTCCCGCTGCCTCCCTAGGTATCGCTCCCGCTCCCGGTTCCTATCCCCGTCTCGATCCCGATGCCGATCCCGATTCCCATCCCCATCCCTATCCCCATCCCGATAAGCATCCCCATAGCCACCGCCATCGCCATCCCCGTTCCCATTCCCATCCCCATCCCTATCTCCATCCCCATCCCTATCTCCATCCCCATCCCCATCCCCATCCCCATCCCCATCCCCATTCCCATTCTCATTCCCATCCCCATTCCCATCCCCATCTCCATCCCCATCCCCATCTCCATCCCCATCCCCATCTCCATCCCCATCCCCATCTCCATCCCCATTCCCATTCCCGTCCCTCCTCGGCGGCCGCACCTGCGGGGCTGACGCGCAACCCTCAGGCCACGCCCCCGCCTCCCCTCAGCCAATGAGCGTGAGGGGGCTCTGCCCGGCGGCCAATGGGAGCGCGGCGAGCGCGCCCCCGCCCCCTATTTGAGGCGCCGAGCGCGGCCGCGCGCTCGCAGAGACGGCGGCGGGAGCGGAGCGGGACCGGGATTGGAGCGGGATCGGAGCGGGACCCGAAGCGGGAGCGGCCCCGGGAGCGGCCGGTGCGCCCGGCGCTGCCCCGCACCGCGCTCGAGGGAGGGGCCGCTCCCATGGAGGCATTCCCCGGCGCCAAGCTGGAGCAGCACCGGCACCTCCCGCCCGTGGAGTGCCTGCCGGGCGCCCGCTACGGCGGCCGGAGCCACAGCGCCTGCGGGAACGTCTTCAACTCCTGGAACGACTACCTGGGGCTGGCCACGCTCATCACCAAGGCCGTGCGCCCCGGCAAGGGCTACGGCGCGGAGCCCCCCTCGGTGGTGGTGGCGGCCGCCGTGCCGCCGGCAGAGGAGGAGGAGGAAGAGGAGGAGGAGGAGGAAGAGGCGGCGGGGCCGTACTTCGAGGGCGCGCTGGACTTGCACGACCTGGACCTGTGCGGGCATCACCACCACCACGGCGAGGGGCTGCTGGAGGAGCGCTTCGCCGACTTCAGCCCGTTCCCCGGGCGCGGCGGCCCCGCCGCCGTGGTGTTCGACTGCTCGGGGGAGCACCCGGGCCGGGAGGGCTCCGCCTGGGGCGGCGTGGTGGTGGCGGGGCGGCTGCCGGCGCACCCGCGGGCCGCCTCCCGCCTGCTCAAGCCCGAGCTGCAGGTCTGCGTCTTCTGCCGGAACAACAAGGAGGCGGTGGCCCTCTACACCACGCACATCCTCAAGGGACCCGACGGCCGCGTCCTGTGCCCGGTGCTGCGGCGCTACACCTGCCCCCTGTGCGGCGCCAGCGGCGACAATGCCCACACCATCAAGTACTGCCCCCTCTCCAAAGTGCCGGCGGCCCGGCAGCTCCGGCACGCCCGGACGGCGCTGGGCAGGAAGGGCCGCTGACCCCCGGGCCCGTCCCCCGGCGCGGTGACACTGCCACACTGCCCCGGCCGCTGCGCGCTGGCCCGCGCCGAGCCCGGCGGGGACTGCGCGCCGGAGATGCGCTGTGTTTGTTTATTGTAAAAAAGAAAATATATCTATATGTGATTTTTACGGAGACGGCGAGATCTGACTCGGGGGGAGTGGGTTTGGAGGGTCGAAGCAGCCGCGGGGGGGGATGTCGCGGGGGTCTCGGGCTGCCTGAGGAGGGGCAGCGCCGCCTCCTGCCGCCCTGCCCGGAGCGCATCCCGGCCCGGCATCCCGAGGGGCCGCAGGGCTGTTCTTAATCGCCACTTAATGGCAGGGTGTTTAATTAGGGCACAACTCTACGCCTTTCGGGTCTTAAAGCAAACATCCCATCGGTTTCCTCTGCCGGTCTTAAAACCGGTAAGCAAACGGCGATCAAGCGCGCCCTGGGTAATTAACACCTGCCTCCCGAAATCGCAGCATCCTACCTGCAGCGGTGCCCCGCGGCCACTCGTGAGCGGGGACGGCGCTGGCCTGGCAGGTCCCCGCACCGGATACTCAGCTTTGGGGAAGGTCTGAGAGGAGAAAACACCCAAGTGCGTGTTTGAAAACATGATGACTCTGGGCCACGGTGCGAGCCGCGTCCTTTCTGCTGACGGAAAGGCAATTACAACCAAGATTGGATGCAGCTGTGTTTGTAGTGGTGGAGGGGGAGGTGATGTGAAGCCTGGAGGAAGAAGACCTGGACAAAGCAAGAAGCCGTGACCATAGGATAATGGAAGAGAGGGAGGTTGTGTATTTTGAAGAGCTGAGAGAACGTGGCTTTAACTCATTGCAAGTAGAAGGGATCTACCCATGTGCTTAACAAATATCCTTAACACTACACAGACTGTACAAAGTGTAAGAATTATACAGAAGACCTGGACTACCCTGGGTGATGGCAGATCCTTATTACTGAATATCAGCCAGGGCTATGTTGTTTCTAATCCTCAAAAGACCAGAAATTTCTTACTTTGTGGCTCAGAGGAAGGAGAAGGAGCAGCAGCAGGCTTGTAGTTAGCTTAGGATTCCTGCAGAGCCAAAAGGCAGGTGCTGGAGTTTTCAGAGCAGGGTGTTTGTTACACTGCAGGTGGCTTTGGTGACACCTGGGATGTGGAGGGGTGCTCTGTCCGGGGAGGTTGCCCCAGTGAAAGCAGGGAGGTGAAGAGGGCCTTGTGGAGGAACTGCTGGGGCATCACCAGGACATTGAGAAAGGCGATGGGTCCTGACAGAAAAAGGGAACCAGGAAAAGTGAGGGGTGATTCCCACTTGTGCAGTTTCCTTTGGAAAAGCTACTCAGCAGGGTGGGAGATGGGATCAAGAGAAGAGGGGGAGAGCAGGGCAGGGCAGTCAATAACAGAGTCAAAACATGTGGGATGGGCTGGGGATGAGGGCCCAGGGTTCATTATTCATTGCAGCTGTTGGCTCACAGCTGCAGCAATTAGGAGGGAGAACCTGATTTTGTGTGGAAGTGTTCCTTTAAATCCCCATCAGATGACTCCAGAGGTGGTGTCAGGTCTAATTACCAAATGCAGTGGGGCTTGCATTAAATAACACTCAGTGGCTGCAGTTACCCTTGTGGCAGCCTCTCTCCCTGTGCTAAATACCGTCACTTATTGTCTCCTGCTCTACGGGGTGTGCACCACTGGCTCCTCTAAGCTGTTAGAAGTTAGATGTGTTTGGTTTTGTGATTCCTGGTCCACGTAGGTTTAATCTGTGTCCACCACACATTAGAATCAAGCTCAAGTGTGTTGCTGTGGGAAGAGTTTTCTTCTGTATTTTTGTTTCCTTGTGGGAAGTTTTGGAGATCCGTATTTACATTTCAATGCAGTTGACTGTTACTGGACACAAAAGCAAGAAAGATCTAAGAAAATCTGTCTCGGGTGTTTTCTGAGGGTTAACTGGCCGGGCTGGATTGGAGTTGCTCCCTGCAGGGCTGGCCATGTCCCTGCCCCACCTCTCTGCCCTTCACATTGAGTTGCTGGGCAGTACCAGCCCCACTGCAAGGCCTGGAAATCCATCAGGATCCCGGCAGATCCCTCGCCTCGGATGGCACTGGGCTCGGGCAGCACCTGTGTAAGAGGAAAAGGGCTGTATTGATGGCCTGGGCTCTGCTGCTCCTGGCTCCTCTCTCGTCCCCCACGTGCACAGCCTGGCTGTGGGAAGGCCAAGAGCTGCCCGTCGACCTTGGCACGTGGCATTAGGCATCTGGTCAGTCTTAACAGGTAAAGTGGGAGAGTAACAGCTTCGAAAGACCTGCTGGGAGTGGGGAGAAATAAAACAGCAGACTGTTCCAGGGAGGAGATGATGAGATTCAGCATCAGAAACAGCCTGAGAGCAAGGCCCTTCAGTTGCCTTACATGATCACTCAGCAGGACAATTTCCCCTTTTAAGTTTTACAAGTTAGAGTCTGAGAAAGACTAAACCTTTAAGGATGTTTTGATTGGTCTCCTTTGGTTTTTTTAAAGTAAGCTCCTGTGATTCCTGGTGCACCAGCACACTCCTTGTGGCACTTAGTAAGCAGGAACATGCTTGTTCTTGGTCAGTCAGAAAAGCTTACTACCAGAGATAGTATTTATAGTGCTAGTTTGATTCTTTGAGTACTGGGAACCACTTACATCAGTAATTTAAATTCTAGGAACAGCAAAATGCTTTTTCTGAAAGCAGTCCAGCTTAGAGCTGTTCTATGCTCTGCAGAAGAGGTCTAAGAGACATTATTTTCACTTTTCTACAGGCATCTGCAAATCAAAATATTCTGGCCACGTGTTTAAACCAAACACTGTAACTTCAGAGAATTGCTTTATTACAGGGAAATATTCCTATGCACTATAGTGATGGAATCTTTTCCATAGTGATGTTCTGACAAGAGAAGTGAACACAGTATTGGATGATCATCCTCAGCTGATACTAGTCTTGGCAAAAAGCAAGCTGCTTCTAATTAAAAACTGCTTTCAGATGTATAGATAACTTGATCCAGCTGAAGTCAGGTAAGTCTGTGCCCATGATTCGTGGAAATCCTGTCTGGACAGGTTGCTCTCAGCCTGCTGCTCGGTGCCTCAGGGAACTGCCACAGGAGCAAACCACAATGGCTACAGAATGTCCTTCCCTGTGCAGTGCCAGCCTCACCCACCAGATTTATAGCTTAATATACACTGGAGGTAGTTTGCCAACACATGCATGGGCAGGAGGATGATTAATTTGAATATGCCAGTTGTCTGGGCAAAACACATGTGATACAGAAAGAGATTTAGCAAAGCTAAAAGTTGTCCTCCTGCCCAAGAGTGAAAGGGCTAAGAGCTTAATTGTAGCAAGGGAGGTTTTGATTAGCAAAAACCCAGTGGAATAGTTTGTAGTATCTCCATCCTACCATAATTAAATGCCTTAATAATTCTGTTTAAGAGGAGGATCAGAAACAGTGTAGAGCATTTCAGTTCCAGCTGGTCCTGCCATGGCAAAATAGGAAGAATTGGGTGTTTTTGTTAAGCCACCTGTGTGCCTACTTCTTGCAATGCTGCAGCAAACCACACATGATGGGTACCAGTGCCTGAGTCACAGGGAAATTTGGGATCTTGCATTTCACTGAGCCAGCACCTTCCCTTCGTAGGCTTCCACCATTCAGCAGTACCTTTTAGTTAAAGGAGGAGAAGTTGCTTACATGCAGCAGTTCAGTGTCAATGACTGCAGGCCAAGGGCATTGAAACCACGAAGATGTTTCATTTACAACAAGGCAAACCTCCCACTAACTCTTGCTGTTTGAGGTGTCTCCTGGCTGCCCACCAGCCCCTCCCTGACATCCTCCTGGTCCTGCCCATGGCCACACCGAGGCCACCAAGCTCATGGCATGTCCTGGGCTGCAGCTGGGGCTGTGCTCAGCCAGGAGCTGCACTCATTGCCCTGCCAGTCCTCAAATACCGATTTTGTAATAAAATTCTATTAGTTTTTATAACAAAGGCACTCCAGAGAAAACTTAATTAATATTCCTGTTATGCCCTACTTCTGCTGGGGACCCTGGTGGTGTTCAGCCCAGTCTGTGGGCTGCTCTGGGAGCAGGAAAGAACAGCCCTGCTCATACCTGACCCCTGCCTTGCTCTGCTCCTGGAGATTCATTTCAACTGAGCATCACCTGAATCCATTTAAACAGCTGCAGCCTCAAGCTCTGCCTTCTAAATACAAGCTGGGACAGTTTGTATTCTTCTAAGACTCACTGAAAATTTTAGATGTTTGACTGAATGTGACTCAATCAAACAAAGCCAAGCTTGACAGAGAACTCATCTGCCTTCACCAGGTAATCAAACTGTGCTCGTGTCCAGTGATGGCAGTGGATGGAGGTTTGAGCTGCTGGATTTGGTCAGCAGTGAGTTTGATCACTGTAGTTAGTATTGTGTCTAAAACCATCAAGCACTAAAATAAACACACTGACCTGCCTGCAGAGCTCACATCTCCCAGATCTTTCCTCAAGCTGCCCAGTCCTGGGAATTTAACAAGTGTTGGCAACATTATCCCAATCTCAAATAATGGAAGTTAATAACACAGAGGGGGGAACAGAGCTTTAGCTGGTGCAGTGATCACCAACAACCACTCCTGTGTAAAACTGTCTTCATATGGGTACAATTAAAACTGTGGAACTGAGGGTATAATAATCACTTTTTACGTATTACAATGGCTGGAGAGAGGCAAACATACCTGTCTTTGACAAAGGCTGAAAGGGCCATCTGAGAAACTACAGGCCAGGTGGTGTTGCTTCAGTCCCTGGGAAAATCACAGAGGAAGCCCCTTCAGAGCGTGTTTTTGGGCACGTGCAGGAGAAGATGAGTGGGAACAGCCAGCAGGCATTTCCTGAGGGTAAACCGTGCCTGGCTAACCTGCCTTCTACAACAAAATAACTTTGTGGCCAAGGGAAGGAGCAGTGGATGTTCTTCACCCCAACTGTAGCGAGGGTGTCAGTGCTGTCACACCACATCCTTGCAGCCAGGTGAGGATGTGGCAGCCTACAAGAGTGGGCACAAACACTGCCTGCAGCACAGTCAGGGCTGGAGCACGTGCCTGGGAGGAAATGCTGAGGGAGCAGGGCTTGTTCAGCCTGGAAAACAGGAAGGTTTTAGGGAGACCTCACAGCAAGTCCAACCACTTCCCACCAGTACCTGGGAAATTCAGACTCTTCACGGCAGTGCACAGGCAGGGAGAGACATGTAGAAGCCAAAAAGAGAGAGGGTTGAGCTTTTTGAGGGTCACAGAAATTACAGAGGGTTGGAGCAACTCCCCTATGAGGAAAGGCTCAGTTGGGGTTGTTCAGCCTGGGGAACAGAAGGCTCCAAGGAGACCTTACAGTACATAAAGGGAACCTGTAAGAAAGGTGGGGACAGATTTTTTTTTGGCAGGACCTGTTACAACAGGACAAGGGGTAATGGCTTTAAACTGAAGGATGGTTGATTTAGATTAGATGCAAGGAAGTTTTTTTGCAGTGAGGGTGGGAAACACTGGCACAGGTTGCCCAGAGGGAGGGTGGGTGCTCCATGCCTGGAAACATTCAAGCTCTGACTGTGATCTACTTGAAGATGTCTGTGCTCATTGCAGGGGGGTTGGACTAGATGACCTCTAAAGGTCCCCTTCAACCCTGTGATTCTGATTTTTCAGTCTGGTGCCAGTCAAGCAGTGCAGGAGGCTGCCCCTAACAGTTGTGCACTCCACACTGGAGAAGCACAGTTCTAAGAAACACAACAATTTCACAGCCAGCAGCGGAGAGAGCTCCCGGGTCCCTTTTAGCAGGACTCACCCTGTGACCCACAATGCAAGGACAGCAACAGGTGGCTGAACAACAGCAGCAGCCACTGCTCCAGATCCAGTGTGTGCTGTTCCTGGATAGCTGCTGCTCTCCAGTTCCACCCTTTATGGGACTGTAAAAGAACAAAAACCATGGTATCTTTTTATGCTCAGAAAACAGCACCCCTCTGAGAGAGTTCTGTGACTCCAGCTATGACGTGACAGGCTCTGAAGACACAAAAATCAAGCCCTCGGATGTCCCTGAGAACAAGGGTTTCCCAAGATACCTACTGGTCCTGGATAACTCAGAAGAGGGCAGGAAAAGGACAAGAGGAGTATTATGGACTTCTGGTCACACACCAGCTTTCTGAGGGAGAAACTATGCCAGGTGTTCTCACATTCTCCTTCAGCTGGTACAGAGCAGGTATGAGAACAGAAGAGGGTTGTTCCACAGCTGCTCTGCATGAACACACCCTGCAGGGAGCTCCTGAAAAGTCAAGACACAGCAGTTAATTCCTTAAGTTGTTTATTTATCATTGAAGAAACACACAGCAGCAAGTTCTGTGTTGGCTTCAGTGTGATCAGATCCCTAATCGTTGTTACCGCACCCCAGCTTGGAAGTCAACACAGCCATTACTACAAATCACTTTTTTTTTTGGAAAGGGAAAGAATTGACCCTGAAGACAAAGAATCGGGGGAAAATTGAACAATTTCTCCAAAACCACACATTTTAAATATGACAATATTTAAAAACCCCTTGAAAGGCATGAATTATCCAGTAATGGAAAAAGCAGTTGTGATATTGGCAACAGAAAGTACAGAGCCCTATGCTGACCAAAACACTGAAATGGTGGAAGCTGCAAGTTGGATTGTACACTGCAGCAGTGTATACATTACTGGAACTATGACTGCAAAATGGCCTCAGAGGCGTGAGGGCTTCAAGTAACTCTACAGAAAATATCCCAGTGTAGCTAATGCTCATAATGTTTATTGTATTTAATTCAAATTTAAACAGCTTACTGAATTTAGATAGTGATAAAAGAAGTCTCAGAAACCGCCTGCCCTCCAAGATACCTACGTAAAAGAGGGCTTTCCTATTTTTTTTTGGCTAATTATGCAAATTAATTTAGCTCTGCTTTTTCAATAATTCCACTCTGTGAACACAGGTGTTTTCAAATGCGTGTTCTGTGACAATAACACCCCATTCCAAACTAAGAAAGACTCCAAATAAAAAGGGCAGCCTCTTCTGGTGCGAGATAGAAGCCGTACTGAAGACAGCTGTTGGGCTTGCTTCTTTTTATTTTAGCAACAAATGACCCATGAAATAAGCATCATTTGAAATTTCAAAAACTGGCATTCCAAATTTCCAACCTTCTGCTGTGAGTTTTGCGCATGATCAATCTATATGAGTAAGTAATTCATGCTTTCATGTTACCTCAAAAACATCGGTTAAAGAATTCCAATTGAGAATGTTTATAAGCACAAATATAATCTGGATTCCATCAAATCAAAGCTAAAACATCGGTTAAACTCTGTGATTCCCACTTAACGTCGTACGGTGGTCCAGCCCTCCTCGTCCGTCTCGTTCTTGGTACGGCGCACGGGCTCGCGCTCCTTCTCTGCTTTCCAGGAGCCCTTCTCCTTGTCCCCGTCTCTCTCCCGCTCTTTGGACACCGCTGGGGGGGCAGAAGCTGGAGGAGCAGTGGGAGCAGGGGCTGCTCTCCGGACTGGCTCCCGTTCCTCGCCCCGTTCCTCTCTCCTGTCATCGGCGCGGCGCCAGGAGCTCGCTGCAACAAACACAACACAACGGCTCTGTCACGCTCCACCAGCACCCTGCCGGAGTTAAACAAACAGCCCGACCCTGGCATGCTGATTTACTGATTCTCGGCCTTGCCAAGAGGTCAGGCAATGAGCACGGCCAAATACACGTTTTAGTTTTACAGGGAAGTAACAGCAGCCCCTTTTCAGATTCGGGGTGTGGTGAGCAAGCCCAGTGTCATCTTTAAAACACAACAACTGCAGTAAGAATGTTTGATTGATGTACATGGTTTTGTCATGTCAAAATATATTCTTATATTATTAGCAGAATTAAAAGCACAGAACTGTCTCCTCAGAAATGACTGAACCCCGAAAACAGAAAAATCCTCACTTAAAAACACTTGTGGAAAATGTTTAGGTGTTCACTGCATTAAAAGACAGGAAATTACTCTTCAGCCTACTGAATTACAGGACTCCACTGGTAACAGCATCTACCACCCTTTACTATAGGAACTGTTCATTTCCACCAAAAGGATGTCAAATGTTCTACCCCAGCTGTGTGTGAACAAAGCTGTGGCACACACCAAACAGCCAAACACCAAAACTTCTTGATGCATTAAAAAAACCCCAAAATCTCCACTCTGAGGACACTCTGCCTTTCTGCCAGCAGCAGTTCCCTATTTGATTCATGTTCTGCTCCAGTCTGATCCCATGTGCCAGAGCACCCACACGTGGGGCAGAGGCAAAAAGATTCTGAACATTAGAATGACAGAACTGGAAGATGTGGCTAAAGGTATTTGCTGTTACTGTATTTGTAGAACACAGCAAAGGATTAATAAATAGACAAAATTAAAACAGGTTAATGTCTGTAATTAAAATAGGTTAGTCATCAAAATTACTACCATTAATAGTGTGAAACCCGTAAGGCCTCATTTGGAAATATTTCCCTCACATTTTAATGGTTTTAAGAAAAGGGACAGAAATTACTTCCTGGGATGTCTGTCTCAATAATCTCAGTACAAAGAATTCATTCACCCAAAACATAACCCTGCTATGAAAAGTGCATACTTGTTAATCCTCTACTGCAGATGTGAAATGCTACTGTGAGAGACAAGACCACAACTACAAAGAGTTAAGATTCACAGAAGAATCCTCAGTTACACCAAAGCTGCTTTTTATCACTTTGTTTACACAAAGGGAGTTTAAAAGGCTGAAAACATAACTTATTGCCCTTTGGCCCCGTGCTAGCAGTGTCAGTGACAGGAAAGCTCTGCAATGACTGGGACACTTTGGGAACAGGACAATAAACCTACGTTCTTCCCGCTCGGATCTGAGGGGGGGCCCTCTCCTGAGGGGGGGCTCTCTGTCATCGCCACGCCGGTCCCTCATGTCACGGCCACCTCTGTCCCACTCCTCACGGCGACCCGAATCTCTCCAGCTCGAGGTTTCCTCAGCTGGGCCTCTTCTCCAGCCAGCATCATCCCTTTGGCCATTCAAAACAGAACACTAAATGTTAGCATTTTACCTTTGCTGAGGAAAGAGGTGACAATTAAGCACAACACAGGTATTTTCAGACCCAGTGGTGGTGAAACAGAACTTTACATACTCTCAAAGTCACATTTGTTTTTCCAGAGCTTAACATGGAATTCTCTTGAAAATGGGTTAAAAAAAAGAAATAATTACAAGCAGTAAAGCATTTTGGGCTTCCTTCTGTAAACAAATGACATCATCTTAAACATAACAAGCCAACAGGGCCCCAAAATGCCACTATCCATTTGCTGCCTAAAGTGCTTAATTTCACCCTGTTCTTTCACTTGGCAATTCCACATTATTTCTTTATCAGGAGGGCACATCTTTTTTTCTTTGGCAGAAACACTACAAGTATCAGAAGCGAGAAGGCAGACCTGGGGCGCCTGAACCGATCGTCTCGATCGAAATCCCTCTCCCTGTCGAACTCGCGGTCCTTCTCGTTTTCATCCCGCTCTTTGTCTCTGTCCCACTCCCGCTCTCCCGAAGGTCTGGAGTCTCGGGGAGGGCCCCAGCTGTCCTCACGGGCCTTCTCTCTTTCTCTCCATCCCCCTGTAAGAAAGAAACACACACTCAAAGGAATTTGTGGCTGACCTCTGATCTCTCTGTAGACAAAGAACCCTTTACTTCCCTCAGGGAAACTGGTTCTTCAGGTTCGGACCCCTGAGGATCCCGCTCAAGATGCACACTGAGTGGGAGCCACAGACAGCACTGTACAAGCTGCTCAGTGTGAAGCCAGCAATCCACAGCTGGTGCCAGGACAGCCTGTAACAGCTCAGCAGTGCTGATCACACCCTGCAGGTTCCAGTCAGAATCTATAAACTCCACAAGGACCTTGTGCAAAACAAGGGCAAGAAGAAGTAAAGGCAGTAGTTTAGACAGTGGGTTCCTTTGTGGAAATCCACAAGTGAGATGAGTTTTTTTGAAGAACTTAGTGCTTCTTAAAGCACTACTTTAAAATATGACTGTTGTTACCATCTATTTAACACAGTGCACTCTGCAACATCACCCAGTTATTTAGGGAGTTCTTTATTGTGCAGCCTGCTTTGGCTTTAAATAGGAAAAGCTGGAGTACAACTTCTGATGTGGGTAACTTTTCTATAGGTTTGGATTACAGATTTAGCGTCTATAAAAGTTGATGTGGTGCCTGTGAACAAATAAATAAATAGAGCCAGGAAATCCGAATCATATCTAACATTTAAATGTAATTGACAGTTCTGAAAAGAATCAGAAACAGTTATTCTAGTCCCCATCAACAGGACTTAAGGCTAGAAATAAATGATCTAAGAATAGGATGATTCAGATTTTAAGGCACCTCAGACAGTCTCCTAGTCAAAACTCCACTCCAAGTGGGACTTTACAGAAGGGTCAACACAAAACCAAAAAAGGAGTGTTAAAACCAGGAATATTTCTGTACACATAAAAAGGGATTATTAAAACCAGACTCACTTGAACGAGGTACCAAAATCCTCCTTTGAAGGAGGTTCATTTCAAATATATAGAAGGGGTAGGGGAAGAGTCCAACGTGTGCTAATCTAGTGAGAATGTTTCTCTCCCATGAAAGCATTCAACTTATTTTGGTTTTGCACACAGGGAAGTGATCAGCATTACTCTGGGACCTTTAGGTATCTTCCAGGCAAGCAACAGGCACTGCTGTTTTTTGGTTATGTTTTTGTTTTTTTTAATCAACCAAATTAAAAGGTTTAATTATACTAAGTAAAGGAGTATGCCCATTAGCCAAATTAATCCAGATGTTTTCAGATTCTCTGATCTCCCATCTCTGCACCGAGTGCATTACATCCATTACCTACTGGGCTAACACACCCTTCGGAGGGATGATTGCCACACTGCTGTGATTTACCTGGTTTGCCAAATGGCCTCCAAGGACCTGGCCTCGAATCATCACCACTACGCCATGGACCCCTGTCATCATCCCTCCTGGAGAGCCTGTCATCGTCAGCGTTGCGCCACGGCCCCCTGTCGTCATCCATGCCCCGCCTGGGCCCTCTGTCGTCATCCATGCCCCGCCGGGGACCCCTGTCGTCATCTGCAGCTCTCCAGCTGCCCCTGTCATCATCCAGAGCCCGTCTGGGTGGCCTGTCATCATCCAGAGCCCGTCTGGGCGGCCTGTCGTCATCCATCCCACGCCGGGGCCCTCTGTCGTCATCCGCGGCTCGCCAGCTCCCTCTGTCATCGTCCAAGCCGCGCCGGGGGGGCCTGTCATCGTCCAGCCCGCGCCTGGGACCCCTGTCGTCATCCAAAGCACGTCTGGGCGGCCTGTCATCATCCATTCCACGCCTGGGACCCCTGTCGTCATCCAAAGCACGTCTGGGCGGCCTGTCATCATCCATTCCACGCCTGGGACCCCTGTCATCATCCATAGCACGTCTGGGTGGCCTGTCGTCATCCATTCCGCGCCTGGGACCCCTGTCGTCATCCGCGGCTCGCCAGCTCCCTCTGTCATCATCCAGAGCGCGCCTGGGCGGCCTGTCATCATCCAATCCACGTCTGGGCGGCCTGTCCTCGTCCCCTTCCCGCCTAGGAGGCCTGTCCTCGTCCCCTTCTCGCCTGGGCGGCCTGTCCTCCGCTGAGTCGGCGGAAGGACGTTCCTTTTCCTCCGCAGGGCCCCTGCGGGGCAGATCATCCCCCCGGCGGGGCAGATCGTCCCCTCGCCGGAAAGGCCTTTCATCATCCCTCGGCTCTCCTCGACGCCAATCTCTGCAAAACCAGAGAACAAGGAGAAAGTAGAAGCTGACATCCAGGGAAGCTTTACGTCAACAGTATCAAACCCTCAAAGCCATTGCTGACTGCATCTGCTAGACGAGTGGCTGCAAACTCACCTACAGAGTGTGCAGCTTCCGAATGCTCTTTGTAACTGCCTTCACTGTCATGGGACAGCAGTAGGTCACCATCCCTCCAGTAAAGACTGGGCAGTTTACTATCTCCTTCCCAACTCCAGTTTGAAGGGGATGACTACAGTCCCCTGTTGGTTATTTGCTGCAACACCGAGCCTAATCTGACAAACTCAAGCTAAGTCTCAAAGAATCAGTATTAAAAACCCCACAACTGTCAATTAAGTGTTCTCCTCCTTCATGACATACCAACCCTACAGTCCCATCCCTGTTTTCATACGCTTGGGCTCAGTTCCAGCCCCAGGGATTGGCAATACTTTCACTGACAAGCCTCCACAGTCCGGCAGGACAATGCAGTGACCTCGTGAGCGAACCCACAGCTACTGCCCGATGGCAGGCAGGGTGCACCAGGCTCTGGCAGGCTGGCAGTGCTTCCAGGGACTCTCCCTGCTGGGATGTACGTGGGGAGTACAGAATCAGTGAGAATTTTCCCTGGGCTGTTGAGCCATCAGTTCATCTCTGAAATACGTTTGGACTTGTAACACTGAAAAGATCCGACACAGCTGAACAGTTCGAACCTTCCACTGTTGTCACTTCCCTGGACACACCACTTAGTCTACTGTCTACAGGATTTTACACGTACATTTAGATCATAACCCTTGTTTTTGTCACCAGACTAATTTATTTCTGGAAATTAACCTCCCTCAGCAAGAAAAAGAGACAAGGAGTAGTACATCACAGAAATGCACTGGTAGATTTTTCTTGGCAGGAGAAGAGAAGCTGCACTGGGGTTGAATCTCATGGTTTTAAAAATTAAAATAAAACTTGAAACACAAGAAAAAAACACCCCCATGTTTAGAGAAATTCACTATGCTACTAAAATGTAAACAAAAGAACAGCAGTGACTTGCTACAAAACAACAGATGTAGGACTCCAAGAGGTGAGAACAAAGAGGCAACAGTTTGTGACAACTCTGCCTCTCAGAATTTTGAGCAATAGCAAGCAGTGCATCTCCTTGTTTCGGAAGAATAAAGGGGAATGCAATTACCATTGATCTGTGAGATAAAAACCAAGCCATGGAGATTGTTAATTTCCATTTAGACTCAAATTGGATAATATTCTCCTTTGAAAAAATCTTATTATTTTGCCATAAAAGACATATGGAGAAATGGTTATCAGTTTCATCAAATGAATAAGTATTTATTTCATTCAGGTACTTTTTCAAGGTTTTAAGATCTCTTCTAAACTACTACTTTTAAGCTACTGCCACTCTAATTTTTAAGCTATTACTTGCAGGTGAAATTATGTCTCTGTTGTTTTTACTGCTGCTTTTTTCTCATTTGACAGCTTCAGTGCTCATTTCAGCTTTTGCCCTTCTTTTCCCTCTTATAAACCAAGCCAGCTTCTCTTATATAACCCATTTTAAAATAACCTCTAAAACCCCACACAGATCTACAAGACTTGAAGCATGCAGACAGCTTTACCCAGCAAATCAGAAACCTGCTGGCAAAGTTCACACTCCAGTGCCTACCACTGTCACAGGTTTGTAACTCATTTTTGCTCCATGCAGGCAAACAGCAAACAGAGCTCAACTCCCCTTTGCTGTGTGTTTATCTTTCTAGTGTTTCTTGACTATAAGCACGTGAGCACGTGCTGCTCCTCTGGGACAGCAACCTGTGGCACAATAACTGATGGGCTGTGCCAAGCATGCCCTGCCCCTTTCAGTGACTGTCAGATCTGCATCAGTTGCCATTTCATTGTTTTCAACAGGTCTAATTCCTGAGGGTATTTTATGGATTTTCTGTGAACTAGAGAAAGAACAAGAGGTACCACCACAAAATGACTTTTTCTACTTAGTTTTGATAACCAAGCCACCTTTCCTGCACAGTGGAGGAACAAATACTGGCAGCCTAATCATAACTGGGAATAAAGCTGCTCCCTGTCCCAGAGACAGGCAGCCCGTGCTGGAACTCCTCTGTCTGTAATTTGTTTCCTCCTGCACCTGGAATCATGCATGGAAAACCCTGGAACACGCTGATCACCTGGAATTCAGCACTCTGGGAGCTGTGGTGCAGTACAATTGCTTGCTCTGTGACTGTAAGGATGTGTGTGCCAACATGGCACATTCAACCAGCGCTGTGCCAGTTCCATCAGAAATTGCCCATCACACAATTTTTTAGAGCTTTTCTCCTTCCATCAGCATCCATAAAGACTTTTTGAGGCATAAATCCAATAGCTGCACTTCCAGCTAGATCCATGCTGCAAATTAAATCTGATGCTCTGTCATCTGTGTTACTGCCTTTATCATTCAATGCAGAGATTCATGTTGGCATCACTTTACTCAGTTAGGTTTGCAGTGCTCTTTGTATCCAACACATTTTCCCTCCGGGGTTAAAATCCAGCTGATGGTACACTAGGGACTAACTAAGCAGTGCACCTTTCTGCTGCAGTTATGTCTGAGCATCATCACTTTAACTTTGATATTTCCTAAATTCAGCAAATAGAAAATAATTGAGAAACATTCCTTTACTTAAAACTACGTAGAGTTATGGATTTTTACTTTTATCAATATACCCTTTTACTGTTTCTCAGTATACTAATTTCAGTAAAAGGAAGGAGGAAAGTTTTACCAAACTTACTAGATAATAATGCAACATATTGCTGGTTTTAACTCCTTGGCAATCACTTGGCTCCCTTTCTACATATAAATAGATGCATTAAACACTTTACAGAATCACAGGCTGGTTTGGGTTGGAAAGGACCTGAAAGATCCCCTCATTCCAGTTCCCTTCCCCTACACCAAGTTGCTCAGAGCCCCATCCAACCTGGCCTTGGACACATCCAGGGATGGGGCAGCCACAACTTATGCATTATGTGAATAATTAAAGGCTTCACTCGGAGTTTCATCCAATTTTTACATTTTGCAAATCAAGAGAAAGTGGATCCCTACCAGGAATGGCAATACAGCCTTTAAGGAAAGACAGAATGCTATTGTTTATCAAGAGATCGTACTCTTCCAACTCATTAAAAAAAAATTACTAGAGAAGAGTAGGAGTAAATTAATTTGCTTCCACTGGAGTCAGAGGAAGCACTAATGGATTTAAATTGCTGCACTGGAAATTAGGGTTAGACATTTATAAAAATCTATCTACCTGGAAGGCTAATTAAGCCATAAAACATACTGCCAACAAGAACCTGCAGTGCTATCTCCACCAGCACAGGCTTTTAAGGACAACTAGAGGTGCACCACCAGAAAAGTTTTTAGCTACAGCTCATCCTGATGTGGAGCAGAGAAATGGACAAATGTTAAAGATCTTATCTTCTACAACTGTATAAACAGTTTTCATTATTAGTGAACATATCCAAAACCCCCAAAATACACAGATATAAAAAAGTGAGGATTTTTTTTTTTTTTAAGTGCAAAGTACCTTCAGACATTTGCCCTTCTCTGTTTAATTCAGTCCTTCAGAACTTTGTTTAATTTATGGCATGTATTTTCTGTCCTGTGACTCACTCTGGGACTTGCACAGGCTAAGACTCTGAATTTTGACTTTACTATTTTTATATATTATTGTCAGTCTTCTTAACAGAAAATCTCAAAGAATTTCATCATTCAGGAGCCCTGCATTTGCTTGTCATCTGTATTTATACAACTGACACCAATGTTTGAGTGGGGGAGGAATTTTTAATTCAAAAAGGAAACCAAGTAAGCAAGTTGTTCATCACACACAGAAGGTGTCTGGTACCCTTCCCATATCTCTGCTAAATAAAATAGGAATGTTATCTGAATGCAGTTCCAAGATAAAACCTCTCTCTCTTTCTGAGATCCTTATAAAGAACTTTTTAATACAAGGTAACTTTCAGATCTGTAAAGGGATGAGATATTACTCAGTTATTGCAGTTTTAGCAGTGCCAACAACGTGGGAGCCCAACTTTGAGCCCAACACAACTGGTGCTCGGTAACCCCCCCTTACCTTTCCACTGGTGCTCGACGCCACTCGGATTCTGGCTCCCCACCTCTTCTCCAGGAGCTTTCAGACTCCCTGTCACCCCAACGAGACTCCTGTGTGCCAAAAGAAACCAGGAACATTCTCTCTGAGTACTTCAAAAGCAACATTTTCAATATATAACTTACTTTCAGAGCATACTATGTCATTAAAAAGTCACTAGTCACACTGCAGAGAACACTGAACTCTCAGGAGTTTGAATAACCTCAATCCTTCTCTGAAAAACATCTTCATTTGTCAATATGGGGAAATACACAGATTACCCAAGATCTTGCAGATCCGCTCTCTGTGGTTGTCTCCTTAAATGCTTTTGAAGTGACCCCAACCAACAACAGTGAGCAAAGAATCCCAGAACTGCAGATGGAATTTCTGAAGTGGTACAGATATCTCTCTTGGAACCTGAGCCAGCTTTTCCATATAGTCAAGTGCCCATAGCCAGGAGACCTCTTATGTGAAAAATACCCATAATGATTATTTACCTGACAGACTATCCAAGCAATTTATACAAGCTCTGATAACTTATCTTTGGGGTGTTACTCAGTGAAGTATGCATTAAACAAAGAGAAAGGCTGTGGCAGATGAAATTTTAAACTAGTTCTCTTGAATGATAAGTTCTGAAGAACTTCTGCAGAAGGCTTATGGTACTCAGTTACATTCTTTTAAATCCTTAAACATTCATTTGCAATTAACTTCTGCTTTGTTTCCTGTTGGATTGGGATAACGTTTATATTTGTAAACAGAAAGTTGCACACATCTCTTGTTTTATGTTATTGCATATTTTTCTTTTAAAACATAAAACTACGAGTTTATGTTTAGTCTGGGGTTTTCCTTCAATATCTACTTTAATTCCTGACTTTGTCATCAGTAACAGTATTTGCTTCCAATATAGTTTTCCTTCTCTTGTGTTAAAGAAAATTTTATCCAATACTCGTTTTAGCCTGTAATTGTTTAGTTTTTAAACAGCTTGGAGCTCTTGGTAGTTTCTATATTTTACTCTAATACTAAGCTCCAGATTCCAGACCCTGATAGTGAGTGACAATAATTTAACTACTGAATTAGCCACTCACACAACTTAAAACTCCAAAACCCCCTACAATGTTGCAATGCTAACATCATCTTCAAAACAATCCAGAGAAAGAGCAGCCAAAAGGAAAACAAACCTGCAGGCATTACCCACCTTCCTTGAGAACGGGTCATCCAGACCCCTCCTCTCCTCTTCCCGACGGCGCTCCCTCTCCTCTATCTCCATCTCCCTCTGACGTTTTTTCTTCTCCAGCTCTTCCAGTTTCTTGACCCTCTCCTGGTATTCCCGCTGCTCCTGTTCGCGCTTCTCGCGCTCGATGCGCTCCTTCTCCTCGCGCTCTGCAGGGCGGGAACACAAGCACAGCTCACCAAGACAGGTTCCACTACTCTGCTGTGTGCACAGAGGAGCCACAAAACACAGTCTGACTCCTTGAAAAAGAATAAATAAAAAATCCAAACACTGCCCGTGCTGAGTTTAACTGACCACAGAACCTGTTCTCTGAAAGTATCTCAACTCCAAAGCAAAGGAGCCCCGACACATCCGTTACTGAGACATCTTGAACAGCCAGCAAGAAAGAAAAGGTTCCAACACCCTTATGTTAATGCCATGTACAGACCACAAATGTGCCAGCTAAAATAGCAATAATTACCCTCAAGCATGGTGGGGGATGCTTTCCTTAGGGAGGGCCAAACAAAAAAATGGGCTACCAGTGTCAAATTTGATATTCATGACTGCTTTGGTTTTTGTTTGTTTTTTAAATACCACATGATAATGAACTTTGATACATCTTTATCCTTCAAGTGACAAACAGGACAGAAATTCACCTTCAAATAGGATGCCAATCACCCCTTCTCTTCCAAAGCCCTGAAATGGGCTATCAGGGCTATCAGACAAAGCAATTCACAAAGAAAGGTGTGCAAGTTGCTTACAGTTCTGGAGCCCTTGATCTGACACCAATGTTCCCTTTCTTTTCTCCTTAGGATGTGCACAGATGACTGGCCAGAACTCAAACTAAAGGCTAAAATCAAAGACTCCATTTTTCACTAGCCTCCCTTACTTTATCACCTCCTTTATTCACGTCTGGGAGAAGGGCAGGGCAGGGAGCACTGATTTGCTTTCATTTTCCCTCCCTGCCACAAGGCTTTACCCTCACCTCTGTGCTGCACAGGTCAGCATTCAGGAGGTGTCTCAGGTAACAATAAAGGCACAGTATCTAACAGCAATGAACAGTCTGCTCCACTGACTGGAAGCTGAAAAGATTCCCTCCCAAACTGGAACAGGGACACCAGACTCTAGCTGTCTTACACAGATGGAGCGGGTCAAGGGTGCAAAGGATGCAATACCAACGCTCTCCATCACACCTTTAAGCAGCTGCTCCTCTCGTAGCCTCTGCTCCTCCTCCTCCTTCTCCCTGTAGTAGGTGATCCGTCTCTCCTCCTTGCGCTGTTTCTTGCGCTCCTCCAGGCGATTCCGCCTCTCTTCTGCCAACCGCTCCTGGAACTGCTTCAGCTTATCCTGGAACACCGACAGCACACCTGACATCACCACAGCTGCCCTGCCCACCAGAGCAACAGCACAGCAGCTGCACAGCCACACAGACTGCTCAAGAAAGCTACAGAGGAACAAACCAGCTGTGACATATTAATGCTGAAAAACAACCACCTATCTGCCATTGCAACCTCTTCTGCAATTGATTCTGTGTAAGAGAACACAAAATATACCCTAACTTAAAAGACAATCAAATCATCATACACAATATTAGTCCTTTATCTGCTTTTTCTGAAAAAATACTGCCTAAATAATATTTTACCCGTATCTAAAGTATTTTACTTAGAATCATATAGAGTTACTAATTTACTTTAACAAAATAGCTCTTCTGCTTTTTTTACTAAAGCCAATTCTTACAGCAACACAGTCGAATATTCAAAGCTATAAACAGTCTCGGGAAATGTGAAATGTTAAAATGTAGAGCAAGAAACAGAGGCACAGCTCTTTCCCTGGCCTTGTGGTCTCATTCGTTTTTAAATTTTGCAAACACAAAGCACAGCTCGAACAAAAAAAATACTTGAACTGTCAAAATAATTTCCAGACTCAAAACACAAAAATTAAAAAAAAATAGAGAAGTCTTTCCACCTGTTTCTCAGCTTTGGTGTTCCTGTCAGTACTATGCCATCACCACAGTAAGTCCAAGTACTTGTGCAGATACAGCTGGCTGACTTTGTGTCACCCAATGATCACTTACAAATAGCTGTATTGAAATTAGTGATTTACCCATCTTTTATTTTCCATATAAGTTATTTCAGAAATTGTCAAAAACTGTAAATGATAATGTCTAGGAATGGGTGCACGAAATTTCCTTTTTTTTTAAATAGTCAAAGCAGAAAACAAAATTCCACAGTTGTGAGCCATTTTAGACACTAATTTGTTTCCAGTCTCATGAAGAGCCACTCGATCACAGTTTTAGCTGCTCAGTTAAGGGGAGTACTTTGTTCCAGTGCCAAATCTACTGTACCTCATACACTGTTCTTCGGGATGCTTTGAGCCTGGCTTCAAACAGATCTCTATCCTCCAGCATCCTGGAGAGTCTGCTCTTGTGCTCTAGGGCTTTCTCACGCTCCAGCTGCAGGGTGGTGATCTAAAAATAGAAAATACAGAAATCACAACTTTACTGTGCATTTGGATTCAATCAACCTCAGCCACTAGAAAGGGGAATTATCTTTTCCTCTTTCAGGGCCAAGAGAGAAGATGTTGCTGTCCCAGCACAACCCAACTGCAAAGCCAGCACTTCATTCTTTCTTCTCTTGGATTGACCTGGGGGAAAAAAGACAGTACAAAACCCACTATTTTTCATCTACTGCTAAAAGTCTGAACAAAAAATTCTTACCCTTTCTTCTTCCTGTTGCTCCCACAGCTCCATATCATGCACCCTTTGTTCCTCATATGCAGTCTTTATTAAAGGAATTTCTTCTAAGCGCTTCGCTCTTTCAAAATAGTCGATCTAAATAAAGATAACACACCTTGAGCACGTCATAAATACAAAGCCCACATCTGCAAGACTCCGTCTTCAGCATCTCTGAAAGAAAACCCCAATATCTGGAGGCTTTTCCAATATATCTGATATAGTATGGCTACATAACAACCACGCTGGCTCACATCAAAGGCCCACTTAACCAAAAGCCTGCCTCTAGCACCAGCAACTAAGTGCTCCCCTAGGCAGGACAGGCACACATACAACACTCTCGCAGCATCAGTTCCCAGCATTTCCTGGGTAGGAAGCTTTTTTTATATTTTAAGCATCAGTGGATTTCTCCTCCTGTCCTTCTGAACTTTAAGAAGCTTTTCACACACAACAATGTACTCTGGAGAGGACTCCTGTGTGTCTGTGGCTCACAGCATGAAGATCCACCCTCTACTACAAACAGCTCTGAACAGAACTCCTGCTGCTTCCTTTGATGCTTCCCACTCCACTGCCCCTGGCAGTCAGTGCAAGAACAACTGCTGCCACCATCAGCTCTTCCAACAGGTACACTCTTACAGACTCACACATCCTCTCCTGAGAAATCTGTCAGACAGAGGGGTGCTATTTTACATGGACATTTCTCACACACAGCCAATCCACATCACGGGTAATTCTTGCTGGCCTCCTGTCTAATTTCCAGCTGAACTGCATCCTTTTAGAGATAAAGAGACTGGAGCTGCAGACAGTGCTCCAAATCCAGAAGAACCAAGTTCTCATTGCTGGTTAAGAATGTGAAGTTTGGAGCCCATCATTTAACATGCCAAGCTAAAGACTGTTGTTTGGGTTTTTTTCCTGCTTTCCCTACATGATGTTCTATATCCATCAAACAGAACATTTCAAGGACATTTCCTTTTTGTAGCACAGCTGATAAATGTTTTTTGGTGAAGAACTCTGTGAAAAGCTTTTTGGAAATCCAGCTTAGTTACACCCATCAGATCACCCCACTCGTGTTTGTTTTGACAGTTCAAAGAACTCCCAGAGGCAGTCCTGGCTTACAATTCTTTTATAGAAGCTGTGTGCCTGTCCAGGTAGATCACAGTTACTCAGGTGACCACTAACTGTACTGTGTCATGTATTTTCTGCTGTTCTGCCCAGTATGAGCAACAGGTGAGTTCCAGCTTGCCCAGGTCGTGTGTGTCTATTTACTGTGCCACATTTCTCACACCTTTATAGCTATCCACATTTCAGACAGATCCTTTTCTCCCATCTAGGAGGACTCCAGCAATGGAATTCCTTCTGTTTCAGGGAGGACTAACACAGTTAATGAATTTATTTTCTCCACAATGACCTCTCCTTCCCCCAACATTTAATCTTCCCTGAACATTTTCCAATTACAAGACTGGGCTCACATACAGCTTAAGGGTCCTGTTCCAAATCAACTCCATTAATTAGAGCAGACCTTTGCAGTGAAACTGGAGGCTCAGATGGGTTATAACACATCTATCCTTTTTCAGTTTCAAACAATAATATTTCCAACATCAGTATTATACACACACACACATATATATGTATGTACATATGTGTATCAACACAGGAGTTCACATTCTCTAAACTCCTGGGTGGGCATGGGTTTGTACCCTTCCTACTTTGTACCTTTTTCTCCTGATTCTTCAGACGTTCCTGAAGTTCCTTCTTTTCTTTCTCCAGCTGCTCAACTTGTTTAGCCATAATGAAGTCAGGATCCAGTTCTTCAAGATCCTACAACCAAGTAAAGTTATCAATACAAAATAAAGCAAACGTTTTTTCTGTTGCAAATGTGATTTGTTTACTTATTTATTTAAGCTTCTCTGCAGTTTTCCCCTTAACTTTCAAATTCATTTGCTTCAGAAACATTCTGAATTGTTGATTTTTAATTGAGACACAGTCCAGATACTATAATGGAGGTCCACTTTGTATTTCAGGTACCAGTTAAGCAACAGGGAAGAGGGTAACAAAACTTAATACCCAAAACGAAATTCTCCCAAACAAACAAATAAAGAGGGACAACAAAAATCAAAAGCAAACAAGGTGCTTACTCCCACAGGTGAAAAAGGTCCCATCCAAACCCATCCATTACACTGTCTGACTCCTAAGAGAGGCTGTTTTTAAGACCAGTTACAGTACAAAGCCAGTAAACCCCATGAAATTCAGGCAGCCCAGCAACGTTAACACCCAAAGGGTAAGAAAATAACCTGACAGTGCAACAAGTCCTTTACCTCAATATCGATATCTTTAAAGGCTTTGGCTCCCAGTTCAGTTTTCTTGATCTGCTCCAGGCGCTCCCGAACGGTTTTCTTTTTGATCTGCTCATGCTCCTGCAGGATCCGCTCCTTCTCCCTCTCCTTGGCCTCCTGGCGCAGCCTCTCCTCCTCAGCTTTCCGCACCTTCTGCAGCTCTGCCTCCCGCTGCTCCAGCTCCTCCTTCTCCCGCTGGATGTTGAGGCTCTCCAGGCGCTCCTTCCTCTCCTCGATGGTCTGCCGGCGAGCCAGGATGCGCTGATGCTCCTTCCGCGAGTTCTTCAAGAAGGCGGTGACCGCCAGCTGATGCTGCTCCTCCTTCTCTTGCTGCATTTGAATGAACAAAAGACAGTGATGCCTGCAGCACCTCTTTAAACAGGCAGAAAAGACAGCAAATGCCTCTCAAAGAAAACTCGGAGTTCATTGTACTCTCCAGACTGCACAGAAATACAGGTGGGATGCCAAACCTAATCCCTCATCCAAGGGGCACCACCCAAGGGCAGCATCACCTGGCTGGGACCCTGTAGAAGACAATACCCTGCAACATGGCTTAGGTGTAACAGTTTCACAGTTCTCTGCCCAAAAATATGGCACACCCAGATGTTACTGACAGTGAAATTCCAAACTGAAAGGGGCGTGGAGGTCAATCCTGGCTGACTCTCTGCATGTGTCTGCACACACACCACCACACGGACTGTATTTCATTCACCTGAGCTCCTTTGTTTTTAGAGTTTGTCATTTTCCAGACACACTAATATAAGAGAAAAACATCCTAATTGACACAAAGCACTGTCTGTGAGATGATGAAAAAATGAGTCAACAATTTAGGCATAAACATTGTATATAAACCCATTGTAATAACCTTATAAAAGGCACAAGGGTTCTAGATATCAGCATACAGACTATTCTCCAGGCAGCCTTCTCAGCCCCCACCGTTCTCCAGAGCACCCCCAGAGGTCTTTGCAGAGATTCATGCTGTACACACGAGGAGGTGTTAACTGTGCCAGCTCCACCAAGCAGCAAAAACACTGCAGCCCAATCAGCTCCCTCCAGTCCCTCAGTCGTGCTGGTCATGAAATGCAGCCATGAAATGGGAGCTCCTTCAGAGCTATTTTTAGCAATCTGTCACTTCCAGGGCATTCAACAAAAACACTCAAACATCCCATGCTTTGTGGCAGATCTGCAAACATTTGAAGTTAAATGGAGGTGCCAGAAATGCAAAAGTGAAAAGCTTTAGATGAATTTAACGATTTTGTGAATTATAACAAATGTGACAAATTGTAAGTTCTCAAGCACTTAAAAAGACTGAAAAGTTTTGATCTGAATAATGAAGGGGAAAAAAGGATATCAGCTTGTTCTGTAGCTTCTCTAAGCACACAGATTGATATTAACCTTGATACTGTTCCCCAGATTTACAGGCATAATGACCAGCACTTATGTCATTTATTCTTATTCAGCTTCCTGTACCAGCATGTCAAGTGTGGGATTGTCATTTCTACCCATGAAAGTACAGATAAAAACATGTTTTTTTCTTTCAAAATGATCATCTGACTAATACCAATCATTAATTAAACCTCTTTAGGAGAAGACTTACATGGAAGTATTATTTATCTTAAACACTATCCAACAGGTAATACATGTTCAAGCTAGCACAAGTAAGTGAGCATTAGGTGCCATGATACACTTCTACTTTGTGTGTTTATATTTTAAGAAGATTACTAAGTTTTTCAACCTGTATAAAGAACCTAATATGGACATCTTGCAATCAGCCTTTTCTTTCCAAAAGGAAAAAATATTTGATATGTTTGTTATGAAATCTTCCATGAACACAAAGCAAAAGAAAAAATTACCACTGCTCTTGTAAGAGAAGTGAAGGTTTAACTTGCCAGGACCAAAGCATGTTGGAAATCCCAGGCTGATTTACCCCTTGCTGCTCCAGAGGGCTCTGGAGAACCTGAAATGTGAGTCCCACCTTGAAGCCAAGAGCCCCAGGGGGGAGGACAGGGAGTGACAAGGACAGGGCAGGTCTTGAGCTGGGGGATCTTTTGTTTTCAGATTCCACTATGAAGTTACATTTCAGGTTCTTCAAAACAGCAGTTTCTCCAGGAGGAATAAAGGAAGCAGGCTCTTGGATTTACAACAATGCATGCAAAATTTTAAACAAATCCTAGCTCTGCAGGATCACCTATGGGAAAGTTATTATTTGGTACATCCTAAGCCTGATCATATATGCAAGACTGGCAACTCATGATTTAATTATAGCCAAAGACTAACTAGATGAGTTTTTTTAAGAATGATTTTGTTACAAACACAAAAAACTGACTACCACTAAGCTGAGAAAAATGAAAGCAAAATGAACATCTAATCTGAGAAAACACACTCATTAAAATATAAGCTTTGGCATAAAGTGTTGAGTTATCAGCTTATGTTTCTCCTTAATCCACAAACAGGCAAATGCAGCCCGTCATTACTGTCAAATTAGATCAGATCATTACCACAATGCTCTGAAAAACACTTCTGAAAATGAAACAAATGTACAAAAGCACCTACTCAAACCCTCACAATGTCATGTTAACATAATCATTTAGAGAGCTCACTGCCTTTCCTGTGTCAAGGAAAGAGAAACCAAGGAACTCCTTTAAGTGTGATCTCACAACTTCAAGACAAGCAAAAACTTAGTAAGAGGCTGGATAGAAGGCAACAGATGAACATCACAGAGTGCACACAGGGAAAATGTCAGATGTTGTCAACATTTTGGTAACACTTTAAACAACTTACCATTAAGTGAGGAGGCTTAATGACTGCAAGAGCCTTGGCCAGAGCTGAGGACATGGCAGTCAGCTGGTTTCTGATTTGCTCAGAAGGCATGCTTTGGAGCTGAGGGCCTAGTGGGGCATCCTCTCTAGTACAGTAATTCAAATCTGAACCGAAACTCAGGGTCCTGGTGGTGTGATCAAGGCGAACCTTCACAAAAAAAAAGGGAAGGAAATGATTTTATTATTTATTGAACAATTTCTCTGTTGCTCTATGACCAATATGAGTCAACAGAAGCTATAAGCAGAAATTTACTCTAAAAAAAAATTAGCTCCACCATTCTATGAGAAATGCCAAATTAGTAGGAGAAATACAGCACCATGAATAAAAGTTTGTTTTACTTCTGTGGTTTATACAAGAAAAAACCCCAACCAACCGACAGAAAAAAAACAATCAGTAGAAGAGGCTGAACTTCCAATGATTCCATGAAACAAGCATTGCAAGACAAACCATTCTTGCCTCTCCCTCCACACCAGCAATCCACAAAACTAAGAACCCTAACTTCAGTGCAGGCAACTGCAGCACCTCAAGGTGTGTGTTAACCTAAGTGAATTAACCCAGCTTCATCTAAAAACCTAAATGGATAATTACTAAGCAACCTCAACTAAAAACTACGTGCACCTCGCCGTTGTGAGTCTCAACATGGACACTTTACCAACAATGCACTCCTCAGACATCAGAGCACATCTCAGACACTGGGGTTTCACTTCAGTCCCTTGGTGAGACACAAACCAACGTCAGCAACTGCTGGCTCTTCAGTCTTGCACAACTAATGCAGCACAGGCAGCAATTCACATCCCTGTTTGCCAGACCTGCTTCAGGATGTGCTGGGCTAAATGACTGGGGCTCACAGGGCAAATTTTATTTTCAACTTCTAGTTCTACTGGACTTGTATTAATGGCTGTTGACCTAAATGAAAAATACACACCAGACTGCAAATCATCTTCAGTTCTTAATATACTGCCACACACATCTTTTACCCTAGCTTATCTCCATCTATCAGAACTGATTCTTTTCCTTGGGTTACATGTCAGCCAGCTCTTTCACATGAACCCATCAGCACCTCTCAGGAGTCATTTGACAGCACCCACCTGTAAGTCACAGTGCCTGGCAGCATCCACGATGCAGCGCTCCAGCGTGAACGCATCCACGAAAGGAACCAGCGTGCACAGGCGAGCAAACTCAATGCTCTGGTAAATCTGGGCCACCTGAGTGTCAACAGAACCATTAGGCATTTTTCCTCAGTAAAACAAAATCAGGAATATAAGTTGTTGTACAGGCTTTAAGAGTTAACTGACTGAACACTCAAAAAATGAATGTATACATATTAATACAAAAGCAAATGCCCTTTCAGGGTTTTATTTGTGTACTGTATTCAAACTTCACCTGAGATGAAATGCCATTCCAGAATGGCTGCTTTGTATGAAGGAGACTGGCAGCAGTAACTACACACAGCTATGCTGCTAATTAGCCTTCAACCATTTCTTTAGCACACCAGAAATAACACTGCTCTCACTTGTAACGAAAGCAGGTCAATGAAATGTGCATCCTAGAAAACACTGGATACAAAAAAGAAATCAAAATAAACCAAAAACCAAGGCAAAATACCCACCCCAGACCTTACTCCAAAGAGAAGTTTTAAGAAACTTGGTAAGTAATGAAGAAAAAATAGGCAAGGGATTACACCACTGTACCCCACTATCAACTACAGCTACTATGGCTGTACCTAAACAATGTACAAACTGAACATACAGGTTATATACTGGGAAAATAAAATCTCAAAATCATAATGCTCTTCTATTTGATGGGGAAAAAAAATTACTTCAGCATGAAATTTTCCAACTTCCTCTCCTTCCAAAGCATTTACTAACTCATGTATCCTTAGGAACACAGGTTTTCTTTCCTCTCACCTGCTGCAGAAGGCGAAGAATGGTATTGTTTTGCAGGTGAGGAACATACAGCTGCAGTTCAGGTTCCTTTTCAGCTTGGTCTTTCACCCAGTTGAGAACCTATCAAAAGTCTGAAAAGTTACTCTATCTGCATCGACCCACACAAACTTCCCCCTTCAAGTACAAAGCGTGGCTCATAAATATTTCTGGTTTCCAGCTCATGAAGCAGCAGCACTCCTGTCCAGAGAGTGCACTGTTTCACTGAAGTGCAACTTCTGACAGAGCACTCATTTGTAGCAGATAGCTAACAGTTTTTGTATGAAGGCGACTGACAGTACTGGCAACGTTTACCACACTGCTAATTTACCTTCAAGTTCTTTTTAGCACATCAATTATCTTTGTTCCCACTATCGAAGAAAAAGAACATGATGTGCTTCACCAACTGCAAAATTTGCACTAACCTGATCAACAGCTCTCACGTTCTTTTACCTCCCAAGACTCTGTATTTTAACAGTGAAAAGTCACTGGTGTATCTTTCCACTTTGCACACAACCCACTCCCCTGCACGTGAGTGCACACAGCTTTCTCACTTTGCATATTTAAACAAGATTAACTCACTGTCACCTCCACAAAAAAACCTTCTGACACATTCCCAAAACTCTGCCTCTTTATGGGACCCTCTGAAAAACACCCCAGAGACCTGAATGAATTTTTATTCTTTTTCAATAACGTGCTGCAACTCAGACATCAGATGTCATGGGCACATCATCACAATGGAACCCGACCAAATCAAGCCTACTTTGGAAAAACCTGGCAATAGAGAAACCTAGTTGATATTTACCACAAATCAATATTCAAATAACAGACTATTAGTCAAGAGCAGTTACCACACAGAGCTACAAAACTTACCTTGCTGACACGGGCACTCAACTTGAGCGGGTGAAAGTCAACTTCAAGCCAGTTGTAAAGCTCTTTCACTTCTGGGACAACGTATTGCACTACGTTGAACCTGACCTACAGTCAACAAAACAATCCAAAGACCTCAAAATGAATACAATATTAACCAACAGTTATGCTTTAAGACTTTCATATTCAAGAATTTAAACAGGCACCACATGTGCATTTTAATAAAATTACTTCTCATTAGGACATTCTTAACTGCAGTGACAGTAACTCTACACTACACCACTTAAAATGTATTTAAAAATGGAAAAGGAGACATAAAACATATAAGCAAGGTAAACAGCACCATCCTCAGCTTAGCCATTTCCAAGACACAAGGCCTAATACACTTGTAGGCCCACAGCCTAAAATCCTAGAACAAACTAAAATCACACGTCTCTATTCCTGATTAAACTGCTGAAGCCTTAAGTTGTGGTTTTGAGGCAAACTGGAGAGGTACTGGAAGAAGAATTAACTTACACTGCAAAATGAGCTTCTGAATGTATAGATTAGACATGCATGTGGAGGACTGCAAAAAAATCAAACATTCTCTGGAAATACCTGTGACAATGTCTGATTTGTTTACAAGTGTCTGGGGATAGATATCTAAGGACAGACCAACCCAGCCTCCCTTCAAATTAAACACAAGGAAGTTTTCATAATCACTTAGATTTGCATGGTCTGCCATTTGATATATGACTTGTGCTTATCCAAAATACATTTAAGACAGGAAAAGAAACACTTGGCTCAGTTAATTACACACCTCAGAGCAGGAAAAAAACACCCCACAGTTCTAGTTCACAACCCATTTCAGACCCCTCAGAATTTCAAAACGGCATTTGTTGCTTGGGTGACATAAAGGACCACATGGAATCTGACTGTTTAGTGCACCCAAGAACTCACTGTCACTGCCATCTCCAAACAGCCCGTGTGAATCTGCAGCTTTAACGCTCTGCAGGTCACACAATGAACCCACCTGCTGTCCCCCAGGTGGGCACAGCGCTCCAGAAGGAGAACAGCCCTCAGTGTTGTAAAGCTGCTGCCCTGGCACCGCCACCTACCATGTCATTGATGAGGCTGGCACGTGTGGGCGGCGCCTGCAGCCCCAGCAGCGTGGCCAGGCGCCGCTGCTTCTCCACGATGATGCCGTCCATGTCCAGCAGGCGGGCGATGTCGGTCCTCTCGGGAGTTATAGGGATTGACAGCGTGGCCAGGAGCACTCGGGTGGACATCCTGTTGATGGAGCAGAAGCACAAGAGGTGAACTGCAGGAGAACACTTCATTCGTGCACGTGCCATTTCAAGAGAGGAATGAGTGGCATTTACGATGCAAAACTGTGCAAAAATACCAGCAATAACGGAGATGCCACCTGCACCGTGAGGAGGGAATGCAGAGTTCCTCAGGAACAACAGGACAGAGTTTGGTAACTTTTATATGGATGTACATACATATATGTAAAAAGAAATTATGAAGAAATTTAAGCTGCCTCTGTAAATACCAAAACACTATAAAGTAATGAAAACAGCAGAAAGCAGCACCTTCAAAAACTTCTTTTAGCTGCAAAGGCATCCCAGTCATTTTGAATGAATTTATTTTTAAAATTTACAGTGCAAGAGAGATGTACTTTTCGATGTAGCAAAACAAGTGGCATTAAATAGTTAAATTCTGGTCATAGTACCCAAGTGAACAGGAATGTAAGAATTTCATAAAATATTTATTTTGATCAGAAAGGCCTGTAGATGAACTTCAGAGGTTAATGCAGTCAATGATTCTGCACACCTCAAAAGCCTTGCCAGTCCACACCTATTACCAAAAAACTAAAGGCCCTCTGGCTATGCAGATTTTTATACATAAAGAAGTTTACATTTGCTATTGTGAAACCTTGTGAAATAAATCCCACCACTCAGAAGAGAAAAAGGAAACAAACACCCAGATACTCCTTGACTTGCTTAGCTTCCAAGGCAGGAAGGGAAGGAAGCTTAAACAAGGTGATCCTGGTGTTCACAATACTTACAGTGCAGCTTTGTAAAACCTCCTTCTTGCTCTAGATTTCTTTTCAGGCAATTAGGATTGGCCAATTTGGGCAGAGCTGCTCATAAGTCATGCCTGTCATCTGCTTCTTTTTTTGGGGTACATTTTAGTTTATTTTTGAACCTAGGGGGGTTAGAAATAGAATCTAAGATCACATTACACGTCCTTCCCCACCTCTGCATCTCCTCTTGTGTGAGGTTCTTTCGCATTTCTCTTGATAAGTGATACAGTCGGTGAAGGGTGGATGCATGAAAAAGAGCATTTCCTGATTTCCAGAAGACAGTTGAAACTTTGTGATAGTAATTTGCCATCAGCTGTGGTTTGGGTGGTTTCTTAGACAGTGCAAATAGTCCATGGATATCTTCCACTGCTTTGAAAGCTTCCTAAAGAGAAAAAAAAAAAAAAACCAATATACGGCTTTTAGAAAGTTTTTTGCAACACCCCAAAAAAAGAAAACTCTGAATTCATTAAAGGTTCTAATATTTTACTACTATATCAATTGTACTCATTTATTGGCTTTACCATTTTTCATAAAAAGTTTTTGTGATCAAAAATGGGTATAGTTTCCCTAAAAAACACAAGAAAACCTGGAAATGCCTTAGATGTAATTACCTAAATCGCTAAAATGGAAACAGCACAACAGAGAACGTTCTCCAAATTCACAAACCCAAAAAGCTACAACCTTGGCTTTTAAAGGAATTTCTTGGCTTTTTAAGGGATTTGACGTTAGAAATGTTGGCAGAGGTGGAGGTGTCATCACAGAATCAGCTGGGTTGGAGAAGACTTCTGAGATCTTTAAGTCCAACCCTTGATCCAACCCCGCCGTGGTTCCCAGACCATGGCACTGATGCCATATCCAGTCTGTCCTTAAACAACTCCAGGGATGGAGAATCCACCCCCTCCCTTGGCAGCCCATTGCAATGGCTGATTACCCTCTCTGTAAAGAATTTCTTCCTAATATCCAACCTAAACCTCCCCTGGCAGAGTTAAAGATCATGCCCTCTTGTCTCACTGACAGTTGCCTGGGAGAAAAGACCAACCCCCACTGGCTACACCCTCCTGTCAGGGAGTTGTAGAGAGTGATGAGGTCTCCCTGAGCCTCCTCTTCTCCAGGCTCCTCACTTTCACAACTCCAGGTGACTTCAGCTACTCTACCATTTCCTGCTCCCGGCAAAGCTCGGTTTGAAATGCAGGACCAGCAGACCAAGCACTCAGTGTGCAAGCAGCACCACGTTCTGGCCATTAAAACTTCACTCTTTATCTCTCATCCTTTCTCCACCTTGCTCCACACACCACGGAGCGTGAGCTGCACGGAGCCAGCCCCGGCAAGGCTGGAGGGCACAGCGTGCTGTGCGTACCTGCCACAGCTCCATGCTGATGGCACTGTCCAGCTGCACGAGCCTGGTCTCCAGGTGCATGGACTGGCTGTCGGGGTTGTTGAGGTTGATGGCTGTGCTTTGGTTGTGGTGGCGCTGGATCTGCCCCAGGTGCATCCGCAGGTTGTCGCAGAGCTTGCGGAACTCGGCTTTGCGCGTGTACTGCAGGCAGAACTTGAAAGCTGCAGAAAGGAACAGCACGGATCAAGAACGGGCACTAATGGGGACTTCACTTCTAAATGGGATTCAAATGTGTAAATCAGTACATTTAAAGAATCTGCATTTGCAGTCAAAGGATACATGCTGGGAACATGACAATGCTCGATTGGCCATTACCTGTAAGGGAGTCCAACCCACCTTCAGCAGACCCACGCAGGGCTATAAACATTCACCCATGACTGCACGTGCTGTGCTTGCCAAACTTGTACAGGCAGTCCCACTCCCTCCAGACATGAAGTTATGTAATACTCTAACCCCAATCCCCCTCCCCAAAAAGGTGGAGGAAGCTGCAACAGCAGTGCAGCAAGCACTTCATGAAGTACAAGTAAATTCCATCTGAGGAATGTCGAGGCTAAACTGGCTCCAATGGACTAAAGAGATCTTGTTATTCAGCCTGACTGCATTTAAAGAGACAAGACAGAGATGTTCTGAATGGGAAAAAGGACTTCTGTCATCAGTCTGAGCTGTGAAACAACTTGAGTCCATACTAGTGTTTGAGCCACAGGGTGATGTAGAGGCCTAGAAGGTAATGGAGCTGATGTGTATGTGTCAAACATGGATAGCTGGATAGCTGTGGAGGCAGGGACTGCTGGCAACAACAACCAAGGAGTGCTGGTAGTGACACACTGTGAGAAAGAACAGGATGTGGCTGGAGAACGGGCCATCCAGAGGTAGGGCAGCACTTTTCTAGGACAAAGGTCCCTGTTCTGGCTCCTGGAGATAAGCACAACACAGTACGGTGCAGGCACAGGCACAAGGCTGAGCAGGGATGGACTGTAGGGGGGGAACCAAGACACCCAAAACTCACGAGGCCCCCTGAGCCATTTCCAGAAAAGTCCAGAAGAACGGACTGTGCATGATAACTGATTTGCACAGAAAGTGAGAAACTGATCTCCAGGGTGGGGAAAACTTATCTGTATAAAGGTTCCCTCCCACAAAGCCCAGGTGCACGTGTGCCCCAGAACCCTGGACACCTCATCAGCTGGGTCAACACCAGAGCCAGGACCACCTCTTTTTAATTCATCTCTCTCTTCTCTTTCACCTTACCCCTCTATCTAAAGTGCACAGATGTGAGCTTACACTGGGAGGTCAGGGACTAACATACCCATTTCCATGCCCAGTGTGTAATTTACTAATCAAACTTCAGGGCATCCTCCGACTTTTGCTGTTCCTCTCAACCCCGAGCATCTGTGAATCTTGGATGCTCCCTTCCCCCTAAGGGTGGGACACTTCAAGTTTCCATCTTCTGGACCTACCTTGCTGTGCAATGTCATGGTACAGGCGTTCCACTCGAGAATTATTTCGGAGAAGATCCAGACACTGTCTATAGGATTCCCATAGAAATTTAACCCAGGGTGTCAAAAGCAGTCTGTCAGTACGATCCTGAGTGTCTTCTCCACTCACAGCACTCAAAAGAACACTATAGTCAGGGCAGGGGGGAAGGGAGAACAAAAAAACAAAAGTGGGTTACTGCCTACAATTCTCATCAATTTTTATTATCAAGCTCTAAGATGAGACTGGACAAATCTGAACAGAAAAATTGCTGCTGAACAGTCTGTTGCCTATTTTCAAACTGGTCCCTCGGATGCCTCCTTTTTCCTTTAAAGGATGCAGATAATTGTTCTTGCTTTGAAGTTTCAAAACCTAGCCCCTGCATACATAATTGACATATCCAAGCTCCAGGGGTAAGAGACTTCAGGAACTTCTGCATCCTTCACCAGTAAGCCAAAGGAAGCTAACTCCAGGATTTTCACCTTCCCTTTTCTACCAGGGAGCTGTGCACTGGACCTCTGCTACAGTCAGGAATCACTGCCAACACAGACACTTTGGTACTTGCTCAGAGCTCCTTTTTAGCCACCAGCAATGCTGCCAGAGTTCACTTCTCATTGACATGTGACACAGAGGCGCCGTGTGCATTACAATCTACAGACAGCGAAAACCAGAATACTTAAAATATCAAATCCTTCACAAATTCTGACAGGAAAAAGGTGCTTAAATAAATGCCAAAAGGCAAGATGTGATAATCTTGTATTTTAGCAGCCATAACTTCATTCCCTCATCAGAGAAATACAAGACTGGTGAAAGGATTCCTGAGACAGTGAGACCAATTCAGTGCTATGTCTCACACAGTCCCACCCAGCGTGACAAACTGAGAGATTCATCTTTCCTAAGCCTTCTTTTTTAAGTCTTTTTGAACTATGCTTCTAATAGAAACTCTCAACTCTTGTAACTCTTTTCTACTACACCATTTCCAGTACTAATTTGCTTCCTTGAGCACCTTGAGTACTATGTGCAATACTAAACACATAACCAGTGGCTTTCCCAACAGGAGGTGAATTCAGCAAAAAAGTATGAGAAGTCTAGAAAACAGGACCTAAAGAACACTAGAGAAACTGTGCTTATTCAGATAAAGAATCGTGGTTGAAAACACATTCTCTAGTCCTCAATTATAGAAAGGAGAACAAGGGAAAGAGCAGTCAGTCCATCTTCACTGCTTATTACTGGGATTCCTCTGTAACAATTTCAGGCTCTGGAAAAAACACGAATGGCACTGCCATGCTGGAACAACTACTGATGACAGGTCTGGAACCTTTTCTTTTTTCTGCAACCAGAGAGCTCTGCTGTTAACATTTAAAACATTTCTTCACCCCTGCCTTGTTACCCCTTTCCACAGATGTCACCCATACATCCCTGTACTTGGGATGTATGGCAAGATGTTCTCTTGCCAGGGAAGGTCTACACACAACCTAAAGCAGATGTATTTACTGATCCTTTTTTCCATTTCTCTCTGTTATCATTATCCATCCAATTAATTCGTACTCTGAATGTACTTTTTATGCCCTTTCTTCTGTTATTTCATCAGTTACCCAAGCAATTATAAAGTAACATCTCCTTGGGTTTGTACATGCACAATGTGGTGAGAAAAACTGGATCTTATCAGATACAGGAATTACACTGGTCCAAGATCATTAACAGCGTTTATACATCAACTGGTAATGAGCAGCTTTCCACAATAAACTCTCCAATACCACTACAGATGCAAATCACAACAGACACTGGAAAGCAGTGACCCAATTCCCAGAACCATTCCCACAATTCTTCTATTATTTACTACTTATTTTCTTTACTTTTCTTTACTCCAATTTAGGGTTTTGTTCAATGAAAATTCCTACTTTCTCTCTACTTTTAAAACCTCAAGACCACCACTAGTATTCCATTTCGAATCCACCCCATCTACACCTCAGCTTTGTGAATGAAAATAAGTAAACTTTCTGTGAATTACTACATTTTAAAGACAGGCTGCCCACCTTTCTGGAGTTTGAATGTTATCCAGGTCTTCTATGTCCAGTACCATCTGCTGGGATTCCTCCTTAGCTGCTTCTGTTTTTTCTTCAGCTAATTTTAAATAGGCTCGAACAACATCCTCCAAAGATTTGATGTTAACCTACACCAAAGGCAAAAACATGGGAAGATGTTTCCACCCACAACAGGCAGCAAATATTGAAAATGTAAATGCTACAAACCCGAGAGCATCTAAAAGGCAGATGAATTCTAACTCAAGACAATTCAGTTACTTTTAGATTGTATGAGCTGACAGATAGCATGCTTGCTATAAATAAATAAACCCCAAAATCAGAAGCCACACCTGCTGGCAAATATTCTTGTACTGGTACAGCCCTTCCTTTGCCAGGTGACTCTTGCGGAGATCCACGCAGAGCTCCAGGTACTTCAGCATAATCGGCTCGTGGATCTTCTGCCATGTTCGGTGTTTCTTACTTTTCATAACATCATAGAGAACATCGAGGGCAGGCTGCTTTTTGCCAACCTCAAGGAATTCTGAAAGGGAAAGCCCAGTTAGCAAAAGACTTGCACACCAGAAGATGCATTTTTTTGTGCTTAACACAAGAAACTTTCAGAATTTAATTAACTCTACCCAAAATTCGTTGATGGCTTGTTTTAGTGCCAGTTGGTAAATGACATAAGTGGCGAACAAACCTCTCCATTTAGAGGGAAATATCAGGATAGTGGAGATGTCTCTCCATCCATCCTGCATGACTGAGCACTTCATGCACAGCAGTCAAATCTACACATCCAGTTGTAAAGCGGGTTTCAGAGGCAGGGACGAAAAGGAACACGGAAGGGAGAGAAGGAGGCAGGAAGGGAGGAAGGAAAGACACTAATTTCACTCAGGGAAGTTTTAGTGTTGTGGGTTTGTTGGGTTTTTTTAACTCAGAGTGGTCTAGCACTTGAGTTGGTATAAGTTCCACCAAAAGCTGCTGCAGTTCAGTTGAAGGGTCAAACATTTTTAAATCAGCCTTGCTGCTGGAACCAGTGGCCCGTTTCTTCACCCCTAAGCAGCTGCTGTTACTAACAGGAGCTCTCAGCAGCTCCCACCCCTGCTATCCCACACATTCTGCTCAGCACAAAACCCAGCAAACCATCCACGAGCAAACACAAAGGCAGCAACCCACACACACAGACCCTACAGTGCTCCTCACTGCAGCAGAGCAGCAGAAATGAACACTTGGAATGAGAAGCAAACAGGTTTCAAAGATAAGGGGAAGTGAAGTACAGCCAGTGGGAAACGTGTTTATTCTTAAAGGCTGAGGGGTGGAGTCAGAACTTCCCACGAAGCACTTTGGAAAGCACGACATTCCTAAGAAATAATGGCAAAAACAATTAGGGGCCTGCTCAAGGTGCTCAGACATCAGAACTTCCCAGTTTTGGAATCTGAAAAGTGAAGATAACGTGGCAAAAGATGTAGTTTGAAAGCAGCAGTGTGGTTTTAATCTAAAAACCACCATAGCATGTACTCAGGGCTCAGTTTATGTAAAAAATGAGCTTGCATAAGATGAGCAAGTTCCTTTCTAGAAAAAGCACCCTGATGCAGTTGAAGATAATTAAGGCTATGGTGTGACAGTATCCAGCAGTACTTTTACTCACTGAGGGAATTTTAATAAAGCTGTCCTCCATCCCATAATTTACACTGCTTTTCTATCTCAGTGCTGCTTTTCAGACAATTACTGCTCCACTCCACATTTTATTTATGAAAAAAAAACTTGAAAGGCAAGTTTAATCCTGCAACAACGCCAGGGCACTCCAACCGCAGCTCTCACTGGTCGATAACCAACTGGACAAAGCACAAAATTAATTCATACTGCTTTGAAACTTTTAATTAACTCTGGCCAAGCAGGTTCTTACCAGTAAGTCAAATAATTAAGGCTAATCTAAGAGTCACTTCGGTAAAAGCACAAAGTGAACCTGAAGAGTCAAACACAGCACCACCGTGCCTTGCAGAAGGAACTGTAAGTTATGGACACTCAGATCTGTGACACACAAATTGCAAAGCTCAGCCCATGAATAGCTGTCAGAGTTACTTTTTTTTCCATTTTATTTTCTTTTATGTCACTTAAAATGCTAAAAGGTAGCCAAAAGAGCAGATGAAGCTCCGAGTGGCCAAGGAGTACCTGACACATATCAACAACTGACCTACTGCTAACCCAAAACCCCAAATTAAACTCAGTTTTCAGTGTGAGAAAATGTATGTCATTACAGGAGGTGACAAAGATGTCACGTGCTTTACAGGATCTCTAAGAGTGAGCGATCTCAATATCTGCCACAATAAAACACTCCCCAAAGGTGATTCCATCCTTGACTACAAAGCAATGCCAGGTGTTAACCCTCGCTGAGGGTTGGCCTTGACCTACATTTACCACTTATTAGGGGAAAACCGCCTTTCTTACATATCTGTATACACTTAAAACTCATTCAGGCTCTTCATATTTCCAAACATCACCTCTGCATGGTGAAGCCACTGAGAACAAGGAGCATTAAGTGATCCCAATGCCCACTTGAGCCTTACACATAAAACGCACTGAAACCGCACTGAACGTCCGGATTTGAAAAGAATTTAACATTAAACTGCTTCCTGTAACACACAATCTGCCCCAGGGACGGCTCCCCACCCTTTGTTAGGCTTGGCCATGCTAAGGTTGAGCCCCTGCAGTCTTGCAGGACTTGACAGCGCTTGTCACGCTTTGTGTTCCGCCCGCTGAAATTCCTGGAGAATATCCCTTTCTGTTGCCACCCTTCAGTTCGAGCATTTCAGTCCACCAGAATTACATTTAGGCTCGCAGCAGCACACACACAAAAAAAAATATAAATAAATAAAAATGCGATTTTGAATAAATAGCAGGAACGCCACCGACAAAACGTCAGATTCGAGCAGTTTAGGGCCAAAGCAACTTGTGCACCGAGTACAGCGTGTTTTGCCCAAGAACTGCCAAGTTTAAACGCTGTTTATGTGCCGTGGTACGAGCATCTTTTTCCCCCAGCCACAGGGCCGCGCAGCTTCCACCCTGGATATTCTGAAGCCGGTTTTATCTTTCACCTTCGTAAAGGGAAAGACAACACACACACATACACCTCTAAAAAATGGATTTCGGGTCGGGAATTTCGAGGCAGAGGCCCTGCGACAACGAAGGGCCTGTGTGTGTGTAGATACCGCAGTCACATGAAGAAAAGGACGGGGGCCATTACGCGCCGAGCCCACGAGGGAGGAGGGACCGGCACGGCCTCACCGCGGCCCCGAGCCCGCCCGTCCGGGCGGGCTCGGGGCCGCGGTGAAGCCGTGCCGGTCCCTTCCCCCGCCTCGTGTGGCGGCCTCGGGGCCCCTCAGGGCGTGAGGCGAGGCCGAGCCCGCCAGGCCCTTCGCGCCCCCGCCATGCGGTGCGGCCGCGCCGGCCTTGCCCCGGCCCTGCGCCCCTGAGGAGGACGACGAGAAGGAAGACGAGGAGGTGGTTTCGGGGTGAGGGCACTGACCGTTCGCCCGCTTCAGGGCGTTCTCGGGCCGCTGGAAGTACACCGGCATGATGGCGGCGGCGGCTCCGGCTCCTCACGGGGCGGCGGCGGCTCCGGCGGCTCCGAGGGATCCAGGCAGGGCGGCGCGCGCGGCCGGAAAGGGAGGGAGCAACAAGGGAAGGAAGGGAGGAGAAGGGGGAGTAAAAAAAAGGCGGGGAAGGGGGGATGTGACGGTGATGGTGGCGGAAAGGGGAAGGAGAAGCAGCGCGCCGGGAGGGCGCGAAACGCCGGGCCGGGAGCGTGAAGGGGACCGGGGTGGGGATGGGGAAGGGGATCGGGATGGGATGGTGTTCGTTGGGGGAATCGGGATTGGGATGGGATCAGGACCGAGGGGGGATCGGGATTGAGATGGGATCAGGACCGGGGTGGGGGGAAATCGGGATGGGATCGTGGTCGTAGGGGGATCAGGACCGTGAGGGGATCGTGTTCGTGAGGGGATCAGGATCGGGAGAGAAGTGGATCAGGACGGGAGGGAGATCGGGATCGGGAAGGGATCAGGACCGTGGGGGGATCGGGATTGAGATGGGATCAGGACCGGGGGGGGGAAATCGGGATGGGATCGTGGTCGTGGGGGGATCAGGACCGTGAGGGGATCGTGTTCGTGAGGGTATCGTGTTCGTGAGGGGATCAGGGCGGAGAGGGATCGGGGTGGGATTGTGTTCGTGAGGGGATCAGGATCGGGAGAGGAGTGGATCAGGACGGGAGGGAGATCGGGATCGGGAAGGGATCAGGACCGTGGGGGGATCGGGATTGAGATGGGATCAGGACCATGGGGGGATCGGGATCGGGATGGGATCGTGGTCGTGAGGGGATCGGGACTGGGACGGGATCAGGACCGAGGAGGGATCGGTATTTTGAAGGGGTCGGGATTGGGATGGGATCAGGACCGGGGGGGGGGGGATCGGGAGGGGAGCGGATCAGGAGGGGGATCAGGACGAGGGGAGATCGGGATCGGGATGGGATCGTGGTCGTGAGGGGATCAGGACTGGGACGAGATCAGGACCGTGGGGGGATCGGGATGGGATCGTGAGGGGATCAGGATCGGCAGGGGGGTCAGGACCGTGAAGGGATCGAGACTGGGATGGGATCAGGACTGTGGGGGGATCGAGATGGGATCGTGGTCATGGGGGGATCAAGACCGTGGGGGGATCGGGACTGGGACGAGATCAGGACCGTGGGGGGATCAGGAGAGGGATCAAGACTGTGGGGTGATCGGGATCGGGACGGGATCAGGACCGTTGGGGGATCGGGATGGGATCAGGACCGTTGGGAGATCGGGATCGGGATGGGGATGGGATCATGTTCGTGAGGGGATCAGGACCGGGAGGGGAGTGGATCAGGAGGGGGATGAGAACCGTGAAGGGATCGGGACTGGGACGGGATCAGGATGGTGGTGAGGGGATGAGGACCGGGGGGGATCAGGATGGGGATGGGACCGTGGTCGTGGGGGGATCAGGATCGGAAGGGGAACGGATCAGGAGGGGGATCAGGACGGGGGGGGATCGGGATTGGGATGGAAGGGGATCGGGAGGGGTATTGGGACCATGAGGCGATCGGGAGGTGAAAGAAAGACAGAGCCACTATATGGAAGCTTTAGCTGCTGGCACACCATCAATGTGTCCATGTAGCACTGACACCTTTCCATTCTAGAGTTAAAAAAAAAGGAAGAAAAACCCTCAGTTTTCCTTTTTCAGGCTCTCTTCACTTGGAATTTTCTCCATGTCCTGGCGTCCTTAGAGATCCAGTGTTCAGAGTTGTACACAGTGTTCTCCGTCAGGTCACACTATTGGTTTACATGACAGTATTTTAGTACTGGCCGCTTTAAGTAGAGTCATCACTGAGCTATTTATAGTGCTGAACAGCCTTCATAAAATTAATGAACTGAGTCGTGCTTTTCTTGTCTTCATAAAATGGATGTCAGTGTCTGTCAGGTGACTACCAGACACAACCCCAGCTCCAGGTGGCAGCTTTGCCAGCACCCCCTGCCTGTGCCAGCGTAGCCAGAGCCAGTGTCTGTCCTGAGTCCTTGCAGCCTTCTCTGGGGGCACCTGAGCTCTGATGGGTGTGCTGCCTGGTACTTATTGATGGATTAGAGCACCATTTGCCATTGGGGAGCCCATTCTGCTTTTCTGTACATCCCTGAAGTTCCTGAAAGCCCTCCAGGCTGGGATCAAGACAATTTTGTGTCAAAGCGGCTTTTATGATCGGAATCCTCATGTCTCTTCCTGCATGGTATCAGAGTGTATTAAATGTGTGTGCTTCAACTTTATGACTTTATGAAAATCATATGGCAGGCTGCCCTTTAGTGTGTTCCCCAGCCAGGCAGGGACAGGCCTGGCCTCTCTCTCAGAACTGCATGTTTTCTTCAGCAGCTTCTGATAATCTCTGCTTATCCCCGATATTTTGGAAGTTTCTTCTCCTAATCAGTGGTTGCTCTCTGCCATGGTATTCCTGGAATCATTTAGGTTAAAAAAGACCTTTAAGGACATGGAGTCCAACATTCAGGTACCACTGTTCTTTCAAACTTTAAAATGAGATCTTTTCATTCTCAAATAACCTTGCTGATGCCTGGAGTTACTCAGGAATGGCTGTTCTGCTTCCATGGGTGTTCCTCACCTCACTCAGCTGGCTTTTGGGCACAAGTCAGCCTTCATCAAGCAGAGGGAGGCCTGTGTTTTTAGGGATACAGCTCCTGGCCAGGACTTCAGGAGGCAGCTGCCAGCAGGGCCACCTCCTTTTGTGTAACATTTTCCAGGAGCTGTGCCCTGTGACTTACAGTGTGAGGCAGCAGAAGAGGGGGTTATGGAGGTGATGAGGGGACTGGGGCACCTCACTCTGGGGAAAGGCCAAGGCAGCTGGGCCTGTTCACCCTGGACAGTGGGAATCTCATCGATGTCTGTCCGTACCTGAAGAGAGGGGGCAGAGGATGGGGCCAGGCTGTGCTCGGTGGTGCCCAGCGACAGGACAAGAGGCAACGGGCCGAAACTGGAACACGGGAATACGAGGAAGAACTCCTTTACCGTGCAGGTTCCCGAGCACTGACTGGCACGGACTGCCCGGAGCAGGTGCGGAGTCTCCCTCACTGGAGAAACCCCACATGCGGACCCTGCTGAGCAGGGAGGTCGGCCCGGCCCGGAGGAGCCGCAGCGCTGCCCTGCAGCCCGAGCCGTGCCGGGCTTGTGCGGTGCGGGCGAGGCCACAGCCCTGGCTTCCCAGCCGCGTTCTACAGCCGGGAGGCTGGGCCAGGCCGGCCGGGGCGGAGCGGGCCGGGGCGGAGCAGAGAGGGCCGGGGCGGAGCGGGCCGGGCCGGGGAGGAGCAGAGAGGGCCGGGGCGGAGCTGGCCGGGCCGGGCTGGGGAGGAGCGGGCCGGGCTGGGGAGGAGCGGGCCGGGCTGGGGAGGAGCGGGCCGGGTTCGCGGGCGGAAGGCGGCGGGGCGAAGATGGCAGAGCCGGAGGCGCAGCTGCTGCGGGCCGTGGGGCTCATCGGTGAGGGCCGGGGGTCCGGGGGGAGCCCGGGGCTGTGCCGGGGCTGTGCCGGGGCTGTGCCGGGGCCCGCCGAGCTGCGGGCCCGGCCGGGCGGGCCGTGCCGGCTCCGCCTGTTGCCGCGCTGAGCTCGGCCGGGTGCCTGAGATTCGCGGCTCCCCATCGCTGTGTTGCGACATCAGAAATAGGGGAAAACCGTAAAAGGGCTAGTTCCTCCATCCCTCGCTCACGCTGGATGTGTACTCAAACTGCCGGTGCTTCCCTGACCTCGTAAGGCGGGTCAGGAGCGGATATTTATTAGCATTTCAATAATAAAGCCCGCAGCGGAGATGCTGCCCTAGGGCTTCAACCGGAGAGGCAGAGCTGGATGTCTAGGGTCAGGGTAAGGTGGAATTTTAATCTGGTTCTAGGAAACAAACCTGATTAACCCATCGATTTACTCCCTTGCTGCTGTTTGGCATTCTCACAGTGAACATCTTTCCACCATAGAAAAAGACACCAACGGAGATGCTTTGTGGGTTTGGTGTTATCCGTCTGTAACAGCTGAGCTGAGGACTCTGTTGCTGCGAAAGTGCTGCCTCACGGATGAGAACAAATTGCTCCATACATTTGTGTTTGGCCAGTACAAAAGGTCTTGGTTCTACATCACGACTGTGGAAGTTCAGGATTCTCCAGCCTTGAAAAAGGTAGGACTTGGCGGGGTTCTTCAGTAGAACGCAGGGGAGATTTCTGCAGAGCTTCCTCTGCAGGTTAAGCACTGTTTTTCCATTGAGGGAAACATGAGGAAGAGAAGGGATTCAAGATGTTGTGTGCTCACAGATGCAGCTTTTAGCCAGGTGTCCAAGCAGCCCACGTTTCATTTTTTACCGAGATGTGTACTGGATGGAATTGCAGAATGATTGAGATACTCATCACCCAATTTAGATTTAGTGTGTGAACGTGGTAATGCTCTCTCATGAAATTATTTCTAGTTATTTTGTATTTCATTGTCAGCAGTTTGTCTCTCTCTACATAGTTTGTTTCATTGTGTTAAAAATCTTGTTATTATAGAACTTGATGCTTTTTTTCCCCTATGTAAAGTTACATAGGTACTTTATTTTCCACTGCCTTCATTACTGGAAGACAGCAAATATGCTTGGATCTTCTATAATCTCCCTGTTATGAAAATCATTGAACTGTTCATTCAGTTATTCAGTTTTCATATTTCATGCTGTGTTGTTAAGCAGAATGATAATGTGGCAATTTTACATGCCCACAACAGAATATTTCTTTCCTTTCCTCACTCCAATCTTATGTCTCCTATGAACCTTAAAGGTGAAAAAAATATAAAATGAAATAAAGTGTCCCAGCACCATCTCTGACAGCGGCAGTGGGAGATGCTGTTTGAGGAGGACATGAGAGCCTGGTCACTGTCTGCAGACTTCCAGTCTCAAACTGTCCCAGCCCACAGTCACTGGATTAAGGAAGTTTAAAGAGTAGTTCTGTTTTTGGCCCTGCTATCTGTGTGGTTTTTTCCAGTCTCCTTCTGAATGTGTTGATGCTGTCTGCCTCCACAGCAACAAATTATGGAATTTCCCTACCTCCTGTGGGGAAAAATAATGCCTTTCTTTATTTTTAGTAATCTCATGAAACAAGAGAAAAGCAACTGTTGTGGTATAGATTAAGCAAAAGACAGTCTGTGCTAGAGCTGAGTCACATTACCCGGCCATCCCTGCCCTGGGAACTGAGAGCTGCTGCTGCTCACTGTCTTATGGGGTTTTTAAGTGAAATGCCTTGTCAGTCCTGCAGCAAGGTCAGCAATGTGACAAACAGTGCTGGTGGTGGGTCATGAACTGAGCTGTGTGTGTTTCTGTGCCCACCACGCACAGGTGACCCACTTTTCCATCGTCCTGACGGCCAAAGACTTCAACCCAGAGAAATACGCTGCCTTCACGAGGATCCTGTGCAGGTGTGTGCAGGGCTGAGCTGCTGCCCAGTGCAGAGTGAGACACTGCCAAAGCTGGAGGGTACATTTCCTTGTGGGGCCTTTGTTCTGACAACCTGCTGGCAACTCGGTGTGGGTACCATGGAAAATGGGTGGCTGGCAGCTTCAGTGCTGTTCCTGAAGTTCCTCAACCTGTAAAATAGGTTATTACAGTGGAAGACAGCTAAAATTGGATGGGATCTGTTGGTGTGTGGTTCCTTTATGGTGTTTGGGGGTTTTTAGTGAGTGTCAAGGACATATTTATATTTTTCTTTCATCAAGGAGTACAGAAGAATGTCAAATGATACTCAGATAACTAACACTAACTAGTCAAATGGTCTGCATGCAATAACAGGAGTTATGGTAGTTGCTTTTTCATAAGGCAGGTACCTTTCAAGTCTGCAAAGAATCCTTAGTCTGGAACACGCCTGCACCTCTGGGCTGTGTTTCTATCTCAGCCAATGTTGCTTCTTTCAGAAAACAGGAAACTCAAATAAGGATACAAGGTGGTTTTATACCCTGACAGACAGACATGTGTTTGTGTGCTTGTTGGAAGGCTTCTAGTTTAGCATTTAAAACCACAGCTGGGTGTCCAAAATTAAGAATTCTTGCCCATAATATTGATATTTGTGGTACTGATTTTTAATTTTTTATTTTTCATATCTATGCATATATTCATATGTGTGCAGTTTAAACAGCAGGCTCTATCCTTCTCCCACAGGATCTACCTGAAGCATGGGAGCCCAGTTAAGATGATGGAGAGCTACATTGCAGTGCTCACAAAAGGGATCTGCCAGAGTGAAGAAAACGGCTCTTTCCTCAGCAAGGATTTCGATGCTCGGAAGGCTTACCTTGCTGGTTCCATCAAAGGTTATTTACTGCCACGAGCCTCTATTCTCATTTTTTTCCTACAATGTAAAATGCCATCCAGTTCTCCTGTGTGCTTCAACTAACAATGCTAACCAGTGCTGTTATTATTTAGCTTCCTCAAAAAAGCAGTCCAATATCAGCATGCATATCTTCTGTACAGTGATTTTCCCCTTTTTTTCTAGATATAGTGTCTCAGTTTGGAATGGAAACAGTTATCCTGTATACAGCACTGATGTTAAAGAAGAGAATTGTAGTGTACCATCCTAGGATAGAAGCTGTCCAGGAGTTTACCAGGTACTTTGTCGGTTCCTTCCTTCACACCCCTCCCCACAATCCAAGAAATTTTGAACCTTCATTGAGAGAAAAGTTCGTATTTTAAGGAAGAAAATCTTTCTTAAACCTGTTTATTGAAATCCTTCTTAAGGCTTTAGCTGTGTGTTCCTCAGCCCAGAGAAATTTAAGGGTGGAATGAGCAACAAACTCTGCTTGCACTGAGAGCAGAAATCTCTCTGGTTCCTGTATATCCACCCCCACTGAGACCTAGTCATAACTGTTTATTCTCATGGCTTGCATTTCATCCTGTGACACTTTAGTTAGCATAAATAAAAATCTACTGTGTGCCTGATTCCCCCAGGACCCTGCCTGCTTTAGTGTGGCATCGACAAGACTGGTCAATTCTTCATTCATACGTGCACCTAAATGAGGAGGAGGTGGAAGCCTTAAAAGCCTGCACAGGTAGTGATTATTTGTTCATTGAAAATACTAGGAAAATTTAATTCTACTTGCTTTTGCTGCAGCACCAGTGCACTTTGGAGGAAAAAAGGTTATTTTGCTATTGGTGCTGTTTATTGCTCAAAGTTAAACAGCATCATTTTCTTTAGAAAAGGCAAATCAAGTAAGCAAGTGTGTGGGAAGATAACTAGTTAATCTGGTGGGTTTGGGTGGATCCACATCAGTCTATCCCTCATCACAGATGCAAAGCAGCCTTGGGACTTTTTTGATGCTGTGATCTGAAAGTCTTCCTGCTGCACAAAAGCAGCTCACTTGAGATAAATTGCACTTTTTTCCCAGCTTGTGCCCATCACTTGTAACCAAATCTTTCTGTTGTTCTGTGAGTTCCTAACTCTGAAGTTACAGATTTTGATGCTGATGCCAGTGAGGTCTAAGCACAGGTAGACTTCACTGGGGTTTGGTCTGTGTGACACACTGCTGTGTGTGTGCAGGGCTGATGCATAATCCAAGAACAGACCCTTGGTTAATGCAAAGTGTAACATGACACATCAGTAAGAGGGCCATTAAGAGGATTCTCAAGGCTGAATAATGAGCAAGAAGACCACTCATCTTCAGCATTTCTACTGTGTGCTTTTTTCAGCTCTCCATACACCTTAAAAATGCTCTTAGTTTGCTCACCTGGCTTGCTATAAATAAGAAAATTTATTTGGGTTTGTTCCTCTGTGCCAGTCTAATCCTGACTTCCTGACAAAGGGCTCCAGAGTGAGGATTTTTTTAATGAGAAAGTCCAGTGGCCTTTTCATTTGCAAAAGAGTAATTTTAGTAGCAAGGTAGGAAGAGAGTTTAAAATTCCAAATTGATAACCTCGTGATATTGCTTGTAGTGTCAGTGGTTCATTCGTGTTCAAGGCCATTTTAGAAGCTGATTTGGAAGCTCCTTGGAAATGAAACATCTCCTGAACATGCTTGTTGAATGACTGTTACTGTCAAGAGTATCAACCTCCTGGGTCCAGTGACTGTTGTGTCAAAAACTCTTAGAACAGACTGTAGGACTGTGGGTTTATCTTGGTTTTGGTGTGGTTTTGTTTATGGAGGTCCTAATCGTGCTGAATTCTGCTCTCTAGGTTACATTGCTGGATTTACAGACTCGGAAGTGAACAGCAGGCCTGACCTCTATGATGTGTATGTGAATCTGGCTGACAGTGAGATCACTGTCTCCCCTGTAGTAAAAGGTTGGTTGCTGTTTGTGTTTGGCCATTTATTCCCGAGTTTACAGTCACTGCTGAACCTGGCTGTAGGTCAAGCCCTCTTGATCCTTCTTCCATCCGAGTTCTGAGAAGTTCAGTGTGTAAGCCTCTGTCTTTTAGTCTTATTGCAACACTGGTGGAAGCTGGACTTTGAAAAGACACACTTTGCTTCCAACAAATGCACAACTGAGATTTCACAGCATCCATGTTAGACAGTTACATGGGAGAGACTTCCAGCTGGATGCAGATAGATGTTGAAATGCCAGGTTACTGCCTTTACCAGTAGATTTTAAATAGTAGGCAGGAAAATACTCCTCAGTTTGGCTTGTTATTCAAATACTTTTCTGGATATCACAGAAAGGGTGATTTTATGTGACTGTGTGGTGTTGTTTTCTTTCTTACACAGAGGCAATGACAATGGGAAAACTTCACAAAGAAATTGGACAACTAATTGTTCAATCTGCAGAAGATCCGGATAAATCAGACAGCCAAGTCATTAAGGTTAATATTTTGTTTTTAAATCTAGTTAACTTACTTCTATTGCTAAATCTTGGCAGAAAGAGGGTGTAGGAGGAAAATTGTCCCTGAAAATCAGTCAATCTCTTCTACCCTCTGCCTTGTTACAAATGAGCATTTTTATTCATCATATAGATTTTTAAGGATAACTTACTTGGTTTATATTATTTGTTGGGTAACTCCACTGCTGAAGAAACTTCAAAGAGTCTATTGATTTTTAGACTGGTTTCCCAGTTTCATTCCACAAGGCATGGATTTTGCTTAGTGCTTTTTCAATAGTATTGTCAATACTTGAAGAAGTCCTGCTGGGAGAAGGCTTCTCAGCTATAAAGCCTGATTTTCATTGTGATGGCTTTTCTCACTTCTTGCCCTGTCTAATACATTTTTAGACATTTCACAGCTGAGTGACTTCAGTCTCAGAGCTCAGTAAGGCCAGGAGAGGAGCCTGTGGAGTGGCTGTGCTGCCTTTATCCAGCACTGCACAAGAGCAGGCTGAAGAACTGGTGCAACTTTGCTTCAGAGTAAATGGGAACTTTGTTTTAAATGAGCTATTCATTTATCATTATTTCCTTTATTTTCTGAATTAATTTTTTAATATGTGAAAACATTATCATACCTAATACAACATTCCCAGTTGCTTGTTTCTCTGTTCCTCAAGGACATTTCCCTGAAGACAAAAGAAGTCCTGGCTATTTTAGCCTCACTTTCTGAGGTTTCTGATGGCAATGAAAAACCAACCCTTAACTCCGAGGCCCTGAAACAAAAGCGGTTTCCACCAGCTACAGAAAACTTCCTTTTCCATTTAGCAGCTGCTGAACAAATGCTCAGAATCTGATCCTGATGCACTGCAGTGTTATGGAGCAGTTCAGAAACACTGCCTCTGCCATACAGAGAGGTAAACCTGCTATTCTCCATGGAAAAATTCAAGGGATAGGAGTGAATGTCGTAGTTACTGTGATGCAGAGCATTGCAGCTTGCCTGGGAACGTGGAGACATTTTTGGGAACACTCCTGGTGTCGTTATCCTCCCCCCACTGTAACTGTGTCCATGTGGCTCCTGCAGTCCGTGCCATGCCGTGAGTGTGTGCATGGCAGGGAGGGCCTGTGTGCCCAGCTGTGCCAACACCACGCCAGGGGCTCTTTGTCCTGCACATTCCAGAGGCTGGATGGCTCTGACTTGTCTTCCTGGGGCCTGGACCTGTAAAAGCAGCCCAGCTTGGATGTGCTGATCTCTGCAGAGGGATACCCTGAACGTGCAGCTGGGCTGAGTGCTCATCCCAGCCTTGCAGCTCTGTCAGCCTGCTCTGGCTCCGGATTGCCTGATTATTGCCTGATTCCTGGAAACCCCAAATAAATGGACAAGTTCTCTTCTTTCTACTTGAAAGTGTCTAGGTGGGAAAAAAAAAAAAGGATGTCTGGGAAAATCTGATGTGGAAGCCTTAGTACATACAGAAAGGGGTATTTTGAAGCTCAGGTGGGAGTTGAGCACCTCCTTTGGACTCTTGCCTTAGAGGTTTTCCCCCCTTTCAGTCTCTGCTGAGGGATAAGAGTACAGGATTGCTGTGTTTAAAAGGGGGCTTCCTAGGGGGGTCACAGACAGGTGCTGCTTTACAGCTGCAGTCATTTAAGAAGTTGTTGGGGCTCTCAGCTGAGAAGAGACCTTGCCATTCATTCCTGATCCACACAAAAAAGCCAGGTGAGTTAAAGCCTCATGGACCAGGAATGTCCCAACGGGCAGGTGGCACAGGGAGAGCATCAGCTTCTTAAAACTGCTGGAGCTGGAACACTGTCTGATGGTGCTCTGTGTAAACAAAACCGAGATGGAAACTTCTGAAGTCATGGTGAAAACTGGGAAAGAGTTCAGAGGAAATCTCAAATTCGCCTGTCTGTGTGGTTGCACAGCCATAACTCGAGGGGTTTCTTGGTGTTTCACTGAGCAGCCCGAAGCTCACTGCTCTGTGACCTTCTGAGAAGAATTTAGAGTCCTTGGAGGGAAATGCTCTGAGCCAAACAATCTGTGTTTGTTCAGCAGTGTCCACAACAAATCAGTCAATTCTGCAGTAGCACTTTGTTATAAGAAAAAAAAAAATAACCTTTTTCCTGGCCTTTGTACAGATGGGCTATAGCATGTGGGTTTACATAGAGATTTTATACTTATGAATAAAACTTTAGTAACCAATATTTATATTGTTAAATAATTGGATATTTGCTATTCTGAAACTGGTAGAGTTCACCAATAACTATTTACAAGCAATATTGGTTGGAAAAAGGGTTGTCCTTTTGCTGTGTATCATATGTTAAGGAAATCTATTTTAGAATGGGATTAAGGAATGTGGCATCTGTGTATAAACTGGATAGTTACTACAGTCAGGAAATGAAAGTGCTTCACAACAATCCCCTATTTTCAGGGGTGTAAAACTCTACTTTAAACACTTACTCTGAAGTTTAACTTCTGAACACAGTAGCATGTACTTTGGGGTTTTTTTTAACTTCTGAGAAAAATATTGCAACTGCCTTTGTTCACCTGCAAGTGCTCTACAGCTTTTTTTCCCCATTTGCCCATTAATGTGGGGTTTTTTTAATGGTTGGTTAATATTGCTGCTTCTGTTTCGAGACCTTAAAAACAGTTGGAATAGCAAAACTATGCTGAAAATTCCATTCAGGACCAACTGAAACTGAAGTCTTTCACCAAGAAAAACCTGGATCTGCTTCAGCCACCTGTCTGACCAGCACAGTGTAACTGAGAAGAAATTTGCATCATTTCTTATTCACAAAAAGCCTTAAGGCATATCCAGAGACAGCCACAAAAAGCAGAGGAGCTCAGCTGCAAACTAAACATTGAATGCCTGTTTTGCTTTCTGTTCTGGAACCATTGAAGTTGGAAACCTCAGTGTTGTATCAGATCCTCTGATGTTTCTGCAATGCAGGTGAAATACAGTTTTGCACTTAAGGAACTGGACTCATAGCATGCTTTTGCCTATTAAAACATTCTGAACAGTCTACCCTTTAATTTATGTAAATTTATTCTTGACGTTGTGACCATGGAATCACAACTGGCATTGAGCTGTAGCTTGGAGTTCTGGTTGGAAATGCACTGCTACATGTCCTAACACTTTTATCATCTGCTGAGTTTATTGTCAGCACTGCACAGGATGTGTTTCCCTCTCTCAGCTTCAGTGCTTTCAAAGGACTGTCCTTATGCTCTTGCATTTTCTTAATGACTTTTGGCACTGTTTCTTCTCAAAATGGTTTAAAATAAAATAGAAAAAATCTGCAAGGTCAGGACAGGGAAAGATTTTGGCTGATTTCTCACTTCCCTTTCCCCAGGCTGTGTACCAGCAGCCTGTGTGTGCAGTTGCTGGTTTTGCAGTCAGATGACATCCTTTCTTTCTGCTAGAAGCAAAGACCATGTAAAATGAAATTTGTAGTCGTATCTTCTCATCTTCCTGCCTTTCTGATCTCGGATAAATATAAAATGGTGAATGGTTCCTGTGGCATAACATCTGGCAAAGACTGGCAGCTGCCCCTCCCTGAGTGCCACGGCAGCACGTGGTGTGGTGTTTGCTGTCTGAGGGGGAAGGAGCTGCAGTGCAGGGCTCTGTCCCTGCCTGCATCCATCCTTCCTTCCTTCCTTCCTTTCTTCCTTCCTTCCATCCTTCCTTCCTTCCTTCCTTTCTTCCTTCCTTCCTTCCTCCACCCCAGGGCCTGAGTGGAAAAGCAGCGTGGCTGTTACAGGCCTGGGGTAAAGCAGGGACACAGCTCGGGCTGGGAAAGGCTTTGATCTCAGTATTTTCTAATATGGGAGTGGCTGAGGGGTTTTATTGTTTGTTTGTTTTTTGTGGGTTTTTTTTTTAAGCAACATTAAAGGGACCTGGAAGCCTCATTGTATATTCCTAAATTTGAAGAAGACAAGCTGAGTAGGTGGGGCACAGCTGGCTCATTGTGCCGTACTGAGAGTTGGTTTTCCTTGAAGCCGGAAGCTTCCACCTGTTGTCATTCACCACACCTTAAACTGGTTCCACCACTCATGCACTGTCACTGCACACAAGGGTCAGCACTAAGGCAGGAGACAGACCTGCCTCGGGCTGGGATGTTGTTAATCTGTTCCAGGTTACAAAGGAGGTTTCCTGCAGTTGCTGACTCTCCTCCCCAGTCCCTCAAACGGGATGCTTTGCTGCTTGTGCCGGTCTTGTTCCCCTCACCTGTACCTCTGGGCTCTCAGGAGTCTGATTCTGCCACTTCCAGTCTCAGTGACTTTAGTTCCAGACTCAGGATGCTGGGGCCTTTTCAGGGTATTTTCCCTGCCCTGACTTGGGAAGCAGCTGAATCACCCAGGCTGACAATTTAAATGGCAGGCCCTGCCCTTCTCTTCTGGAAAATTCTGGTTAGGGCAACAGAAACACTTATGAGAAGGGGGGAAAGAGGTATTGAATAATCCTGAGGGAGCTGTGCTTAATATGGCAAATTTCAACTCAAGTATCCAATAAGAAGCTGGTAGGGTCTGAGAATGGGCAGCTGTAACAACAGACACCATTACCAGACCTATTCCAGAAGCCTTACTCACAGAGCTGTAATGACATCAATTTGCTTAAAACATCCAAGTGTGGTGCCAGGGAATTTATAGCTTGTCTAGTTACCATGACGACTCAAAGGTCACCAATATATTATCTGCTATTTGCTGGCTTTGCTCTACTGTTAGGTTTTGGGCTTTTTTCCTTGTTCCCACTGTGGTTCATGTAACTAGCATTTACTTTAGCCATTCTTAAATAAGTTTAGAAAAAGAGTGGGGAGAGGTGCAGGTCTTCATTGTAGTGCTAATTAACGTTTACTGAGAGTGGAATTAGACCCCACCTGCATTTCCCTTTGTATGTGACTGAAATAGGATTAATAGAGAAACAGGGGTTTAGAGAATTTAACTGTAGGATTTTGGCTGTACCTCCACTATTAAAAGTTTGGAAGGAGACAAAAAAACTTCACTGGGAGAGACAGCCTGAGGCTTAAGCCTGTTCCACCTGACCCTGTGGTACCTAAAGAGCAGGGCCAGCATCCTCCCCAGCATCCTCCCAGCTGCCCCTGTAGAGTGCAGGAGTGCCCTTTACCTTTAACAAAATCCCTGCAATCCTCCAGTGCAGGAGTGCAAGCTCTCTGACACTTAGGTTGGGTGACTTGCAGGCAGTATCCATCTGGTCTTGCTGGAACAGCCTCACACCACGCTCCCCTCAGGTTCCAGGTCCTTAGGATGTGCTGCTCCTGTCCTCTCCCCCTGCCTGACCTTTCCCTGCAGTGAGTTGTTAGAGGAAGGCTCAAAACCAGGCAGAACTCAAACAAGAAACGAAACTCAACCTCCAGCTTCCTGCTTTTGTTCAGTGCCAAAAGCCCAGCAGGAATCCTTTTCCTGCAGGAGACCAGGCCTGCTGTTTTTCCCTACTTTGTTCTGTGCTGCTGCCTTTCCTGTAGGACAGGCTGGATTGGGGAACCATTGGTTCCCTCACACTGTGAGAACTCCATTCCCCAGCAACAGGAGAGCAGTGACCTGTGCACTGCACCCCATGGGGTTCACATCTGCTACTGTCAGCTCTTCCTGCAGCTCTTCCCAGACAGCTGTGGGCCCCTGAAGAATTCTGCAGGATCAGCAAAACCTGTCACTGCAATGATCACCCTTAAGCCACCTATCAAAAGAGCTTTCTTTTGTTTGGGTGAACACCGTCAACCTGCAAAGTGGAAACTCCTCACTGTCCACGAGGTCAGAAAGAAAGGGATTTCCCAAGGGCTTCAGTGTAAATAAGCCAAGTTGTAAAGCTCAGGGGGCATCAGGCCCCACAACTCCTTCAAGGATGTCAAGGAAGCCAGGAATTAATTGGTAGTCAGGTTTGACACCCATTTCCTGAGCACTTCTTAAACAACTAAATTTACCCAATATTATCTTGCCACCAGAGTGGCTTTGCCTTAGTACCACCTTAAGGGCTGCCTCACTCACCTCTCAACCTCGAAATGAGTGTTGTTAAATACACTGAAACACACAAAGTGTTCTGAGAAGAACCAGCTTGACTTCACCCAAAGCAGTGATGTTCAAGCCTTCCCCAGCTGCGTTCCTGGAAAACAACGTGCCAAAACCTGCAGCAGCAACAGGACAAACTCGTGTACTCAACAGTCTTTTAATTAAGGAATCAATCAGCTGAGGAAGCACAGAACACAGGTTGTGACAAGCACTGTGTTATGCTGCTTTCTGGTACCAATGCCACTTCCAGCACTGAGTGATGTGTGTGTCTCTGCCCCCAGGCTTGCAGAGCCCTGCTGCCAAGCTGTGCCTCTTTACACCATCATACACCAAATCTGGTACAGGGGCCACCACAGCTCCACCATTCAGTCCCAAATGCCAGTGGGATTTGGTGGTGCATCCATCATTCACTTCAGCCAGAGCCCATGGTCATGAAGGAAAGGCAGTCTCTAAATGCCCCTGTTGTAGAACAGCTCTGCTTCTTCCGTGGATGACAGGATCTCCGGCTCCAGGTCTGCTCTCTTTATCTGCAATGTGCAGGAAAAGGGAATCAACACCACCACAGCCTGCTAAACACATGCTAAGTATATGTTAACCCCTTGTTACTGCACTGCACCTTGCAAAATTCAAACACTGCATTCAGTATCTGGGATTTGGGGCTCTTTGTTTATTTGAGGGGATTTTGTTGTCATTGTTGTTGTCTTGGGGCTTTTTTTTTTTTTTTTTTTTTTTTTTGTTTCTCCAACATTTCCCACATGTGCACACCTAAGGGAAAGCATACCTTCTATTTACAAATAGTGACATTATCTCCACTTACTATAGAATCATGGAATCACTTATGTTGGAAGAGACCTTTAAGATCACCCAGTCCAGCCATAAATATATTTGGGTGACACCCAGAAGAACAACTGCTGTGCCCCAAGGGAACCAACCAACCAATACTCTCAGGACATCATTTCTCACAAGTCCTCTCTCTTATTATCTGTTTACCCTTACTGCCATAAGAAATTAAGAAATCTTAAAAAAAGGAAGTTAAATGCCAGAAAGTTTGGGCAAATAAAAGAAAGCTGTGAAAATTGCAAGGGCCCACTCTGTGATTTTCTGAGAATATTCACACAGTGCTGATAAGAGGGAGGAAATGAATGCAGAAAGGAAGCCCAGACTCCTCTCTCATTTGCCCTTCTCCAAAGCCCAAGGTTCAAGGGCCACATCCTCCATGTAAAACCTGCCAGGAGGGCATTCTTTCTCAGGGAACAGATTACTCTTCCCATTTGAGCGTGGCAGAGTGAAGAGATGTCACCTGTAAGTTAATTTACCTCTCCAGTGAGTTCACACTGACTCTGCATGAAAGAAAAAAATTCTCATCTACATCCTTCCTTCCTCCTGCAGGGCTGAACACAGTGCTGGAAGAGCCTTGGCTTAAATCCTCAAGACAGTCCTCCTGACCTTGCCTGCTTCAGACTGTCGTGAAAGTCTGAAAAATCTACATTGAAAAGTGTAAATATAAACAACACACAATGCAACTCAGACCTCGAAGGTCCTGGGAGCCTCTGCCTAGCACATGTGCCTTCCCAGCAGCCTTTCCACTGCCCATTTCAGATGTACCACATTCATCCTGCAGGTTTGCTCATATGTGGCCCTCAGGCTGCTGGCCACAGCTCTGGAGGGACTATTTAATACCACAATAATCCTAAATCAATTCCTAGGAAAGGACTGACTTACCTCCCCACACTGTGAGAACATGCTAAGTGAGACTGGCACCATCACTGCTAGGACTGATGTAATCAGAAACATTCTCACTGCAGACAAAGCACGAGGATTTTTCACCAGTTTTGCTCTGTCCAAGACATTGAAACAGTATGTCAGTTTGGGCTTGAAAAATGATCTGACAGTGCCACAAAGAGCATTAGCCACTATTTTACTGGTTGAAATTGCACTGAAAGTAGTAATAACCCATGCTTATGGATCCTAGAGATGTTTCCTTATTTCATATCTTATGGTCTTATTCCTAACTCCCTGTGCTTTCCCTTTGTGGTGTTTTTGGCTGCAGCATTTTCCAAGCCCAGATTGACAAGATTAGGAAATAAGAATGACCAAAGTGAAGAAAAGGAGAGAAGGTGCATTATTGCTTTCAGCTGTCTCGGTCCTTTGATTAAGAATTTTCTCTCATTGCCCTCTTTCCTTTCACATTTAGCTCCTGTGGGCAATCCTGCTTTGCTTTGTGCAAAAATGTATTACCTGAAATATATTTAAAATTTTATCTTACATCTCTATTTATGTATTTTGCTAACAGGAGTCCCTTTTAAGGTCAAAAAGGGGGATAGGGAATCAATTCAGGCAATACCAAAGTATATGACATAGGTGATCCCTACCTGTACTATTTACACCACAGAGCTTATCCCCACCAAAAGCTCATGGCAGGCTGAGAATCTTCTCAGAAAACATACAATGTATTCTTCTTGGGATACTGGGGTTTAAAATGTTGCAAAAGCAAGAACGTGTTCTACAACATATGGAAAACAATTGGAAAGTTGGGATCCAGCTTTGGCTCCAAAATTCAAGCTCTTCAAAAACACAAATCTAAGCTAAGTGCTGGGAACAGCCTTGACACAGACACTGGGACTGAAATCAAGTGAGGGAATGTAGGTGCCTGCCAGGAGAGCAAAACACCTTCCCTGCATGGGAGCAGAGAGGAAAGCCTCCCAGTCTGACACCACCTCCTGCAACCCCTCAAAGCACTCATGCAAACATAGCCAGACTCATTTACTGAGCTGAAAGAATCACAGTAGCTGAACAGGTAATTTCCCAGGTAATCCCTTGTGCCAGGGCAAACAGTAATACTGCAAACCCAAGCAAAAAGTGAGCAGGCACCCCCAGCCCCCTGCAGAGCCTCTTACCTTTGCACTAAGTGCACAAGCACTTCTGGCAGCAGGAATGTTGTCCCAAACAAGACTGCCCTGGACAGTGCTGTTTCCCTAACAGCCTTCAGGGAGAGAGAAAAACAAACACTGGTAAAGCAGTGCTCTGTGCAGCTTCAAACACTGCCTGCTGCTGGGAGCACTTCTTTGTCTAATACCTTGCAGCTCCAAGCAACAGGGATTGCTTGGATTTATCCCCAATGAGGGATAAAAACATTTATTAGAGGAATTCTTCCTTAAATGGAAACTGAGTGGCAAATACTCCACTTATGACTAAGAAATACCTTAAAAGGCAGGTGAAACTATTGATGCCATAATGAGTTTTCTTGCCACGATTATAATTTTGCTGAGACTTGCTTTTTCTTAAGTTATGCTGAACTTCATACAATTGGTTATACCTTCTGGGCACCCTTAACTAGCCTGTGTCAGATCTGAAGTTCTCTCTCCAGCTGTCCACAGATCTTTATGCTCATGCAGTTGTTTCCTCCCCCCTGGAAAGCAGCACGGAAAAGGAGGGGCACTGATAGCATCTAGAACGTGTCTCCTCGCTCTAATTCCTGTGCCAGACTGTAGTGGATGCTGATGAGCAAAGCAAGGAGCAAATACAGAGTCAGCAACTGCAGCCCAAGGATAAACTGCAGTATCACACTGTAGATCAGAAGGCAGCTTTTATTCCCACTGTAGAGTGTGCACATGGTGTGAACAACACAGAGCATTTCTCTGAGGTGTCCCATCAAAAGAAGATCCCAGAGTCTTGTCTTCTTCTGAGGTGACCAGGGAAAGCAAAAGACCTAGTGCATGCCTGCCCAAAGATTCAGCACCTGACCTGGGATTCCTCATTTCCACATATCCAACTCCATCTCAGCAGGAATGGAAGCCAATCCCAGGGAGCCCTCCACCCCCTTACCTTCTCACCAGCATTCCGTGACACTCCTACAACCTTGCCATTCCTGTCCATCACTTCTATTCCATGCTCAAATTCCGGGCTTCTCACCACTGCTGCAGTGAATGCACTCGTCACACCTGCAGGGTTACAGAGGGCTGTGCTTTAAAAGATCCAAAAGGACTTTCTTGGTAGTAACATTCATAATTAAGCGCATTTTACATTTCCAGTTCAACTGCTCACAACTGAATAACCTGGTAGCTTAAGAGACTGCCCAATAAAAATCTACTGGGGATCTTAATCTTTGTCTCAGAAGCTCGAGCGAGATTGTAAGGCCCCAACCCTAAAAGGTGCTTTGTCACCATGGACTCAGAGCTTTAAGCACTGCCATCCAGCTCAAACCACGAGTACTCTGCATGGAGGGATTTCTGTTGTGGTTAGATTTTGTCCTGGGCAGCACAAAGTCCAGGACAGAAGAAAAGAGGCTTTAGGCAAAGGCTGCACCCCTGAAGTGAAAGGGAGGGTGCCAGGGGAACACTGGCTCTAACATGTCCCACTGTGGCTCTTGTCTGCCCAGCTGGGTCTCTGCCCAGGTGGCAGAGCTTCAGCCAGATCCTGGATGAGAATGTTTGTCTCCTCCAGACCCAGCATTACAAGGGACTGAAAACATCCACCCAATCACTGGAAACACGAGACTAAACCACCAGCACTTATAAAGGCTCTATCAAATGGGAGTCAATAATAATCCAGCTGATTTGCTTCTCTCTCTTTTCTAGACCAAGGTCTAGGCACATCAGAGCAAACTGACCTTGCTGACCACTCTGGGTGGACATCTCGTATAGCTTGAAACAGAGGACATGACATGTTTTAATTTTCCCAATTTCCCCCCAAGAAAGGCCCAAAAGTTCATTAATATCAACAGAAACATAATTAATGACATCAAAATGTTAAACCTGGCCAAGAGAACTCTACAGTCAGGTGAGCAAATGGCCCTCACACCAACTGCACAGTGCACAGTGTCTTTCTACTCACCAAGCAGAGGAGTAGGTAGAATTTTTTTGACAATTAGTTGTGTCAATGGACTCTTCAACGTGTAGCGATTCATGAAAATAAGAGGGAGAGCCTGAGGCACAGGGAGGAAACAGGACCTTTACTAAAAATGTGCAGCATTTCAGTATGTGCAACAGGTCAGGAAAATAAAGCTGTGACTTAGTACATAGTTACCCCTTATGAAAATAAACAAATGCCTTGGTTTAACATTCTGACAAAATATACATGTTCTCTAGTTACTGACAGTGCTTGCAATCACTGTTTAGATAAGAATACAAAATATTATCATCAAAAGAGCATTAAACATTATTATGTAGAGGACAGCAGTGTGATTACCCCAGTGCCTACTCCTTGTCAGGAGAGTTAATTAGGGAAGAGTCATTGAGCAAATACATACCCCAACACAGGCTGCATAGGAGATGGCTCCCAAGCCATAGAACATCTGCTTCTGCTGAAGTGAGTACTCCTGAGGGGGGCAGAAGAAGCACACTGCGTAAGTACAGCTGCAAAGCACTTGTAAATCAAGTTCAAACCCCAAAATTGACACGTACTTCAGCCTTTGGGGTGCCATTTCCATTCAGCAGGGTGAATGCTGTGGTATATGAGTGAAATGCGAACTGCAGAAACAAGAGGAAACAAAGAACAATGAATCCAGCACTGAGACCAGGAGACCTGTAAAAGCAGAAAGAAAGAGGCAATTACCTGGAAAAAAAAAGCTGACTTTGCCTGGTGCTGAAGAGATGAAACAATGACCTAAGAGGAAAACCCCACAAGAAAATTAGGTTTGGTGAATGTACTAGGCCTTTCTCTCGATGCTGAGTGGTTTCACCTTGCATCAGGTGAACAGTCTCTTGGAATAATGCTGAAGGAAGGCAGCTCACAGCTTTGGACAAGGAGGATTCTTTAAGGGCTCATTTTCCAGGTTACTCAGCACTTCCCATAAAACAGATGTCTTTGAAACAGCTTGTGCTCAAAGTACAGTGAAGCAGCCCAAAACCTTCTACTCCCTCCCTCCCTCCCTCCAACCCCTGGCTATGGAAAAAAATAAGCCTTGCCAGATGCACACTGACATCTGCCACGGTTACTCACCCACGGGAGAGCCATGGGCGTGAAAGCTAAAAATTGAAAATAAAAAAAAACAAAGAAAATTTTATTTCAGTAAAAATAACTGCTGTGAGTCCAGATGGATGGTCTTGAGCAGAAAACTCTCTATTTTCAGCTCCAAGCACATTTTATCTGCCCCCATAGCAAATAAAGTCATCAAGCAGCCACAACCATCAAGGGAAAACTCAGTTCCTGTAACACGTGGAGGGGTTTGGGAACTCAGTCCTGACAAGAAACAGAGACTGGTCAGACTATTTCCCTCTTAGGTAAGCAGATAAACCCTGAGAAAAATTCCTCAAGAGGAACACGGGAATAAATAAATCTTTCACAGATATGACAATTAAAAGTCTACAGGTAAAAGTCTACTTGCTTTTCTGCATGGAGAAGAGTATCTCTGCAGTGTCACAGTATTTACTACAAGCTATTCCCCCTTGATGCTTCAGCCACAAACACAAAACTTCATGTAAGGGAATTTACCTGGAGGTCTAAACAAAATGGGAATTACGTGGTTTGTGTCAGGATGTACACTAGACTTAAAAAAAAAACCAAAAAAAGAAAAGGCAAATTAGAACACCTTTACCATAATTGAATAAGAAAAAAAAAATCTAAATATTTTGTAAACTTACCAGGCTTAGCAAGGCGGCGTGTCTTGTCTACACAATTTGAAAATTCGGTTAGTAATCAAATTTTAGAAGAGACTGCATAAAAACTTTTTTCTACATTTATCTCTTTTTCTAATAACTTGCTTTTATATGAAGTGCTGTACATTGATACATTTAATTATTTTTTATCTAAAATTTATTTTATATATTACTCCTTGTTGAATATAAGATACTCACACCCTGTGTGCTGTGCACATGGTAGAACAGAAGGTTAATTTTAAAAAGTTAAGTTAGTAGCTTTTTTAAAACAAAACCCAATTTGAATATGGCTAAAAATCTAAGCACTTGTGTCAAGACTTTAACTGCACCCCAAAATACCTGATTATTGCGTAGGGGCTCACTTAGGGTCTTCTCCTTGGTTTCTATTAATAACCTGGCTCTTTTTATTTCATCCTGCGTTTGGGAGAAAAATCAGGAAAAAAAAAAAAAAAAGAAGCCAGTCAGATTTCAATATTCTGAAGTGCAGTTACAAAACACCACGGGTCCCCCACAGCCATGCCGGGCGCTCCCTCGTCCTTGGGGGTTTCCTGGTGCTTAGCTGGGATAATTCAAACTGCTGGCAGAGCAGCTGAAATGGCTGTGCCCAGAAATGCCCTTGGGGCGATGCACTTGGAATAGAAACGCACACACGATTGTTTCTATTTATCATAGGATGGTTCGGGATGGCAGGGACCTCAAAGCCCACCCAGTGCCACCCCCTGCCCTGGGCAGGGACACCTTCCACTGTCCCAGATTGATCCAAGCCCTGTCCAACCCGGCCTTGGCCACTTCCAGGGATCCAGGGGCAGCCACAGCTTCTCTAGGCAAACCTGTGCCAGGGCCTGCCCACCTTGACAGGGAGGAACTCCTTCCCCAACATCCCACCCGACCCTGCCCTTGAAGCCGTTCCCGTAACCCCGCGCCCTTGCCCAAAATCCCCCTCCGGGCCATCAGAACGCCCCTTTTTCCCCGGCGCATTTCTCTTCGTTTTTACCCCCCCTTTCCTCAGCAGTGACCCCACAGCTCGCTGGCCCGCCAGGACCGCTTCCCCCCTCCTCGATCCCCCCTCACGGCCCAGCCAGCACCCACCGAGGACTCCAGGAGCAGCAGCGGATCCAAGACGTCCGCCCACAGCAGGAACCTCCGGGAGAAAGACTGAGGGGGAGGAAGACACACGGCGGGGGGGGGGGGGGGGGTTGTTTAAACACAACCCGGAGGCCCCTTTCCACCTCCCCCCTCAACGCTGTCCCCATCCCCGACCTGCCCCTCAGCCCTCCACAGCCTCAGGTTGGCGTCCATGGCTCCGGAAAGGCCGGGTCGGGCCGCTCCGCCCGCCGCTCGCTCCGCCCGCCTTTCCGCCGAGCCGACGCGCCGCGGGCCGGGCCCCGAGCGAACGCTCGGGGCCCGGCCCGCGGCGCGGCGGCTCGGCGGGTGGAAATTTGTGGCTCCCTTCCCCTACCAGGGAGTTCTAAACAGCAATAAAGTCTCCCCTGAGCCTCCTCTTCGCCACACGAAGCGCCCCCCGCTCCTTCACCAGCTTTGTTGCCCTTCACGCAGTGTCGCTCCCGGCGCCCTGGAGCGTCGCCAAGGCACCGCAGCCCACCAAGTCTGGCTTTTTTTGTCACCAATACCCACAACCCCGTGGTCGGGGTGATTCCCTCGTGCTTCTTGGCTCAAAAGGGCAGAAGATGAAGAACAGGCACGCAGTGAGTGTGGTATTGATTTATCCAGCCCTCCAGCAGCACATCTACTTACTGTCCATGGCCTGTTCCCCACAAGGCAACAGCAGCTGGGAATTGCTGCCTGTGAACAAAGGTAGAGGAGAATTCCTAAGCCAATGTAACACATTCAAAGTAGAGAAACAGGACTCTTAGGGGGAAAAGTGAAAGAAAAGCAAAGCAACACACCTGCTGCTGGTCGGTGTTAAGATTATTTTATTATAGCTAGAGACAGGCTACACTGGTTTCAAGCACTACAAGAGTCAAGCAAATTCAAACGAGAGAAGAGTTGCCTTTAAGCTCCAATAAGGACACCATAGGGGTTCAAGTTTTTACCAGCTCCCAAACAAATGGAAGTTCTTCGTGCTTGTTAATGCTTCCTGTGTAGCTGCACAGCATTTTGCAGGATTAAAATGGCACATATTTACATTCATGTTTTAGTGCATTTACACACAAAAAGAATGATTGCCTTGATACATTCATCTCCTTCTCTGCAAAATTAATTAAAAACAAACCATGCATCAAAATTCCATCTTCTGTCTTGTCCATATTGTTTCTAACTCTTGTTACAGAACTTAATGTCGTGTGAGAAAAGGAAATGCAGGACACTTTCTGGTCCAAAACTAGGTAAGGAAAGAGGAAAAGTCAGTGGAAGGTAACTGTACTATGTGCATTTGTCACATTGAGGAAGATGACTAGGGGTCACAGAAATTCATGAAGCTGAAGTTGCAAAGTGGGGGAGAGCCTTAGTTTCTACCCTTCTGTTTAAAGTAAGACAAGGGAGTCAGTAGATATTTCAGCATTTAATTTCTTCATGAACATGAGAAAATGAAAACTTTTATTTTTACAATCACAGCCACTTTCCTAATGTCTTCAATTATTGTAACTAAGAGTTTTGTCCACATGCTTATGAATGCACCTTCTCAAAATATTCTTTAGAACCTTCTGGGCTTGGTTTGATCTGTCAAGAAAAGAAAACTTAGTTATTATTTGCTACAGAGAAGATTTAAAAAAAATTACAGATTTGACAGCAAGGAAATCCATGCATACTTTATAAAAACAATAGGACACACTCCCAGGCCCGTGTCTGTGCCCAGAGCAGTGCTGCTCACTGAGCACTTACCGTCGGGGAGTCTGGGGTCCAGTTTGCCGGGCAAACCTCTCCGTGGGTTTCCACGAACTGGAATGCTTTCACCAGGCGCAGGGTCTCCTCCACGCTGCGCCCCACGGGCAGGTCGTTGATGCTCAGGTGCTTGATGACCCCGTTCGGGTCAATGATGAAGAGACCTCTGCAAGTGAGCGGCAATTTAGGGAACGCGAGCCGCGTTCCAAGCCCGAACACAAGCAACTGGATGGATTATTCCAGCAAGGAACAGTCCTAGATGTACTATTAGATGTTATTCCTAGATGTAGTTGTTCCTAGGCATCAGTTAAGAGCAGCAATACAGCATTAGGTATCTTGTTTGTTAGTGAGCAAAAGCCAGGAATCAGCCAGCTGCTATGGTACCGTGAAAGCACAAAGCACCATAAAGACCAAGAAATTGCTGTACTATGCTACTCTTGTTTTCCTTAGAGACACAAGAGGGGGGAGTTCTGCCCCTCTCTCAGAACTGTGTTTCCCCTGCATGCATTGTCAGAGAGGCTGGAACCATTCTGAGCTTCATGGCCACGATGGCCACGTGCCCTTTTCCTAGCAGGATCCAGCAGTATTGCAGCAAAAGGGACATCTGCGTGTCTGCATTTGATCCTTGTGCTGTTTCTCCCACAGGAGGGGACTGGGCAGCTTACCTTGGTTGAGACTGGGGTGTGTCACAAGAACAGAGCTCTTGGAAATCATGCCTTACCTTAGTGCTATGCCAGGTCCTTCTAGCAGCACTCCGTAGTCACGGGAGATTTGTTTGGTGAGGTCTGACAGAACTGGAATATTCATTTTGCCCAAACCGCCGCTCTGGAGGAGAGTAAGATTCCATTTGGTTACAAAACACTTGGATACTCTTTAGGGTAAACTCACTCAAAATACACAATCATGCCATTTGCTCCATGACAGGAACCAGGAGTGTGTGTTGTTGTTTGGGTTTGTTTTGTTTGTTTTAAAGTAGTCAGAAACATTTGGTTTCTTTGCAACATGAAAACTCTTTTGCACTGAACATTTTAGAGTTGAGTATTTTGGTGGTAAAAGGCAACCAATGGCAACAGTTGTAGATTTTCAGAAAAACTGCCATTGTAGTCTAATCAGGGGCTTTGAACACAAAAATTTCTACAGCATATTTAAGTGTTCAGATTTAAATAAGATGAACGTGGTGGGGAGGGAAGGGAAAACTGCACATTGTGAACAAACATATGTTGAAGCACAGGTCTTCTGAGGAATGGCTGAAGGAGCTGGGGTTGTTTAGCCTGGAGAAAAGGAAGCTCAGGCAGGGGCCAGTTTCTTCTCCCAAGTAACAAGCAATAGGACAAGAGGAAATGGCCTCAAGTTGCACCAGGGGAGATTCAGATTGGATATCAGGAAAAATTTCTTCACAGACGGGGTTGTCAAGCATTGGAACAGACTGCCCAGGGCAGTGGTGGAGTCACCATCCCTGGGAGTGTTCAAAAACCATGCAGATGTGGCACCTGAGGATATGGCTAGTGATGAACATGATAGTGGTACAAGGTTGATGGTTGGACTTTATAATCCTAGAGGTCTGTTCCAACCTTAACCATTTGATGATTCTAAGCACACACGCTTGGTATGGTCAGAGTTCTGTTGCTCTATTCAGTGCATGCTTTTTTTTTCTTCTCCTCCCACAAATCAATTTAAATACTATTTGGAGAGTCAAACAAGATTTCTTTCAGTTTTGCTACATACTGGAGCTTGCAAGAGAAATAAGCTCTCTAACCTTGAAACAAGGCTGGAGTTTGTTAGCTTTGCTATTCCTGGCATCATCACCAGTGAATCACTGTGTAATCTCAGTCACTGATCCTGCAAACGCTTGTCTGCAACAGAGTTCTCATGGCAGGGCTTTGAGCACAGGTGTCAGAGAAACCAAGGCCTCAGCTCCTCTGGGTGTCAGCTTCCTTCCAGCACCACCATGGAATTCCTTCCACCCTGTCCACTCTACAACTAACTCAACTCGTGAGGTCCTTTATGCAATTAAGAGCATGTATTTTATAGACATCTGAAAGAGGCTTATCTCCAGTAAAAGGCCATTTTATCATTTTCTTGCCCTAAAGAAAGCTCAGCCCCTCCATTTATACTGCAAGAGAGGAACCCTTTCAGCAAGTGAGAGTTAATAATACAAGTGCTCCAATAAACTGGTGGTTCTTCTGCTTCCCTTCTGAAGACACCACTGTTAGGCACTGCATAACAATAAAATCTAGACAGCTGCTGTTCATTTTCTGTGATAGTTTCAGTGCACTATCAGCTGTAACACACATCTTGGGGCTGTGGCTTGTACACTGAGCATTTGTCTTCTGAGATAAATGTACAAGAATAAACATTACTATCAACAGAGCAAAACGTTAAAAAAACAAGTAATTAGGAAAAAGAGAGAGAAAACAAAGATTGATGTCAGAATTATGTCAATAAATGTAGAAGTTAATCACATACTACTTTAGGCAGTCTATTAAAAATCAATGTTGGCACAATTATTTAATCAACTCCTCTGGAGCTCTTGTGAAAAGAAACCAAACCAACAGAAAAAACCTGAAACAGACGGTTGATTCATACCTTTCGTGGTGTATTTATCCAGGCCAGATGACAAAAATGAGAATCCACTGACACCGCCACCACTTCACAGTTCACGTCACGGAATTCATTCGCTTTGTTGCTGAAAGCCACGATTTCCGTGGGGCAGACAAAGGTGCTGGGTGGGAGGAGAGATCAGGTGGTAAATGGTTCTACAACCCTTTCAGAGAATTTTTTAGAGAAGACTCTCCTGTCTGTTTCTGGGCTCTAATGCAGCAGAGCGTTCTTTAGCCTGGTAATTTTAACCGTGTTTCCTGTTCAAGATCAGTTTCAGTCTCAAAGCCACAGTCACAGCCATAGAGCTGGCAGGCCAGTTTCCATAACAGATCCTTTGCAAAGATGGAGAAACTGCCTCTGCTAGGCACTCTCTAAACAGAGAGATTTTGGAAGCTATAGCAGAAAGGACTGCAGGTTAAACCCTCCCCCGTGTGCCTACATACACAGGGATGCTCTTCGAGATTTAAGTCTTCTGGCAGACTTAACCCCGTCGGGTCACACTTTGCCATGTAGCTGCAGTCCTGCTGGCCCTGGAGAGTCTCCAAGGCAGCCCCAAACACCCTCAAATCAAATACCCTCCCCCCTGGGGTCTGACCGTAAGAGGAACCACATCCACCTCCTGAGGCAGTCCCTGCAGGCAGAAGATGCTCTCCGGCCACCATATCCACTGCTTTAACACACAGTGGCCCCTCGCCCCCCATCTTATCACCCTCGCTCTAGAAACAGTCACATCTGCCTTGCCAGGCCGGCCCCGATCGGGCAGAACCAGCAGCGACCCGCCGCGCCCGGGATGACCTTCAGCAGGGCGGGAGGCCCACGGGACGGGCACGAACCCGCACTCACAAGTCCAGCGGGTAGAAGAAGAGAACCAGGTATTTCCCCTTGAAGTCATCGAGGCTGAGCTCCTTGAACTCTCCGTTCACCACGGCGGTTCCCTTGAAGAAGGGGGCGTGCTGTGTCACGGCCGGGGCGAGCCGCGCGGCGCCTGCGGGGCAGAGCAGGGAGCTGTGGCTGTGGCTGGGGCTGTGGCTGGGGCTGTGCCACGGCCGGGCCCGGCAGAGCCGCGGGGCGCCTGGGGGGCAGAGCAGGGAGCTGTGACTGTGGCCGGGCCCGGCAGAGCCGCGGGGCCCGCCCGCCCGTCCTCCCGCCCGCACTTACCGGCGCTCAGGGCGCGGCGGGCGCAGGGCGGGGGCCGCGCCGTCACCCTCCTCCCGGCTGCGGCGGAGACGGGCACCTGCGGGGGACAGCGGGTCAGAGCGGGGCCGGGCCGGGCCGGGCCGGGCAGGGAGGGCAGGGCAGGCACTCACTCACCGCGGCCCGCAGCAGCCTCCCCAGCGTGGCGGCCATGTCGAGCGGCGGCAGCGGCACCGAGGGGCGGGCGGGCGGACGGGGCGCTGCGGGCGGGGACCCGCACGGGGCGGGGAGAAGCCGGGACCGCGGGAGCCGATGGCTTGGTTAGAAGGGCCCTCCGAGCGCGGCAGGGCAGAGTGTGACTGAGGGCTGGGTCCGAGTGTGACTGAGGGCAGGGTCCGAGTGTGACTGAAGGCTGGGTCCGAGTGTGACTGAAGGCTGGGTCCGAGTGTGACCGAGGGCTGGGCCGGAGTGTGACCGAGCGCTGCCTGGTCAAGGCACCCAGTGCCGCTTCCAGCCTTCCCTTCAGCGGTGACTCCACCACCTCCCTGCGCAGCCCTTCCAATGTCTAATCGCCCTTTCTGAGAATAAACTGTTCCTAATGTCCAACCTAAACCTCCCCCGGCGCAGCTTGAGGCCGTTTCCTTCTCGTCCCGGGAGCAGAGCCCGATCCCCACCTGGCTCCCCGCTCCTGTCGGGGAGTTGTAGAGAGCAATAAGGTCCTTATGAGCCCCCCTTTAATCCCGACCAAACACCCCCAGCTCCCTCAGCTGCTCCTCACAGGACACGTTCTGCAGACCCTTCACCCGCTCCATTGCCCTTCTCTGGACTCACTGCATCCCCTCAATGTCCTTCCTGCACTGAGGGGCCCAGGACTGGACACAGCACTCAGGGTGTGCTCTCCCCGTTCCCCAGTGTGCCTGGTGCTGTGCCCGGGCTGAGCCTCACAGGCTGTGCTGAGCTGCTGCTGCTGCTGGTTACTGTGGGACCTGGGTTTGCTGTGTGCTGCTACAGGCCAGCTCGTGCTCAGAGCCTTCCAGATACGGACTTTACAAATGCACTTGGCTCAGACTTCATTGAACTCACTCAGATTATAGTCAGAGAGTCACAGAATATTCTCAGTTGGAAAGGACCACAAGGCTCATGGAAGCCCAACTCCTGGCCCTGCATGGGACACCCCAACAATCCCACAGTGTGTCTGAGAGAGACACTGTCCAAACACTTTAACTAGGCTTGGTGCTGTGGCCACTTCCCTGGGTCCTGATACCCAACCTAAACCCCCCCTGACTCAGCCTCATGACATTCCCTCAGGTCCTGTCTCTGGTCACCAGAGACAAGAGATTGGTGCTGCCCCTCCTCTTCCCCTCCCAGGGAAGTTGTAGGCTGCAGTGACATCTCCTCTCAGTCCCCTCCTGGCTCAACAGACCAAGTGGCCTCAGCCGCTCCTCATACAGGCTCCCCTTAAGGCCCTTCACCATCCTCACAGCCCCTACTTCTGAATGTGTGCCTGTGTTTGCCCTGGAGGATTGTCCCAGTCCTGCTGGCTGCATGGACCATCCCAGGGTTCATCCCTAGGAAGAGCAGTCAGGGGATGTGTTACCTCTGCAAGAGCTAAGAGAGTCACAAATGCCCACTGCAGGCCTCCCACCTCCTGCCAGGCAAACCTGTGCAGGGAAGGTGTATGGCTTGTGGAAGGAACCACACCTGACGTGTGTAGGACTTCATTTCCTTCCGCTGTGGTTTTCAGAGAGGCTGCTGTTGAAGCCCAGGCCTCCACAACTCTAACTACAGGAGCTACTTGAACAGAGTCAGTTGAGCAGTACAAGGTTTTCTCAGGCTGTTTTTGTTGAATACCTGATGGTGGCAGCAACAGAGATCACCTTCATGAAGAAATACCAACTGCCTTCCTGTTTTAGGCCACGTGCTTTGGAGCAGCACAAGCAATGTGCACGGCCCAGAATACTGAAAATCACTTTCTAAAAGTCCATTTTTCTTTTCTTAGCTTCTTTCTGTGTGTTCTTTCACCTAAATAGTCAGATTGAGTCGAATCCAATTTCCCTTCTTATGGCCAGAGTGAGATGAGAGGGAAGAAAATGTGGACACCACAGGATATGGATACCCCAGTATGGTCTCCACCTGCACAATACTATAACTGCTTCCTGCAGCCACTGATTTCCTTGAATTCAAACAGACATCACAGTTGCTTTTGATTTTGAGGCTGTTCCCTTCGGGCTCAACACCTGCTGTCAGGCTCTGGGTGTCTATTTGAACATGTGTGCACAAGTGCAGCGCTGGGTCACTGAACCACCAGGCTCTGAGCTAAGGGACCTTCTGTACCCCTTGCTTCTCATCAGTGCTTCATTTAGGGACACCTGAAGGTCTGGGACAGAGAAGTTCAGTTTTGTCTCTTGCTGATGAACCAGAGCTGCTGAAAAGTGCCAGCTGGATTGGGACTCTCCTGGGAAGGTCACTGGCTGAACAAGGAGCATTGGCTGGCTGAGCTGCTCAGTTTAATTGCACGCATTTTGCCTAAAATTTAGGGGCATTCTTGCTTAAAAACCCCTCAAATCCTAAAAAGTGGAAGCAAGTAACTATTTGTACGTTAGGAAGTGTGTCAGCTAGCCTGTGGGTGAGCTGTGCCATAGTCTGCAGCCTTGGATTTGGAGAGAAAGGAGCAGCTATGGAAAGTCATGACCACAGGAGAGGTGTCGGAGCTGTTTGCGCCACTGCTGAGGGCTGGAAGTGGAGCAGTGAGCAGTGAAGCTGAGTTGGGACACCTGTAGGTAGGGAGCAGCAAAGCCATCAGCCATTTCCTTACACAGCAGAGCAGGATGGCACGTGTGCACTCACCCCTGCAAGCTGGCACATGGCTGAGATGGAGAGATGTGCTCTGTCAGACGAGTCCCCTGGGGCTGGGCAGCAAACTGTGTGCCCAGGGACGGCTGGGCCACAGGGCTTGCTTTGCCTCAGCTGGGGGAGCTGCACTGTGGCAGCAAGAAAAGGGTTACTGCTCGGATTTCCTGAGGATGGCTGCCTCATCCACAGATGATTATTCACAATTTCGGAATTAATGTATTCTAAACCGATGTCCTTCCCCCCTCCCCGGAAAGTTATATTTGTTTAAAACTCTTTGTTTAAACACTTGGCTTGCAGGTGGGGAAATATTGCTCATGCTTTGTTACGAAGGCAGTGTAATTCAGCTTCTCAGGCCTCTGTGCAAAAGCTTGAACTACTGCCATTTAGCAGGGGCAGTTTTTCATTTTACCTTTTACTGAGCATCTCTACAGTCTGAAGATGGACCTTGTCACTGCCAAAGTGCACCTGGTAAAAGCTGATATTTTTTTCCTCAGCTCTGGCTCTGGCATGGGCTAGAGCACCTACTAAACCTGGTTCTTCTTCACATCAGAAGACCAAAATAAATCTCCAGAGTGACACCATCTGCACCTCTTTTTCCAAATCTTGTTGGTTGTTCCCTTTGCTGTCTTTAAGCCTGATTCAAATAGAGACATCTGAAGCTGGGAAAGACTCTCCAGGGATTTCAGCAGGCTTTAGGGAGAAGTTGATATACAAGGTGCAGAGCAGTGGATAAGACACCTGAACAGATAATGGGAGATGTAAATGTTATCTTTGGTTAGGATGCTTGTGCCTCTCTTTTCCTATCTGAGAATAATTATCTATGTCCTTCTTGTGAAAAACTTCAAGATCTGTTGATACAAAGTACTAGGGAATGCTTGTGCGTTGCCACCATTATTGTTCTGTGAGAGATTTTAAAGAGCTCTTTGGAAGATCATCATTAACACAACAGAATATTGGGGGGAAAGTAGCCACTTCTTTCTAAACCTGATGAAAGGGGTAAGCAAATCCCAAATCAGATCTGCTGCCATGGGTCACTGAATGGCAGAGTCTGTGCAGAGCATGGGATGCATGTGTCTGCTTGTTTAAAAAATCAAATCCACCCATCTTCTAGGAGGTTGTTTTATTCCTTGCCCTCAAATGCTGTAACCATCATTTGTGATCTACCTGGAGGAAACACATAACTGAAAAACAGGTTTGGAAATGGAAAGAAACAACAGGGGCATAAACAATTTTTGTCTAAACCAAAGCAAAAAGTTTGCCTTAGACAGCAGGATGCATCACCCCGTGGCTGTTGGTAGGTGGCAGCCTCTGTCCTTGCACACAGAGGAGCTGGAAAATATTCCAGCTGCCTGCAAATGCTCTCACAGGCCTGTGTGCTCCCACCTGCTGATACCGAAGCTCAGCGGGAGGAGGAAGAATTTGCCCGTTTGTAGCAATAAGTTTCAGAAGCAATTCCAAGCACAATGCAGCTTCGAGCTAATCATAAACGGGCTCGACTGCATGAATTGAGTGTCATAGCCTGGATTTAGGAGATAGCTGCTGTTAGGGGATGTTTCCAGCTGATAAGTACAGGCAAAAGCCTCGCTGCCATCTGCTTCACCGGGGGTCTTATCCTGGCATTTCAAGCAGGCCGTGCTGAGGCCGAGTGGTTTTTCTCTGGTGGCAGGATAAAACTGGGTGTGTTGCTGCTGTGTTTCTGGCTGGAGCTGTGCGAGCCCACCCTGCTGATGACTCATGCTTCGAGTGGCTCAGAATATCACACTGCCTGGCTGCCTCCCTGTTCCTGTTGCACTGATGCATTTGGGTCTCGCGGTGTTGGCGTTTCATTTACAAACCTCTCTTTTCCCATAAAGGAAAGATGGCTGCCAGCCCTGCTTTATCCTGATGTTCAGCACTTTTAGGTGTTTTTCTGAGCCTCTCCTGAATGACTTCAGGTGGAGATTTAAAAGCAGAACAACCAGACACATTAAGCACCTTAGAAAGCACATTTTTCAGAATTTAGCTGGGTTTTTTTGGTAGCTTGTCTTTTTTTTTTTTTTTTTCCCTTCTAAAATTGGCTGCTTCTGCATATGATTCAGACTAAATTTTCCCTTTTCTCCCAGCAAGCACTGAATCAGGATCTTTAGGCCAGCCAAAGGGACGTGTGTTCTTTCCCTGCCACCCTGCCTTTGAGTCCATGCATTTCAGCACCAGAGTTTACAACAGTGAATAGAATAAGATAAGCACTGAACAGATTTACAAGTCTCCTGTTTCCTTCTGCCTCACTCACAGAGAACCTGACGGTTCCATTAAAGCAGGTGTGGACATGCCTTGAAATTAAAGGACTGTGTTGTCACAGGAGAAAATGGATATAAGTAAATCTACCTTTTCCTAATTTTTTTGTTGGTTTTGTGAACTAGATGTTCTAGGTGATGCAGAAATGAAGATACCACTAGCTATGAAGAAGTCCTGAGGTAAGACTCCAAAAGCTTGCAGTGGGTTTTGCAAAGACCAACTGATGGACTTTCAGGTGAGTAGGTCTGTGCACTGGCACTTGCTCTGGCAGCACCTGGGGGGCCACATCCATGAAGGGGGCCATCCATCTCAGGCCTGTGCTGGCAGCAGACCCTTGTCATGTATCAGCTCAAAAAACTGCAGTAGAAAAGAGAGATGCAGTGAGGACTGATCACCTCGATTTTGTTTTTCAGAGCAGTGCTGGTGAGTGCTAGTGAACACAGCTCTTTCCGTGTCCTGGTTGCACCACATTGACTCAGATTTGCTAGAAACAGGTTTTATTTGTTAAGTAACACACGAATCACCACGTTTAAGTTCTGTGGCTGCTGCACATCCATTTCAACACAAAGTCACACAACTCAGCTGAAATAACCCCCGTGGCAGCAGCACACACGGAGCTTATTTACTGCCCCTGCTTCTGCAGGGACTGTGAACTGTGCCTTTGGTTGCCAGGATGGTGGAGAGCTCCGAGGCTGTGCCGTTCATGAACACTAGGTAGCTCCGTGGGGTTCTCCAACTCCAGAGAGAGCTGTCGTAACTCTTTCGATAAATATGTGTACCCTTTCGAGAAGTAAATATTTGAAAGCACACAGGACAACATCAGCGTGCTGCAGTCGTACTTTTGTCCCAGGGGTGACACTGCAGATGGCTCCATGCATCTAGAGGTACACAGAGACATCAGAGAAAAGAGGAGCAGTAGAGCTGTCAGGAGCACGTGCTGCATTCCAAGTGCAGATCAGGCTTGAGACCTGCAAGATCTGCCGTCTTCATTCAGGCACCTCTGTGAAAGTTACTCAGCAAACACAGTCAGTGCTCCCTGTGGAGTGTCCCACAAAGGTAAATCCCTCCCCATGAGCAGCCTCATCCAGAGATGTGGCAGACACAGCGATACCCCACTGCTGTCAGCAGAAGCTGAACTCGCTGCTGCAGTGAGTGGTGCTCCACAAAATGGGCACTTAGACACTTGCCTCCATTTTTCCTTTGGAAAGAGGAGTTTCTTGTAGCAGTTAAAAACATTCTGCATAATAAAAATTGTATCTGTCTTCCAGCATCAGCTGTGTTGTGGTGTCGGTGTTGTCCCTATGCTGACCATTAGTGGGAGGCTGGGCAGGAATGTGAAATGCACTTTCAACCTGAGCGTGATTTTCTGTGTACAGGCAAGCACCAGTGCTTGCACAGAACTGCTCAAACAACAGGCAGGGCAGATGCTCCTTGGGAGCCTCCTCTCTGAGCTAAGGCTCTGGTTTCCAGGAAGCAATTTCTTCCTCAAGAATTATTTAATCAGAGAAAAATCTTCTGGTACTTACAGGCACAACTGCTGCTGTATAGAACTTGGCATTGCAGAGAAAGGAACCACAACATGGCACAGCTCTGGATGCTGAACATTTTCTGAAGCAAAAGGAGAGAGATGTGGAAGATTGTACATAGCAGTGCCACCTGCTATGCACAATAACTTTCAAAGTTCAAACCTTTGGCACTTAAGCAGGTACAAAAAGCATTTATTATAGCAATTTTACCCGAATGTCCAAGGTATTATTCATGAAATGCATTTCCCATTTATTTCCTATATTCAGAAAATGTGTTCTAGGCAGTCTGCAAGTTATGCTATTGCAAGTCATTTCTGCCTGGCTGTGGAAATGGATCGGTACAGTAAAAAAAGAAGAAAAAAGTAGTGTCTCTGCTCCACTTACAAGAAGGTGCACGTTAATTTGATTTACTTCATGTGGATTTAATCAATGCAAATACAGATGGGGGAAGAGTGTCAGTGGGAGTAATGGGTCGTTTTTATCCTCTTTCTTTGCTTGACCTGCTGAATCGATCTACCCCGTTGCTAGGAAAATCAGAATCAAGCTGACACGAGCATCTGTGCTATACAGACAGAAGAGAATTTATGCTGTAATCCAGCGCTTAGAATTCACAAACTTTCCATAAGTGGCTGATGTCTCACACAGCTGCTTGCAGGGGTGAAAACAATGGTGCAGCAGGAGAGATGGGATTCCCTCTGGTACTTCCTGGGGAGCTTTTGAGATCCCAGGAAAGCCGAGACTCCCGTGCCCCGGCCCGAGGAGAAGGCGGGGGCAGGAAGAAGTCTGCGGGTGTCGGCGATCCCTTCCCATGGGCAGAGCATCTGCTGGGGGTGAGGAGCACGAAGACCCGGGCGAGGGAGCCCTGGGGACCCCGGGCAGGGCAGGGGAGCCCCGGGCCGGGTCGGGCCCGCCGCCACCGGGTGGCGTCCGGCACCAGAGCTGCGGCGGGACCGGGACCGCGGGGAGCTCCGCACATCGCTCCGCGCATCCCAGCGCATCCCAACGCATCCCGCGCATCCCCAGCGCCGAACATCCACCCGCGCCCGCTCCGCAGGGCTGTGGCTGGCCCCTGTCCGAGCCCCTGCGAGCGCTGTCGCCCTCCCCGTCCCCGGGGACGCTGCGCGGGTGCGGAGCCGGTGCCAGGTGCGGGGGGGCCCCCGCAGGACTACAGGTCCCGGCGTGCCCGGCCCCGCGGAGCCGGCGCCTGCGCGGGCTGCGGGGCCGCTCGGCGCTGCCACACCCCCGGGGAGGGAGGCAGGAGCGCCCGAGCCCTCAAACCACCGGCGGAGCCGGCGGGGCGGAGGATGGAGTAGCGGGGCGCGGCGGTGCGGGGAGCGCCGCCTCCGCCCGGGGGAGCGGGGAGGCAGGCGGGGATGATGCGCGGGGGGATAACGCGCTAGGGGCAGCAGGCTGGTGGTCGCCCGGAGACTCCGCACCTCGGAGTGACGTCCTGCTGCAGTGCCGCTGCCTGCGCTGCCCGAGCTCGTCAATGGAGCTGGAAAACATCGTTGCCAACACCGTTTTGCTGAAAGCCAGGGAAGGTGAGAGAGCGGCGGGAGGGGAGAGAGGGGGGCCGGAGCATCCTTGTCGCAGTCGCCCCTCCGCGGAGCGGTGCCCGCGGGATGCGGGTGGGCGCCTGCGGGGATGTGCGCCGGTCCCGCCGGCGGCGGCTTTGGGGGTGCCATGTGTCTGTGCCGGTGTTAGAAACGGCTTGTTGGAGACAGAGTCGCGGTGGAGAGGAAAATACCGCTTTTTCCCTGCGAGCGGGGGTTTGGGAAAGGAAGTGAATGAGATTGCAGAGATTACAATATTCACCCATCTCTTCCTTCCCCCTTCCCGCCCCCCCCCTCCTCAAATCTGGTCCCACAGATTGTGCTATTTCAGCGTCTATTGTTAAAGGTCAGCTGCAGATGCATTCATTCAAAAGGGCTTAGCAAATCTGCAAATAGCTTTCCGCGCCGTGTGGTGAGACCGGCAGGATCGTATCGCTTCCCCGTGCAGTCATTGCCTTATTCGGCGTTATTAGGTGAGATCATGTTGCTGCAAATATGCCCATTGTTGCGAGCGTGTTTGTCCCCAGCCGGGGCCGGGCAGAGGGGCTGGGGGGCTCAGCGGGTGCCCCGGTGGGCCGGGGGGTGGCCGGGCGGGTGTCGTGCCCGGCGGCAGCCGCTGCGCTCGGGCAGCGGGATGGGATGGGATGGGATGGGATGGGATGCTCCGGGCGATGCCGGAGCCGCCGCCGTTCGGCGCCCTGAAAACACTCTCGGGTGCCGGCTGCGGGCTCCGCGAACATCCCCGTCCTGCCCCCGGGTACCCGCAGAGCCCATTCCCGGTACCAGCCGGCGGGTCGGGCTCAGGGGGCTCTTTCCCCTCGAGTCGGGAGCGGACGCGGTCCCCTCTCCCCGCGCAGGCGGGTGTCTCCCCGCGGCTGCGGGGCGCTTGGCACGGCGGGCCCGGGGGCTCAGGGCTCGCCCCGGCTCCCCGCGGAACCCCCGTCCCCCTGCGAGCATCCCTCCGGCTGGAGGGGGAGCGCCGCGCATAAGCAACACGTCCTACGGATGCGGCATCGCTGCCAAGAGGCGATCGCTCTCTCTGCCTGTTCCAACCCGGTTTTGCGTTTGTATTTATTTACTTGCTTACTCCTTAAAATAAGGCATTTTTTCCAAGCCCTTGCTCGGGCTTTCTTCGCTGAAAGCTCTTGCTGGACCGGGCGATGCGAGGTGCGGCACAACCTGCAGCCTGTTCCCCGCTGTCCTCCCCAGCGCCGGAGCTGCCGGAGAGCGTGGCTGGCCACGGCTCGCGTGGGCTTTGAGCTTCGGTGGCTCCCGAAGCTGTGGAAGCTCGAGTAAGGCAGCATACATTTCGTAAAACAGATCGCTCAGATGGTCCTCCCCTGGAGGAGTGCTCCTTTTTGCTGGGAAAATAGTTCGAATTGTAAAATAATGTTTATATAACTCCCGGGCTGTTGAACTTGCGAGGCTTAGCTAAAGAGTAAAGTCCTGAGATCCTCCCAAAGAAGCTCTGCAGATATTAAGGGCAAAGGTGTTATCCCACTCAGCAGATTGGTGAATTACAACTTTCTGACTTCTGATGGAGAATTTTTATCTTCTATTGTAATTTTTAATATTGTTTGGGATGCAGTTGTTGCTACCAGCCATACAATGCTGGTTTAGATTTCAGTAGACTTCAGGAATACTTTAAAGGACTGGTATTCATTACAGTTATTGTGTGTGTTGTTTACAGAGAGTATTTTGCAAGTAATTTTAAATGTGCCACTCGGTTTTACAGTCTTTTCCTACCATCCTCAGGAAAATGGTTACAGTAATGTTGTCTTATTATGTTAAAGTCTTATTAAAGAAGCTGTTAGCTATAATCCAAAAGGCAGAAATTTATCAAGATTTACTCCAAACTACATTCCAACTGTTCTTTAAGCCATGTACAAACCCCCAACAACATTTTTTGGAAGCCTGGTGCTAATTTTATTTTTAAAGGTTTTTTTTTAGAGGGGATGCAAAACTTGTTTAAATTTTGAAGAAAAAAGGGCAAGTGCTGTACCTGACATCAGAACCACAATACCTGCATCGAGTGTGTTGCCACACTTTTAGTTATTGTTGCCAGCTGCTGCAAGTAAAGTGGTTTTAAAATTTGCAGGGAGTAACGCAGGTGGTTGTCATTGCAGATGAAGAAGACAGACAGGCATATGGAAGAGCAGGAGTAAAAGCAAGTTAATATATTGAGGATTATGGTGGTATCTAAAAATAAGTTTGTTCCAGGTCCTGCAGACTCCATCAATAGATTTAGCTGGGTGAACGTGCAGCCAAGGCCAAGTGTGTGCATGTGTGTTTCCACTTGTTAAGTCAAAAGTAAAAGCCCAGCTACTTGGTGGTTGGTGCTTGATGAAGGAAAATGATGGGATCTACTCTGCAAAGTAGTAAAAGCAGAAGTTTTGTCACAATTGCAAGGGGAACACAAACCCATTATCGGCAGCAAAAGGGAAATTTCAGGTTGGTTTCCAAAGGATGTTCAGGTAGACCTGCAGTGTAAAGTGCAGCAGTGTGGGCATTTACGAGGGAACCAGAAGGAGGGCTGAGTGACCACCACAAAAGTTTTATAGCAAATATTGGTTTAAATTTTGCAACTCCTTTGCTTTGGCCTTGGCAGCAACTTTTGGGGGTTTTTTTTCTTTTTCTTTTCTTTTTTTTTTCCCCCTCCCCTGTGGTCTCTTTTCTAAGTTCCTTCACCCTGATGTAGAGTTTCAGCTTTTTTAGCTGCAATACCAGGAGGCAAGTTTTATAACTGTTATGCAAATACTTGCACTTGAATCTGGTGATCACAATGAGAAGCACACCCAGAATTAACTGATGCCATGTCATACATGAGTAATCTCATTAGAGCAACAAAAAGAGTAAATGCAATTCACATACAAAAATGTATTTCGGTGAATAATTTTGAGCAGAGAATAAATTTGAGGAAATTTTAATATTTTTGCGGAATATGAGGCTTTTGACACAAAATTATTGAGAAGTCTGCCAGTCTGAACATGCAAAAAATGGAGTTTTATTGCATTTGAAAGTTCATTCATTATTTATTAAGCTTAAATTTATGCTGTTTCCTTCGATTATAATTTCTCATTTCTTGAATGCAAAATCCCATTTCACAAATCGCTACTCTTTTTGGACTGACTAGAAAATACATCTGGTTTAATTATAGGAACCAAATAGGTACTTGGGAACTCTCTAGTGTTGCCTGGGGAAAAGAATAAGCAGGGAAGGAAGACAAGAAAGATGAGAGTCATAAAAAGAAAATAAAAATAATAACAATTGCAGTCATTTTGGGTTGAGTGAGAATCCCAGATTATGAGGTGGTGAAACATTTATCTGGATCTTCACAGAATCACAGAATGGTTTGGGTTGGAAAGGCCCTTAAAGCTCATCCCATCCCACCCCCTGCCATGGGCAGGGACATTTCCCACTGTCCCAGGTTGCTCCAAGCCCCGTCCAGCCTGGCCTTGGACACTTCCAGGGATCCAGGGGCAGCCACAGCTTCTCTGGGCAACCTGTGCCAGGGCCTGCCCACCCTCCCAGCCAAGATTTTCTTCCCAATATCCCCTCCAACCCTGCCCTCTGCCAGTTTAAAGCCATTTCATAGGCCTTGTTTTTCATTAACCTTCTTGTCACCAGCAGTGCCTGAGCCACAGCATCACCTAACTTCAAAGGTGATAATTAAACTATAATATTTGTTTGAAAAATAAACAGTATGGTCAGAAAAGCCCAACCAAGGTGTGGTGATTACCTGGATGCTCTTCCTCATGAGCCATTCCTCCCCTGGTACCTGCAGCTTCTGTGGGTGGGAGCTTTCTCAGACAACCTGAAACACAAACACAAAACACAAATACAAAACACAAATACAAACCACGAATACAGCTTGGCTCTGAAATTGCAAAATCCTTTCCAAGTTTGTGCTAACAGACAATTGTCACCACTTTAAAGTTTTAATGAGAACTGTGATGCTTAATTTAGTTCCTAGTTTTAAAGCAGCCAGTTTGGAAAACAAACCATTGTTTTGCTCAGACTCGGGGTTTCTAAAGTTCAAAGTTTACCATGTAAAAGGAAAAGAAATCCTCCAACCAGTAAAACACAATGCAAATTCTTTTTTTCCCTTTTTAGGTAGACTGGAATTCTAAAATAAGCTTATTTATGGCACCCAAGCAGAGCCTTTGATTGGCCTGGCCAAAAGGAGGGACCTTCTTTTATACTCTCAGAATTTTTTGATGAGTACACACTGATGCCATATAACATGCAAAATGTGCCTGTTCATAAATTGCTGTATTTTTAGCCTGCTTTTCCAGGATGATCAGAGGAGAGATTTGTGTGTGTCCTCATTGGCAAAAGGCTAGCAATAAATCCTAAACAAGAAGCCTGATTGCTTTCCAAGAACTTGGCTGCAGAGCAATTGGAAAAAGGGCAGTAGAACAATGAAAAGCATATTTTGAAGGAAAGAAGGTGTCTGCAGTGACAGCCAAAACCCCATGGAGAATATGATTATTGCAACTTCATTAACCAGGGCACTGAATGCAGAATCTAAGTCTTCTCCTCCATCCCTTGACATAAAAACAAAGTGCTTTGTCAGGAAAACGTTGTCTCTGTAAGCTGAGGAAGTTTGCATGTGGTGTCTCAGTTCAATTTTCTTTTTAGAGCTCAAGAAAAGCTCACCATTGTAACAGCTTTTAAAATGATTTCAAGAATGGGATCAGCCATTCCTTCAGATATGACACGCTGCTTTTAGGCAGTAGTTGAAAAATATTAGATTCCTTTTCAAGCCTGTAACCATTTCTTTCTGGGGAAAAAAAAAGTATCCAGAAGAGTCAAGAATATTTCGTTGTATTTTAATCAAGGAAATTCAGAAAATAGGATTTTTGGGGGCCTTTGTGAAAAGAATGTGTAAGTTTGAAAGACTTCAAAATCTCTTTTTACAGGAGGGAATTGGTTCTGTGGCCATACCTGGCTTAGAGCAAATGTGTGTGTGCAGAGCTGGCTTGAAATCTAATTTCTCTCTACCTTGTTGGCTTTGTGGGCATTTAAATGATGATCTCTCAGGTTATTAACACACTGAAGTTATTAGGCAGTAAAACTTTTAGTACAAGTGTTAACTATGGAGGTTTGAGTAGAGCTACTTACATCTGTTCCATTAATCTCGTGGTATTGCTTTCCTCAAGAGCAACATAATAAACCTAGGAAGAGATTGCATGTCTTCATTATCAGCATGTTTGGTTTTTTTCTGAGAATATCATAACGTGGTGCTGCTGAAATCATCCACTCAGAAGAGAATTTTCTGTATTTATACGAGACATGGGCATAACTTTGTGACTCTATCTAGCTTTTTTGTATTAATTAAGAATATTGTGAGATAACTTAGTCAGAACCATGTGAAAGAGGTGGTTTTAGGGATGCTCTCAGGGGTGCTCTACTGAGGGTGTTAGCAGAGTGCTTGGACTGAACTAACACGTGTGTCTTTGTGACAAACAGCTCCAGAATGAAAACCTCAACCCCAATCTCACCCTGAGAGGGGCCCACCAGCAGTGTCCTTGTCTCTGTCCCCAGGGAGGTGGTGGATGGGGTACTGCTCTGAAGGCAATGAAGAAGAAACAGCTTAAGAGGAATTCAGCAGCTCTGCCCAGGCTGTTTTTAGGCCCTGGGGGGATGTTAGACCTGTTTGGTGGCTGGAATTGTTCCCTTCTTCCTTTGTGCCTGTGGACAGTACAGTGGGTTACTCCTGGAAGAAATACTCAACAAAATCCCCACACCTGCTGGTTACAGCCTCACTTCTTGGCAGATGAGCTCCCTTTCCACTCCTGCTCTCCTGGCTGAAATCTGCCAAGGATCTCTCTTTCCCCAAGTCAGAAGGTGAACCTGTGTGCTGAGGACTTTGATACTTGCAGTGAAGGGCCTGAAGCCCAAGCTGTGAATTCAGACTCAACACAGATGTGCTCTGGTCCCCACAAACTGGCTGCTGGGATGTGGGCAGGCTCCTCTTGCACATGTGGAGACAGAAGTTGTGTTTTTGTTGCTTGGCTGGCCTTACACACTAAGGCATGTGACTGATTCTTCTCTCCACTGTTTTTATGCCAGTGATGCTCTGTGAATGGCTTCTGGTTTGCTCTGATCCAAAGACAGCTGCTGAAGCTCTTATTCCAGTACAAGTAATGGTGCTAAAGCCAGTGGAATTTATTTCTATGGCTAAAAGATCCACAGAATCACATCAGGATCCATACTGGTGCGTTGAAAAAGTTTAAAACCAAATTGTTTTATGAAAGAAGTTACCATATTTATAAAATATTAGTAAAATCCTAGCAAATAAACAAGGGTTCTGGGTAGAAAAGTGAGAGCTGAGGTTTTCTAACTCATTTTCATTTATGACATCTTCCCTTCCATCTCTATTTTGAAAATATTCTGTATGCTGTATGAGTTTTCTGTGTGGCAGTGGGTAAGAAGAGAATCACTTGTTCCTTATTTTTACTGGCACGTAATCTAAACAATAACAAGATGATATAATCCTAATATTTCTTTGAGACCACAGGATGTGAAATTAAATTAAAAGGCCAGGAAAATAAAGAACCCTGCACTTTGATTACACTCAGCTGGATTATCTTTGTAATTATTTTCCTTGGAAGATTTAAAAATGCGTAGAGCTTTGTGAGCAAGATTAAGCAGGGAAATCAAAATTAAAGTAAACATTCTAAAGAAAAATATTGTAAAGATGATGGGCCTTTTATCTAATTAAAAGAAAAAATGCATAGAGTTGCCTGTTAAAAATGGAAGGAAACACAGGTGAGGGGGAAGATTGATGAGGCTGTGAAGTCAATACAACCGGCTCAGCTGCTTCTAGTTCAGATAATATCTCTTCAGATCCAGTTAAGGAGCATTTATTGAGGGAGGAAGGGCGGGGTTTGAAGGAGCAAAGAGACACTCACAGGTGCTCAAGCCTCGGCTCAGACCCGGGAGGGAACAATGCGAGGAGGGGCTGAGCATCGTCAGTCACAGCCAGCTCCTCCAGGGTACAGCCAGGGCTCAGACATTCCTGCATCCATCGTTTCCAGCACCTGGGGATGCGTTTGCTGTGCATGAGTGGTCCCATAGAGTCCCCAGGGACTGCTCGTTGGTTGGAGATGCAGCTCGTTTGTGCCAGTCCTCCCTGCAGCAGTGGGGAAGCTGCTGGAAGCCACTGGGAAAGGCCTTCTGCATCATCTTCTCCCTTGACTGCCATGTACTTTTTAAGGTATGAAACAGTTTTGGTGTAAAAATTACTCCATTTATGGGTCTGTCTCTTTAGAATTTTTTTATTATGAGCCCAAGAAGTCTTGATTTTTCTCCTGGTTAAATTTTCCTTACTCAAATCTCCTTTACTCATGTAATCCCTTTTGTACAGTTTTCTCTTTTTTTTTTTTTTTTCCCCCAGGTACTTTCTGTTCCTCCTCAGTTATAATCTTGCCAGGTTTAGCAGGTTTTGTTCTTTCCTGCTGTCAGCTGGGATGGCACAGCTCAGGTTTTGTGCAGTCATTCCCTCAGGAATGAGTTCCTTCCCCGTGGTGGGTTCCTCGGGGCGGACTTGGCTTTGCCATCTGAACCAGGTTCCTCACCCTGCCCCTCCTCAAAATCAGCCAGAATAGCTGCTCAGGTGGGGAGGGGATCCCAGCAGGGTCTTTCTGGGTAGTTTCCAGCAGTGGGGTTGCCCCTGGAGCTCCCTGTTGTCCCGAGGGTGCTGAGGAGGCAGTTAATAAGCTGCAGCAGCTATTTTGGCCTCAGTTGGATATTCTCTTGGGTCCCATTGAATGCATGATTTCACCATGAGCTTGGCTTTTCCTGGTAGGCTGAAGTTGTGTTACAAGTTCTAGAAGTTACCATATTTTTGGTAAAATACCTCTTTTTCTTCAGGGCTCAAGGAGCCAGTCTTTATCTTGTGTGGGTGTGTAGAACAATGACTCCTTGGATGTTGTTTACCAGCTCCCAGTGCTCCTGGGCCAATCCCTTTTTCCTAGCACCGTTCTCCCAGTGAATAAATTTGGGTGATTTTGTTTCCTCTTTTTATTGCAGCAGTCTAAACTTTTCTGGACCTAAATTCCCGCATTTTGTTCTTCCCTCTTTTTCTAATCTGTCTAGTTTATTTTCCTTGTCCTCTGTTTCTGACACCACCTTTGAATTTGAGAAGTCTTTGATGTGCTGTTTAAAACACACTTAATTAGTTTGGATTAAATGTCGTTTTCCTGGCCACATGTGAGGCTGTGTGTGTTTTCACTCTTGTGTTCCCCTCAGTTGCTCTTCAGTCAGTGTTTAGTCTGTGTGACAAGGCTCTTCTCTGAAATGACTGAATCTGTTCTTTTTTCCCCCTCTGTGCATGTGTCATGGGGGACCTACATGACTCTATAACAAATCTGTATCTAAAAGGAAAGCTTTGGACTCTGCTTGCCTCAGTGTGCTCCCCCAGTTCTATCTGTGCTTTTAGTGTGTCCCAGGAAAGGGATTACCTGCCAGGAGAATGGAGATACTCTGACATTACAGCTGTGCTCACTTGGCAGCATCTGCACGAGGCACTGATGGAGAATCTCATCTTCTGGGGGGGAAAAGGTTTTTAAAAAAAGAGAGAAATGCAGCTAGAAGAAGAGGAGATTCAGAAACAAAGGGAAAATGTCAACGATGCCAAGTGAAAACAGCACCAGTGAGTTCCCCTGTGACACTTCTGTCAAAATATTCCTGTAGGCAGTGCAAGAGAACTGACACCTTTAACAAGCAGATGAGTTGGAAAGAAAGGATGCCAGGCTAAATCATCATTTAGCCAAGGTTGCCAAAATATCTGTTGAAGATATTTATCTATATCTATTTGTACTGGTGCTGTTTAATGCTTGTCATTCAGTCAGGTTTCTGCTGATTTCATCTTCCCCTTGCTTTCCTTCCTGTTCCCTCTTAGGTCAGATTTTGTTTCTTCCAGGGGATGAAGGTTATGTTGGTAATTTCTTTCAGGCAATGTTCCTTCTTCCATGTTCTTTAGTTTTGGTTGTTATAGAGTTTGTTTTTTTGTTTATTTATTTTCGCGGTGCTCAGGGTCTCTGTGAAGGAGGAGAGGTTCCAGTGATAAGCACTCTGGAAATCAATAGGGTTGCTTTCTGTGGGGAGATTTTGCTGCTTGCGTGGCAAACCTTTCTCCAGCAGAAATCAGTGGAACAACCTACCTCTCCTCTTCTGTTGCAGGGTGCAGAAATGCAACTGCTCACCCTGTGCGAGCTTTGCAGAGGAGATTTTACTTGGCTAACAGTCATGGAAAATGAAGAGAATCTGGACACTCATCTTTAATCTTCTTACTGTGAGAGGAAGAACTGTTGCCCAGTGCAACATTTGGAAGCAGTGAAAAAGCTTACAAATACAGGGGTTGGGACTAATCTGTGAATAAACCCTTTCTGTCTCCCTCCTTAGAAATTCCACATCCACATTCCGTCTTTGAATCGTGATTTTTGTGTTTTCCGAGGATGCCAAATTATAAATCATACGTTGACTGAGAATTCCTCGTGAAGCTCACATCTGGGAAAGTTTGTGCTTTGTTTATTCCACCAGCAGCAGAGCTTTGGGAAGAGCTATCCAGCTGACTGGCACAGGATGGAGGGTTCTCTCCAGGTTACCAGACACCTGCCCAGGAAGCCTCGTCGTTCAGGGTGCATCTCCTTTCAGTCTTTGCTGAGTGAGGGACATGGAAGTGGTTCAGGAATTAAAAAAAAAAACAAACCAAAACTTTCTTTCTCTCTGGTTTGGAGAGCTGGTAATAGAACAGAAAAGCATTGGAAATAAAGGTCCTTTTTGTCACATATCGTTGATGGACACTGAGCAGCAGCAGGTGCCTGTGGGAAGGCACAGACAGAACAATCCTTCCCCAAGCTGATCTCTGCATCCTCCCACTCCTGGGACTTCCTGAGCAGGAGGTGGTGCCTGTCCCCTTTCCCCCCTGGTATTTAACAGGGGGATCTATCCTTTACAAATGTATTGAATCCATTTTTTGGGCCACGTTTCTGATTTTGGCCTGAGCAGCTTCCTGTGGCAATGAGTTCCATCACAAAACCAAGGCATGCAGGGTTGCTCACATGTGCACTTCATGAGGGACTCTCGGTCGATGTATGACTTATGTTTTGGCAGCCTCAGAAAGCAGTCCTTGTGAAGATGTGCAAGTGTCTTGGAGGGGAAAGAAAGGGAATCATCCGCAAATCAATCAAATACTTCTGTTTTTTTTGTTGTTGTTGTTGTGTTGGTTCGGTTTTTGGTTTTTTAACGTGTTAGTTTCATTGCTTGTGCCCTAATTTCTATTAGAGCATCCATGCTTTATCCTTTATCCCTAAATGGTCTTTCTCCAGGCAGAGAGGTCTAGGTCTGTCTCTGTCCCTTGGCCTCTCTGATCCTGTGTCCTTTGTGAAATGGGTGACCAAAGTTACACAGCCCGTGTGGGCAGTGGCACAGCCACGCTGACCACTTCATCCTTTATTCTGTTCACCATCTGAACTTGGTGTTTGTTTGCTTTCTTTCCCTGCTGCCACAAGCATTCATTACTAGGCCTACCAACAGCGACCTCAGAAATTTGTCTCCTGAGCAGTGATGTTTAATTTGGAGCCCACTGGTGGGTGAATATAGCAAGGGTTGTTTTCCTTCATGTGCAGTACTGTGCTGTCTAACACAGAAAAGAGCATTTTTTTGTCTCCTAACTCCTGTGTGATTCAATACTGCAACATACTCCTGCAACTCTTCACAGGCTTTTTTTTTTTTTTTTTTTTTTTTGTTACAGCTGTCCTGAAGAAATTCATCTTGGCAGCAGATGCCATCTTGCTATTTATCTCTTTTCCAGACCATTTATAAATACAGTGAATAGTCTGAGTCCTATTGCAGATCTTTGTGGCACCCTGCAAGCAGCCTTGCTCCTCTGGCAAATCCTTATCCCTGTTTTTCCATCTTGTCAACTGCTACTGACTCACAGCAAGGTCTCCTCTCCAGAAACGGTTTAGATTCTTGAGAGCTGTTGGTGAAGGTCACTGCCTAAAAAACCCAACGTTCAAAAGTGTCAAAATCCACCTGCCCGAGCAGCTTTGGCCACAACCAACTTCTCCCAGGGGTGGAGAGGCAAAGGGAGAACCTGTGAGTGAGAGATGTAGGACTTTGCCAGCTGATGGCAGTATTTGAAGGAGCCATTCCCGAGACAACTGAGGGTTGGCAGAGGAATCAGTGTTGCACCAAGGGCTGAGGGACGAGGTCCCGGGTGAGCACCGTTAAAATGGGCACTGCTTGAATTTACCCATCGCATCTTTGGCCCATCTGGGGCTGTTGTAAGGTCAGAGATCACTTCTAGTGCCAAGAGGAGCGTGGTACCTGCCAGTAGGCCACTGGCCACAACACACTTCAGAATATAACCCCACCCAAACCTTCCATCCTGCCCCCAAATCCTGCCAGTGCTGGGGAAAAAAAAAGGAAAAAAGGTTCTTTCAGGTAATTATCCTGAAGGACCTGAGCACTAAATATTCCCCTCTGTCCATGCATGCATGCACAGGATGAACCTCTTTCATCAGGCAGCCTAATCCCAAATCCCTAGCAGGTCTCGGGACATTTGTTACTCTGGCTCACGCAGCCCTCCAGCTGCAAAATATTTATTTGGCTGTGAGAAGTCTGTGAAGGAACAATCTCCGATGGATCCAGCGTATTGTTTTCCTTTTTTGGGATGCGTGTTTGCCTCCAGCTGCCAGAGGGGGAACACGTCTCTCTCTCTGCTGTGTGCCATGAGCACCAGGGGCTGTGCAGGGCTGCCAGGGTGGGTGGCACAGGTAGAGCCCTGCTGTGCTTGCAGCCTGCACTGCACACGGGCTGCCCAAAAGTGACGCCGTGATGTCACTGCACAACACGTCAGTGTTTACCCTTGCTGTGATTTCGGGTGGTTCATAATTTATCCTCGCTTAAGGACTGAATAATACCATGACACCGGGATTTTTTTGTGGAGTCAAGTGAAGGAAATAAACCCTGGCTCCGTGAGCACAACTGGGAAAGCAGATAGGGAAATATATTATTTCTTGGGTGACCTCTCCAAGACCTCCATGTGGTGGTTGGTATAAACAAAGTGGTAATTGCAAAGTTTGAAACAAGGAGGAGGCAGCTTTTTTTACAATTTATGGATGTGCTGTGTAAATGACCCTGCCCAGCTGAAGCTCAAGTCTATATGGTACAAACCCTTTGCAAGGGGATTGTTTGAATATATTTTGAAGCAAACATTTCCCAGCTGTGTGAAGGCATGAAGCCTGTGCAAAAGCCCAGAAATATTTTACAAGGTGAGGACAGAGCATGCTGTTGTTCAGAATGCCTGGCCTAAATTTTCAAACATACTTAGTGAATTTTTTTTTTTTTTTAAATATATTTCAGTTTTTAGATACAATGAGTTGAGAAGGAAATAAAATAGGGAGTTAGATATTGGACACGAAGCTCTGTTAAAATGCCAAATGTAAGAGGTTTGGCATTTTTGTAGGGCCAGATCCTGAGGAGGACAGGCAGCAGAGCTTTGCTCTCTGCCCTTTGTTCATCTCCTGGACCAGGGAATGCAGAGGGTTGCAGTGCTGCCTGTGTGAATCTGCTGGTGCAGGTGTCAGCTGAAGATGCCATCCTACAGACACTGAAGCAAACAGTAAATTTCAGACCTGAATAGTCCCATAAGGTGAACAATTTGTTGGCAGAGGTGATTTGAGCACTGGCTCATCAGTGAAAGTAAATGCTTCCCTTCCCAGCCTCTTGTCTGCTTGTGTACAGAAAGTCACATTTTGTATAAGCACTTAGAGGACCCAATGCCTAATTCCAGCAGATAATTGTGGGGAGACTGCTTTTCAAGAAGGTTTTGCTTGTTTCATTAAAAATGAGATGAGATTTGCAGATGCTTCTCTAACATAGATCTGCACTATTGCCATTATCTTTTCATCTGCACGGATTGCAAATTACAGTGACCATGTTTTAAAAAAACACAACAAGTGATATGTTAACTCCTCTAATATCTCGTTGCAGATGAAGTTTCATTTATCTTAGTAGATGAAGTCCAGCTGGAGGATGAAGCTAATTTTTAGGATTGCATAATTTTACACAGAAGTGAATTTTGCTTTTCATAAATCTTACCGTTTTCCTCGAGGGAGGGGGAAGAGGGAGAGAGATAGCTTAGCAGGAGTTGGTTGTTTTGATTTAAGAGAATGTGAGGAAATGGTATCTTCCAATAAATACAATTTTTATTAAAGTTGAATACTGTGACAAATAGTTTAGACTCAGAATGTCAGATTTGGTATGTAAGCAGAGCAACTCCACTGAGATTTGAGTGCATTGCTAAGATTAATGAAATATACTTTGTAAAGAAGGGCAATGATTCACTGAGTAAAAATAGGCAGCTTCTTAAAGACCTTGTAAACACAGCTATTAATTTTACGACCAGGATCTTCTACTCTTTGTCTTAGTCTGAGAATAATGCCACTGCTCTCCATGGCAGTATTCCATGGGTACAAACTCAGCTCTTAAATAGATTTTGAAATGGATTTTAAAAGTGGCCACAGTTGCGTTTTTGTTTGCATGTTTTGTCCATATCTTGGCATCTCTTCGTGATCCTCTAACTGTATAACATATTCATCTCTTTTATTTTAAGCCATCACCCACACCCCAAACCCTGCTTGATGCACTTGTTGTAGTCAGCAATAACAACAGGAAAGGAGCCACAGCTGACAGGGCCCTTCTTTTATACCCCCTTATCTCAGGGGCTGCACTCTGGAGAGCACTCCTGGGTGTGAGGCACTGATCCCATCCCCCGGTTTTGATTGTGCTGAATGCTTAGTTTGGTGCTGTACTTCACTTCTGATGTGAGGGAAGGGGAGTGACTTCCCCCTGCTTTCTGCAGCCTCAGGTCTGTTAACTTTTGTTCATTCTCTTCGGGATCAGAAAGAAGCTTTCCCTGGCTTGGTGCAGCTTTGTGGGGATCTTCCCAACAGCTCCTGTCTTATCCCACTCTCTTCATCTTCTGCATGAAGCATATATTTGTTTTCTCTCAAAAGAAGGAAGCTTCAAAATTTGGGCAGGAGCCAAAGGCTCAATTCAACCTCAGTGGTATTAATTTTTCTTTAATGGAACATGGCAAAATCATCATCATTTTCTATTGAACCCACTGGCCATGAGTGTCTTTTTTTCCTTCCAGCTAAAAGCACAAGAAGACATACTTAGGTGCCAGCTCCTTTCACTTTGGACAAAGAAGCCAAAGGCCAAGTTTATTGCTTATGCAGGAATATTGGTAATCACTTTGTATCAGTGGGGTGAGCACAGACATCATGAACACTAAAACACCAAATATATCTGTTTGTATTCCTTTGGAAAGTGGGGGAATACAACCTGAGCTGCAGAACTGTAGGGTTCTTTTAATTTTCTCCTCACCTTTTCGATTTACTGTTTTTACCATTCTTGCAGGATCTTGAACCTCTGTTTTTAGACTAAATAAAAAAATCCAGTAGCTCATCTCCATACAGTAACCTGCCTATAGGAAGAACCAGTCCAGTTGACCAGACTGGTATCTGGATATTTATAATTTCCATGTCAATCTGTAACAATTGTCACAGACCTAATGGTAACCTGTGCTCTGACTGAACCTCTTTTTTAAAAATGAAGGAGTGTTACTTGACAAGCAGCTCCTTTCCTGGCCAGGTTTGCCCACAAAGCAATGATTACAACGCAGTGAGAAGTGATGGGATGTGACCTGTGATGGTGGACATGCTGTCATTTATAAATGTTCCTGTCTGTAGCTATCTGTGTCTGCCTGTGGTCTTATTGGACATGTTTTTCATGAAGACATAATAATACCATGGATCTTCTGGGATTGCAGAGGCCCTTTCCTATGCCTGGCTGTGATGTGTTTAGAAATGGTTTGGAAATGGTCTTTGGTAACTATTTCAGTGGAACTGGAGCTCTAACCCCATTGCTGTGCAGGGGCTGTAAGTGCTGAGGACTCCTCACCCCTGCAGGCCCTTGCAGAGCAGCAAGGCAAGTGCAGGTAACTCATTGCCCTGCCTCCACAGGGCAGAGAAAACAAGATTTCACATGTGCCACTCTGGCTGGCACAGGGGCTAGCACAGACCAGGCTGTGATTTGGAGCTTGTCCTGCTCTGCAGCAGCTCTGCAGCCCCTGCTCCTTCCTCTGGCTGAGTATTGCAGCTGTAATCCAGTCCCTGGTGGATGTAATTCCTGTTCCTTTGTCCCAGCTTTGCCTGCAAGGGGCTCGTCCCCTGCCTTGAGTTGTTTGAATGCTGGCAGCCTGCTGCAGTTTTTAACTAAGGGCCCCTGAGAGGATGCTGTAGCTGGGATTTGGGCAGGGTCAGTGGTGGAAATTATTTTCCCTCTGCTGGATCCCAGGTGTTGTGCAGTGCCCTTCCCTGGCAGCCAGGGCACTGCCAGCCTGGGGAGGGCTCAGGGCATGGCCCCTTTGGCCAGCCCCTGAGAACAAGAAACTTTCAGGCCTGGGAGATGCATCAGGGACTTGCAGCTGTTTCAGAAGGGGCTGGGATCAGTGAGAAAGTGAACAGTTATTCTAACTGTGAGTAAATCCTGCACCTGGAAAAAGGAAAGGACTCAGGAGACTGATAGGGGAGTGGAGCAGCCACCATGTACCATTCCAAATTGTGTTTCCCAGCACTGGCATAGAAAACTGGTGGGTTTTTTTGTCTTGTGAGTCATGATAGATGAGGCTGAAGAAGTGGAGAGTAGTCTCTACCACCAGTTAGCTTTGTGCATCTGAGTCAAGTGTTTTATCTTCCATGGCCAAAATCTCTTCTGCAGGAGATTCTGTAGAGCAGCTGAACTTAAGGATCTAATAAAGGGGATATTAATGCAGGTGTCTCTGTTACATGGGAAACAGAGTATGCAATGACGTTCCCTCCTTCTGTGGAACTGCATGTGGTTTTTATTTTCTGTGTATAAAACAGCGTATTTTATTTGTTTCGTAGTAATCTGTAATACATGGGTCATTGTATTCTGCAGTAACTTACCCCAATTATTCAGGAATCATCCCCTATTTAATTGTTATGACTAATTTTTCAGCCTGGTTCCTCAATTAGCTGTACCATGTAAGCAAGTTAAAAAAAAAAAAAAAAAAAGCTTGTCATTAATTATCTTATGGGGAAATCATGATTAATGCCACAATAATATCCCAGAAGATCAAGGAACATTGCAATAGCTGACATTCAGGGGACTTTCCCTTTGAAGTCACTGTAGACTTTGGCTGATTGAAAACCCCAGGACTATGTCCATGTTCGTCTTTTTTCTCAAAATTAGGTAAACCAGGTGAATTCTTTCCGCTGATATTTTCTGATGATATTCTGTTTTGGAGGTGACTGCATGTCATGTTCTTTCTGAGCCACTGAAACCGAGCACGCCTCACATTTTCTTAAGCACCCTTATCTGACCATCAAAATTTACAGGAATGGCTTAATTCATTAAATTCTTGAAAGTTTTCTGAAAGCTTTTTGAAAATCCTGGTTTGCTTTCTCAGTTTGGGGCTGCTCTTTGCTGACACGTGAAAGGGAGTATGTACATACCTTACAGCTGATGGCATTCCTCCTGCAGAGTCCAAAACCCTCCAGTGGGCTCAGATGGATTGCATTCAGCAGCAGTTAAAAGCACATATGGTGTGCTCGAGCCTTTTGTAGGCACTTAACCTTTTGTCACAAAGTTGGTTGCTAGCAGCTATGCTGACAGCTCAGTGATTTCTCAGAAGTAACCATTAGTGTTTCCTGTCCTCCTGATGAACTCTGGAAGTATTAATTGTTTACCTCTGATGATGGCAGTGCTGCAGATGCTGAGTCCTTTAGTGCTGCTCAGTGCTGGCGAGCACGGGGAAAGGTGATGCAGCCTCTTCCCTGAGCAACGGGAAGCTTAATTAATCCATGGACCCAGGTAGGCATTTGCAGCCCACGAGGTTAACTCGTGTTATTTCACCTCACCTCTTGACTAGAACCTGCAGGGAAAGTTGTCCCCTCGTTCAGCAAACTTCTGCTGGCCTGAATTCTTGCGAGTGTTCCTGCAGCTGTGAAAGTGTCTCACCACGGCTGCCGTGGGATGATGATGCAGGGAAAGGAGTGTGCGTTGGTTGGGGAGCTGCTCCTTTCCTACAAACAATTTACCCAAGCAGATTAGGATCTGAGATTTTCCGAAGTGCAAGTGCAGTAAAATGCAGTGGAAAGCAAGAGCTCCTGCTGTACTGTAGCTGCCTGTTAAGCTCACAGCTGAAGGGAGATGGAACATACTGGCTGCCCCACGTGAAAGCAGTGGCATTCAAATCTCGGTTTTCATCAACAAACTCGTTTACATTAAAAACAGAAGAACTGCTCTGAAAAGCATCGAAGAAATAACTGTTATATGGGAACCCACAGCTTCCCTTCACCCCATTTTTTTTGTTGTTTTTTTTTTTCTCTTATCCATTCCTAAACATTTATCCTTACCATTCATCAGTGATGCTACGCTCCAAACAATAAAGCTCTTTCCTCCCATCGAACTAAGATTAAATATTTTGGCTCTGTAGCAAACATACAGGTAAAATGCCATCTTAACGTTATAAAAAGAGTATCTCAACTTCATTAGAGAGGTAAAAGAAATGAGTGCTGTGTTGAGACACTGGTGCAAGTGGGAAGGTCTGCTGAAATGTCACCACCTGCCCCCCCCAGCCAAACAAAAAAACCCCAAAACAACCAAACCAACCAACCAAAACAAACAAACAGCCAGTGTTTTAGCATGTTTATAAGAGTCAGTTGTTCAAAAGAAATGGTTTCAAAGCTGAACTTACTAATTTGATGCTGTGCATGAGTTCCAGCAGCACAAGTCTCGGTATGAAATAGTGGTGTGGGCTTTCACCATCAGCTGGTTTAAAATGTCTACAGCTTAAGTTGTGTTCATGCTGCATAAATGGGGGCTTTTCAGGTGCATTTGAAGCTTGTAATCAAAAAGCTTGGTGGCAAATGAGGATGAATAATGCAAAGGTGAATCACAGTTTTGACATGTTTTTTTTTTACTCACACTGATGTTTCTCCTGGTCACAGCAAGTGACCGCTGGCTCAGAGTGCTCGTTCTGAGCTCGGGGTGACCCCTTGCATCAGACACAGGAGGAAATGAAGAACAGGTTGGCTCCATTAACAGCCTCATTTGTCACAAGGGGTTTTTTGGAAAAAGCCAGGGCTCTGTGAATCCTGAGGGAAGGGTTATGGACAAACAACACAATCTCTGCCATAGCTGACTCGAGCCATTATAATGAGTCCTGCACTTCCATCAGACATTCTGTTGTTTTGCAGGGTCCTGCAGAGTGATAGCCATGCTGCTGGTCATGCACTTACAGGGCATTTAAAACCCAGTGAAGATGGGCAATGGTGCCAGATGTGGTCAGGAGATCTGATCCATGATGCTAGGGTTTTCCCTTCTCCTGCAGTGGGATGTGTGGCACAGAGCCATTGCCCTGAGCTTCTCTCCTTGTGTTATGGCCTGGGCTGTGAGCCTGGACAGTGCCAGCATTTGCTGAAGGAGGAGAGATTGCAGTGCTGGAGCAAAGCCTGGCCAGCATTGGGATCAGTTTGGGACTTTGGGGCATCTGGGAGAGGAGCAGGGGAAGGTGCTGGGTGGGATGTCTCGTTCCCTGGGCTTTGAAGAAGGCAAATTAAATCTCCCAGTTTCTTGTGTGCTGCAGTTTGTGCTGTGCAGTGAAGTCCCTGCAGGGAGGGGTCACAGCCCCCCGAGGGGATCAGATTGCCCAGGTCGGGGGGAAGGAGTGGAAAGCAGGAAGAGGAACTGAAGATTCCACTGGTTCCCTGTCTGGGAGGTTTAATAGTGTCAGGTGGGTTGTGCCTGTGCTCAGAGCAGCGAGGGGGTTCCCTGTGGGTAAGAACAGCTCCAGCTCGTTCCCAGGTACAGCTCAGTGCCACACCAGCTCCCCTGAGGCTCTACCAAATGCCTGCTTTGAAAAAAAAATAGTGCTGATAGTAAGTTTTATTTGCAGCCTGCTCTTTTAAAGGCAGGGAAGGTTTTCAGGCAGTTTAGCAATGTTAGGTCTGGCTAAGCTTTTACATCCACACAGGTGCCTGCCTGTGATCTGCAGAGATTGAGAGAGAATGGCTCCCAGCAATAGCTGGTGCTGGTGAAATGTGGAACTAATAAAAGTCTGCAGTTAGTGGCAAACTGGAGAACATATTTTAAATAGTAAGAACAGTGTTTGAACTCCCATAAGTGTAACAACGTGTAGCTGTAGACTTTGTTAATAAATAATTACAGTGTAAAATTAAGCATATGGAAAATGTTTCCATTTCTGTTTTCTGATTTATAACTTGCCTTAAACACTTAGGGGCAATGTTCTTTCCTGCAAAGGAAAATGACTGGTGTATGGACAGATTATTGCAGATATTTGATTTTCACCTGCGAGTATGACTTTATTCCCCCAGCCCTTGAGTGTGAGGAAATCTAAATATATGTGAATGGTTCATCTTGCTTCAGAGTGGAGCACATGTGACTTCAGAGCCTACCTCTGCACAAGCAAAACCTGCAGGAGTTTCATGAATTCATCTCAAATGGTTGCACCATGAGGCAATCATCCCCAAGTCAGTCTGCCTTAAGGTCTAGTCTGGGACCTGTTTCCAAAGTATATGAACACCAGTAGGTTTTGCCAGTTGGCAGCCTGGGACCTGAAATAAGTTATTGCTGAGTCCAAGAACACCACGCTGCAGAGCATGATTTAGAAGGCTGGTGTTTGCAAGTCATTTATGAAAACTTTCTTTTGTTTCATCTTGTAAAACTTGGCAGTTCGGCTGCTGCCCAGGGTGTTGTTTAGCTCGAAGGTATTGAGTGCTGCCGTGTTTCTGTTTTTAAATCACAGTTTTTATGCATTTTAGGAGCTCTGAACTCCAAAAGCATTCTCAGAGCATGGAACATTTCTCATTACCAAAACTGATGCTGAAAGAAACTGTTTTGGTTTTTTTTTTTTCCAAAAGTCAGTAAACCAGCTCAGTCTGTGGTGTTCTATAAAACCTTTCAAGCTGAGGGATGGAGTGTGTGTGGAAGTAACAGGCTTCCAGGCTTAGGACAAAATGTTTTGATGCTGCTGCTGAAGAGGCAATTCTTTCTTAAATGCTTTAACTTCAATTTAACTGGAGTTCTGGCATCACTACTTTACATCACTCCACATCAAGTCAGGGTATTATTTCATCTGGTTTAATATCTGTGTTTGTGCAGGTCATTGCACCTCCTGCTCATGAGTGAGACCAAGACTGGGTTTCTCAGCCTAAGTGTGGCTAAGACAAGTACCAGTGGAATCTGATGGAAAATGTACAGCCTTAATAGATGTGCTGGTATGCCCTGTTGAATTTTGTTGTTGTATTTATTTTGCTCAGAAAGGGAAAACAAGTAATTAGCCAAGAAAGCTCACAGCTGCATAGCACACTGCCTTCTCTCCTATATACACACAGTCTATTGGGATATACAAAACTGGCACTAATGAAACATAAATAGATCCTTTTCCTGTATGGAAAAGACTTATAGCACTGCAAAGGAACGAAAGCAACGAGATTCTTTGGAAATCCTAGTTATTTGGGTTCCAGGGTTTGGATTTTAGGCTCTAAAGCCCTTTGCAGTTCCATGCGTGGTGCAATGTCTTCCTGTGTTTCTTATTTTTTGTTTGTTTGGTTTGGGTTTTTGTTTTGACGTCGTTGGTTTGGTTTGGTTTCGGTTGGTTGTTGTTTTTTTGTTTGTTTGTGGGGGTTTTTTATGTGTTTGTTTAAACCTGTTGGGAGATGGGCTCCTGTTTCTGGATTTCTACAGCCACATCATTTCCTTCTTGCAGCAACCACCCGTTTTTCTGGGATCCAAGCTCCTCTTCCTCCCAACAGCCATGGAACCTCTGTCTGGTCTGTCAGTCATGACTTTCACCCCTAAGATAACACCTAGCTCCCAGCCTTTTTTATTGTTATCTGCCTCCCATTTTAACTTCTTGCCTCAGGTCCTAAAAACAGCCTTGAGCCAGAGGCTTGGCAGGCTCCAAGCCGGGCTGTTCACACCCTGCTATCACCCCTGCTCTCCTGCTCAGCACCTGCACCTCGCTCTTTCCCCAGCTAAAATAGACACCCACTTGCAGATCTGGCTGTGCACCAGGTCTATTCTGAGCCCTGAGAAAAATGCCATCCCATCCTCTGTCCTTTCTTCACTGTGGTTACTCTCTGGTTTATTGTTTTGAGCAGCTAAGCAGCAGTGCAGTGCAGTCATGGCATTTACCTCTGTGCCTCCATAACAGCTCTGGTCAGACATGCCTCGTGTTCCAGGCATGAGAGGGTCTTCACCAAGGTGAAGAGCACCTGTGCTCTTCAAGACCTTGAATAAAATTCAAATAGGCTTCCTGCATTTTATTTTAAAAGGGGGGAAGGTGATTTGGCCTGAGATAAGACAGGATGGATTGACTTACATAGGCTGCATGAAACATAGCAGGATCCTACCCTTCAAAAGCCTCCTCGTAGGAACAAGCTAATTAATTCCCCATCACTGTTCTCGGAGCAACTCAGAAGATACTTTTCTAGTTTGGTGAAACACATTTCCTTTCTAGTTCTTCTGTGCTTTTTTTGACAATTATTTTTCTGTCCAGACAGTCCCTTGACATGAGTAGAAAACCTTGTCTTTGTACACCTTGGAGAAGTTCATGCCAGTGATTAGGGAAATGCTAGCCCAAGCTCAACCCCAGCTTTCCTGTTATCTAGCAGGAGCCCCACCTTCAGACTTTCTGCACGTTGCATGGAATTTCCTCTTCTGTCTGGCTGAATTTTTGGAGAGCCTTAAACATTGGCAGTGGCTCTGCAAAAATTTTCCTGGGGAACTTGGTAGAAGCTGAGCTGAAATGGTGAATTATAACGAAAGCAAAGAGGGTGACATCCATCATTCCCTGGGATTCCCTCGGTTTCTGCTCTCACTTGTGCATACCTGGGGCTGCTGGACCCCCAGCTCTGCAGAGCTGCTCTCAGTGGGCCCCTAAAGGTTTGGGCTCTCAAGGCTTAAAAAAAAGTCATGCTTGTCTCAGAAAACCTTCCTTTTCCAGGATGTGCACCAGTGGACTGCAGCAGGGAGGTGGAGGGTAGCTTATAGACAGTGATAAATTTTCAAGGGTCTTCTTCTTCCTATAGGCAGGGGTTTGTATACAGGAATCTTTAAACTGCCCCCTCTCCCCTTCCCTCCTCCCCCAGACTGTTTGCGTTTTGAGGTGACAAATCTGAAATGTACCAGTGACTAAGTTAGATAAACTTTGAAATGCCTAATTGTTCTGTTTTCCAAACGCGCCCTCACAGTAATGTTCAGTGCTTTAATAACAGTTTCCTTAGAAAGTTCAAAATGTTTTGCATGTCACGATGCCAGAAAAATTAGCTCGTAGGGAAACAAAACAAATATGCAATTCTTAATGGGAAAGGTCACTTTTTCTATCCCTTCCTCCTACCTGCTGAAAAGAGTTATTTAACTGTGTGCGTTTGGCTACGTGAAGTGTTTCCCCCCCACCACCCCCAGCTTTTCTGCGTCCCCCTTTTGGCTCGGAGGAATTTCAGTCTCTTATCGCAGCCCTGGGTTCCTTTGTGAGTGTGGAAACAGCTGTTGCCACATGTTTATCGTGCGGCCACGAGCAGCCCTGCGGAGCAGGGGGAGGCACAGCCCAGGGACCCCCATCATCCCGGGACCCCCCATCTGCCCGGGACCCCCATCATCCCGGGACCCCCCATCATCCCGGGACCCCCCATCATCCCGGGACCCCCATCATCCCGGGACCCCCCATCTGCCCGGGACCCCCATCTGCCCGGGACCCTCCTCAGGGAGGGGGCTCCTGTCCCCACCAAAACTGCGGGCTGGGAGCGCCGCGGGCAGTCACGTCAGAGAAAGCATCAGGGGAAGCGCTGGGGCGGGGGTGAGATGAGAGGAGGAGCGGGCTGGTGATGAGATGTGAACTGAGCGTGCTTGGCAAGCCGATAAGGTGGCTGAGCCTAATCAGGGGCTGGCCCGTCGGCTGCTCGGGGGACAATCGGCGTGTCCCCGGGACATCGGTGGGAGGGGAGCTGCGTCCTCGCACGCACACAGAGAGAGGAAGCCTCCACTTGACGGAGTGGATATTTTTGCATGGGGTTATTTTCTCCGTTTTCGCCGCCGCGCGTTGGCAGAGAGGCTGCAGATCCCTTCAAAAAGCGGTCAGAGGAAGCGAAGTTACAGAAAACAATTCAGAGGGCTGAGCGCTGGATGACTGTGTTTCCATGCTGTCTTTGTGTGACACACGCCTCGTACACACCCACCCAGGAACTCGCAGCCACACAGGATTAGTCCCCTTGCACTAATGGCTAAAACCTCTCAGAATTCCCGGGGCAGTCACCAAAGATTTCGTCCTAGTTGAGATTCCTCTCCCTTTGCTGCAGCCTTTCCCGGGGCTCTCAGCTGACCTCACTGCAGTGAACTCCAGTTCTTTTTCTCAGGGTCCACGAGCTCTTCTGCCAGTGCCATCACCTCTTTGCCTCACAGTAGGGTCTGGCTTGTACATAATACCCTTCTTTGCCTTGTGCCATGTGAAACGCTCGATTCCCATGCAAAATCCCTCTCTCCTTATTTCCCCACTGGAGTCTCTGCAGGGAACATCATCTTTTCTCTTCTGCCTCTTGATACCTTCACAATTTAAAAAAAAAAAAAAAAAAAAAAAAAAAGGGATGTTTTGCAGAATACTGCAAAAGACCATGAAGCTTTAGGACCTCTTGTAACTATTTTATGATAAATAATACTCAGCAATCTTTTGAGCACTACATCTGGCTCTCCACTGAAGGCTTGTTTGCCTGAATTATTTTACTTTTTAATTACATATAGAATTTGGACTGTTTATGTGTTGTATAAGGCACATAAGAATTGCAGGCAATTGTGCCTGAAATGAAGTCCCATCTTGGACCATACTATTGGTTTCTGTAGTCTGGGTTGTTTTGGTGACAAGGACTGCTTCCATATGACTGAGGAGGGCATAATGATTGACTGTCCCATAGTAAAATATTTGGGAAAGGTTTTTTTGTTGGGCTAGCCAGGCATCAGTGGGCAGCTGAAGTTTGATGCTTGGCACTGATTTTTGATGTAATTCACCCAAACACCCACACATGCTTTCATATTCTTCCAAATAATTTGCTAGAGCTCCAGCCCAGTCTTATGCTCTCCCTCTGAGAAGCCACACCAAGTGATTTTCTGCAGGCACCTGGACAAAGCAGTGAGAGAAGCAGCTAATCCTATTCTTAGCTCGGCATGCTGGTTATCTGTAAGAGGACAGTCTGCCAGAAATGTCTGGTGACATATTTGTCCAAGGGAGGGAGGTTTGTGCCAAGATGCTGTGGGTGCTGCTGTGTTGAGTCGAGTTTAGAAGGAGAAAAATCTGTGAAATGTGGATTCAAAAACACAGCTGTTGTTAAAAGAAATAAGGAGCTGTTCCCAGCAACACAGATATATTCAAGATACAGATATTTTTGAAAAATTATTTTTTAAGTATCAGGAAATTAAACAGTAAATGCTGCGGTGTCAGCCAAAGTTAACTCTACCTAATACTTTTGGCTTGGCCACCAGAGGTGGTAGCAAGCTGTATGTGCAGTTAAATGCTGTTTTTATTTCGTTTCATTTCAAACTTAAAGCCCTTTATGCAGGTTAAACATTCTGGGACTTGTGCTTGACTGTCACCCAGCAGTTCTGGCTGTGTGTGTGTAACCCAGCGGTGAGTACACGTTACAGTTCACCCTCTGTGCCTGCTCTGGAGCAGTTAGAGGTTTGTGAACAGCTTCAGGAGGACAGCCTGGCTGCACAGCTTGCCCAGAGGCAGCCTGGGCTTGAGGGTCGTCCTGCAGTGCCTGTGCTGGCTGAGGGTGGCAGCTGCTTAGGGATGCCCGTCAGATTTTGGGAAGCACTAAGGAAAAAAAACAAAGCAGCAATTTAAGAGCAGTTGCAGTACCTGGCAAACAACCCCTCTCTGTTGTCTGAATTCAGGGCTGCTTCACTGCAGGGCTTTCAGTCTGCCAGGCATCCAGTGAGGTCGTTTGGAGCACCCATGTGCAGGCACCCACCCCACACAGCCAGGGATCCCTGTTCCAGGAACCCCCCCATGGCAAATGCAGCTTGTTTGCTCCGTGTGTTTCCAATGACCCCTAAGTCAGAAGCTTGAATGAGGTGATGTGAAGGCTCCTCTGAGGTGCCTGAGCTCCTTCTTGCCCCCCTCCCTTTGTCTGGGTTCAGAGGAACTCTCATGTCAGAGCCTTCTCTCCTCCCCTCCTTCCCGGGGGAGAGAACTCTCCAGTGACAACTCCACAACATGGGGGGAATTTTTTCACTCCTGTATTTTTTAGCAGTGGATGCCAGTCAGGATTTAGACTAAGGCTGTAGTGGTCAGGATGACCCTGGTGGGCACTGGAGGGGATTTGGCTCTGGTGGCACCCCAGTGGTGGCACTGTTTGACGCTGCCAGGTTCTCCTCCTGGGGGACCTCAGTCCCTTAGTGCTTGAGCTTGAAATCTTCAGGTGCTGCTGCTGCTGCAAACTGGTTGGCATTCTGGTGCCAAGGGTGACACAGCTATTTAGGTTGTGGTGCCCTCTGAAAGAACATCAGTGTGGAGGCAAGAGAGGCTGTGGCTTCTGCAGTGTTCTCTCTACCCATAAGCAAAGGTGGAAGCTGATCCCTGTGGACAGGTTTCAGCTGTGCTCATCTGTGCCCTGGAGAATGAATTGCTTTGAATTCCTAAAACCATGAATTTCATGTGTGGATATAATATAAAAAGTCACTTTAGTTCAGCAGAAAAATATTTGGACCTGTGAGGCAAGGAATTGTTTTTTATTATCTGCATCTTGGGTAACAAATCCGTTCTGATAAATGCAGACAATATCAAGTCCATTGTTGTTGGCACCCAAAAATAATAGATAAGTTGTCTTGGGCAGTTCTAGTGGATGATGTCCAAAGATGACAGGCTTTTGCTGCTGATAAGTTCAAAGTAAATGTAGTTTTTTAGGTATATAGGAGAATTGTTGTTACCTCTGGGTACTGAGTGTTCCCAGTCCAGTTACGTAAGAACAAACAGTGACGAAGTTGGCTTGGAGCCTTCTTCAAGGTTTATTTGGATCACAAAGAGAGTTCCCTACTCTGTAAAGAGAGAAAACTGGGTTGATTTCACACTTGAAGCCATTCACTGTGAATGTCTGTAGCAACACCTGGCAGAGGTCCCACTATCACAGAATGAAGGCACCAAACTGTGTATCAAAAACCCAAGAAGAGCAGAGCAGCCAGGCAGGACCTCTCTGTCAAGGAAATTGGTGCCCCATTCATCCAGCCCTACAGTATGTTTTTCTTAGACATCCTGTGCCTCCTTCAGGGCTTTGAAATGAACCATAACAACTTGTTCTGGTGGACAGAATCTGGTGCCCGTTTGCACTTGCCAGGTCTCAAGCTCTTGACTTGCATGAGGGCAGAGCCCCTCCACTGAATCAGCTTGTTGCTTTGCAAGTTCAAGCAAGATTAAAGAATAGCAGTCCTGCTAATGCACAAAAATGAAATTAAATGGCGAGTGGCTAGGCTGGAGAAGTCATGGTCTGTGTTTGCTGGGAGGAGAAGTTTTCAGGCACTGTCATTTCTGTGGTTTGCCTGTGTTATAGAGAGGTCTCATCTAGGGCAGTAATAGTGGCACACAGGGAAGGGGCTGGGGGCAGGCACAGTTCTGCCTCATTCCCAAACTCCATCAGTGTCCTACTGAGCCTGCAGCAAGGCATCTTGTCACCTTGGCCACTGTTTCTGTTGGTAAATGACAATGAGCCCGGTGTCTCACCAGGATGAATGCATTATCAGGCATTTTAGAAGTGCATCAAGATCTTCATAGGCAAGCTTTATTCTAACAGAGCAATGAAAAGTTTTTACTTCTGTGTGTTGCTGTGGTACATTCTTCAGCTTTGTCTCCCTTTGTTACACTTTTTTACAGCAATCCCTGCTCAGAGCTGCTTCTCCTGTTCTGTGTCCCTGCAGGAACAGGGCCATCCCACACTTGGCAGTCGTTCTCTTCACCCAGGAGTTTATGCGCAGCTTAATCCAAATTCAGTTCAGTTGTGCAGGATCTTCGCTTCCTTCCACTCAGTTCTGGTGAGGTGGTGGGAGATGAGTGGAAGATGTCTTCATCTGCATGCATGTGTGAATGGGAACTTCTGAGAGCAGGTGGCCAGCAGTGGTGGGGTCAGGAGCAGGTTTCAGTACAACAGTAGCGTGAAGGTCCTTTGTGACACCTCCTCAGCAGCATTTAATAGGCATTTTTGCTCCAGCCTTTGAATTTGCTTACCTAAGGTGCAGATACTGCTTCTCTGATGTGCTGTGTAAGTGCTGCAGTATTTGTGGGCAGTGCTGGTATCCACAGCATCATCCCTCATTCCAGTGTTGTGAACATTTTCGGTGATTAACTGGCAGAGGAAGCCCTGGCTGGCCTCAGAGCTTTCCCTCGCTGTTTACTATCATTATAATAAGATATTTGACCCATACAATAACAGCATTAGTGTTGGGTACAAACCAAAATCTTTGGATTGAGAAAGCTCTAAACTTCGGGAAATGGTCAAATCCAAATTTTGTGGCTTGGCACAAGCTCTGAATGAAATGAAACCAAACATGCCTAGGATTAAAACTCCTTTAGAGTCAGAAGCTTTACTTTCTTTTGGAAGAGTTTAATTTTTTTAATCTCTGTTGTTTGAAGTGTTTCTTAGACTTCGGAAATGCAAGTCAGATTTCTCTACAGATTCTTTTTCCCAAATCCTTTCATATTTGTGGATTATTTTCATAGACTTCTAATATAAAGGAAGCTGATATCTTCTCCTTTGATTTTTGGTTATGTTTTCAACTCTGTAGCAAGAGGAAGAATTAACACAGTTGCAGACTTGATGTTTATAGGCTTCAAGCCTTTTTTTGGTGCTGCACAGATAGGTGTACGCTTTTATCTGCCATACTTGGAAAAATACTGGTGATACAAGCTTAATTTTAAATTGGTCTAACAGCTGAAGCTGAAAATCTTAATTGTCCATGTGATGCTTTTCCTTTGGAGATGTGTGTGCCGTTGAATGTTTGATGCTCAGGCTGCGCTGCCTGCCAGGCTCTGTGTGCTACAGAGAAATCCTCGCTTCCTGGGCGGTGTTTAGGGCAAGCACCAACTGCAGAAGGACTCGAGAACCCTGGCTTGAACTTTTCTGTTCTGACACTGGTTTGTTACTTGACAGATGACGGCCTGATTTTCCTGACTGTTTGTTTTTGAAAGGAGCGCGAGCATTTTCCGCGCTCCTCTCAGCAGCTCGCTGCTGCCTTCCCGAACAGCCAGATCCCAGACATTGCTGCGAACCTTTCTGTTTACTCCCTTTATAAACAAAGATCAAGGGGACCTCCCTGGGAAGTTGACGTTTAAATCCTTGGAGGACCTCAGCGCCTGGACCTGCCCGAGGGAGGGGTGGGATGTGCTTGCCTGTCCCAGGGATGCTCCAGACTGGCACCGGCAAAGAGGCGTGGGGTTGATTTTCCTTTCTCCTCCTGGGTCTGCAGGGCTGCTAGTGGCTCTCCCTCTCCCTGCCAAAGCCTGCCCACCATCCTGCACAGCCGCCCTGTCCCTCAGTCCTGGCGTTCCCTTCCCTGCTCCTCCTCAGCCCCGAGGTGGGCTCTGCTCCGCGGGCACCCCAGCCCAGCTGCCTCCCCACACAGAGCTCAGCAGAGAGCCTGGGGAATGCTCCGTGGTCAGGGGAGACCGCGGAGCTGCAGCTGGAGGCTTGTGGGTTGGACCTGACCCGCCTGGCTCTGTGCCTTTTCCTTGGCGAGGATGGGGAGGGAGCTCGGGCACAGCAGCCCCACTGCTGCTCATTTACAGCAGCTGAAAACCTGGCCTGGGGAAATGAAAGAAGCACAAACCATTCCTGAGGATGGATCCTGGAGGGGTTCCATAGCTCAGTCTTGGGAATAGGATCCTCTCCACGGTCTTTATTTAGGTGTTTGTGAGGTTCATATTTGTATTAAATTCAGAGGGATGTCAGGAGAAAGCCAGATCAGCTCACAGAGAGTGTGGTTGGTGCTTCTTGTAATGCTGGATCCAAGTGCTCCAGCTTCTTGACATTATCACCACTGGGAAAAAAAAAAAAAATAAAAAAAAAAAAAATAAAATAAAATAAAAAAAAAAAAGAAAGAAAAATAAGGAAAAACATGGTTTGGTACATTGTGTTGATAATATGAGTGTGGTAGACATCCACAGACATGCATTCTAGACATACCTTGATATGTCGTGCCTGAGGAGAAAATGATTGCAAAAATTTGCTTCCTAATGTATCATCCAAACCTTTACAGTCTGAACAAAACAGCAAAGGCTCACTCAACTAATCCTCTCCTAAAGATAATACCATGATATTTCACGCCTTTCTGGAGTGATTTTTCCAGCAAGGCTTGTATGCATTTATCAGCGTTAAAAGGCTCAGGTAAATTATTTTCCTCCAGAAATGCCAGCTGCAATAAATCCTCCCTCCTTGCCACCCCTCTAATGGAGGGCTTGGCATTTTAAAAGCCCTGAGCTGTTGACTCACCTTGCCTGCAGAATTGCCCTTCCTGCCAGCTCCCCTTCCCAGACACCAGCACCTCTGCTGCTCCACTCTCCCTGTCGATGGTTCTGGGGTGCTTTACCAGGGACCCTTCCCATGGGGCTGTGTCCCCATCCTGCATTCTCCAGGTGATCCTTGCTAGCACACAGCTGTTCAGGAACCCAAACCAGCAGCTGTCCCGTTAAACTCCTCTCTCTTTATGTGGAAATGCCCCTGGAAACCCTTCTTTCAGCTGACTGGCCCATATTTGAGGTGCAGGCTGGTGCTGTGCCCGGTGAGTGCACAGTGTGTGTGTACTTTGTGGTGTGTGCTGATTGAGCTCTGCACTGCTGCTCTCTGATCCTGCTTTATGACATTAGAAATATTTGCCTGTGGGTAGTGTCACCTCCTCGTTGTCACCTTTGTTCTGTGGCCAGCACTGCCAGTGGGATTCAGGCCGTACCTACAGAAGTGCTCTGTGCATCTGTACATTTTAAGAACCAAGTGCACATGACTGTTTGTCCTTGTCCCGAGGTCTCCACCCAGGTCTCGGTGGCCAGAGACTGCAATCAAAGCTCATATTCTTTCTCCAGACTGGAAACACAATTCCCAGCTCCATTCTTTGGGCTACTTGCCTGATTTCTGTTGCTGCAGTGGGCGAGGGCTCGGTGGTGCTTCATGAGCTCACCCTTCCAGCTGTGGCTGGTGCAGACGCTTCACTATTATTATTTTTTTTTTAAAAAAAAAGAGTGGGAGTAAGGCATTCAAGTTCTGCAGTGAGGCTGCAGTGACAGTTTGAAGTGCTTATTTGTGCTGTGTTCTGTGTCACCAGTGGCAAATGACAATGTGAGGGTGGAGGAGGGCAAAGCAGCGGCCTGAGGGACTGATCCTGCCTGGCTCTGCTGTGGCTGAGCTGCTGGGTGCAAGTGTGGCTTGGCCACCACCAGCCCTGCATTATGTAAAGGTTGTCTGGGCCAGGGTTAGTTCTATTGCTACCAGACTTGAGCGAGAGTAAACGAGCAAAACATCATATAACCCGAGGGGGAGGAGGAGGGTGGAGGTTGTGGTGCCCACAGGTTGAGTGGGGAGAGTTATGGGTGTCAGTAATGAGTAATTTAGAACATCTGCAGACTTTTTATTATTACATTTATGTGTTTTAGTGTTTTCCACTTCCTTGCTTTGTGGTAGAGCCTTTTTTAAAGGACTGGAAGGCAGTGTTGTATCCGGCAATGGGTGAATTTAAAGGCTTGGACGCCTTTCGCTTCTGTTCGTGCTGAGATCCAGAGCTCAGAACAGGAATCAAAATTTGGCTTGAGTAATCCCCATTTGCCACGTCTGTGTTCCCAAGGAGACTTACCCTGCCTCTTCCCAACACCTCTCTTCCCTGTGTCCCCCCAGGCTGTGTAGGGAGAGACCTGCCCTTTCCCACATCAGCACTTTGGGGCTGGTGAGGTGATGTGTGTTCCTCTGTGGAGGAGCATGCAAAAAACTTCACTCTCTGCTGACACCTTCCCCCTCCCTCCCCACAAGTGCAGTAGCATCAGTAGCACTTACAGTGTCCTTTCCATCCAGGAGAGTTTTAGGATTTTTTAGGAAAGCTGTAAAAAGAATAATCTTCTGCTTGGAGAAATAGATCTTCATGCTGTTCTGGAGCATAGCAGATCCTCACTGCTTGGGACAGGGCCAGCTCGACCTGGTTAATATTAAGCTTTCCTTTTTTTTTTTTTTTAAAGAACTGATCTGTATGAGATATTTGAGCGTTTCATTCCTTTGTTATGTTTGAAGAGAGGAGATATTTTTTCTTCCACATTCTCAGTTTAATCAGAAGGCTGAAAATAGGTATTTGGGGATTCCAGTGTTACTTATTTTTCCCTATTAGGAAGTGAGTCACGAGTAAGTGACAATTCTGTCTCCAGTCAGAGGGAGACAGAGCTTATGGATGCCAAGGACTCATCTGCTAATGATGACTTTCAACTGCAGCCATTCTCTGAACCTTACCCTGTTGCTTTTGGCTTTTATTATTTTTCTTCCCTGCAAACTGAAAAGGACATCTCACTCTTTGTCAGCGAGCACCCACCCTGAGAGGTCCTGAGTGCTTTCTCATCCCGGTAAATGGAGGGGGTGTCACAGACGGTCAGCACTGCTCAGCTCTCCCTGCATCAAATACATCACAGAAGCATCTGCAGGCAGAAGCACTCACGAAATTACCCATCAGTATCTCTGCATTTCAGCTGTCACACACTCACTGCGCTGATAGAAAGTCACGTGCGTGGGCCAGGCTGGGATGGCTTTACTGGAAAGATGGCTAAAAAGTCATTTCCCTGGGAGACAGGGAGTGCTTACAATATTCTGCTTCATGCCAGTGCCACAGAGCCAGATCTTTAAGTCCTGTTCAGTTTTAACATCCCTCTCAAGATGCATACCAAGTGCTGCCTTAAGATCCTGCTTATTAGAATTGAATGTAAAAAAAAATCAACTCCCACGTTTTATTTGTTGCTCAGGACCTTTGCTTCAGTGCTGTAGTCCTTTTTGTTATGGTATTGCTCTGATACGAAGTCATTTGTCCTCTCTTCAGTGCTAAAAATTAATTATCTTTTAAGAGCAGAATGAACTCTATGTTAAAAGATGTTTGCTTTCTGCATTATAAGGTATAACTGACACTAATTCTAGGGGGAAGTTATGTTGGTTTTAAGGGAAAAGAAAGGTAATTACAAATAACTGTATGCAAAGCCAGATGAGATTGGCTGGATTTTTAGGAAAATGTATCTTAATCCCTTGATCTGACAGTTGCCTGGCAGTCAGATCAGGAAAAGAAAGTCAGTGGGCCTTTTTTTTTTTTCCATCTCTGTGAGGTGGGAAATACACATCCTACTGCAGGGATGGAAAATGAACAAACAAGTCTGCTGGGCAGGGTGACAATCACAGACAGGTTCTCATCCTGAGAAATGGCACACGGTCAGGGCACCCTTGGTTTCTGGTGATGGGAGTGTCCCAGGCTCTGCCTGAGTCTCCTCTGGGTCTCATGGAGGGGTTTATTTTGTGTGCTGTGTTCCTCACAGCTGTCACCCCGAGACCTAAACAAAGCTGGAGCCTTGCCATCCCACTGCTGTGGAAAAACAGGAGTAAAATGTTTGTGGGCAAATAGTTTGAGGTCTGAGGCAATGAGAAAATAACCAGTGGAGGAGAGGGGTGGAATCTGTCCAAGCATCTATAGATCTGTGCTATGTGTGCACATAGGCATGCTTTGTTTGCACAGAGGAGGAGCAGATGCATTGTAAATATTGTCTCTTTCCTGTTTTTTATTTGTTTTCTAATGTTCTTATAATTCAGTGGCTTGAAACCACGGCAGAGCAAGGTGTACATTGTCCTCTCTTCTCTTCAAATCTCAAGGCATTCCTTGACATTCTTGTTTTGGACCAGAGTTTCTTCCTCACCCTCCCTGCTCCCCAAACAGGGAATGGAATTGCATTTCCCCCATTTTGGACTACAGGCACTTCCAGATCCTGGAGAGCTTTCCCAGAATTGACAAATCCATGTGTGTCTTGGGGCTACACAGCTAATTGCCACTTTCTAAAGCTTCTCTTCCTCTTGTAAAGAGTGAGGCTGTGGTCAGGCTGTAAAACAGCAGCTTGAGCAAACATGTTTGAAGCTTGTGATGTGCACAGGAGCTGCCTATAGAAACGTACTTGAGGAAGACACAGGTTTCCAAAAATCAGGGTAATTTATTTGGGATGCTTTCTCAACTCTAACCCAGCAAGGTTGGCACTGGTGACCCCTCAGCCCTGAACAATTTCCCTGTGGCCAGTTCAATAAAGGCAGACCTGGACATGGGCAAAAACTGGTTTTATGGGTGACAAAGACATGGCATGTAGCACACGTGGAAGCCATCACATATAGGAAATGTGGAGCTACAGACCAATGAAGAAAGGGTGAAGGTGTAAAACAAACATATAAAACATATTTGTCAGCAAACATATAAAAATGCACAAAACAAGTGCATCCTAGCGTGAGGAAGAAGAAAACATCAACATGAACGTTACATTTCTTTTTGGGGAGGACTCTGGGTGATGGGGGTTCACTGAAACATCCCCAAATGCCAGAATGAAACCTCTGGCCTTGGGACGCAGGCTGAGGAAGGGAGAGGATAGCACCAGGAAACAGAGTAGAAACTAAGTGTGTATGTAGCAGTTCTCACCATGCTAATATTAATTCTTTTTCTGCAAGTAAAATAATTTAAAAAAAAGTAGATCTTGACTTATACTGATTAGAGTCTCAAGACTTCAGTTGTTCTAACGATAAATACTTGGCCTTTTGTGTATATATGAATATATACACATACATTTATGAATATGATGTGCTTCCTCCTTACTGATAAAACAAGATTTTCAGTGCAAAACCCCACCTATTGTGCTGGTAAGTGTGAGCTGGGCAATCTGCTTGTGCTCTCATGCCAGATAGGTTGAATGTCCCCCACCCTAGAGGCAAGTTTGCTCGAGGTCAGGTGGCACAGGGGGAGAGGGAAGCGTGACAGCCATGGAAAAAACACGTGCTGGGAAATGGAGATCCGTCCACACTTGCTGCCCATGGTTCTGCTGTGCCTCAGGTTCTCACTTTCCCACCAAGTCTCCTGCAGCTAAACAGAAAGTGGCTCAGGCTGGGAGTCAAGGAGTGGTTGTGCATCAGCAGCATCAGGTTTCTATGCTGCAGGCAGGTGAGGGTTGCAAAGCCAGCTCTCTTTGGAACACCTGTGAACTGGTCACAGTTTTCTAACTCCTTCTCTAAAGAATCTTGTGTCAGTCATGGAGATGATTGCAGCTGTGGGTGAGACAGGTGGAGATGGCATCTCATACACTGGATCTCGAGGAGACTATCTGCATCCTCTGAGGTAGCAGAACTTGGTGGAGCTTGACCAGACTGGTGGGGTTTTCTGGGAGAGCAGGTCAGATAAGAACCAATCTCCTTCCAAAGCGATTGAAGGGTTCCCTTTGGCTTCAATGCACATTCCTCTCACCTCTTCAGAGCAGGCCTCCTCTCTGAGGGCAGCAGTTTGTTTTTAGGATTTTTGCTACATCCTGCACTGGCAGATGTTGAGGCCCACAGTGACTTTTCTTCACTTACGAAGTTGAATGTTAAAAGGAAATAACAATTCTTGTTCTTGGGGCTTTAAAACACCCTTTAATGCAGGAGGAGAAGGTCGGGTACATTTAATGCATTTCATCTACAAGGAGTGCTTTTAAATGATGACTACATTGGAAATGTTTCCTAAAAATAAGGTAGAGTGCACTGGATACTTACCAACAAATAAAACTGCAAATGAAAGAGGCGCTGGTTTGAGATTTATCTCTGAAAATTACTGAAGTGTTTACAGAAAGCTTTTGTCAGGTAATTTGCATATTCATGAGTAATTTCTCCAGTTGCTGTATTTAGGTGATAATGCCATTCTTAATACTGTAATTAAAAATTTTTGATCTAGGTTATACCTCAGTTGTTTGCTCAGGTGCACCAAAACAATTGGTGTTTTGTTTACTTGTTGGTTTAAATACAGCTATTACATGTAAGACATCAGTTGTAAGAAAAATTGTCATACCTGGACAAATTTCTGGAAGGACCCCCTATTTTGTTAGACTCTTGACACTGTCATTTGAGAACCCCACAGCAAATGTCCCTGGCTGGTAATCCCATGCTTGGGACCACAGGCTGCTGTCCTCTGGCTGGGACATGGAAATTTTATTCCATGGGCAGCACTGAAGCAAATGGGATTCCAGTTTAGAACAACTGTAGAAAGCTGTGAAATTTCCCATGTGCAATTTCTTTTTAGAAAAGGTTTCTGCTTTCTCACATATTAGTTATTATTTCAGGGAAATATTTTACTGAGACTCAGATATTTAGCTCTCCACCTGCATCAGCTGGTGTCAAGTTATATGACTTTATAATAATGTAGAAATCCAAATGATGAAGCCAAGATGATGCATTTTGACCTTATCAAATTGCAGGATTCCAGACCAGTCAAACCTGAATTACCATTTTTAGTGAAAATGTTGACAAATTGTGTACCTTCTCGTGGAACACTTGAGTTTAATGGAAGCATCATTTCCCAGTGGGAAAAGATGCCATCAAACAAAATGTCAAGAGCTGCTGGGCTGCAGAACATGCTAGTGGACAATGGGAGGAGAGGAAAAAGAAGACACATGTCACTGACACAAACACACACAGTTGATGAAATCAGTTTCAATTTACTCAAGTTGCTCTAGCATCACTTTCAATTACACATGCCAAGGAGAAAGCTGCAGCATCCAGCTGTGGGAATCAACAAGACAATTGCACGGCAGTCGTGAAAAGAACAGTCAGCAGAGGAATGATTTGCATTTGCTTTTCTTGACAGCTGATATTTTCCTGATAAATTGCTGCCCTTTGTTGTTCTAGTTGCTTTGAAGAATCAACCCACTCAAGGGGGTGGTGGCTGTGCCTGCATTCCTGGCTTTCCATCAGCTGGCACAGGTTGGGGAGGAAAACAGGAGACTGAGACAGGAGGAGGAGGAGGTTGGAGACCATGAGGTAGAGATGAAGTTGGCACAGTGATTAAAGATGCCCTGTGGACAGGGTGCTGCTCCAGTGGTGGTGTTGTCCAGAGCTGTGACTGCTCAGTTGGGATCATTCATCATCAGGGGATTCAGGGCAGGTTGATGGTAGGGGAGAGACTTCTGTGGCTTGACATGAGGTGGTGACCATCAAAACAAGGAGGCCTGGGAGGCTGCTGAGAGAGGCAGAGGAACTGTGACGTGAGATATCGTCTGCCTGTGGAGTGTGGGCTTGTGCCAGGGAGAGAGGAGGGTGAGAGACTGTCCAGGCAATTCCCATTTCAACTCTAAACGGCGTCTGCAGCCATGCCCTGGGATTTCCTTCCTTAGGAGGTGGAGGGAACCTTTGGCAGCAAGAAATGCCAAAGGTGCCCGTATCAAAGATGCAAAATTGTTCCCCCGGGATTTCCCTTCAGTGGGGTCATATTGTTGTTAAATGGATTGTTAAATAGGATTTAAATAGCTTATTAAATGGGGTCCCCAGCTGGGTGGCTCTTAGTGGGCAGACTGTTCCAATTATTCTGGCTTTGCCCTCTTCCTGCAGCAGCCCTGCCCTTTCTAATGCCAATATTTCAGCAAAATTCATTTTTGCAAGAATGTTATTCTAGCCTAGGATCTGGGCCAGGCCTTTATTTCTGTTAATTACAGATCAGTCATTCTTTTTCTTTCCTAAATGTTGAAAAAAACGTGTTTTATGTGCGAGAATGGCTGATAAGTGATACACCCACAGGAACATTATATTTTTCTAACATCCGCCTCTGTGTTCCTTCTCTAATTTGCCTGCCACTGTCTTTGTTGAGGATCTGTCTCCTTCCCCCAGCACTGTTCCCTGCCTTTTAGATATTTCCTTTTCTTCAGCCGCCCTTAATCCCTACCACTGCCACATCACAGTTTATTGGTTTTTAGTGAGAATTTGAGTGTGAATTCTCTCTTTATTTCAGGCATTCTTTGTAAATCTGCACTAGATGTTTAATGGTAAGGCCTCCCCCACCTTTCTGCTTCATGAGTGGGCTCCTGGAGAGTAGTGATGGTCCTGGTGGGACCAGGGCAGAGCCAGCAGTGACAGACCAGGAGCACCAAAAATACCATCTAGCCCCTTTCAATAGGTGATCCTATTCTTAAAGCCTGGTCAAGGTGCTTTTTATGAAGCATCTTCAGGATGTCTCTTGTTTCTTTCCAAACATCATCTTTGGTCATTGAATGAGACTTTTGTGAAAGCTGAAGTTGGCACTTGGGATTCCTACATTGCCCTCAGGCAATAGCAGGGTGATGAAATGATGGTTTGCCACTCTCAACTGGTGAAGATGGATGGTCCTGGCTCATCCAGTCCTCCTGAGTAGGATCCTTGAGGTCTGGGCAGCATTTCTGTAGGCAGAGAGTCCGAATCCCTTCCTTTGTCCCCGAGGTTTGATCCTCACAGCACGGCAGGCGCCACACGCAGGGGCTGCACTCCCACTCTCCGTGTCTGCAGTGCCTGCTGCCCTTTCCCTGGCACTGTGTGTGTGTGTTTTGGTGTGTGGGCTCTCCCAAGTGTGTGCCTTTGGCTCAGGAATGCTGTGCCAGAACCCCAGCAGGTGCTGAGGGCAGTGCCATAGGTAAAAGATTGCCTTTGCCTGGGTGCTGTTCCTGCTGCTGCACAGCTAAAGGAGAAGCCAGAGGATCTCCCTGAGGGGCTGAATCTGTCAGCAGAGGTTCAGCTGGTTCAACACAGCCCAAAGCATCGATTATCCCCTCAGGCCCAGGAATGGAAACAGCTCTGGAGGGAGATGGGGCACTGGGTGCTGCTTGTCACACTTTAAATTTTATTTAGTGGGAGCACCACTTTGTTGCTCAGGTTTCCAGACCATCACTTTGTTGCTCAGATTTCCAGACTGGCAGAGGTGTGATGTTCATTGCCCAAGGTGACTGTTTAGGAACACTGGAACAACTTGTTTTCTTCAGTCTAGTGCCTGGAGCCTTTGTATGCCAGCAGCAGTTCCCTTCAAAACAACCCCTGTTCCCTCCTGGTGGTAATCTCCTCATTGTCCTGCCTCAGGAGCCAAATTCCATGGGTTGGGCACAGTTGAGCTGGTCCATCTTTGCTCTGTGAGCTCCACCTCTTCATAATCAGCCTGAAACCTCCCCAGAGAAGGTTCACCTGCATCCACTCTGCCTTCCATTTCAGACCTGGGGCTTCCTTTGTTTTTCTGAGTCCCGTTTTTGGGAACCCGCTGTCTCCTGGGAGGTCTGCAGGCACGTGTGGCAGAGGGGGCATCACTGTGCTGTGCCATGAACCAGGAGCTGTCTGAGAGGAGCAGACACATCCAGCCTGGCATGCCTGGCCAGGGCAGGGCCTGGAGCCAGCTCCTGACCGGGCACCTTGCTGTTCTTGACAGCGGGCCTCGGCGCAGGCTGCCAAAAACCCACTGAGGAGTGTGAAATGTGTTTTCTGGGGAAAGAGCTCACACCTGGGGCTCGAAACACAGCCTCTTGTAGCTGTGGCCCATCACATGTCTGTCTGAGCTTGCTGCTGTCCAGCAGTGCCTGTGCCAGTCCCTTCTCCTCTCTCCTGGAACTGCCATAAATTCTTCACGAGGCTCTTTGAGCTTGCTGTGGGAAGTCTCCCTTGTAACTGGTGGCAGTGAGTGTGGTGTGGAGATCAACAGAGTGTGGAAAGCTACTGAGAGCTTCTGGGAGGGGGTGGGACACCGATGCTTAACACGGTGTGTGACTAGAGCCCCAAGAGCTTTCAGCTTCTCTTGTCTCTGTGTGGTACCCACGTCTTAGAGGGGAACAGGCCTGAATCCACTCTGACCATCACCCAGCTGAGGTGGGAATGGCACCAGAGATGGATATGATCCGTGGTGTCATCTCCACGTTCAGCAACAAGTAAGACCACAAAAGCTCTTGAAATAGCCCTCCTTGGGTTTGTGTCAGGGCATTTGGGAGAATGTCAGCCAGGGACAGACAGTGGTGGCCTGGAAGCTTCCTCACTTCACTGGCCAGCATCCTGCCTGCAGGATATGAAGAGCCCTCCACAGGACACAAGATGCTATGTAATAACCTACGAACAGAAAATTAGCAGGAGTGCAATTCTGTTCCCCTGCAGGGTTTCACGTAACCATGCAATGAGAGGCACAGGGGGGTCAAGATATGGGTTTTCAGACCCACACCTGACACTGGTCCTTCAGGCATTTCCCCCTGCAGCGAGCCTGAAGGCTGTGGAAGGGGCACTGCCATCTGGAGCACAAGCCCTTGGGCAGGGAGCAAGGGATAGACCATCTTTTGCTTTGAGCTATGCTTGCCAGTGAAGTTACCACCCCAAGTGTATTATTATCTCCTTTAGCCTTTTTGACCCTCACACTCCCAGACACAGCTGCTCTTCGGAGGCATCGCAGTGGCTGCATCCCACCTTCCTGTAGTGTTTGAAGGGTCATGCTTCTCAGGGTGTCCTGGCCAAGGGGGGTTAAGAGAATCCTTGGGAGTAGCCAAGACAAGCATATTTGATTCTGCACACAGGTACATCCTGAAGTGCTGTAACTCCCATTTCCTGAGGCAGTTATCTCTTGGCTGCACAGTGCTGCACTTCACCCCTTGATTTATGGCAACAGGAGAGAATGAGTCTGAATTTCAACATCTGTCTTTTGGAGGCCTGAGAAATTCATGCGATTCACGGAGAGGATTTTCACGATCAGTACCTGCTAATCCCCGACCAGGGCCGAGGGGCCAGCTTTGCATTTTGAAACTTTATCTTCTCTGCAGTGGCTGTTCAAATGTGGCCTTTGCTCTGCAGGGGACACATTTCATGGCACTGCCCAGCCTGTCAGGAGAGGGGCTGGGGGAGCCCCGTGAGGAACCTGCTGCGCTGCCAGGAGCTGCAGTGCAAAGACAAGAGAACTGAAGTGCAGAGAGTGTAACCAATCAAGTTGATTGTGGGATTTATTTAAATCAATCAGGAACCCATTTTACCCGCTGTCCCTCCAGCTGTCACTGCCTGCACCTGCCACGTCCGTGGGAAACAGGGTCTCACCTGTGGCTGAGGGGTCTTCAGAGCAGAAAGAAAATGTGGAGGTGGTTACAGCGTGGCTTCAAAGCTTCCCCTCTCTGGATCTGTGCAGTGCCTATCCCTTGCTAAGGAACTAATCATCCCAGTGGCTGTCATGTCAAGGTATGCCTGAAACAATTCTGACAGCTGAGGTGCAAGGCCAGCAGGTGTCAAGGGTGATGATGCTGCTCTGCTGGGAAGGCTCTGTGTCCTCCTGAGGTCTCCATAGGTGAGGGAGATTTTTCCACAGCTTTTGGGCAAGCTTCTTCCCATGCAGAGGTGCACACACTGCCCTCCTTCAGGGGCTGGGCTGGCCCTGGATTTTTTAAATGTTGAGAACATTCATCTTTTATTTCTGTCGCTGTTCAGTGTGATGGGAAAAGATGTTATCACAGCTAATCCGTGTGGTGTCTGTGGAATTCCTTGGCCTGTGAGGGTTTATGCTGCATTCATGTATTCCATGAATTGGGCACAGGTTTTGCTTCTGACAGCAGAAGTTTTTTTGAAGGGCATCCCAATGAGATGAAAGTGTGGTCGCTGACAGAAACCACAGTGTCAGACTACGGTCTTGAGGATGTTTTGAATGGCTCTGTATTTTAATTCTTGATTTCCCCTGGCATTTAGACAACCAGCAATTTATTTGAAATCCTAAGGGGAGGGGGAAAAAAAGTAGGAGAACTGGAGGAAATGCCTGGATTTAATTGATCGGAATAGTTTGGAAATTCACATGTGGCCTATTTTTTTTAAAAAAGAGGTAACTAGAGAATAGAAAAAAATACTATGTAAAATCATACTGAAGCCTTAGCATAATATTTTTCCTTGTTGTTTTGGGCCTTCTAATGATATTCCAATATGCAGAAAAGAACAAAATGATACTTAATGGTTGAAAAAAAAAAACTATGTAAGGGCAGTCAGCCTGGGGAACTCACTGCTGCAGCTTTTTGGCAGGGAATCTCATTTCTTGTAGGAAGAGTTTGAAAAACCTTGGTACTGTCATGACTTACAAAGTTTGTGGTTTTGCATAGGAAGAGTGAGAAAACAAAGATGAGATCTTGTGCTTCAGGATATGATCTGATCTGTCCTTTGTCTCTTCCCCAGCTCCACATTAAACCCTGCAGCAGGCATTTTCAAAGGTGGCTATGTGAAGTATCGAGCAGAAACAATGGCCAAATGTGTTGATCGAGGCTGAGAAACCTTAACCAGCAACTTGCAGCTGTGTGTGTGAGTTATCTGCAATCCACATCAGCATTGTCTTATGTATATCAAAGCTGATCATTTCCTATATTGTTCTGACACACCTGCCCCGGTCTGTTGAGGCTGGAGGAAAACAGGAAAGGAGGAGGCTCTTGGCTGTAAATGAGTATCTTGTTCCTTCCTTTGAGATGCAAAAACATTTATGAATGAGGTTTGACCCTGAGGTAGGCAGAGCTGGTAAGGAACTTTTTAACTTTTTTGTCCATTCATGTTCCATTCCTGTTGTTTACCTTTTGTTTAAACAAGGGATTATTTTTTTCTCTGCTTTGTGGAATATGATCTGCCTGTGGGCCCATACACCAGCCCTTCTCCGTGGTCCTTCCAGCCTCTGACAGCACATGAGAGGTGAATTGTGCTGGTGTCTAACAGGAGAAGGTCTGAGAGGTCACACTGAAGATCCACTCAGGCTTAAAGTGTACAGTCACTAGCATTTCCTAAAGTCTGTAAGGTGATCCACCATCTGCACAGGTGGGCATCGCTTTCTTCAGGGGTCCCACCTAGACCTGGTGCACAGAAGCTCCAAGTACAATGTTCCACCAGATATAACAGTCCAGCCACGATAATCACTGGCTGCATTGCTCACATGCTGACAGCATTCCTTTCCCTCCAGATTTGGCATTTAGCTATTACAAATGCATCTCTTCAAACCTATCTTGTGTCCTGCTGGGGACCAGAATTCGCTGTTGATGTGCAGCCATTATTACTTTACAGCTGCAACAGGGCAAGGGTGGCACGTGATAAATGGAGGTGAAGCACGTTGGACCAGTACAATGCAAAAAAAAAAAGCATAAAAATAAGAGTTAAGCAGCACCGTGCGTGAGAGTGTGGGGAAGCTTACACACAAATATGTGACTGCAGATAATCCTGGTTAAATGTACCCCGTGGTGTAATCAGATCGTGCTGCTGGTTTGTGTCGCTGTAATGGTATTTGCAATAAGCAGCTTTCCTCCAAAGCCTGGTGTCTGTGCAGAGTGCTGCCCTCCCTGGCTGGGTTTCTGAGGGTGCTGGGGTGTGTCTAAACCAGGCAACTCAAGGTTGCTTCCCTCTCCTTGTGTCCCAGAGGACCCGGCACAGCGAGGCTGGGAAGCTCCTCTGCAGAGGCAGAGCTGGTGGCAGGCGAGGCTGTTGGCCCTTTGCTGACCCTGGGAATGCCTTCACATGGAGCAGAGCACGATCCAGAGATCCCTGACCCCGCACAGTCCAGGATTGCTGCAGACATGTGAGCAGCAGTGCCATGTCGGGGTGGCACTGTGCCCATGCCAGCTAGCAGGGGCTCTCAGCTAGCCCTGCTCTGCCCCAGACTGCCCTGCCTGCTTTGGCTGGGCAGAGAGCTCGTCTGTGGCACTGAGCTGAGCCCAGTGGGCATCCCAGTTTTTGTCTCAGGAAAGGAATGCATAAAGCTGAGTATAATTTAACCCACGGGTCCACATTGCTTAAAATCCGCACCACAAGCAGGATGCAGGCTTCCTGAGCGCTCCTCAGAGCTCACAGGTGGGACATGCCATACAGAGAGCTGTCAGTGGCTCCCCTCTGACACAGCCCTCTCTATGTCTGACCTGCTTTTTGCAGCTAATGGTGGGGTTTGTCTTGCATCAGCGGTCAGGATGGGTTAACAGCAGAGAGCCCTGCGTGCCACAGATTTCCAATGGCCAGGACTCGGCAGCTGAATTTTTGAAATAATCCCACCGGCTTTAATCAAGAGAGAGGAGACTGCGAGAGGCTTGTAAATTCCTCCAGCAAAATTCTCTCATTCACGAGGCAGATCCTGCCTCCAGTACGCTTATCTCCCTCCCTGTGTGTGCAGAGCCCCTGACGTCAATGGAAGATAGGCTGTTTCGGGGAGAGCAGCAGACGGAGGTCACGCTCCGCCCTGCACACAGCTCAGTGATGTCCCTGGCACAAAAGCAGAGAGGCTCGAAACAGTGGCATGCCTAGAAATATAAAAAGGGGGACTGAACGCAGGGGAGACGTGTGGAGCTGTGTCAGCAGGCTGTGGAAGGATGCGGCTCTCGGTTGCCATTAAAGATGCGCTGCTTGGCAGCCGTGAATGGCGGGGAGGATTTCATTCATTCATCCCCTTCCCAGGTCTGGGGAGGGACATCTGTCAGCGCTGAACCCGAGCAGCAGCATGCTGTGCTCATCACCCAGCGCGTTTAAATCACCTAGAGGTTAAACTCCACAGCTCGGGCACTGGTGGCCTCAGTGATGTGTAGAGATTGCATTACATTTACTGCAGCTTTTATGAGCAAAAGGTACTCTGCTTGGTTAAATTATCAGAGGTTAAGTGTAACCTGATGATGGATGTTGCTATTTTGATTTTTTTTCCCCTCATATTTGAGAGGACTGAGTAAATGGGTTTAAGGACCTCTGAAGAAAATATTAGCTTTATTTTAATTATAAAATTCCATTTATTAAGCTGCTTTTGTTGAGGAAGTGCTTTGCAGAAATTAACATTTTACCTAGCTTAAACTTTGCGATAGCATCCAGCTCGTAAACTAAACGCTGCCATTTCCCTCAAAGAACTGTTTATTTCTTCTTCTGCAATAAGGGAAGTGAGCTCCGAACTCTGCAGATGGGGTTTGTAGTTGCACAGTTCAGAAGCCAGAAGCCAGCTGAGGTGACCCAAGGCAGGAGGTGTCCCTGGGCGCTCCCCGTGGTGCTGTGGGGTAGGATGTCTCCTGCAGGACGGTTCCTCCCGGGGCTGGAAATCAACCAACGTGTGGCTCAGGCCGCGAAGCCCAGAGCGTACACGGGGAGTTTGTGCTGCTTTCATCCCGTCTCAGGTTGCTGCCGAGGCTGTTATTATTCACCATTTACCTTCTCAAAATATTGAGCCAATTAGAAAAGCAAATCTCTCTTTTGCTGAATGCCCAGGGGTGAAGCTGTAACGATGTGTGTTCTCCGCAAGCCCTAATTGCGGGTGTCGCAGCCGCGCTCGGGACTGCCGGGCTGAGCGAAACCAAATTCCTCTCGGATGCATTTCACACCTCGGCCAAGCCACACTGAGTGGCTGCTTTTGTCCAGCCCCGTGAGCCGGGTGGCTGAGGCTGCTCAGCCCTGGGATGGGAAAAGCAGCAACAGGGAAGGAAGGGGTGGTGCTTGGAGAACATCACCCCGAGCGGGTGGCGAGGGAAGGTCCTGGATGCTCACAGACTGTAAACTGCCAGTGCATTTACTGAACTGGTGGCTGTAATTCTGAGTGTGAGGTACAGAGAGAGGCTTCTGGGTTTTTTCCCCTGTTAATTATCAGACAGGTGGGTTATGAGCATTATTAAGAATAATTAAGAAGGACTACTCCTGTGTGCCATCAGTTAGATTGGATATGAATCTGAGGTCCTGGTGTTGAAATCCTGTGCTTTTTTTTGCTTATGTTTTCTTTATTTGTGGTGAATTAAGACTCTCAAGGTTTGTGTGCATGAGGGTATGTATGCTGATTGAGAGATCTGAGGCATATGAAGGTTTTAGTGTCAGAAGTCCAAAAAGCTGCCATGCTTCCATTTACATGCCAGGATTTTTGACCCCCTGCATAACGAGAGCACAGTGCTAACTTACTGAAGCCCTTTATTAAACTCATCTGATGGCTCAGGCTGCCTGCCATTAGTACTGTTTCATACATGGTAAGTGGTGTTGCTAAGCCTTCTAAAACGAGTATAACAATCCAACCAGTGCCCAATGGGATATCCATCTTGTGTCTGACTACCAGGAATAAATTGTGCTCTCACACTGATAATTGCTGATGCCCGAGTTGGAGGATTACAGTCCTGTGATGCTGATGATTAGAACTGGTCTCTGTCTCTGTGCACAGATGCTCCCTGTGATCCACTTCAGCGTCTGCCTCAGCTCCTCCATACTGATTGCTCTTTGCAAAAGGAGGAAGAGACAATTCTGCAAAAGCGTTGCAGGCAGCTAGGACCTGATTTAAATTCTGTACGAGATGGGTACTGGAGAAATATAACTTCTGGTGTCTTCTAGATAGTTTAAAGAGGTATTCTTGGACATTTTTGTGGCTCTGAAAATTGGGCGGGTCATAGAAAAGCAGCATTCAGAAAGAAATAGTTTCAGAAATTCAAGAGGCATTTAAAAAAAAATCTGTAAAAGTTCACATAAAATTAAGTCCATTCTGATTGGAAGAGGCAGAGATAACGACGAGCTTTTTTTTTCTCCTTAAAATAATTTCCTTGAGCTCCTCAACAAGAGTGGTGACAAAGCAAGGCACGAAGTTGTGCTCTGCGCCTCACCGCCTATTTTCTCACCCTCAGCCTAAAAATACCAGCTCTGTAGCACCTTCTGTTTTCTCGTGACGTCTGCACACGCTTCATGAATAATCTGCAGGGGGAACGCTGGTGCCTGATCTCCGATTGGGATTTTCCCGTCTTACCCGGCGCTGATTTAACCCTGCCTCCAAGGAGCCGGGAGGAAAACGCCCATTGATTTGGGTGCGAGCAGATTTTGACTTTTCAGAAAACGCTCAGCCATATGTGTGCTCGTTTGGGAAGTGTCATGTGGTTGCATTTGGCCCGTGCCGTGTTTTAGTCACTCAGAAAGAGCACGCAGAGTTCCAGCCTGTCCTCACCTGCCCTCGGGCACTGCAAGAGCTCGGGGCCTCGGGGAGGCTTTGAGGGCCAAAGGTTTTGCTCTTGTCCCTTTTGGTTTGTGGTTTTTTTTTGTTTTTTTTGTTTTTTTTTTTTCTTGTTTGTTTGTTTTTCTTCCCGAATTTCAAGAAAACGTATTTCTGTTCTAAGACAAAGGGGAGTACAAACATTTCTAATGTGCTGTGAAAATGAAATCTGATGGGGGAAAAAAAAAAAAAAAAAAGCTTGAACTCAGCCTATGTGTTTCATTTGGGAATAAATTGTTTTATTCCTTGTGAAATGATGTAGTATTTTAAAAGGGGTAAAAATAGTTTGGAATCAAAAGTTGAAACACTGTTTTAACCTTATTGAAGACCTTCTGAATTTCCTTCATTTAAAAATAAAATGTCAGAAGTGACACATCTGTGAAACATTTACTTTTGGCTGATTGGTATTTTCTGAGGGGGAAAAACGTTTCACTGAAAATTTCTCTCTGGCTTTAGGGTTTCTCAGTCTTTAATGTATTTGCACCCATCAGTATCAAAGGGAAGCTCAGGAACTGTGCCAGGAACTGATGGAGGGCGAGATGAAGGTGGTGTGTGGCTTTAGTGAGGATGTGTACCTGCAGGCATGGTTCAGAGCCTGATGTCACATCTGAGTTTCAGCAGCTGTGAATGAGGAGCACAGCCCATTAAATCTGATGTTCTCCAAGGGTAATAGTCCCTGGCAGAGGGGCTGGCTGAACAAACCCATATCTGCTTCAGCCATCTCCCCCGAGTCTGTCTGTGATCGGGAGCCTTGGTTTCACAAGGTATTTACACAGCCCAACTCTCTGCCTAAAATAACGTGAGAAATCTGTGCCAGAAGAAGGACTTCAAACTAATCCTCCCTGGGTCCAAGGTTAACGTCTTTTCCTCTGGATTGTCTTCACTAGCAGCGTGTCTGCTTAGTCATCTGTAAGGTGAGCTGAGCGTGCTGGGGAGAGCTCCTCTTCAGTGAGGTGTGTGAGCAAATTAAAAAGGCACAAATGCAGTTAATCTGTGCTTTCTCCCACATTCCTTGTGTTCTGCCCTACTGTCATCTTGTGTTCTCCACTGCAGTCATTGAGGGATTTGCACTGGACATGGCACAGCCTTTAAGCACTTTTCCTGATCTGAATCTGCTGCTTAAAGGATCTTCTCTCCCCCTCGTAACCGCACGTGCCATCAGGGTTTTCCACGACTTTGTGAAAAATTAAAGGCTGCCTTCACACTGAATGGTTGCCCTGGTTCAAGCACACTGGTTGGAGCAGTATGAGTTGGGAGGGGAGTCAGCTTGTGACTTTGAAAATGTTTAAATCACCCGCAAGAAATTTGTCTCAGATGTTTTTATGGTATTTCAGCTGAAGTTCCGTGAAAAGTACAAAACATAACACTTTGCCTAAAAACAAAGTCCCAAAACAAACAAACCTATAATAAATAAATGCTTGCCAAGAGTCATAAAAGCCTTAAACTGTGATTTAATATCCTGTCTTTCTTTTGTCTCAGTGGAAAAGGTCATACAGATGAAAGACATCTGCTGTTGTATCTTGGATTTCAGGGCAAGACCAAGGTCCTATTCTTGGCCTTTTTTTTGTGTGACCAAATTGCCACGAATTCCTTCTATTCTGTTATTTTAATAGGATGAATAGGCCTGTGGCCAGCGATTTCCAGTGCCAGGGTGCCTCCCTTGTATTTTATTCTTCAGAGGGATGCACGGCTCCGTCAGCGCTGGGTGAAGGACGTCCCGATGTGACTGCATTCATGAGTGAGACAAGGAGGTTTTGGCCAAAGCCCAGGCCTGGTGGCAGCTCATGGTGAAACTTTGGCCATGATCAGGTCAGCCAACACAGGATTTCTTCAGTGTGTCCCAGAGGACGTGCCCTAGGGAGCTAAGCAGAGCCACAGCAGGAGGGTTGAGCACTGGCACACAGCTGACCACGTAGGTTATTGTTGGGACATTTTTGGGCCCAGTTTTGTCCTACACCAGGTCTAAAGAGGACTTAGGCACAATTTGGTGCAGGGACTTCTTGACACAGGCCAGGAACTGTTTCCAAATGCCCCTTACTCCTGTACCCTAATGGATGGCCCCCAAGCAGCACACATGGGAGATGACTGTACCCTGATGGGATGCCTACATGTCCTAGACATGATGTCTGGTTAGGCTGGGGGTGCTGGTCATGAGGGTTTCCAGCTTGCTGAAGGTGTGCAAGTGCACAGAAGAGAATTTAGAGCTCGTGAACCAGAGAAACAGAGAACAAGTGAGAGGGAACAGGACACTGCAGTCTACACTAGGACCAGACTGAAATGAGAGGAGAGCAAGAGGCTCCAAGCCCCTGTTCCTAGGGTTGCTTTCAAGAGTCAGAAGGATGTGGAGGGGTAGCAGTGCAGTTTGCAACAGGTCAGAGACAAAAGGTGGCATTTAAAGCTGGTGAATGCTGATAGTCAAGAGGTGAAAAGAGGAAAAATCTGGAAAACAGAAATAAGTAATTAATACTTGAGATGATAGAGATGGACAGAACTGGGGAAGACAGAAAGAAAAGAGATATCAGGGAGAAAGTGAAGGAAAACACCTGGTTTGACTTGTCCTGGTTCTTCAATGTTCTTTCTATTTTTATGTTTTTTATTGAATCTGTTTGAAACACAGTCAGCTCTGGACAACAGTGCCTTTGCAGTCCTTGATTGTTCCTGGCAACTTTTAATGTTTTTTTAGTAATACCACCCCTTTTTGAAATATGGGCCTTCCTCAGAAAGCAATTGTGTTGATGAGTGGGAAAACTGTGACCCCCTGAAGCCTCAGGGGATGAAATCCTAACCCTTGCTGAAGGCAAAGGCAGCATCCCCAGTGACAACAAGGAGTTCAGGATGTCGAGGGGAGTGATTTTGGCTGCTGTACTGTGAGCTGGAAACCCTTCAGGGATGGGATCTGTGTTCATGCATTGCCCTGTACAGAGAGGTCCAGAATTTGTTGGCCTCCAGGAACTGCAGATGGTGGAGGGGATCCACACACACTTGGGGTTTTTGGTTTTGTTGCTTTCTAATTAAAGCTGTGCATTTAAACTGCATGTGATAACTTCTTTTCCCAGTTGCACATGTGGAGTGTCTCAACAGGACTGTAAAAGTCATGCTATTTTATGTGAGGGCAAAATTCATCTTTCAGCTGGAAAAGCTTTTGCTGTTTTTTGCTTGCAAAAATGCTTTTAGGTCTTTAAGTAGAGGGCACTGCTGAAAAGCTAAGGGATGTGTTGGTTTTATTATTTTTATTAATGTAATTTAAAAGCAACTCTGAAATATTTTGATATCTGAAGCCAAGGCAGCAAAGTGCAAACCACTTTGTCATCTACTAACGTGGAAAATGTGAAACAAAGTAGATGTACCTTCTACTGCTTTTCTTTCCCCTGTCTTTGTTTCTTCTACTTCTGGGAGATAAACATTTCTTTTTTTTAATAATTGAGAACGCTGCCTTTTCAGGCATAAAATACAAATAATTTGTATTTATTTTTGCTATCACTGTAAGCATTCTTCCACATCTGCCATGTTATTCTCCCATGAAAAACTTCCTTACCAGGAAGCCTTGGAAAACAGCACTTCTCCAGAAACACTCTGCACTTAAAATTTTGTGCAGAGGGGACTCCTCAGTTGGGGTCCTTTTCTCTCCCTCTCTCAAGGGCCTTGCTGAAGGGCTTGCTGGAATGTGTGGTTCCCAAAGAAATCAGCTGAAATTCTGGGTGTTTGACATAGCTGGGCTCGAGGCTGTTGAGGCTGAGAACTAGTTCTGCTCTTGAGACACCGGTCAGGCTGCAGGGCAGTCCCTGCCTGCATTTCAAGAGGATTAAATATAGAAAAGCATGGAAAATAACTGAAATTCCTGGTATGGTAAGACTGACCAGTGACAGGACCTGAGGGAATAGCTTGAAGTTGTGTCAGGGGTGTTTAGGTTGGATATTGGAAGAAGGTTCTTCCCCAGAGGGTGGTTGGCACTGACCAGGCTCCCCAGGGCAGTGGGCACAGCACCAAGGCTGCCAGAGCTGCAGGAGGGTTTGGACAACGCTCTGAAGGACAGGGTGGGATTGTTGGGGTGTCTGTGCAGGGCCAGGAGTTGACTCAGTGATCCTTGTGGGTCCCTTCCACCTTGACATGTTCTGTTATACTCTGATTCCGTGCAAGTCAGGCCTTCAGCATGAAAAACAACCCCGTGTCTTGGTGCATATGAGCCACTTACACGTTTGCTGGGGAGGAGGGAGGTTGTTAACTCCAGTCATTCCACCAAAGGTGGAAAGCCCCACCAGGGCAATCCTGCTTCCCCCTGCTGGCCCCCTGTTGCTGTGGGAGAGGCTGAGCAGGGGTGTGTGCTGTGCCAGGGCCATGCATGCCCACGGGCAGCTGGAGCGCTGTGCCAGGGAGCTCCGGGCTCCCTGCCTCCTCTGGCTTCTCCAAACCATTCCCACAAGCACTGTTTTCAGCTGGGGTCCTGTTTGTGTTGTCGTCTTGAAAACATCACTTGGAATGCTGCTTTCAGCCAGCTGAAATGATTTCCTTTTTGCCCCTGTACGGGGAGGGTTTATAAATATTGAGTTACGCAGGAAGCAAATTCTCCCGTTATCAGATTGTTCTGCAGTCGCTTTTCTTTTCCTCAAAAGCATAATGGTGACCTTTATCAGGGCTCAGTCATTTGTTTCCCATTAAACACAAGTGATTAAGATACTGTTTGGCTCCCTGGGAAGAGCTGCTGACCTGTTTTGTCTGTAAATGTATCTTTAAATTAGGAGACACCTGAAACTGGTCGGAAGCGGGCATTGACCGGGTTCAAGTTCCATAAGCACAGATTGCAGTTTCCCGGTGGGATGTGGTAAAATAGCCATCACCAAGATAATATTAATTACATTATCTCCCAGAGTGGTCCCAAGAGGTGCTAAAACAGCACATGTGCCACCTGGGCTTAGATGCTCAGACACGAAGATCGGTGTTTGCTGCGTCACGGTGGGGAGTCGGAGGAGATGAGGAGGCTTGGGTTTTCTGAGTACTTGCTTGGGGTTTTGCTCTTGTGAGTTTAAAAATCAGAATATCATCTAAAGCAAGTCTTTTTTCTTCCCTGACACCTTGGAAGGAATGATAGTAACAACTCAATACGTGGATTTCATAAAACACCTGGACAGAAAGTGATTATTGCAGCAGAGACTGTGTCTGTAGATTTGTTCAGCTCTAGTCTGTCTGGTGGATGCCAGGTGGGCACATGCCTATGTGCAGATCACACTGGAACTGCTGAGCCAGATGCCTCCTTCAGCCCTTGAGGACCATGTGAAGTTTTTATCCCGACAGACCCAGCAGGTTTTGTCCCCTGGGCACTGATGAGCGGCACAAGCGAGGAACAAACAAATACACTGTTCAGTGACAGCTCATCACTAACTTCTCAGTTGTTCATGGAGTTCAGCAGGCTGGATCCGTGTGGGATGGAGGTACATTGGCCCCAGAGGTGGAATTGAGTCTGACCTGATAACCAGACTTTTCCGTCTGGGCTGGAAAAACATGAACCTGGTGGTTTGTTAGGGCCATGCTGGCAGACACTTAAAGACAGCAGTGCTCAAGGCACCATTGTAATTAGCTCAGTCAGAGACTGAGCACATAGATTTGCTTGAAAAACCAGGGTGTCTGTTCCCTGGTCATCATGACCTCTGTGGAAAATGCTACTGAAAGAATACTTACACTTTAGTCTCCTAATTCAATGTTACACATCCTTGTTGGCAGAGTTACATATTACCACTATTAATTAAAGGTATCAGCAAGTCCCATAAGAAGGGGAGTGACTTATGACGAAAGAAGTGACTTTATGGTTCTCAGAAACTGACTGGTAGGTTGATACTGTATTTTTTAGTATTCAGAAAGTGCTCGTTCCTTGTTTATGCAGCTTAAATTAGACACCAGAGGGGTTCACATACATTTGGATGAATGGGAGAGATGTGCCCTTCAGTCTCTTTCACAACAGCTCAAAGCTAACATAACCACCTTAAAACAAAGGGAAGCTTTCATCCTTGTTCCTACAGCTACACATGAAAATCTGAAGTGAGATTGAGCAACAAGAAGAAAGTAAATAACTAGACTTGACTCTTGATTGTGGAAGAAGCTGTTTCAACAGAAAAGAATTAGCCAGCTTCACAAAATGTTACTAACTGGATGAAAGTAGTCCCCTTGAGTTTCCTGGTTTTGTTACTCTTCCCACTGTGACATCTTCCACTCAAGAGATGCGTTGCTGAACCAGGGTTGTACGGGACAATAAAAGAGGGGTGTTTTCTGGAGAGGGAAAATGTAAAGAAAAATTTTGCTTTTGTAATATGTTATGGTTTGGGGGTGTTTTTCTTTGTTTGGGGTTTTGTTTGTTTGGGGGTTTTGTTTTTGGTGTGTTTGTTTTTTTTTTTTTTTTCTGTCGCATTCAATTTTTCTTCAAAATGGGAGGAAACAAGTTCAGGTTGATTTTTGTGGTGCAGTTCACAGTCTTCCAGTTTTGTTTTATTCTTTATGCTTGTATATTCGAAGATCTGGATCTGAGGGTTTTTTTTTTAAATATAAGCAAACAATCTTCCTTTCCAAAGCGAGAATAATCTGTGGCTGCTTGGCCGGGCCCAGAAGGTTCTGGTTTGTGCTGGGATCAGCAGCAGTGACTTCTTGTGACCTGCGCTGCTCTGACGGGCTGGGACTGGCAACAGTCTCAGCTTCAGCCATCCAAACATTCCTTTGGAGCCAAGTGTCCTTCTGCTTGCTCTGAAATATCTGGTGTCAGTTGTAACAAGAGGGGAAACAGACGTTGGTCACCATTAATTCGCCGGACAATTAAGCGCTGATCTCTGACCTCCTGCTGTTATTGGCTTTCAGAGCCAGGGTACAGACCCCACAGATATCTGTTCTCTGTCATTCCCTGAGAGCTGTCCTGGTATTTTATTTACTCAAAGGCCTAGCTGTAGCCCACCACCAGCCAAATGTATATGCTTTATAATAAAAATTGCTAATAAGCAGCGACAGGCAGCGACATTAATCTCAGAGTGACGATAACAGCAAGCAAAGGGAACAGCTGGCTGTCAGGGGAGCATGTGAGCAGGAATTATACATTTATTTAGATTTATGTACATATTAGAAGTGTCTGTCCCTGGCTGCAGCTGCTTTTGGTGCTTTGGGCTACGCTGGGCATCCAGACCAGGGGCAGGGGCTTTACAATGGGAGGTGTGGGATTGGTGCATGGTGCTGTTTTCTTCATCTTCCAAGCTGTGACAGTACCTAGCTTTTGCCCTCTGCTGGAGTCCCTGGTGGTAGGATCATTGTTCTTCCTGGGCTGTTTCCACACTTCTCCCAGGGGGCTGATGGCCCAGATCAATACCTTGTTGTAATTCTGGCCCTAGGGCTGCGGTGAGAGCCAGTGGAAGTGCAGGACTTTGTGAGCAATGGGGAAATAGCTAATCCATCCCTGGCACAGAGCTCTGTTTGATGTTTATTAACACAGTGCCAGCTCTGGGGGTCGTGGTGGGTGGGTGGGAGAGGCGAGGCAGAGCAGGCCAGCTGCTTGCATCACCCGACGCTTACGCCATGCAGCCCTCCAGCCTCATTTCTGTCACTGCTTTTGAAGCACTTCATCAGCTAATCACAGGAACCCTCTGCCTGTGCTTTACAACAACTTTCCTTGATTTTTCTCTTCTACCTCCTAATTTTTTTTCCTTCTTTTTTTTTATTTTTTTTATTTTTTTTTTATTTCTTCTTTCTGTGTTGAGTCCTTCAGCTGGTAGCTATAGTAACACCCGTGAATGAGTGACTGTGGAGCACCGTCACAGCCCACTCCCTTCAGCAGAGCTCTGCCAGGCTGCCACACACCTGCAGTGGCTTGGCACCCTCTCTCCTAGAGGTTTCTCTGAACAACAGCCACAGTCTTAGTTAGCTGGGGAGCCAGCTCCATCCTCCTCGCTATTTGCAGCTGCAGCCCACAATATATTGTGGCAGATGAGTCACTGGCAGAGCAATCTGTTGCAGCAGATAATCACAGATTACCTCCATTAACCCGAATCCCTTCTGTAACCTTTTACAGTGATGATCCTAAATGCTGACGCGTGCAATACTGTTGCCATCATGTCCGTGATTTTTGAGGATGATGTTTTCTATGATTTCAAGAGTGATTTATCAGGGTGTGCCAGCAACATCTGCAGAAAGCAGCTGTTGGTAGCTTGTTGCTGGACAAGATGAGGGGGCCAAAGCCAGGCTTTGTAGCTAAGTAAGGGGGAGGTCTCCCCTAAAGCTGGCCATGTCCTTTCACATCACTCCTGTGCACACCCTTCCCTGGCATCCACACAGAATCTCTTCCCTCCCAGTCAAAGTCTGCACCAGCACCTTTTCCCCTCTGCCAGCCACTCACTGCAACTGGCAAATTCCTGCTCTAACCAGGCATTTCAGGGGGTTCATATCCCTCTCCAGGTTTCCTCTGCAGCGTATTTGAAGGCTTGTCTTGTATCTAGGGTTTAATTTGTTGTGCTTTGTGCATATGCTTTGGAATCTGGTGTATTATTGACCAAGCAGAGCAAGGAAGATGGGCCAGGTCATTGTCTGAGTTTGTGTCTGATGGATCTGATCCCAGGCAGAAAGTGATCCATCCTGACACGTGTTATGATGCTGTCCTTTTCTTCCTGGCTGACTCTGTAAGCAAAAGGGCCTGAAGTGTCACAGAAGAGAAGTTCCTCTAAAACAGTTCTATCAGAGTAGCCCATACCCATCCAATGAGGAGGTTCCCAGCCTCATTTTCACAATTTTTGGCTTTTTTATGTCAGCTGTCTGAGATGAGATGTTGAGATCTGATGCTGGTGTGTTGAGAAGGGAGGTTAAATCCAACCAGGCATCATTGAAGGACACTTTCTATGGCTGTTGGGCTTATCTCCCTGCTCTGTGAGAGTGACTGAATGCTCCTCCAGACCCCTGCAAAAATACCAGAACACCACAAGACCAAAACATCCTGGGGACTTGATGACATTTCCTCAGTGGCCACACTCAAGTGCCCACATCAGCACCTTTGCTGGGCTTGTGTCACTGGTGGGATTAAATGTGGGAGGAGAGACATTTGGTGGAATATTTGCCCATGTAGGCAGCACAGAGGGGCTGCAGAATCACTTTGTGTCAGGCTCTAGAGCTGAGAGCTGTGTGCTGCACTCCTAAACATCTGCCAGCCTGCCTGCCAGAGAACAGGGGAGTTCTGGGGTACTTGAGGGGTTTCTTCTTCTGCCTCCCTCACAGAGACTCTTCACTGTTTCTTTCTTACCTTCCTAATGGCTGTTTTCCCACCTCAGACACGAGCCATCAAAACTGAAAGAGTGTGCTGTGATTTATGGATGGAAAGCAAAGCACATCTGTATTTCTGGGTTCTTGTCAGAGCACCTCAAAGCTTCACCGATTCTACCAGTTTGGTGGAACCAATAAATCAGTCAGGCCCAATAAAACAGCCTGTCCAACTAATTAATCCATCATGGCATTTACTAAAAGTCTTTCCTTTAGCCTTGTTGGTAAGTTCATTTAGATGGGGGCAAGGAACCAGAATAGAACATAATTCTCAGAGCTTGGCTACAGACTGCTGATAGGAACGCTCAAATTCTCACCTCCCATCCAGTTGGATCTCCTCCCCACAGCTCAGAAATGCTCCTTCTAAAACTCAAATGTCAGGAACACAGAGGCTAAGTTCTTATTTTAGAGCCTGCAGAACTATTTGTGGGAGAAAAAGCCCACACAGCTCTTTGACAGGAACAGAGAGAACCCGCGTCGTTCCCTGCCCCGGGCTGGGTGTTGGCACGTTGTGCCTCTGCAGCTGGCACCGTGGTTTTCAGGAGAGCTGAGCCCCACAGATCTGCCTGGAGCAGGGCAGGGTTCCGGGGGTGTTGCTCCTGCCTGTCTCTTGCTGCTTGTTGTGCACTTGTGTTGTTGAAGTGCAGAACTGCACAGGATGGAGCAGCAGATCAGCAGAGCCTTCTGAGACCTCCAGTCATTTACCTCGGGGTCTGACTGGGACCCACGCGCCCCTTCGAGGTGTTTTGGGTTTAGGGCCAGCCCTGAGAGGGTTTGGGTTGTTTGAGGAATGCTGCTGAGCTCAGGGGCACCACACACACTCCTGGGCAGCCTGCAGGGGCTGTGTGTGGGTGAGGAGCTCACAGAATCATGGAATGTGCTGGCTTGGAAGGATCATCAATTCCAGCTCCTGACCCTGCCCAGGAGCACCCCAAGTTGCTTTAGCAGGTTTGGGGGCATCAGTTGGCAGCTTGCCAGCACGTTACTAAACAGGGGAATAAATACATGGAACAGGTCATAAGTTTAAAAAGCTTAAAGAGGAGTTCCTTCCTGGAAAGATGTTATCGAGCCCTATTCCAACAGGATTTCCAGAGCACGGATTTGCATTCTTGCTTTGGGAGAATGGGGAGCAGGTCTCCTAGGGTCAGCATAATTCACAGCTGTGCAAATTAATTCGAGGGACCAGGTGAGGAATGTGGGAATTTAGATCCGCTGGAACATTCAGATATGTGCAGGCCACGTTCTTTCTTTAATTCTCATGCACTTCAAAGCGTGTGACAGTTGAGAACATTTCTGACAAAAGACTCTTCCTTTCGGAGAACGAAGTTTTGTCAAAAATTAAAGGGTTTGCGAGAAAGTGTCTTCCTAAAAGAAAAAAAAGAATTTTTGATTTTTCTAACTTCTTATTGACAATACAGAAACATCATTTTAATGAAGTAAAGAGTGTCAATTTACCGTACCCGTTCTGTTCCAGTGATATAATATCTTAATACTCTATTTGATGTGTTCCATGATAATGTTTTGACGTTAAAGAACTGAGATGACTCAAATGTTATCTCAAAGAAATGGTTTAATTTCTTTAAATCAGAGTTTTGTGGAGCTCTGAGATACTGACTCTCAGCTCCAGCTGGGAGGAAAGTTCCACTGACAGAGGAGGTGTTTTCAGAAGGGTGATAGCCTTGATTCTCACCAGCTCTGTTCAAAAGGTTGGTCCCCCATAGTAATCATCGATGCTGAAGTGTTGCAGTCAAATTTCTTCTGTCAGCTACACCGCTGATGGACAAAATCTCTCAGTGCTTCCCAAATTCAGACCTCAGAGCCTCTGCCTGTTTCTCAAAGAGTGCTTACAGATCCAGAAACAGCTTCCAAGGGTGCACAGTGGCTCCACATTCACTTGTTGCATGGCCTCTTCTATTCTTGTTGCCAACTACAATGTCAAATATTACCCAGCACCTTTCAATCTGAAGCCTCAGTTCTTCTGAACACCCTGTTGGAATACCTGAGACATGGTAATGCATTCTAAACACAGCAAAACTGCCTGGATTTGTGCCACTAGTGTAGTTTACTTTGAGGTCGAGAATAAGAAGTTAAAATTTTGGCTTGTGCTTAATTTTACTATTTTAGATGAGAGCTGGTTTTATTTTTGTAAGATTTACTGTTGGATTTTTTTTAATAGACTGTAAATCTTCAGTATACTTTGTATCACCTGGATTATTTTTGTTTGTGACATAAAAGCCAGCAATCTCCATTTGCACATTCATCAGCTGCAGATAAACACAGTACAGTTAAATACAAAGCATAGAAGAGAGAGACACCATAATTGACAAACTGAAGGTGCTTGTGCAGGGGAAAATTAAGCTGCACTGAGGGAAGTTACATCACCAAACAACTCCCTGTTAGCTTGTGCAGCAGTGAATTGTACACCCATTATGTGTGAGCTGGCCCACAAAACCCAAAGACAACTTGCTGAAATAATCTCAAATATGCATTAAGAATGCCCAGTGAAGGATGCAGACAGAGTTGTATGGAGAATGCCACAAACTGGAGTGCCTACTGGAGACTAACAGCAAAAATTAAAGGCCTGTTTTCTCAGTTTAGTTAAGATGCTTTGAAAGTGCTCTGACCAGGCATAAAGGTAGCTTATGTAAAGGCTCCTTTATATTCCTGGAGTGGTACTGAAATGGCCTTGACATATGATAGTTAAGCCCTGAGGATCAATCTTCAAAGGCTAATCCCTTGGTTTCCTCTGTCCCTTCAGGGCAGTGGGTGTTATTAAAGCATACTATTAACATTATTATTAACATATAAAATGTGTTAAAGTTATGTTTCAGCCACTCATAGGTATTTACAGCACTACTTAATCTCTTATTTAAATCACAGGTAGATATTCCTGCAATTAAGTGTTTGTTTATGAACATTGACTTCTGTAAGCCAACATTAGTAGGGCTTTAGATGCCAGCTGTGTACAAAATATTTTGCCCTCTGGTAGCCAGATTGCAAAGCCAGGCTGGCTCTGCTGGGGAGAAGCCTGCATTTTTGCCTGTGAAATTCCCATCTCTGTGGCTCTGAAGGCTTAAACATGAAATACATCTGCTGTTCGTTTCCAAACGTTTTACACAGTGGTTGTCAGGCTCGGGTGTTTGCAGGAACATGCAGATGATCTATGAGCAAGCACGCTGTGACAGCAGGGAAGATGGGCACCAAACCCTTATCGTGGCCTGGGACTGTTTGGAGCCGCGTTCAAAACAGGCTGTGGGAGATAAAGGCAGATGAGCATCGATAAGAGGAGCTGTGCAACATGATTCTCTTCTGAGGGCGTGTTGTGGACTTATTGTTGTATCTTATAAAAGAGAGCCCCCAGAGACTGATCATCAGAGGCATTGCATGCCAGTGGATGGTGCACACCCACCTGCTTCTGAAAATCCAGCCCTCATACTCCGCTCATTTTCCTTGGGCTGACGTGGAAGGGGAGCCATAAAGAGGTTCCCAACGGTCTTGTAAGTGCTTGTTTTAAGCACAGGTTGGTCAGGAGTGTCATCTAAGATGCTGTAAGAATAAAACAGGGTTCCTGGGTGGCTTTTTTTCTGCTTTGCCAGGGGAGGAGGGCAGGATGAAGAGCAGAGAGCAAGCAGTGTCTTTAATTCTTTGAAAACAAGCTGGTATTATTTGCTAGCACAGCTGAGCGTGGGTGGCACTAATATGAAAGAAGAATAGTGAACCTGGGAGAAGTTCCATGTGAAACAGGTCTAATAAGGGTGAAACTGTTTGCCTTGGGGGCTAAATGTGTTAGACATGAAAAATTCCTAGGGGAAAACAATGGGCTGATAAGTTTTATTCATGCTGTCTCATTAGGGAGAGGCGCTGTAGGAAAATAAGCAGATTAAAATTGGTGTTCTTATCCTTCACAAATGCATGGTTAATCTCTGGGACTCCCACCCACATGAGGCATGCAGATATTCCAAAAGTTCAGGCCATTTACCAGGATCACAAGGACAGCCTGAATTTAAGTAACACAGATTCTTAAAAAGAAGGAGAAGAAATTGTTTGGAAGGAATAGACCTTCTTGTTTTGTTAACTGTATCTAATTAACAGAATAGGGAGGAAAATTCCTGCTTTTCAAACTCTTCAGAAACAGCTATGCAAGGTCCTCCTCTGAAGATGCCTTTGGTCTGTCCTGTACTGGAGAGACCTTAATCAAATATGGCAATTCCATATATGCCATATGTATATATATATATATCTCTGCAAACACCTTGATGGGAGAGAGTGAGTAAAAGAAGCATGGCAAGAGGAAGAGGAGAAGAAACATAGATAGCTTTTGAGTGGAAATGGGATGCTAATCATGATTTTTTGACTTTTAATATTTTTTTTTTGAGTTTGTTTCACTGCTTTCACGTGCTGTGCAACCAAAGCCTTGCATTCCAAGCTCTGCACTCTTGTTGGGAAGGCCTTGGATGACAGCCTGGCTTACCCCTTGCCAAAGGGTTAAAGGGCTCAGCACCTCAGCTTCTTCAGCTTCTTCTTCAGCTCCTTCCTCTGTCTCTGATTTTTCCTGTAATTTCGGACAAGCCACTTAAAATCTCACTGGCTTAATAATGTGCAGGTATTTTCCTGTCTCCTCTCAGTGTTAGGAGAGTAAGTATATCATGAATAATGGAAGGGGGAAAAAAAGTAGGCACTTTAGGCTGAGGGTAGCTCCTGCTTGCAAATGTTTTACATGTGTGCCTCTGGTTATGTCTCTCTCCTTGCAGGCAGAGATCAGAGCTAGGTTTGCCATGTGGCATCACAGGATGATATGAAAAAAGCCATGTATTTTTCAGTAGGTAAGATGTAGAGCAAATGCTTTTGTTTCCTGCAGGACTGGTTGACATATTGGAAAATCAGCTCCAACCCTCAGTTTGCAAATGCTGAGTTGTTAAGTGCATGCTTGTTAAGGGAGCAGAGCTGAGATTTCTCGCTGTTGCTGGCAGCTCACCTTTCAGCAGCAGCAGCAGCAGCAAACCAAGATTTTAAGGCAGTCAGGCCCTCCAAACCCACATGATGGAACTCACATCTGATACATGGCCCCGCCTGTCAAGCCTTGCCCTGAGAAGCTGCCTTGAAGATTGCAAATCCTGAGCAGAACAGGCGGTGCAAAGGCAGCAATCAGGGCAGCGTGTGAAAAGCTTCCCTCTGCAACCTGCACAGTGACTGACCTATTCACAGAAACCTCCCCTCGCAGCTTTTAGCTCTGCTAGACAATTTACTCTGTCTCAGCTGTCTCGCTGCATTATGTCCTTCAAACCCCCCAGAATGAGCGTTTGGAGCCAGCAAACAGCGCTGGCTCCACGGGAAGAGCCGGGAGCGGAAAGGTCAGGTCGATTAAAGCACTTGATCAGAATCTTTAACATAAAGACGTCACAGGCAGAGCAGCAACGCTGCTTCACGCTCAGCTAAGAGCAAATGATTCATCAGGCAAGGCTGCTTATTTTTGGAGTTTAGCCACAGAAGAGGAGAGAACAGGCTGGCTGGATCGATCCCGGCTGTAACGGGGGACCGCAGAGCCCTTCTCCGCTTCTGATGGAAATTTAATGTGGGGAATACATCATCCAGTGTAAATGTATCAATGTATGTTTTACATCCAGTGGATTTTAAAAGTGTTCTGGCCCAGCTTAGCAGAATCGTTCCGCCCCCTGCACAAATCTCGGGGCTGTCGTTCAGAGCCAAGGGCTGTTTTGCAATGGTCTGCACTGCTTGGTGCTGTGCTGAAGATGCAACCATTTTGTGAGGACTCCTGGAGAAGCAGGTGTGCTCTGAAACCTCCAGTGCTTGGGCCTGGAAGGTAGACCTTCAGTGAGTGAAGATGTAGCAGTGCTGAGCAGATGCACCCTAAAGGATGCTTTCATCTGGCTTACTCCCACTGCCTCCTGTGTCCAGAAATGTTTGGAAGCACTGTTGGAGCAGGCACTGCTGCCCAAACAGCTGCACAGCCCTCGAGCAGAGAGCCCTGCAGTACCCCTGTCTGTCAGATCCTTGGTGAGAGCAGAGCAGGTCCCTGCAGGGGCAGAGGCAGCAGCCAGGAATGAGGGGCACGTGTTTGTGCATGGAGCTGGGATGATCTGCTGTAGAAGCTGACAGCCTGAGGAAGGGATCCAGAAATCCAGATTCAAACCCTGTCACTGTCAAAGGGAGGTCATTCTACTCCAGCACCAGCCCAGCAGTTCCCCTCCTTGCTTTCCCCTTCCTCCCCATCCCTGCCCCAGTGCTAGGTAAGATGTACTTCATTCATTTAATTGCCGTGGAGCTTTGACATCAACGCATGGCAGTCAGAGTTTATGAGTTCTTGGCAGCCAGGAGGGCCAGCTGTGTCCTGGGGTGCATCAGGCACAGCATTGCCAGAAGAGGAGGAGAACAGGGACAAGTGGAGGTGGCAGCCTGGCGTGCAGGAGCTGCTGAGCAGGATTGCAAGAGTGGGCTTTGGGGAGATGAAAGTCAGTGAGGACCCTCTGGGTTGCTGAATCCAAGCCCTGTTGTCACTGGCAGCCAGAGCAGAGCCATGTCCCTCAGGAACTGGAGAACAGATGATCACATGGGATCCCCATGAACCCCAGCCCACAAAATGCTTCTCAGCACCTTGTGTACCCGAGACCCTGAGCGTGCAAGGCCAGGGGAGCAGGACAGCCTCTCTGGTGGATGGGAAAGGAAATGGCTTCATCAGCAGTGTTTGGGATGCACTGAGGAGGGAGGGTGGGAGCAGAGTTCATTACAGACCCAGAGGGTCCATCTGTGTTACATAACACAGTGTAGTGTGGAGGCAGCCACAGCTCTCTGTGCTTTGCTGGAGTCCAATTCCTGGAAAGGGTCTCAGGGCTGTACTTGTGATTGTCTAAACAAGCTAGTTCCTTCATGGCTAGTGCAGGTACCTCTGCTCCACGTTGCATGCTGTGGAAATGCAAGCAGTTCCTGTGATTAGGAAGTTTTAAAATAATTCAAGGCAGACTCTGGGATGGAGAAACCATTGGCCACCAAAAGCAAAGGAGGGTGACTTGCAAAAGAAGCATTCCTGTGCCAGAGGTTCTGTGTGATCAGAAACACCTCACAGAGTGCAATACTTGGCTTTTTTTCTGAGGCTCACTCTGTGGTGGTCTGCTACCTTTTCAGTCAGTGCTCTCCTGATTTAGCCTGCAATGTTGTGTAGGATCTAACACATCCTCAGTCTGCAACTGTGACTCTACCAGCCCCTCTACAAAATTAACTCAGCCCTGAATTAGTCATTTGATGTGCTAGTGCATGGAAAATAGACTCAAGTGAATCAGATTTTGTGTGCAGGGACTGAACTGCAGTAAATACAGAGAACCTGGACGATCCCAGCCTGTATCTGGGCTGTCACGTCCAGAGGGATCCTCCCAGCAAGGAGCACGGTGAGGTTTGCTGGAAATGCTGCCTGTGCTGGGCAGAGCCCCCTGGGCAGCTCAGGTGTGGCACCTGGAGGTGCCAGGGATGCCTGCAGCAAGGTGTTTATGGAGGGGCACTGATGAGGGAGATCCATCAGCACAGAAAGGCTGAGGGTCTTGGACCTCGTTCAGCCAGAGCTGGAGGAAGCCAGCAGGGCAGTTCAGTTCTGAGATCTGGAGGAGGAGTGAGAGGGAGGAAGAAGAACCAGTAAGAGATGTTTTCCTCATGAGGCCGTTCCATTCATTTTCTCCCACTGTTCTGCTGTGGAAGCAGTGGTGACCAGGGTGTGTAACACCAGCAGTAATTCCATGTTGGCAGGACATGTAATGGGAGGCAGGGGGGATGGAGATAACTGAATTTTGGTCTTCAGTCTCCGGGACTTCTTTTGCGATGGAATCAGGGCTTGTTCCCAAAACCAGAAGGGGGATATCCATCCAGGTTGAAAAGGTGTGGGCTGTAATTTTACAAGATTATTTGACTTGTGTGAAATGGCTGTTGGTTGGGACAGAGGTGGTGTTGGAGATGCTTGGGTCAGGGCTGTCACCTGAACTGGACCTGGTGGGCCACAAACCTGGACTCCCAGCTTTCAGCAATCTGATCTTCTGCCAGATGCTGCCTCCTTGGTCTCTTTTAAGGCCGGACAGTCTCAGATTTATCTGTGTCATGGAATCACAGAATGATTTGGGTTGGAAAGGATGTGAAAGCTCATCATGTTCCAACCCCCCTGCCACAGGCAGGGACACCTTCCAGTATCCCAGGTTGCTCAGGGCCCATCCAACCTGGCCTTGGACACTTCCAGGGACCTCTCTGTATAGGAACCCCCCCTGTCTCAGCTCTTCTTATTACTGGTATCTGTAAAAACTGTGACTGGGCTGATGATGTCTGGGTGTGACCATGCCCCCCAAAGCAATCTAACCCTGGTGTTTCTTTCTCTGCAGGGGGTGGAGGGAAACGCAAAGGCAAAAGCAAAAAGTGGAAGGAAATCCTGAAATTCCCCCACATCAGCCAGTGTGAAGATCTCCGAAGAACCATAGGTAAGAGCTTTTCCTTTCTTTGGAAGCGTTGCATCACTAAAACTCAGTGCCTGCCCACCAGGACAGATGTGGCTGTAAATGGATCCCCTTGTCACATCCTGCATTGCCTTCTAATAAGGAGCTCTTTATCAGGGAGGAAATGAGACTTGCTGATTGTAGCTGAAGGTTAGTATTAATTACAGTCTGGATGTGATGTTTGAAGCAACAGGCACTACCTCTGCCAGGCAGGATTGCTCAGCAGCACCATCCTCTACTCAAACCACAACCACGGCGCTGCTTTATGTAGGTTTTTATAGGACATGTACATTTTTTTTTTTAAACCTTATTTGTTTTATCTGTGTGGGCCAAACACTGCAGATTTGGGAGGGAGCTTGCAATGGCCATTGTCATAGCACTGCCTTTCTCCTGCTCGTGTGTGCCAAATTTTAGCATTTTTTTTGGCTGCTGCCTTGGCAAACAAGGCTAGCAGCTATCTCCTTCTGCACTCTCCTCTGGAGAGCCCAGCATTCCTGGTCTCACCACAAAAGGTTAACTTCAGCTTTCGAGGCTTCTTCTCTCCCCTGCACATCAAATCCAGCCACTGGCAAGGAATGAATGAAAGGCAAGAATCTGTAACAACTGAGATAACAGGCAGCATAATTTGTCTGACTTGGGTGAACTCCTGGGGTCTGAGTGACAGTGCCCTGGCACTATTTACCTTAGAAATTCACTGCGTGGTTATGCAGAGAAAATATGTGGAATGTTTTCAAAGTCTTTCCATGGTCTCCTTCAGTAAAATTTTCTTCCTTCATCTTCTGCTGTAGAGCTCAAAGGAGGTAAAGAAAAGAGGGGAGGCAGTAGAAGAGGGTGTAGGTTTTCCCCAGTTTATGGCCACTCGACAAACACACAAACCCTGACCAATTTCTGAAGGTAGAGAACCTGCTGGAAGCAAATCTGACTTCATATATTGTAATTTGTAAAAGGAATTCTCCTTTTTGTTCTGTCAGCCTTGGTTTCTACAGGGGGGGAAATGGCTCCAGATAAAATGCTGCTCTTTGTGAAGGTGTAGTATCTTAAAATGAGTGGTGTTAAAGAAGTTAAGTCTGCCAGTGATTTCAGTTTCTGAAATGCTATTTCTGGCTTTTTTTTTTTTTTTTCTTTTGCTTTTGTGTGTGTGTAAGCTTTGTCCTAAATGTAATTTGATGTGTAGTTGACCTGAGGTGCTCAGGATGGGCATCCAGGAACAAGTACTGGGCACTGCAGTCTGGCCCTAAACTGCTTCTTTTACTGCCTCTGCTGAGGAAGAACCATTTGACCCTCCATTTGTGATTTTCTGCAAGTCCTTTAAAAGGATCTCAGGATTTCAGATCTCAGGTGTTTCCACAGGTGATTTTTATCAGGGAATGTACTGAAAAATCTGAACCATCAGCTGAACTGCTCTGTGACTTGCAGGGTACTCAACTTCTTGGTGATGATTTCTTAACCCACCAGTCAGTGCTAGTAATGAAACAGAGACCCCAGAAAGGCTTTTTCCTCCAAGGCCAGGTTGGATGGGGCTTTTAATGGAAGGTCCCTGCCCAAGGCAGGGGGATTGGAACTCGGTGATCTTTCCACACTTCCAACCCAAACCGCAATTCTGTGATTCTAAACTTTGTACAAGGAAAAGGCTACAGCCTAATTTGGTTTGTTTAGAGACCAAGACAAATATGGGCAGGTTCTGCTCCTCACAGACCTCTTTGCTGCCCGTTCACCTCCCAGCACTTCTGGTCAGACAGAGTCTTGCCACTTTGGTTAGGAAGAAAAATCACAACGCGTCTTGGAGCGCTGCATGAACTGGAGCACCAGGCTGCTGAGGTTTTGTTGTACTCCTCTTCTCTGGATGCTTCCCAAGAGCCTCCAGGGAAAGGCTGGAGGCAGGGATGGGATGGAACCTTTTGATTCAGGCTGAGCATGGACTGCACAGTGCAGTTTAATGCGGCCATCAGCAGCGGATGGAAAATGCTGCTGTTGTAGCTGTGGCACTGCAGCCTGCATGTGTGTGTAGCTGCCCACATTTTGGTGTAAAAACGTGTGTGCTTTTGCACCCCGCTAAGGTGCGCTGAAAAGAGCCTGTGTCTCAAAAAAAAATAGAGTAGTGTGAAAAGAAATCCGTGAAAAACAGGAAGGCTGAAATAAACCAAGGGGCTGCGACCTGTGTTGACACAATTATGAGTCAGTTCATACCTTTTGGTTACCTCTGTGTTTACAGGAGGCTCTGTGTTTGACTATCCATCATCTGGTGTCTTACTGAAAGCCTTGCTCAGTAAAGCCCTTTTTTCCCCCTCCTTCTTGTGCACAGAAATAAAAATGAAAACACCCGAGAGAAACACTGCTTTTTGATAAATAAACAAACACTGGAAACATCTTTTTTATTAAAAGTGCCATTTAGCCAAGGAGCTATTTTTTTGGATTGCACTTAAAAGCAACTTCTTTTCTCCTTTCTTTTTTGTTCCAAAGTATGCAACACCTTTTGCAGGGAAACTCAGCGGCCTTCATTGTGTGCTAATTAAATAGGCAGGGGGAGCAGGTATGCTACACTGATGCATTTACTGGGCTGAGTGAGGCTTGTGTACCCTGAATGGCTAATATATGTTTCCATTTGCAGCCCTCTCCCTGGCTGTATGCAATTGTATTAAAACAGCCAGCCCTTTCCAGGTTGGATAATTTCCATATTGGCATTAGAAGCCCTTTTCAAGGGACAAAAACTGATGTTTGAGACACTACTGACCATGACTCATGCGATGGATGCTGCTGGTTAGGTGGGGTTGTGCTGCCTTTAAAGCTCAGAGATGATAGCCGGGCAAAAGAGGGATGTTTCAGGGGAAGAGAAAAAAAAAACCAGCAAGGAGCAGCTTTAAAAGTTCCTGCATTTGACTCTGCACGACGAGATGCCTCAAGTTGGAGATACCCACTGGTTTAAAGGCCATCAGTAAGCAGGAGTATAAGAAAGAGCTGTAATTTTAAAGGCCGGAGTGTCATTTTGATGATAAAAGATTCTGGGTGTCTGTAAATGCTTCTGAATGACGCAGAAGGTTCCCTTGGTTAAAAGTGTGGAATTTTTATTTATTTTGCTCGGACCCATTCTGTGCTTTTTTTCTTCCATAAAAAAAAAGAAACTGCTTGGGTGAAAGAGTTGATTATTCTGATCTTTGGCAAATTTGCTTTCCCAACTGTCCAAATGCTATATAATAAATCAAGATTTTATTTTTTTTTTCCCCTCCCCCATAGATTGAAGCTTGTGGGGAAACTGCCACAGAACGTGTCTGTGTTTGTTCCACACAGTGATTTGTTGCATTATTGCAGAAAACTTTTAACTCCTTCGGTAAATCCGTTTCTGACTGCGTATTGTGCTCAGATAGAGGAGAACTCTGAGGACTTCTTGTGTTAAATATTTATATTTAGTGAGATTTCACAGTCAGAGAGATCAGCCCCATTAATACTAATTTCTCCATTCTTGGTTTAAAAAGAGGAAAAAAAAAAAAAGTCCTTCCTGTGCCATTTAACCTCTTAGGTGACATTTGCATCCCATATATCCAGGGTAAAAGTAGCTTGAGCTTCCAACTCTGCAGGTTCTTCTCAGTGCTGTTAAAAATACACATCTGTGTGAGAAACACTTTGTAGAGATGGTGAATGAACAGAGTCAAGTGGGACAAAATCGAAGCCACAGGGTTCACTTGCTCTTTCTTCACAGGCAACTTTTTACAAAAGCTGGCTTTTTTCCCCCCCCTCACTTTTTATCTGGGGTATTGTGCTTTCTTCAGACATGATCAAGACCTTCACCTACATGATTTTTTTTAGTCACTGTGGAGTTCATCTTCCTGGAGGCACAGTGATGGTGCAGGCTCTGCAGTGGCACTCAGACCTGCAGAAAGGAGGTTTGCTGAGCTGCCAGGGTGGGTGCTGATGGCAACCAAGGAGCTGCAGGGTGGACATCAGTGACAGAGGGATGCTGGAGTATTTATCAGGCTTCCTAGAAATGCTTTGCAGGCTGCACTGAGCTCCATCCTGTGGCAGAAGGACTGCTGCTGTCCCCAGGTTATCTCATCCAAAGGTAGCTTGGACTGCCCTGCTGGGAGATCTTTCAGGAATTCCCATCAGCAGTTCTGGCTTCCTTGGCTTCAGAGGTTTGCCAGCACTGCAGGGATAAACACATGGGTGAGGGGTCTTGGGAAAGCAAAGTGTGATTCTCCAGGCTTGCTCCCGAGGGAATGTTGATTGAGGGATAATGTGCCTGTGTGGGACCCTGCCCTGCTCCATGTGGGAATGGGCAGATGGATAAATACACACCCAGGGCTGGATCCACTCAGGGGATGGAGATGTGGCAGCAAAATACGGCTCCACATGCAGATCACAGAATCTGAGACTGTGGTGGTGTCACTTATAAAGTTCAGGCACTGAAAGTGGGAAAGAGAAGTCATCCAAACCAGTCTGATCAAAACCACAAAGCCCATTTTCTCTCCACCGAATCCTTCGCCCCTGATGTTTACAGTGATTAAAAGAGCGAGGCTGGGAAATGTAATCCTGAAGCCAACAAATAGATCAAAGGAAGGAATTGCAGCTTGCCTTCCACTGTAAATAACCAAGCTCAGGTGGTTATTACTTCTGTGATTGTTTTGTAGTATTGGTCTGAATGGTACACCTAAGGCTGGTCTCTTATTTTTGGCTAAAACTAGAGTTTAAGGTTTTGGGATTTTTATTTTATTTTTTTGGTAGAAAGCTTCAGCTTTCCTTGGGAAAAAAAAAAAACTTACATTTTTATTGGAAATAGTTTTTCAACAAGTAGTCAGGATTCTGTGGCGTGAAATAACAGCAAGGGGAATCGTGTCCTGTTTTCTTTCCAAATATATACACTGTATAATTGTTACACTGCTAATCAAGTATGTTTGTAGAGAAATTCGTATCATTTAAGGCCCAAGCTGATAAATGGGCATATAAACAATTTTCCATCTGCATGTGGATGATCCCATGGATGGTGGAGCAGTGCCTAAAGAAAATCTCCCTGGATGAGTTATCCTCCATGGTGCTTGTCTGCAGGGTGAGTACAGAGAGAGCAGAGAGAGAGGAACCCAAGAAGGACTGAAAACAAAACTGGAAGGACTGCTGAGGGCTGTGGGTAGGATTTATTGCTCTGGAAAAAGTTATGCAGATTTTGTTGGATAGCGTTAATGCAAAAAAAAACCTCGAACTGATTCATTTCTAAAGAAAAGGGAAAGTCCCTCCCCATGACAGTGCCCATTCCATACATTTCCCTTCCCTTCACTTTATCCTCCCCTTCCATCTGCAGTGGGCAGGACTTCCCCCTCTCTTCCCTGAGCCAGAAGCTCTCTGTTGCTCCTTAGAAGTAGAGTTTAAGTAATCTTTCCAGCAGAGACCTTGCCTTCAGGGCTGCCCTGTAGTTCCCTTGGATTTGACATATCCCATATCACGAACACATCTAAATTAAATTAGACACTCTTCAGGGGCAGGAACTGGCCACATGATAGAAGCTGTTCCAGCACATGAAATGATATGGCTGACGTCAAAACCATATTGTTTGTTTACAAACCCACAGTTGGTCCAGTTATTTTCTTTCAAATCCTTCAGATTCAGCTGTAATTCCATCATAAACATAGGTTTGTAGTGCTCTAATGTGGACAAACAGAGCAGTGTTTGGTGCCCTTGCAAGATCAGCTGGATCCAGTTTATAGCGATGGGTGGAACTGAGAAGGGTTGGGGTTTTTTCTTCCTGCTTTTTTTTTTTTTTTTTTTTTTTTAATGCCATCACAGAAAATACGTGAAAAACAAGCTGTTTTATGCATCTAGTGAGACTCAAGACCAACACTGGGAGAACAGGCCTCTTGCAGGCTGCTTGTGCTTTGACAGCTTCCAGGCCGGGAAGGGGACGCGGGGGAAATGAGTTGAAATGATCTCAGTCCACGTTCTATTTACAGAATTTATTTCACAAGACTTAATCCATTAAGTATTACCTTGGCAGGGGCAACCCAGAGAGCAACCAAGAAAGATGTTGCTATTCTCCATAGAGAAGGGGCAGCAAATCCACATCTGCCCACCAAACAGCGAGCCCACACTGGTCACTGTTCAGTAGAAAGCCTCCCAAGGAACAAAAATTATCACTAAACCTCTGTATTTGTGCTTTGTGACAAAGACAAACTAGCCTTTGCAAATTGAGAAGGAAAATTAAAAAAAAATGCCACGACACACTTGGAATTACTTTCTGTACAATGATATGAAGTAAAGGAATTAGAGGAGAATATATCCTTTTAAAAGATCCATTTCATCTCTGGCTGAAAATAGAAGTAGATATTGTGAGCTGCAGGGTTTTTTTCATTATCTTATTAGGTAACATGAGTCATTAAGCCTAATTAATACTTATGCAGTGATTTGGAATTGTAAAATGCTATAGAAGTGCTCACGGGTCCTGTTAAATGGTAGTACTTGGTTGGTAGGGAAATTAGTTTTTAAACCAATTTTAACATTTGCTGGATATGGGGAATGAGAGGAAGGGCTGCATTTATGGTAAAAACTTGCTCGTCTCTCTGCTGGACTCACTTGTGACTTTGCTCCTGGTAGTGATGGGGAGGTGGGGGCTCTGCTCAGCTGAGCCCTTGATGGAGGCATTTTGTAACAAAACACAGCTTTTTGAATGGCATGTGTGTAGTAAAAAAAGGGGAGTTGTTATTCTGGTTAAAACTGGAAACCTAATTTTTGTCTCCTTCCTTTTTTTTTTTTTTTTTGGTGGAAGAGAGGCAGGAGAAAAAGCAGCATCCTGTTCTTTACTTAAAACCAGAAAACAAGTGGAAACCTTAATTTATATGAAAGTCACCCCAAGACCATAAAATAATTGGAGTGAAGCAAAATTCACATTTTTTGTCTGTCTGTCTATCTATCTATCCATCCATCTATCTGTATTTTGAACATCTGCCCTATATCAAGTGTAATTCTTCAGCACAAGGTGCAGTTTCTCCTTAGCTGTGAAGGTCACTTCAGTTCTACTGATTTGTTGTCTTTTCTGGACAGTACAAACGGACAATAAAATGAATATAAATTGAATATCTCACTTTTAAAGGTAACTTAGGGCACTGCAAGTTATTTGATGGGTTAAGAGGGTTGGGATTCTTATTCCTTGTAAATCTGTGTCTGAGGTGAGACCCCAGATAAAGTGTCTTAATGGAAATGGGGCTCATTGTTGTCCTTGTGCTGGTGATTTCTGGCTTTCAAGGAGAAGAGAGGTTGTGTGTTTTTAGGATGATCCCACACCTAACTTTTAGTTCTGGCTTTAAGGCAAAGTGTGAGGGAACTCCCCTGGGAATGTGATTTTTTTGGTGGTTTGGCTGAATCCTTGAAGTCATTGAGAGATTCTATCTGTTTTTCAGGAAATCAATATATGCTGCTTTGAAAACCATTTGGAGGTGATAATTGGAAATATTTCTGTGTTCTGTAGATCAGAAATCAGGGAATGGCCATGAATTCTGTTAAATACTGCTGTTCAAATAGAACTCCCACTCAGCAGGATCAAAGCAGGAGCTGAGGCCACTTCTGAATAGAGTTCTTGGTTATGCCAGTATTATTGTTTACTTACTAATCACATTTTTACCATGCTAAACTAATGCCATGGAATTCTAAGACAAGTAAAATTAAATATTCTGTATCTTAAACTGCTGTCTCTTAGCTAAAGTAGTGGAAGGGATGAGTGAAAGTCCAGTGTAGGGAAGGGGGAAAAAATCATAGAGCATGGTGGTATAATATAAACTATGAAAAATCTCCCAGGTTTGGGCAGAGGGGAAGACTGGTATTTGATTTTTGTTGAAGAACTCACTGTTGTCCTGGAATTGGGAAAGCTCAGTGCAAAAATGGTTCAGCAAATAGTCTGAACTCTTATGATCCTTAACAAAATATGTTATGGACCAAGATGTTTAAGTCCCAGTCAAAGTTAGTATATTAAGAAAACCAAGGTTTTACCTTTCCAGAAGAATTTACTGATTCATTTCAAAAGATGGGAAGTCTCTATAGTATTGAATGACCCACAAAAAAAATAGAATCTCAGCAGGTAGCTACAAAATTCTTTGTGCCTGCCAGATTTCACCATCCTGCACCAGCACTATATTTGCACAGTGGCACAGTGAAGGTCTCTTGACGTCACCCTGATTTTCTGAGCTCTCCCTTGGACAAGTTAGGCCAGTGTTGACAGATTGGTGGAGGCTGTTCTCATGAGCAGCAGGACCTGGCTCCACTTACATACAAGTGTTTGCAATGTTGAAACAGCCCTCTATAAGTAAGTGCTTTCAGGCTTTCATAACTCCTGCTTCAAAATATTTTTGGCATTTGTAAACACGGCTTATGGAGAAACGTGGTTTGGAGCACAGGAAGAATTTGGTGTAAGTCACTTCAGAGCTGTTCTGATCAGTCCAAACAAACAACATTCAGCCCTTGAGTGCCATGCTCAGCACAGTTGACCTTTTGCTGTAGGTATGGTTTGTCCCACGAGCGGTGACTTCAGCACACTGAGCTTCAGGAGGGGTCTAAGTAGGGACATCCTGCAAAGGCACAATCCTGACTCTAAAACATGAAAGAGAGAAATGTATGGTGGGGAACTTCTGGACTAGCATAAAGTATTTCTGATTTACTGTGGCAGGCTATGGCATATTTATGCTGAGCAGCTCCCCAGCAGCCAAAGCCAAGTTGGCACTTCAAGCAAGATCCTTTCCAGATCTCTTTGGCTGAACCTGCTAAGCCTGAGGTGGGATATCTTTGGGAAGGACCTCTGTGCTGGTGACAGGTTGGGGTCCATGTGGGAGGGAACTAACCTGCCCTTGGGGAGGGAACAGGCCAGCACTGTTGGCTCCTGTGTGCCCCAGGTCTGTGCCCAAGGAGGATGGAGAATGGAAGACAGGAGAGTGGGTGAGCTGTGGGGGGTGCAGCTGTAGGTAGATAGAAATCCATCCCCTCTGCACAGTCAGTGGGAGCATTACTGAGGCTTGTTCTGCTTGAGAGGGGAGAAAAGACCCAGCCTGAAAAGAGCAGCTGTTCAGCAGCCCCAGTGCTGGGAGCAGACCTCATGACTGTCCTTAGCTCCACGGAGGCTTTCTTCCTCCAAGGTAGGGACTCACTCCCTCTGAGGCTGCTTTCATCCCTGCCCAGGAGACTGTGGGTGTCCACAGGGCGCCAGAACCTCATTATCTTCTAGGGGGGAAAAAGAAACAACTTCTAAAAATATTGTCTATGCCAGTATTGTCCATGCCAGTGTGACTGTGAATCAGTGGTCAGAGCTGCGAGGCAGAATTACAGCCCTTTCTCCCTGTTCTTTGCCATGCACAACCCCTGCTCCTGTGACCAGGACTAATGTCCTAATGTCTTTTTTAGAGTCTGCTTCAAAGTCCCCTCGGGGGCCAGAGCCTTTCTTCTGAGTTCCAAATCAACTTGTTTAGGTGAGATCTCAAGGAGGGGAAGGAGGCAATGCAAAGTTTCGAGCTCTGCAGAGGAGCTGCCAAGGCAGAGGTCACCCAAGGTTGTGGTTACTCCCACTGTGCTCTGCCATGGGCTCTGTGCATCAGCACAGACTGGGATTACAGCAGGGCCAGCACAGGGAGAGGGAAGACGTGGATCCACCCTCTAGCCATGTGGTTTTCGCAAGTTTTTTGGCACTGGCCTCTGTTCCAAATCCTAAAGGAGCCCTGGTGGAGACCTGCCATCCTGGTTCAAAAAAAGGGGTGGGATTTTATTCTCCAGAGCACCACTGAGCTAAGTGACAAGTAACCATCACCCACAGCCAGTTACTGGCAAAGCACCCATAGACTGCTTGAAATTCAAAAAGTGAGCACTCCATAAGTGCTCACTGTAATTCATAGCATAAGTAGGATATTCCTTTGGTTTCTCTTTGTTCATATCATATGAAATCAACTGCAAACTTGTCCTTCTCCATCCCCAAGGAGGGATTATGTTTTTTCCCTAAGCCCCAGTGTTTTTTCCCCTGGTTCATTGAAGGGGGGTTGGACTAGACCTTTAAAGGTCCCTTCCAGCCCAAACTACTCTGTGATTCTATGATTTCAGCCTTCTGTCTCACTCATTGCTGGAGTGTGTGATGCTAAATCACATCTCCCCAAAAGCCTTTATCTTTTGTGTAAATTAGCTGATAGCTTCCTTCTGCTGATGCAAGTCAAAACAATGCTCTAGTTGGCAGAATTATGTGGAATTCTGCCTCATCTGTTTTTTGCCTCCCATCAACAAACTAGTATTTCCCTAACAAGTCCTCAGATCTGGCAGTTTTCCAGGGTTTCCCTTTTTGGTAGGCAGCAATAAGGGAGTCTCATCTTGCTGCCAACTCACCCACTTCCAGCATGTACTGGGGAGGGATCAGAAGCCCTTTCCTTTGACTGCCTCAGAGAGAGAAAGCACTGGGAGTTCAGCTGGAGGCTCTGCCTGTGAGATGTGGGTCATCAAGTCTTGAATTAGGGAGCAAATAAAACACCCCTTTACTTTTCTTCCTTACTTTTTTACCCTTCATTTAAGCAAACTGAAGTCCTGGTGACAGTTAATGCACAGATAGCCCTTGAAAGTGGGATGATGTGTCTCCCAGGCAGGTGCAGTCTGACTTTCTGGTCCCTCCCAGGGTGGAGGCACAATGGCAAGAGAGAGAATATTTCAGTGCCCGAGATCTCTTGCTCTTGGCTGGCTCTGCCAGCCTGGGTGCCAGCTGTGGTGGTGGGTTTTGCATAGCTGTGGGTTTGATACCAGCGTAGCTGCCAACTGGCAGTGCGAGCTGTGTAACTTTCAACTCCACAAATGCCATGCCAGCATCTGTTTCTCATCCTACAGCATTTTAAATAATGCACATTTCCAGCTGTCTGCCCCTTCCTCCCCAGTTTCAGAGCACTGGTTTGCTGGTCTCGTGGTGCATTTCTGGGCCATGCAGTCTGTGTGCAAGGCAAAGCTGGTCAGGGGGCTGCAAGATTTGATGCTTCAAGTCTCCCAGGAAAAAAAAAAAACAAACAAACCCAGCTTTAGAGAGGGGGTTTTTTTAAACCCTACTTTCCAGTAAGAATGTAATGGAAGAATGCAGCGAAGGCTGTGGAAGCATGCTGCTCACAAACAGGGGGAAGATGAAATTCCAGTGCTTTGTTCGGGGCAAATTGCTGGCCTTTGTCTTCAGCATTAAAGCCATCTGAAGAAAACCATTCCTAGCACACAGCAAGACAGTTGCTTTTGCTGGATTCTTTCCTGCACAGGGTGTAATAGTTTAATAGGAATGTGGCAGGGAGCAAGGAAAATGGAAAGCGTGATTCATTTTGAATGACATGATGTTAAGAGGTGATTTCTTTTAAGGAGATAGAAGGCAGAGGGATCAGCATCAAATATTTTAAGTGGGCTCTTGTAGCAATCCCATAATGGAATTCCCCACATCCCCCTACTTCTATGACCGTAAGTTTATGTTTCCTGCTAGTTCTCTTTTTGTATTTATGGACTTTAAACCTAAATCAGAACAATTTTACTTACAAATTTTACCTAAATCTGCTTACCAATTTTACTTAAATCTGATTTCTGGGCAGATTTACTCAATATCTCTACGATTTCTACCCACTGACTCGACGTCTCAAGGCACAAACTCTTCCTGCCAGGTTAGGACTAAGCATTTCCTACAGTACCCTTACAATTCCTCAAATTTCTCCTCCCCCTTTGGAGCCTGGGAAAGCAGATGGACCCTACAGTGTGACCTGGGGGTCGTGAAATCCAGGCTGTCAGAGCTGGAGTGGGGAAGTGCATTCCAGAGGGGACAACCCTTGCACCAGGAGTGTTTGCTGCTCTCCAGCCCACACAGCACTGAGCTGATGCTGAGCTGTGCCAGTGATTACAGGTGACCCAGCCCGGGGCAGGGAGGCAGCAGATGTCTGGTATTTGGGTTGTTATGGCTCGGTGTTTTCCCCTGGCTAATGACAGTCCTGGGGACCCTGGGCAGTACAATCTGGAGCTGGGCACCTGGGAAGAGAAATCCACTGAATAGCATCCTGCTGCTCTCAGCCCTTGGAAGGGCAGAGGGGAAGCTGGCAGAGGCACGAGGCACTGCAGAGAGGTCCACAGTCAAATGTCAAGCCCACGACAGTTTCCCCATCAGTCATAAGGAGAAAACCACCTGGCAAATGCAACCCAGCCCTGAACCTGAGTGACAGAGCAGCCTCCTTCAATTTGCCCTCTCATAAATGCTGACTTTTTCATTGTGTTGAAGTAAATCAGTTTTGCTCCTCACCCCAGGCTTGTAAGCTGCAGTTCTGTCCCTGCATCCTGCTGGACTGGCCTGTCCCTCAGCTGCCCTAGAGCGTACCCAGTGCTGTCCAGCTGGGGTGTCCTGTCAAAGGACATGTGGAATAGAGCTAGGAATGGTGTGGATCTCCCATGGGAGTCCTTGGGGTCAGAGAATCAGTGCTTGGCACTGCTCTGCAGCTTCTGCTGCTGAAGAAGGGGAAGGCCATGTGGTCAATGTGCTGTCATAAATATAGCTGACCTGTGTGAGAGCGCTGCTGTGGGCTGACAGTTATCTGTGGCCTGGAGGAGGTTATCAGTCCACACAAGGAATGTGGACTCTGGGTCGTATTGAGCCCTGGAATCAAACAGATCAGGGTTAAAGAGTCTGAGAACAACAGAGCTATGGCCACGGTAAAAGATCACGCTCTAATTCAAGGCAAGGAAAAGTAAATACAGAAATTAATCTCTCAGGCAGCAATGAGGCTGAGATGAGCAGTAAAACATTAATGCCACCATGAAACATGTCATCAAAAGGCAAAGCCAAAGCACAAAACCAGCACCAGAAGGGGCTCTCTGCTCCTGTCCTGGTGGAAGTTCTCCTGCTCTCTTGGCTGGGTCATCAGAAGCTGTTTGCCCAGGGCCCTTGTGAACTGCAGCTGTGATTGCAGGAGGTTTAATGCAGTGGCCAGAGGAGCAGCCTGCAGAGTGGTTCATTGAGGAGTAGCAGGAGCAAATAATGTTTCTAAAGGGCTTCACCCAGACTGTGGATGAACACTGTGGTGTTTCTCGCTGGTGCCCATTGCAGCTGGGATAGCCTTGGAGGCATTTCTTATTTCAGAGTGTAGGTGCACTGTCATTTCATGGTGTTGATCTATGCTGCTTTAAAATAGAATGCATAGAAAATAGCTCTTGCTTGGACCTCCTGGTCTCTAATTTGCAGCAAGTGAAATTTGTGCCCCCCGTAAATTTTAGAGAAAGGTTGTTTTAAAGCATTGTTTTGGGAATTTCTTATCATTAATGTCCTGCTGTAGCTCTTTGAAGCTACTGCTACTATCCAGAACTCAACTGCCAACTACTCATGGACACAGAACTGTGGGACCCAGAAAGGAAGTCCATGCCTTCAGCACAGCTGGACTGATGCAGAGCTGGGAGAGATGATGTGATACCAGACACAGGGAGTAAAAAGTGGTCTCTGTGTTACCTGTGGGGCAGTAACAAAGTTTGTTAATTAGTGAGTCCTCACTTTCCCCTTTTTTTTTTTTTTTTTGGGGTGGGAACCCAAATGTATTCCAACTGAACTGTGGATATCTACGAGGAAATTTTAAAGCCCTGGCCTTGCTTACTGAGCTTTTCAAAGCCTGAGGATATGGTGAAAGATATGATCTGTTTCAGGGCATTTCAGTTATTTAATCAGAAAGTTATGTGAAGGTTGGAATGAAAAATACAGGAAAATCTGAAAGTGAGGAAGATAAGTTGAAATGTCTCACAAGAATGCTGAATTGTGAAAAGAAAAAAAAGAAGCAAACCTTTTCAATTAGATGAATTCTCTGATTTGGAGAACTCAATTGAAATCAATGGACTCTGTATGAATTCCTGGAGTATCTTGCAATGTTTGTAAAAGTTTTCACAGTGTGGATGAAGGGGGGAATTACCTGAGTAATGTAGGACAATGCCTTCAGTGAGGCTGTGCCCAGGGCAGGACCAGGAGACAGAAGGGATGAGATCCCAGTGATCCACACAAACAGCTGAGGGAGAGGGAGGTTCTGGGTCTGTTCAGTGCAAATATCATTTGTGAGAGATGCAGGCAGATTATTCCACACTGCAGCCAGGTCTGGCCACTCCTACTGATCTAATCAGTCTTGATTGATGAGGGTAACCAAAACTTGTTTTCTTAATTGTGCTGGAAATTTTATGTCTTCCTTCTGTCGTGTCTTTGCTGACTTCCTGCCAGTGTTTGCACAAGCTGCTGTCACTGAACAGTGTGGAGTGATCCTGGGGAAAGTAAGGCAAGTCAGACATACTCTCCATGTTGACTGTGTAATTCCAGAGTGGTTTGGCCACTCCTAAAAAAATGAAGAAAAAAAATTCTCCTGGTCTTTGGCAGAGGATAAGGCGACAACCTTCCAAACACCCAAATTTCCTTTTGTTTAAAGCCTGACATCCAAAAAATGGGGAGGCTGTTGTCACGTTATGAGTGAGTTCATCTGAGAGCACGATGATACACCCAGGGGAAGCTGGCCAGCAGGACAGGGTGGAAGAGAGACTTTTTGCAGACAGTTGGTTTTGTTTTTCCTGGGAGATTTACCTGGGACACTCCAAGGCAAAAGATGTTTGCTGTCATCCACAGCAGATGTTCTCCAAGTGCTCTACCTCATTTGGCAGTGACAGCCAGGGTCGACTCAACACTTGATGTTGCCCAGGACTGTAAATTCTGGTCTCTCTAGTTTGTTGGGAGGAGGATTATCAGATGGGATCTTTTGCTTTAGCTTGTGTCTGCTCTGCTTGGACACTGCAGCTTGTATGGCACCTCTTATTTAGAGTAGGATGTTAAATGTAGTGTCCTGGCCACGTTCCAGCCTGGGTGTTTATATTCCTCTCAATTAAATGGCACTCTTGGATCATTACATGAGAGGAAATGGTGGTGCTTGTCCTTTGCTGGTAATGTATGTACCCTTCAGACCTGCTTTATGGAGAGGCACATCTGCTCTCCTCTGAGGGCCACGAAGCCAGGATTCTCATGAACATGACAGCAAAAACAGACTTTGTAGATTCTTTTTCTTCTTTTTTTTTTTTTTTCCATTGTAATCTCAAGGTTTATTTTCTTACTCTTGCAGTATTGTTGCTTTTCTCTGCAGCATCAGTGTCCCTGAATTATCTCATGATGTATCTCCAGCATGTTGCTGCACCACAGGTCCACGCAGTGGGTGAAGGATAAAAAAACCCAGACCTCTGAAATCAGGGTGGTTTCTCCAATGCATATTTCTTCAAGAGGCTTGTTTAGTCTGTTTCTGTTTTGCCAGAACGTGTGTTTTTAGGAGTGTCCTCCTTTACCCGTTGAAGTCATGATTCTTTTGCTGCATCAATAGTGGTGGTTGAACCTGAGAAGACTTGGAAGGTGTCTCTGACAGGAGTCCAAAAGCAAGGAATATTTATTCATATTCTCTAAACCTTTCCACTGCCTGGGGTGGGCCTGCCTTGTTTTCCTGTGTTTATTCAGTGCCTGGCACCATGCTCCCCTCCATATGTTCTTGGTCCTGTGCCACTATTAGGCATTAGCACAGTAAAATAATCTTTATTAGTAATAGTGCTACAAATTAATAAGGGGAAGAGTGAATGAGGAGATAGGACTTTGCTGTGCATTTCTTCAGGGGTGGAGCAGAGATCCACTCCTGTCTTCTCTTCAAGACTTGTATCACTGTCATAGCCAGAGGTTTCCCCTCTTTGCAAGCCGAAAACGGGTATTTATTTAGTTTTTAAAGGTATTGATTGAAATATCTTATTTTCTTGGAGCAAAGAGTGGTAGAAATTACTGAGCTGTAGAGGTATGTCAGGTGTACTGACCTATTGAAAAGCCAGAAGATTCCAGGTTTTGCCTAAAAAGGATGTGTGCCATAGGGTGGAGAAGCAGTTCTAGATCTCACTAAGGCCAAGTGCACTGATTTTATTTTTACCTGAAGCATAATTAATTCAAGAAGCTTGTTCAGCACGCTGTATTTTTACATAGTCCTGGGCCCAGATGCCAAAGAGAAAAGCTGGTTGCTTCCTCACTGTTGCAGGAAACAGAACAAGAACAATGGTTTCTAGGGGGTAACTGGTGGCTCCAGCCTTCTGACATGGTGCACATCCTGATCTGTGTTCTGAAAGCAGCACACACAGATCCTGTGTTGTTGTCCCTTGCACAGCTCTGTTTCCCAGCAGTTTGGTGCTCACTGTCACCAGCAGGATCCAAGACCACGGATTTAATAGCCCATTCCCATGGGAACTAAACATGCCCAACCAGCCCCAAGTTGCCTTCAGATCCCTCAGCTGGAAACAGTGGAGCTGGGTGTCTGTTTTTTCGCACAGGGTTGGCCCCATCCAGAGGGTCAAAGCTGTGCTAAGGATGATGCTGGTCATGCACAGGCAGTAAAATGATCTTGCCATGCAAGTGCTACTTCCTGAGCTTTCTCCTTGACTTCATCTCCACAGATGAGATCAGTGGAAAGGAAGATGGGGAGGGAATAGCATGGAGATTGCAAAACATGCTGGGAGAAATGTACTTTTCCATGCATGTCTTGCTTGCTGGACTGCACATTCCTCTTCCCCTGATGACAGTATTATGTGCTGGGTTTTGCTGGTAGCTAGGCAGCTACCCAAAGCAACAAATCCAGGTGCCAATGAAACTTTCCATTGACTGAAGTGGGTTCAAGGGCAGAAGTAACAACTCACAATTCAGTCTCTTCTGAGGCCACAACACAAGGCCCCATACAATATTTTTAACTGCAGATTGTTCCAAAATCTCTCTCAAAACATAATCTGTGCTTCTTGCTGCGTATCTGCACCGAGGATTTAGAAGAAAAATGGGTTATTAGTACCTAATTTACATTTTATGTTTTATGCTTCCTGGCAAGTTAAATCTGTGGTCAATGGTTCGGCCCCAAATGGCCTTTCATTACTCAGGCTGTCCAGACATTCATAACCTTATGAGTCCTTACCAAAGAGGCTCATGCTGGTGCCAGAAATATTGAGAGAAGAGAGCACTCATGTGGAATATGTATAATGTAAGAACCAAATGGAATTCAGGGGAAGTAAGGTGATATTAATCCCTGATAAGCCGACAGAGGTGCTTAATTATTAAAAATCGTAAAATTGCACAGATCGGCGCGTGAAGCTTATGCAGTTTCTCTTCTTTTTCCTCATCTTCTGCTGTTTTATGTTTATCTATTTAGGCTGAAAAAAAAAAAATCTCTGGACAAGAAAGTTGCTTGTGTTTTGATTCCCATGTAACCCTCAAAGATAGCATCCTCTGAGTTTTCCAGTCAAGCCTTCAGCATTCTGTGAGACTCCTCACGGGTCAAGGCCCTAAAACATCAGCAGGCAGGGCAGAACTGGCCCTGTAACACATAATAAATAACAACTTCTCCCAAAGCCAAACCTTCTGAGTAAGGGTTGCTGTTCCCAGCGGGCTGGGTAGCACCATCCATTGCTAGAGTTGCCTAATGTTGCACATTATAAGATTAAGATTTTGCCAGAGCTAGGTAGACTGAAATTTTCCATCCTGGATGTTTTCTGTGATACGTTTTCTTTTTCTTTTATTTTTTTTTTTTTAATTAAAAATAACAGGCTGAAGGTGGCAGCCAGGATTGCTCATAAAGGCAGAGAATGAAGGAATGAGCACTGGTGAATTAGCACCACTCTAGCTATTCCTTAAACATCCAGGCCGAGTGTGAGATGGTTTATTCCCCTTTCAGAGCTCGGTTGCACATTGCTGAGGGAGTGCACAAAGGCTGACAGCACCATCCTCTCAGTCACAAGTGAAGGAGGGGGCATTTCAGGGAGGGATCCCACCCTGCGGACCTCTCAGTGCCTTTCCTGCCAGTGAAGGGAACGAGCCACTTCAGGCTGAGATGTGAGGTCTTTGCAGGTGTCTCCCAAAGGATGGCCACTTGGAGAGGCTGTTGCAGAGCTGCTGGTGTGCTGTAAATCCATACCCCACTTGTATGCTGTGTGTGATCCTTCCTGTGCAGGACAAGTCCTGGGATCAGGTGGATGGGGGATTTGGGACCCATTATCTGGAAAGATTGAGATTTACTGTAGAAGTGGAGGGAACTTGCTTGTCTTAGGGGGACTGAAACAGAGCAGCAGCACTGCTGGAAAAGATGGCAGAAAGTTAGGGAGGGAAGGTGAAAGAAAAAACATGGGCAGTCCCAGTCCACAGAGACCCTGGAACTGAGGAGGATCAGCTAACACAACTTACAGTTCCTCTCCCAGCAGCACCAAGGGATACCCTGACATCCCTGTCTCAGCTCTGCTGCTATAGGTATCAGTATGAGAGTCATCATGATGGAGTATCTGTTTCAAAGAAAACTTAGGAAAAAGCTCAGGAAAAGCTGTGATAAAAGGAAATTCTTCAAGTTAGCAGTTCGAAGTTCCCAGCCTTTTGTGCAAGCTCTTCCTAATTAATAAGACCTTCTCTTGGTCCACAGCATTTTTTTTTCCCCTTCAGTTTTCCAGTTCCTTGAAAGCTTAGGAAATTAAACATGCAAAAATATGTGTTAAAGCAACGACCACCTAAAATAAATTTTGAATTAAGGCTGCCTGTGCAGCTTAAATTCATATTCCTGTAAATATCAAATGCTTAATTTTCTTCCCCAGGAGCCCTAATGCAGTCAGTTCAAAAGCCTGAGTTAGTCTGGGAATGGAACTGGGTTTTCTAATAAAGGAGGATAGGATAGAATGACTGACTCATTTATTGCATGGGGTAAAAGGTGTGTGATAAATTTAAACGGGGATTTGCAGCATCAAAGAAAATGGTCTCATAGCCAAAGTGATTGAATAACATGCTAGGGAACTGAACAGGGATAGATCTTATGAGATGACAGGCAAGTCACTTGAAATTAGTTTTTCACAGTTGGCCTCTAATTATGCTCTTTTTTTTTAATTTTTTTTTTTTTTTTTTTTTTTTTTTTTTTTTTTTTTTTTTTTTTTTGAGTAGTTGTAGTTGCCTTGAGATTTTTGGGTCCTGGTTACAAACATCTGCAGCTGAAAATAATGGAAGGTTGGCCCTGGGCAGAGAGAATGGCATATAAACTGAAATACAGATCAAGCCACCCTGGGCTGTGGGTACTTTGTACCTCCATCTTCATTATGTCTGAGTTCCACATCTGTAAAACTGGACTGTGTCTCCCAGAGGTGGGGAGCAAATAGATCCGTGAATCCGTGGGGAGGATTCAGAGGCTGCTGTGGAGAATGTCCCAGCAATGTCCACGGGGAAATGAATCACCGTGCTCAGAGCAGGCCTGTGTGCAGTACATGCAGTGCAGGGCCACCCATTGAAGCAGGGCAGAGGTTCTGAAGAGCTGCTCGTTAAGCAGCACTGTCCGTTCCGTGCTGGGAATGGGGTGAGGGTCCCGGGGGAAAAGCAGTTTGCAGTGATGTAATTAAAGACTGTACCAGAACGCACTGCCAGTCAGGACTGGCATTCAGGCTGCACCAGCCTGCAGCTTTAATTCAGCTTTTTCCCCAGGTTTTGAGGCTCAACTCTGCAACCTCAATCACCTTCCTTTAATAATTTGGGGTGCATCGACGCGACGCTCCGGCTGAATTCTTCCTTGTGGGATATTATGGCTTGTAAAAAAAAAATATATATATATTCTGTACTCAAAAGTGAATGTGTTGCGTTACTTCCTGTTTGCTCCCCATGCTGCTACGGATAATTGCTCCTTTCCTGCGGGTGGAACGAAGGCTGTTGAAGTCCAATGGCCTCAACCATGGGCTGCTTATTCCATGTGGCATGTAAGCAGCAGGGATTTCCTTGTCCCTGGCTGGAGACCTGCATACTTTACCCCTTCCATGCGAGTAGGATGAAATTAATCAGTGCTGGTTTTCTCAGCCAGCAAGGAAATTTCAACCGCTGCGATGTCGGAGGAGGAAGACTCCTCAAAGGGGACCAGGGGAAGGTGCATGAATGAGAAGCTGCTGCCAAGACGTGAACACTACGCCTGAGTGTGTCTGAACCGTCAGGCACAGAGAGTAAACAAGCCCCATGACAGGTCCAGCCTAACTCCCAGCACTTCCATGGCAAGTAGCCCGTACTTTCACCGCCCTTGGCATGGAGACGAGGATAATATTTTTGCAAGGATGAACTGCCCTCGAACAATGCCCCTAATGTTTCAGTGTCGCTGCAAGCGTGCTTTCCTTTCACATCAGCCGTGTGGCTCTTCTTTTCTGTGCCTTTTCCCCTCTTCCCTTCATAGAAGTACATTTTATGTGTCTGCTGCAGAGGAAATCCCTGTCTTCTGTGGAGTTCCTGGGCTGAGGACCCAGAGGACAGTGCACCTCAGTCCTGGGGATGTAGCTCTTAACCCTTAGCTGATGGTTCTGTTCCAGCCAAGCTCACTGGGCTCAGTGTTCCCCTCTCTCATAGGAGAACCTGCACATCTCCAAGGGGATAATTGCACATGGCATTTCCATACTTTGTGGACTTCTCCCAGCTGTTGGACTGATGAATGAAGTAACAGGAGCAGCCTAGCTTTGGAACATAGGATGTTGCTGGTGAATGCACAGCTTGCTCCAAACACCTGAGCACCAAAAAGCCATATACAGCATCTACCTTCTCCATGCTGGAGCTCAGCATGAAGGTATGAGCACAGACTGCTCTGCTTGCTAGAACTGAAAGGGCAAATCTAAGTGGCTGCCCTGGAAGTGGTCCTTTCACCATCCCTGAGCACCTGCTCACGTTTATGGACACAGAGCTGATGCTTCACACAGAGAAGGCAGCGTCACCCAACTGTTAAGAGGCAGTGGGAGCTGTTGCAGAGTTCTTATTTTTAGCCTCCTCCACCCCACCTCCCTGTGCATTCCTGACCAGAACAACCTGATGAGAGGTTTCTCAAAGGACTGGTGGCACCCAGCTGTGATGCTGCTCTTACCACACCAGAGCTACTCCTTGCCATGTGTCAGTGGTGTAGAAGTTTATGAGACAACCACATCAGATTTCAGTAGTTTTTTTAATACTCTGCTTATTTTGTGAAGCAGTGTGTGCCTGTTGATTTGCTTGAGTGCAGCAGTGTCTTAGTGGATCAGCCTGTCTGGAAGGGTGCAGGGAACTCTTCAGACAAGCATTAGGATCTCAGTTATTGATGCATTTCTTCAGATCTAACCTGTAATGCCAGGGGATGTTGAAATACCCTCTTCCAAGTGAGAAGTAAAATGTTTAACTCTTTTCTCAGCATCTAAATACCGTGTCACTACTCATGAGGGAGGCAACCCTAGCTGAAGTTCCTGTTCATTTTGTCTGCTGTGCACTTAAATCCTTTCAGTAACTTTGGAGGTGATAGACTGGGCCTCTTGTTCTGCAGATCTGAGCACCATTATTTTGTGTTGCTGAATATTTGTGGCCGTCTGTTGAAAAGCAGGAAACAAAATGTTACAGGGGAAAAAAAACCAATTCAAGGGTAAGATGTTTTTCGTATGACAGTGTGAAACTAAGCTGAGAAATAACAGGGGAAAAAAAGAGATAAACTGGAAAAATGCAAACATTAGAATAACCTTTAAAACTGCCAAAGTTCTTGGGTAATTTCCCTATGACAACCTAGTTTTCATAAGAATAAAGTGGAAGTTCACTCAAAAATTGCCTTTTCTTGTAGACCTAAGTACGACTGTTCATGGGTTTTTTGTGTCTGGGCACGACCTGCCACACTCTCTGCATCCATTGCAATAATCTGGTATGAAATGGTCCTTGGTGATGCAAGCTTCTGTCAGGGAGAAAAAAAACACTTTCCATTGACAATACCCTTTTGTACAAGTTCCTTTCAGTGCATTTGAGTTTCTAAATGACTTTAAAATCTCTTTCCCACCTCTCCTATCAATTTTACTCAGCAGCTCAGCTCCTTCACGCCCACTCAGAGGGGGCTGTCGCTCAGCAGGCAGGGAAATCAGCCTGTCAATATAAACCAATGCAAAATCAGTGTCTGTATTATAATGAATAAACCACTTATAGCTTAGCAAAATATCCAGTTAAGTGGTAATTTAGCAGTGTTGTCAGAGGTCAGCGATACCCTTAAAATCGGCGAGGGTTGATTATGTTTTTCAGTGTATTATTTTCTGTGATTATTAAGGTTGGTGGTTGAGCTTATTTTGCAATTTTTTTAAAGGTTGGAATTGACAAACACTTATAAAATAAGTGGAGTTTTGCCGGTGTGGAGTTTTGTTGTACTTGGGGTTAGGGATTTCAAAACACCGGGAGGAAAACCAAGAAAATTCAGCGATGAAGTAACAACTAATAGCCTCTAGTATTTTGTTAGAGGAGTCACTAATAAAAGGGCTGAGATGCTTAGGACTTGCAGTGAGTATTGAACAGCATGCAGAGTAAGTAATCCCTGTGAATAGTTTTATTATGTGCCTGGGAGTGACGTGTGCTGCTTAAATATTCCCTCCCAGAGCGAGTGCTGGTGGCTCTCTGCATTCTGCCATCTTGCTGACCTGCTAAAAGCTCAGTCCTGACAGCTGCTTCACTTTCTACCTGGGCTGCTTCAGAAGTCAGAGAGTGGTTTTGCAGAAGTCTTTCCGCCTTGAGAAAGTGATTCACAAGATGTCTCTCTCCGCTGGTTTCCTGGAACCGAGGTGTTTATTTTGTGCTATGTACAACAGCAACAGTCCTGTAGATTTCATAACCTTAAACATTCAAATCGCAACTTTTTACTGAAATTTTCTTTCAGCGAGTGTTACCCAGAATTTCACCAGTCTAAATAACAGCACTAGACAGAAAGTACGTTTGGTGCTTCAGTTAAAATCTTTCAGACTGGACATGAAAGTTCCAAATGAAGAAATGTCAGTAGCTGCTGTCTTTGAGAGCAAAATCACCTCGTTCTGGCATTCCCATGCAAAGCAGAACAAAATGAGAACAACCAAGTGTTTGTTCCCCAAATTTCCCAGGGCGTTTCTGAGGTGAGCTTTCATATTTCTTTGAGGTATTTTCTTTTTCTTCCATTCCTCTGGCCTTGCCACAGAGACATTGTTGGAAGTTGTTTAAGAGGATAAACTCCTTTTGTAGCCGGGGTGGTGGTCAGGATGATGGTGTGGGCAGCCCTTCCCCTGGGGCTGCACAAGTCCCACATTAAAGTGCTGGGAAGTTGTGGTGGTGGAGCATCTTCTGTGATCAGTGTGAAGCATTTTGGAAGCCCACCATGCCCTGGGTACCTCTGTGACCAGCCATGAAGGCACTGTGCTCAGGAAACCTCACCAAAGGCACTGATCCAGGGCAGTGTGCTTTTCCAGTGTCATTTATGGGAATGGAAACCAGCTTACTACTAGTAATGTGAATTTTTTGACTGGAAGTGTTACACACCTGCCCATCTGTCTGTCTGTCAGCCAGTCAGTCTGTCTCCCTGCTCTATTTTGCTTTTTGTTCCCTTTCTACATACTGTTATTCCAACTGGCAACCAAATGGAAAAGAAAGGATGTGTTTTAAGGACCTGGTGCCCAACAATTTCAGTTGAAAAGAAGCTTTTCAAACATTCCCACTGCACATTCACGATCCAGATTTCCTGGTGATTAATCCTGGTGCATGCATTTCCACTGTAGTGCTGGTGCTGAGGAACTGAGAGACAGACTCAGTGGTTTCTTCATGTGACTTGTGCGTGACAGAGGTGGGAAAACCAGGCTTGATCCACTGGAATTGATGGGAATCTCCATCTATTTCAGCTGGTTAGAGCATGGTGCTAATAACTCCAGGGTTCCATCCCCCTGTGGGCCATTCACTTCAGGGTTGGACTCCATGATCCTTGTGGGTCCCTTCCAGCTCAGAGGATCCTGTGATTCTGTCATTTCAGCAGGCTTAAAGATCGTCTTCATTATTTGTAGCAATTATTTGTTGTCTTTCCCTGCACCCCGTCACTTCACACAAGAAATTTTTGCTTCTGTGATCTAGAGAGGCTCAGGCATTAATGGCAAGCTCCATCTTCTTCTGCTGGCCCTACTCTTGACCCTGCAGCATCTGCAGCCTGCCCTTGAGCACTGGGGTCAGTGACCCATATGGAAAGGATGCTGTTGGCTGAACCAGTCACTTTTAGAAGATGCCCAAAGTGTCTGGGGAGGGCTGGAATAACTCAGCAGAGTAACTCAGATTTCCTTAGGGTGAGGATTTCTCTTGCACTGGCGAGCAGCCTGGTCTCAGGGCAGGGCATTCTCTCCTTGCTGTCTGACTGCGCTCCTGGCACAGGGCTGGGTGACCAAATGTCTCCTCTGAGAGAGATGAGGGTCCCTCCCCAGGCTCTGAACCCCACTCCTGTTTTTCTGCATGGTGACAACGTTGAGCTCACAGGATCTGGTCTGATCCTCCTGCTGCTGCTCCAAAAAGGGTGGGTGGGTGGGTTGTTATCCATCCTGCCAAAATCTTTGTCCAAAATCAGCAGAGCCTCATACGCGTTCTGGTTCAAGTGCAAACATATTTATGCAACTGTTTGTGGGATTTGACTTTCAAATAGAATTCCATGAGCGAGCTTCAATACAGCTGCTTTCAGAAAACAAATCAGAAGAGCCACATATATCACTGAAGTGTATTTAACTGCAAATCTGTCGCAATATTCTCCAAACGTTTTTTTCCCTATCGGTCCAACTCTAAGGTTTGGACTGTTTCCATCTTCAGTGTAATGCTGCTGTGATGTGTGGAGTTTATCCCTGTAGCCTAACAACATGAAAAGAGTGGAAATAAGGAAAGTTATACAAAGCAAACACTGTCTGCATCTGAATAATTACATTAGATGTTCGATAATCAGGAGATTAAATTTTGTTTGTTTTAAAAAAGACAGCTGACAAGCAGAGAAAATTAAGTTGGCAGGACTTAAAACCCAGCTCGGGGTAGTTCCATTGTCTCAAGTAAGCTTGATTGCATTTGTATTTTTAATTAATTAAACTTGGATAGTCAGTGCCAAAGCAACGCTTGCTGTGACAGCATGGACGAGGGTCTCCAAGTATTTTGTGGGAACTCCTAAATTCAAAGGGAAAAAAATCGACTAAGGGCAAAAAAATGTGTTCTCCCCCAGGACTTCCCATGTCAGGTCTGGAGCTTTCTGCAGCGATGAAGGCCTGGTTTGAACTGCAGACCGGGACGAGCTGCTGTTTAGAATAAGGAATCCATCAGGCCATTATCTCGTCATAAGTCATAACAATTTCTGGATTTTATTAAAAATAAAGCAAGCAGATGAAATATTTACGGTGGGAGAGAGAGCGTGCTTTTGCCCCCAGCAAGAGAACTTCATCACAGCCCTTGGCTTCGGAATTCCCGGCCGGCACCTGCAGGGCTCTGAGCCTGCCAAGGCAAACACTCCCCAGGACAGAGGCTACACCGTCCCTTTTAATCTCTGTGAAGTGCCAGGTGAAGTTCTGGAGCAGTGTAGTGGTTGATGTATAAAAAGGCTCTGCTGTGCTCTCTTGGACTGAATTTCCGCTCGGGGAGTTTGCACTGTAAGTAAATAGCGAGGAGCCCCGGGGCTGCCCAGCAGGGCTCACACACTGCACTGTGCTCCTTCTGGCCACGCTGCTGCGAGGAGAGCAGTGCCTTTACCCCATCTGATGAATACAGTGTGCCACTGAGGTCTGCAGGGCACAGAATGTTAGTTGTGCTGGTGATGGGATTCCCACGGGAGCCTGGGTGCTTGTATCGGGCTTTTATAACACCACTTACTGCCACAGTTCCCAGGAATTTCTGAATGAGCTGAAATGTGACATTTTTATTCCTGCCTTGTGTTCTCTCATCATCTGGCTTGCCTCACTTTTTAAATGCACTGCTGGAGGCAGGGCAAGTGGAGAGTCCTCAGCATCTACACAACGGGTTGCCATCTTAAAAAACAAACATCCCCCCAAACCAACAACAACAACAACAACAACAAAACCAAAAAACGACAACAACAACAAAACAAACAAACAAAAAAACCAAACAAAACCCGAAAAAACGACACTAAAAAAAAAAGCAAAACAAAACAAACAAACCCCAAACCCCGGAAAACAACCAGGAAACTTCTCTCCTGTTGCTTCAACCCACTCCTGCAACATTCCCAAGCAGGCACCATGAGAAAGAGATCCCTGGCTGCGTTACTCTACTTGCTCAGGTTCTGCAGTTTGAACAGCAATATCCACGTTTCTTCATCAGAAATGGTCCTGTGTTGGCACTTTCTCAAAGAGACAAACCTGATGTGGTTTTCACTGCACGTACATGGGTTCCCAGCAAAGTTCATGAAGTCCTGACTGGCCAGGACACCTCCAGGGCTGGAAACCATTGAAAAATAGGAAGAATAAGAAGGTAATAAGTGGGTCTACAGAAGTGTTAACACGGCCCATCTTGGGGTCTTGCTTTTGAACACAAGGATTATCTTTTCTATTGAAGCATATTTGTTAGAGATGGAAAACCGTCTTTTGTAGAATGCAAGAGCTGATGTTCCAGCTTTCCAGATTATTCTGAAGTACAAGAGCAACACAGACACTGTTAATAATGCAATCAAAGCAATTTAAATCCTTTTAAAGCACCCACAAAGGAACCTTTGATAAGAACCAACTTTCATCAGCCTGAAGGACTAGGCAGTTTAGTGTGTGCTGTTTATTAAGTTTATACGTAGAAAGTGGTAATTCCACTTTTGGTTGGAGAAGAGCAGCAGTAAATTATAAGACATCTTTATAAGCACCACTGTTAGAATTGCTGGTTTTAAATGAAAAATGCATTTATATTAATATAGCTCAAAATGGGGTTATTCAGTGTTTAAAGATGCAATTTGTTTTCCGTTAGTGCTCTGACTGGACACAAAGCAATTCTGCAAACTCTAAAGGCTTTGGTCTTCTTTTTTTTTTTTTTTGACAAAAAGAAGGAAATTGCCACAAGTGCACAGTGTATGATGGGCTGTGAGAATCTGTTCAGTTCAGTTGTGCTGCATATTTTATAATCTTGCTTTTAGTTCTTGCCCTTGCCCTCCATTGCATTGTGTGCCCCTCTAGGGGAGCTGACATGAAGAAGGCAGAGATGGGCAAAAAAGCTCAGAAGTGGTTTCAGGTTTGGGCTAAAACCAAATTTGGTGTGGGTTTTGTTGTTCTGGACCAAAGCAGGTGAGAGGAAGAGAGCAGCAGACAAATGATGGACTTGGAACAACATCTAAAAGACTTTGACTCACCTTAAAGACAAAAAACAGTGAGGGGGAAGATGAGTTCTTGTCTTAGGTTATTGAGCATGAGCAGGAAATGAACAATTAAGTCTTCCTAGATCCTCTTTGGGGTTTTCAGATGTGAAAGAGGATTTGTTTGGTTGGCTTGGGGCGTTTTGTTGTTGTTGTTTTCTGGGTTGTTTTGTTTTGGGTTTTTTTAGGCAGCAGAATTACATTGCACTTGGATCTTAGTTTTCTTCCAGGCTGATTTAATGCCAAAGATAGCAGAGGAGGATAGAGAGACCAAATGTTCCCGTGCAGCAGCATGGTGCTTGTCTTCTTGGCCATTCTCCAGGCATTTCTTTGAAACATCTTCTCTTGGGATTCCAGTATGTTGGAAAATAAAATGCTACTTAATAGATAGTAGAGAAGTACAATCATTGGCCTCACCAGCAACGGCTAAAAAGCCAAAAAGATGTTCCTGGCTCTTGTGGACCAGAAAAGTGAGATTTAAACTGAGCTCATCCCTCCCCACAGACGTGTACAGGAGGAAGCCTCACCAGCTGATTGCAGGGGTTGGATTAGCAGCCCTTCAGAATGAGTTGCAGAAGTGCAATGTTTTATAGCAGTCTCACTTAGACACCTGCAGTTTACACTGAATATCAGCCAAGAGTCATCACCCAGTTTTGTAGCTCAGCACTAACCCCCCAAAACCCCCAGGTATATTGCAGATGTGAAAGAGGAGGGGGGACCTGGACCTGGTCTCTCTGCAGGCCACTGTTTATCTCCAAAATGGCCAAGGTGGTACTTTGAGCCAGCCAAAAAATGCAAAGGTCTTTAAATGGGAAATTAAGACAAAAAAATTTTCACATCTAATATTCAAATATTAGATTTTCCCCCCTTTCAATTGGAAGTCAGGGATTTTGTCATCAGCACCTTTGATTACCTTGTGTGGTGTTTTTCACTTCATCAGTGGTATATTTGATCAGTACGGAATTTTACTAATAGGATTATTTTTCCTAGGCATGTGCTCAGATGTTTTTCTGAACCTTACCAGGGTATCTGTTGGGGAACAGATTTGGCCATAGGCTTTGAATGGTGATGGAATATTCTGGGCAGGTGTAACTATTTTGGTATGTTTTCAGTGCTGGGTGCTCTAAGAAATTAGTATTTCAATACATAAGCTATGAAGTAAAGGGGGAAATGAATCATTAGAATTTAGAATAAACACTATTTATCTTTATTTATCTTATGGATGTTTATGGTGGCATTTTATGTAATACTTTTTCTGTGATTATCTGTGTTGTTACTCTGTCAGAATGAGAAAGAATTCACTTGCATGTGCACGTTGTTTGCCAGTGATATTTTTTAAATGAAGAGCTTGGTGTCAGTCAGAAGTGTCTGCTTTCCCAGGGCTTTGACCCACCCAGCTTTTCACCCCCGTTTTGGGTGACTTTGCAGGTGTTAAACAGGATTTCACTGAGGCAGGAGGGTCTGACTACCAAAGATATCGCTCTCAGAGCTGTTTTAGTTACACTTCATCATCATAAGCATATGGTTTCACTTCCAAGTGTTTAACATTTCCATTTCCTCAGGAAATCATTCCCTCTATTTTTTAAACTTTTGAAGCTGGATGGATATTTTTGCTGGCAGGCGGAGCGAGAGCGACACAGCCACCAGCCCTGGCCCCAGAGAGCCCCTGGTCCTCCTGCTCTCCCTCCTTGCCCTCCTGCAGCAGCTCCTGAGCACGGCTCGGGGGGCTTCAGCCCCTTCCCCGGGGTGCAGCACGCTCTTCAAACACTCCTGCTTTCCTTACTCCAGCAAAACTATCCACTCCTTTCCTCAGCTTTAGCTGGGAGAGATGTTTTTCTTTCTCAGTCTTTGCATCCCGAGAATTAGTTGAGCACAGACTCCTTTAGCTGACTTTAGTGAGGCCAACGGCAAGATCGGGGCCTAAGAAAATAGTTTGTGTCACCTACAAGGAATGAAAGCATTTTCCTGCTGTATTTATTGTCTGTGGTGGTATATCCAGCAGTTCCATGCACATGACGGAGTGATGGCTCCGGGGAGCTGCTCTGGCTGTTGTGTTTTCAGAGGTTATTTCTGGTATTTCCTTTTCCCTTGTTCCGAGCGGGTCGCCCCTCTCACGTGTTGGCCAAGTTCTGTGCTGCAGGAGGAGGTCTGTGCTCACATCTTCCTTGTGGTGCATTTATCCACTCATGTCATAGTGTGTAGCTGCTGGTTTTCTTTCCCTGCTGTGCTGTGAAGTGCAGCTATGGGTTTAGCTGGTATCACTGGCCCTTTTGTGAGAGGATCATCCTCTGCTGCACTGGGTGTCACCATGTCACGGCAACTTTGATAAACTAACTGCATTTTGTACAACAAGCGTTGTCACTTTATCAAATAGTGCTGTACAAGAGAAAATATAGAGCAAGCCAGCTGATTAAAGTGTTTGTTCCTTTCTGGTTTACTCCTGTTACAAGTACAGACACAGTCTTTGTGCTGCTTGTTTAGCATGAGGAGCCTTGCTGTGGGCTGGGGCTGCTGGAGGGATTGGGTGCTCCCATGAGCAGGCAGGGCGTATGTTTTATTCTTCCCCTCTCAAGAGTTAGTCAAGGTAGCAGAAAGCATCATCAGACAGACACAATTAAACCTCCAGACCTCCCAGGAGACCTCACCTGAGCTGCTCAGTGCTGGCCTCTGGGGCATCGTGAGCTGCTGCTTGGATCTGCTGACTCTTCCCTTGGCACTGCGGGTGTCTGCACACCCCTTCAGCAGTTCCCTTCTCACCAGGACTGCTACTCAGTCAAGCAGCACGAGCTTGTACCGTTCCCAAGGACACCCCCAAGGCTCCTCCATGTCCCAGGGAGCCCACTGGCTTCCCTGCCACGTGGATCTGTGTCACGATGTTCCGAGCTGAAGGCTCCGGCTCGTGCAAACAAACCAGTGCCACGGGGTTGCTGCTGATAGTTGGACAGACTGGAGGTCAAGGTAGGGCCTACACTGATTTCAATCCAGTTTTACTTGGGAGAGAAAATATCAAATCATTGCAGTCTTCTGGAGAGATTGAGTGATATCCTGATCCAGAACGGACTGGCAATGCCAGCGAAAAAAATGGTGGTGTCCCAAATTGCTTCAGAAGACCAGACAAGAGCAGGACCACCCTGAATTAAAAGCACAGCTCAGCTGGTCCCAAGCCATGCCTCCAGTGACCACCCTGTAAGTGCTTCAGGGGCCAGCTCCTGAAGGACAGCCATACTCACACACGGGTGCAGCACTGGGCAAGGTTCCCTCCTTCCTCCTCCCCTCCTGCCCCTCAGCTGCAGGGCAGCAAGTCCAGCACCTCACACAGCGTTCTGTGATCAGTTCAGATGTACTCACAGGGTGGTGAGGCCCTGCACCAGGCTGCCCAGGGAAGCTGTTGGTCGTTGCCTCATCCCTGGAAGTGTTCCAGGCCAGATTAGATGGGGCTCCGAGCAACCTGGTCCAGTGGAAGATGTTGCTGCCCATGGCAAGGGTGTGGAAGTAGGTGATCTTTAGGATCCCTTCCAACCCAAACCATTCCATCCCTGCAGCGCACAGAGCTGAAGGGCACGGGGGAGCAAAGCAAAGGGGGGAAGAAAAGACATTGCAGGAGCCACTCCAGGCCCGAGAGAGAGAAATAACCACGGCACTGACAACTTGTGTGGGTTTGGTATGTCTGTTTGCAGGGCTGTGTTATGTGTTTAGAAGCTGGTTGTTTCCATAATAACAGCAAGTGCCATATGGCAGCGAGGAGGGTGGTGAGAAGAACGCCTAAGGAAACACAGTATGTTGTTTGACATGTGTGTGCTTCTAGAGGAATAACGTGTCTCAAGCAAGCATTGCTGTTCCAAGCAGGCTGGGGGATTTTCTGCTCTCACCAGAAAAATATCCCAAGCCCTTGGCATTTGTGCTGGTGCAGTGCCAGTTGATGACGCCTGCCCTTGGCCCTTGTTTTCCCGCAGTTAGTCCTTGTGATGGCTAAAGGACCTTTTGCTTTGCTGCAAGTGATGGTGCTGGATGCACCAGCTCAGGGGAGTGGCATTTAAACATGGAGTTTAAGGGGAAATACAGTTCTGTAAGGAGTGCTGTGTGAAGCTGAAACCAGCCAGATGCCATATGCTCCATCCATTCCTTAATGCTCAGCAAGTAAACAGCAGAAATTCTGAAACCTTTGAAAATGCATAATTTGTACTATAATTGCTCAGTAGAGAGTGAGCTGAGCGTTTCCAGAGATTAGAGGCACTTTAGTGCGTATCTAGAAAGCATCCAGGAATGTCTCCACAAATTACAAATTTTCCTGCCCTTTAATGTATGACTCACTTTTCAAGATCTTGTAATTTGCTCCTCACATTCTCACAAACATCACCAGTACCTTTGAATACATTTCCACCGCAGAAAAATATGGAATTATTTTTTCATAAGAGCTGAATGGCTTTTGCCTTTCGCCAAAATGAGTTCCACAAAATTCAGCCCCCCTTATTTGAGCCTTAAAGCCATTAATTATGTTTGTATGTGGATACCTGAAATGTGGTGGCAGGGAGAAAGGATGTTGTTGTGATTTGAGGTCATAGTTCTGCGCTCATTTGCAATTCTCTAAACTCCTGAACAATCCAGAAGACAAAGCTCTTCTCATTTTCATGCTTCTCTTCTTCTCCTCCTTGCCTCTAGAGAGAGATTACTGCAGCATTTGTGAAAAGCAGCCGATCGGGAGGCTTCTCTTTCGGCAGTTCTGTGAAACTCGACCCGAGCTCGAGTGCTGCATTCGCTTCCTTGACTCGGTGGTAAGTCAATTCTTGTGATATTTTGGGGTGCTTCCCAATGCTCTCCTGACAGGGGAGACTCCTCTGGCCCTTAGGAATCGCTGTTTCATGGGGTGGGAGGGCTGGCCCCATCAGCAGCCCGGCATCACTGGGGGTAGAGGGGCAGTGCTGCAGGCGGGGTTGGTGCCAGCCTTGAGGGACACCAGAGGGGGGTAAGGACAGCCACCCCCCCAGTGCTGGTGTGGGTGAAGCCTGAAGTGCTGGGAAGCACTGGGAGGAAAGGGAAGGTGATGAATGGGCTGACAGGAGAGGATGAGGAATGTGAGAATGCAATATCTCCTACCAAGACTTTCCATCTGTAGACTTCAGGGCGATTTACAAAGGATATCCTGAAAATTACCCTGTTTTTTCAAATAGGGGAGCAGAGGCACAAGGTATAGAAGTGGCTTGTTTGAGGTCACTAGGAAACAAATCTCCACTTTCCATCTCAGTGAGCCACTGAACAACAGCCCCCAGCCTGGGGGGACCTGACGCTCTTTCCCAGTCTGGCAGCACTTGGCCATGTGCACTGCCAGCTGTTCACGGTGGAAAAGTCTCTCAGTGACTTTCTTGCTGGGAACCTGTGAAAGAGGAAGGTGTTGATCAGCCAAAAGGCTAAATCAGAGCAGAGAGGAAGATGAACTTGTCACTGCTGAGTGTGAGTGTCTGTGGGGCTTCACTCCCTGGCTAACACTGACAGGCAAAAGCAAAACAATGCATACCAAGAGGAATAAAATTGGGTTTGTACTGTGGTGAAGGTATTCTGAAGTATAGGGAGATGTGAGGATTGCACTTGAGTTATAAAAGTAGCAGTCTGTAAGGGGACATGTGGTGTCTTAAGGTTTATGTCAGTACTGCAGTAACTACAGCAAATCCACAGCATCACAGAAAGTGTTGGATAAAGTCCTGCTCAAATTAGTTTTTTAGCCAGTCATGGCTTCTACCTGTTATTCCTAGCACTGGCTGTGGTTTTCTCCAGTGAAAGGTGCAGCCATCAAGGTACACAAAACATCTGACAAAATGCTCTGTGCAGCTGTGCTCGGGGCCAGCAGGATGCTTCAGATGACCTGGATGTGATTGTCCCTCACCAAACCAGCACGAAGCACCACACCCCCGTGTCGGGGAAGGCACCCCACAGAAATGCCACCTTAGGTGTAACACCTGCAGCCCCCAGGAGATGGTAGATGGCCACCCCTCTAGGAAGCTGCAGAAATCCTTCTGGAGGCAGCCACAAAAGGCTGCTTGTGAGTGGTTCTAATCTCAGACAGGAGTGACGGCGTCGCCCTCGGTTTGGGCAGGGTTGGCAGGGTTGGCTCTTTTCTCACGCCTCCTCCCAGCAGCAGGCGTCACATTTTGGTCCCAGCAGCGCCCAGGGGCTGCAGAGAACAAGCCTCTGTTGTGTGAGCCCTGAGTACACACTCAGGGCATCCCTCTGACAGCAGCAATAACATCTGGGTGCGAGGAAACGTCTCTGTCCCCCCCGGTGCCACCGGAGCTGTGCGTGACACCCTCGGCCGCGGCGCTGCCCGCAGCATCTCCCACCCGTCCCCGTCGCGCCAGCCGGCTGCCCAGACACCCTCTGGCTCTGGGAATCCAGGGCACTGGGTCATTCCAGCCTCCCAGAGCCCTGTGGGGCACTGACAAGCACCGAAACGCCCCGTCCTCTCCTCATCCGTGCAGCACAGGCAGCGCTGGCCCTGCAGAGGCTTGTGGTGGGACTGGATTTGTTTTAAGGGTTCATCTCCAAGCAAGCCCAGACTGATATTCCCAAATCCTTTTGAAAGGGGATGCTTTGCATGTTCCTTTTTCCTGCTGGAGCTGCCCTGTATACCTTTACTGGGCTGGTGGTCTGTTCCCAGTTAGGCTCAGACTGGCAGGAGGATTTTGGGGATTTGATGGAACAAAATGCCTGGCTGTGTGGAGATCTGAATATTTATCTTTCTCTCTTCTTTTTAACACTAATTAAGAGCAGTCTCCTTTGTTTATTGATTTCGGATTCTGTGCAGGCTTGCTCCCAGCCCATGAAAATCCCTGCATTAGGCAATATTAAGGTCAAACAACACAGCCCATGGCCATTACGTTGGATGAGTGCTACTGAAATTTGCCCAGCAGGGTCACACTGTGTTGAGTGAGGAGTGGGATTCAGGCCAAGCTCTACGTTAGCCAAAAAAGTCCTGTAATGAGACCAGAAGTCTGAGTTTACAGCCCTACTCTGGGACCACCAGGAATACGAAACCTTTTGGAGACCACCTGCTGTAACAAGCCCCAAGCAGGAAAAACCAAGAGCCTTCATTTTCTTTGGTCTTAGTTATTTTTCTAACATGAGATGCAAAACTTGGCAACTAAAAATAAAAAAATAAGAGAGGATAATATTTAGCTGTTCATGAGAGACTCACAGAGCTTTTTGCACATGGAGAGGCAGGACCACACCTCTTTTTCAGAGCCCATCTAAGTGACCTTATCAGCTCACACAGTAAGTCATTGGCAAAAGCCAGTAATTGTTGCCTCCCAATCTTTAATACATTTATTTTTTTAACCCATGCACTCAACTGCCTGCAAAGAAAGCAACGATCGGGACTTATGGGAGGAAACCAGAAGGTGAGTCAGACACTCAACAACCCACCAACATCCTTATGCAAGACTAAGTTTTGCAAGCTCTCCTACACCTGTGCTTCCAAAGGTTGGTAAAATCAACCAGACCTTGCAGACCAGGATCTGTAAAGAGACCAAAAAAAAAAGAAAAAAGAAAAAAACCTCCCTTTTGGCTGGACATTTATGTCAGCTGTTGTGTGAAATAACTAACCTGGTCTGATGTAGTCTCCTGAAAATCTAATTATGGCAGCATCAGGGGTTTTTTGTCTGTGCTGTACAGCAGTTGTTAGGCTGCTTTCTGAAGAAAAAGAATTTGTGTCATTCAGTTCTGTGTGCATGTGGGTGTGTGGCTGTCAGTTCCCCCTGAAACCTGTGAATACCTGGGCCGACCTCAACCAGTAATTGAGATGAAAGTGCTCAGATGCACAAAGTTTCTACCTGCTTTCTGAGAAGAGTGAGTAATAAGTCACAAGCAATTGTGGCACAGACTGCAACAGTATGTGGTCTGTAAGCAGCAGGCCCCAACATGAGATGATAGGAGATCAAAACTACGAGATGCAGGGCTCTGCAGCACAGCTCTGGTGGGGCTGTGGGTGTTTGGCTCCCCTCACTGCTGTGGCACCAGTTAGTGGCCATCAGCATTCTGTCTGGGAAATGGGGCAACAGCAGCCCCTTCTAGCTGGCACAGTGAGGCTGTGAGGACAGAGAGCCACCTTTGTCATGACAGAGGTCCTGATTGACGAGATAAAGTACTGAGTAAGAAGTGGCTGCAGCTCCTGCCTCTAAACTCATCTACGTGCCTGTAACCACAGAGGTCCCATGGATGGCTCACCAAACCCTCATGTAGCCATTCAGATGAAGGGACTACCTGAACATAAACTACTGGCATTAAACAGAGGTGGTTTATGATTAATTCAGCTCCTCTGTAAGCCCTTCACAAAGAATTCACGCACAGCCCCAAAGCACACTCTGCTCTGCTTACAGATATTTTAGCGACATCGTGCAACTTTGGAGCCGTTGAAAGACAGCCATTAAAAGAAAGTGTGAGTGGATATGTTTCCTGTGCTGAAAGGCAGATCAGTGAGCAGGCAATGTGCTAGCAAGACATGTTTCCTTCTCTGCAGCCGGTGCTTCCAGGACAAGAAAGCTGCAGTTCAGTTCAGCAAGGACTTCTTGGTCCTGTCCCCTCCTCAACAGCACATTCCCAGGGTGCCAGCTCCTGACATTTCCCTCTCCTCTCCTCTGATTTTTATGTGCCATTATAATGAAGACTTTAGCTTCTGGACTCCCTTTCCTGCTTTGTCTACTCACATGCATAATTTATTTATTTTTTTTTTTCTAGGGGAGGGCTTTTAACATTTTAATGCGGACCAGATTTAGATTGACCGGAGGAGAACGGGACCAATTTTGGTCAAGGAGAAAATAACCTGACCTTGTTTTCTGTCTGACCTGACCAGTGTTAATTCTTTGCACTGAAGTCACACAGAAATACATGCTCAGGAGGAAAATGGCCCCTGCTCGTGCTGGCTGGGCTCAGGGGCTGGGGTGAGAGGAACTCGGGTGGACTTTGCAGCTGAACGCTCCGCTGGACATTGCACTTATCTGGGGGGAAAGGATGAGTGAGCACCCATTTAATGCCATTTATAAAAACCCTGTCTTGCTGATAGGGAGATTTCGTTTGGTTTAGTCCCTTGCATGGTGTATAAACCATCTGTGTATGTGTGCCTTAAAGCTGTTCAAGGCTTTTTCCATCAGAAATGCCAGTTTGTTGATATCAACAAACTCATTAACCCAAAACGTGTTTTTAAACAGTCAAAAGGGCTCTTTTTGCCCAGCCTTTAAATATGAAAAATGTGGTTTCGAGTTCACTTTTCATTTAGAAATGTGAGTTATTATGAATCCCAGCTGTCTGGGGTTTGCCTTCCAATTTTTAGTCACAGATTTTAAATCTCCAGTGGAGGCAAGAGCAAGGATGGCCACTGAGGACAGAGCAATAACAGGGAGCAAGCAGGAGAGGAGCAGAGAGAGATTCTGGGGATGATAGGGGAAGGAACTGAGAAAGTGGAGGTGTAAAATTGGGACTGAACTGCCAGTAGCCTCCTGTAGGTGCTCAGAAGGTGATTCCACTGCTCCTGACTTGACCAAGAAGCCAAAACCGCTCTGGTGGGAATATCTATTCCCATTTCCATCTCCTGGTGGGTTCAAGGGACAACTCCTGTGGCTACACCACGCTGCTGCAGGCAGCCTGCTGTGGGAGAGTGTCCTCCCAGAACTGCAGAGACATCTCTGTGGCTCTGCTTGTCAATTTTCACCTATTTTTAAGCCACACAGTTTCCAGATCTCAAGTTATATCAAGATGAAAATAAAATAGGAGACAGATTGATGTGTCAGCATCAAAGCTGCTGATGTGAGCGCCCGTGGGGTCTCTGTGCTGTTGCCCTGGAAGTTCTCCAGCCATCACAGGCAGCCTCCAAACCTCCTGCTCAGCTGTCCCTGAGCCCATGGCCCCACCCCACAGCCAGTCACAAGCTGGATGTTTCTCCCTTCCCCAGCTGAACTGCATTTTCCCATCCAATAATCCCACTGAGCCCATCCCAAGAGCAGCTGCTCCAAAGGGAAGGAGGCCTCACACCCTGATGCCCCCATTCAGCTTCTGGGGAGGAAGGAGCCACCAAAGTAAGTACTGCCTCAAAAAAAAACAAAAAACAACCAGCAGCCAAAAGAAAAGTTAGCAGCAAAGAGCAGCCAGCCCACATCCTCTGGCCATTTGGGCTGAAGGATCTGCTTCTGCCCACAGAAAGAGCCTTCCCTGCAGCTCGTCCCATGGAGTCAGGGGGATCGTAAATCCTCCTCTCGTTTATGAGCTATGAATGGGGCCCTGTCTGACCTAACTAGGGCATGGAGAAGCTATTAGACTTCAGAGCAGGAGCCTTGAAACACATGCCTGGCTTCATCAAAGGAATAATGGAAAATATTTTGTTCCACGTGGATTTGAAGGAACGATGTTATTTCTAGCAATTAGGGATTTGCAAACTGTAGCTGTGCTTTTGGGTATTGGGGAAGAAAGGGATGCATCTTGTGATTTAAGCACAGGAATGGAAGTTGAGGACCTTGATGGCTTCTCAGGGAGGTGGCAGAGGGAGCATGGGGACATCCCTGTCTGTCTCCTGCAATAAGAGTTTGATGGCTGAAAATATACCAGGATCTGTTGCTGAGTAGCTGGAAAGTGGCACTGAAGGGAGAAATAATAATGAAGTTAGAAACAAAATGAAACAGGCTTCTAGTACAGAACTGCAGTGAAATCAGCACTGCTCACAGTTGGAGCTTATGGTTCCTTCTCACATCCTCACTTGTCTGTCACTTCCCACCTTCACCACCACCGTGCCACATTTTCTGGGAATGTCAAATGCAAGTAGAATTAAACTTTCCTTTTCTTCCTCCCTGACTATCTTGAGGCAGAATGACATACTCTGTATGTGTGTGTGTGTGCATTTAGCTCTGCATATGTTGTATCCCATCAGGAATTGTATTTCAAAACACTGATCCAATCCCTGCTGAACTTCTGTCTCCTGAACTGTCCTAATTTGATTCCTGTTGTACAATTTGGGTGGGGTGTAACTGTTACAGGTTAACTGTGGCAAAAAGGATATCAAATTTTTTGACATCTCCCTGCTGCACTTCAGATAGCAGATGATGACTTGTAATCAGGTTTTATTTGTGGGGAAGCCAATGTGTTACCAGGATCCAGAGTTTAAAACCAAATGAAGGAGAGAGAAATTGTCATTCTTGGATAAACTCTAAATAGCATTGAGTGGAGGACTCAGAAGATCTCCTGGATGCTTCCATGCTGAGGCAATGCCGAGGAGTTTTCCTTTCTTTGCAGTCTTCTGCACAGACAGCTCTGTTTAAGCACAAATGTTTTCTTCCATTGAAATGCATTATTTCTGTTTTCTTTTATATGAAAAACACCTGGTTTGTCTGTGAACCTAAGCATAAACTGTAAGGTCCAAATAAGAGGCAACTTTCAGCTTTAAAAAATCTGTTCTTTTGTTTCACTCGCCATTCCTGTATCCCCTAGCAAGGAATCATGGGAGAAAATACTGTTAAGATGCTGTAAACATTTGAGAGTGCCTGTGCTTGAAGAGCTGAAATGACCCCTACTCAGATACCATCTAAAAGGACAGGAAATAGGATGAAAGATCTTTTTAAACCCTTACATTAGGTTTTATGAGTACATAAACAGCTTCATCCCCAAAATGGTCACTAAAAGAGAAGTACTGTACTTGTGGGGTTTAGGTTTTGGTGTATTTTTGTCCTTTATTTGTGGTCATTGTCATTTCCCAGATGAAATCAGATCATAATTCCAGACTGTTCAAGCAACCTGCTCTGTGTGTGTGTAAATGTGCAGCTTCAGACTTGGGCTGCAATAGCTCACTGAGGCACTGGCTAGATAGATGGGGAACAGCATTATTACTACATTGTGGTTTCCATGTCATTCCTAGGTTTGCTGAGCTGGGGTATCCATTACAGCCTGCCTTCAGATTTATTGCATCCAGCTCGGAGCAGTACATACATCTTCCAGTGGGCAAGAGTTCTGAAATTTGTTCTTCCAAGTGTTTGCCAGTTCAGTCTGATTTACCTTCTTCTTCTTCTTTTTTTTTTTTCTTTAACTTCCTCCTCATTTATCATTGCAGACAGCTTGTGTTGGACCAGGGTATTTAATTGGTTTGGCAGGATTTTCTGGGATCCTCTTTTTAATACAGTCATGAAAGCTGTTAGGCTGTCTTCTTTTCCTTTTTTTTTTTTTTTTTTTTCTCTCCAGTAAATATTCGGCTCCAAAGGCTAAAGCTTCATATCCTGGGCAGTGCCAAGCAGGAATGTCACCAAGAACTTGTTGTCATTTAGCCCTGGGGTCCCATGCAGCACGTGTTTCCTTCCAGTGCCTGCCATGGGTCCAAAGCTTTAACTGAAGTGATTCATGTCTTCGTGGTGCACAAATAAATAGTGCTTCTCTTGTTTGTTATGTAAATATTGTCCTGAAACTCATCAACAATCTGTAGTGCCATAATACATAGAATAGTCAGAATTTTAAAATGTTGGTAAACTTTGTGTGTGAGATGCTCCCCTTTTTTAATGCACTAGGGAAGCCAAAGAGAATTCTGCTCACAGTGCCCATTCCTCTAAATGGATCTCTTGTTTACTCTTGATCCTGAGAAATCTGCCTGCTGGAGGGAATGGGTCAAGGATCACTGAAACTGCCTCTGCTTTGCACAAGTATTGTTGGACCATAATTTTACCTTCTGTGTCCACCTTCCTTTTGAGCAAAGCCAAATGAAGTTGACTTCTCTTGTCACTGAACACTTTCTGAAAGCTGGCTTGGCAAGGCTATAAAACATAAATGAATTAAATTGTGTTGGTGTTAATTAAGAGACATAGCCTCAGAAAATGCACCACTAGGATTTGGTCAAAATAAAGTGGCAGGTTTTTAATAAGACTGCGTGTACAGGTTTTACTTCCACCAGAAAATGATATTTATCCTTTGGATTTTTCATACAGAGTGTTCTGTTAAGGCCACATCCAAAATGAAGTTATAATGGTGAAATATGAGTGCAAATATTGACTTTTATTTTTTATGTGTCTGTTCCAGGCAGAATATGAAATTGCTCCAGATGAAAAGCTGGGAGAGAAAGGAAAGGAAATCATGATGAAATACCTCACCCCAGAGGTAAGGGGCAGCCAAAGTGGCATTACTGAAGGAATGCTTTAAGGCACACCTTTGCTAAACAAGGTTGTTATAGGCTTTGTGAGCCAGACTCCTAAAATTTATGGTGGCGATCTCCAGTGAATAAACCTGCAAGTCTTATACAAATAGTCAGAGAGGGGAAAAAAATGATAATGCAATCCAGAAATTGACTTCTAAGGATGAACTTGAGCTTACCAGGGGCTTAATTCATCTATGGGCAAGCAGGGGGCTTCTCTGGTTTCTGGGTGTGCGAAGCTCTGCTCTGTGGTGTAGTGCCAGGGACCTCAGTGGCACCAACAGATGCCCCAGTTATTCCCTACCCAGCTCGGGGGTGGTGGTGGCACTTCACATGCTGTTGTGTGGAAAGGGCTGGCAAAACATGGTCATTCGTAATGCTGCATTTCGGTACCAAAATTCCCGCTCCTCCCCCAGCAGGGTTGTCCCCGGGGTGTCCAGGGACATGCAGGGCTGGCAGGAGACAGCAGGGTTTGGGGCAGGGTTTGGAGCTGCCCCCCATCCCTGTGCCCACTGCGGTGGTTCTGTGGGGCTGTGGGGAGGACAGGAGCTCACGGGAGCAGCCGTGTCCACAGGGTGGCACTCCAAACAGGGACACAGACCCGCCGCTGGAATTTGGGACGGGCTGCCCCGGGACCAGCCCCGGTTTGGGGGGGTCGCGATCGTTTCCTGACCGCGCTTCACCTTTGCAACAAAAGTCGCTGCCAGTAAGCACTAAACATCCAACTTCAAACACCAGAGCAAGGGTTTTTCCTAAGTTGCTTGGGTAAGAGTAATCCAAGCCTCACGATTGCTGCTTCGGCCGTTTTACGAGAGAAACGCGTTTGACCTTCGGCGGAATTAATCGCGTTTTTGGCAGATTCCTTTCCAGAGGGTTTAAATGGTACAACATGTTTTGGAGGGGGCAGGGGCAGAGCAGACCACTCTTTTTCCAGTCAGTCATTTTCCTACAATAAATTTCGACGCGTAACTTTCGGTTATCTCGGGCTGCATTCTGGGATCTGGTTTCATTTACTGAGCCTGGCTGGTCTCGTGTTCAGCCATCGAGCGCTGCCAGCACGAGTTCCTGCTGCCCATTCATTAGGGGCATGAAGTTCCACTGCCTCTTAAATCCACCCAAATGGCCTTTTGTTTTAAAATTTCTGTCCACGGAGGAACAAATACTGAGGAAAAATATTTGCCACTGCTCCAGTTCCCATCGGGAAAAGTGGGGAAAGGCATTTTGCTGATAGCAGAGCTAGTGAAGCAAGAGGATTGCACTGCTTCTCTTCAGCCAGTGATGGTGAGGGTTTCCAGATGCCAGAGCCCTTCACTGCTGTCCCATGGCCCTCCTGCCATCCCTAGGGCAGCCAGAAGCACATGGAATAGTTCAGTGGATGTGCAGTGAGGACCAATCTGAGAACAGTTGCTTCTTCATCTGGAAAAAATGGTTACTGGATGGTGAATTGTGTTACAGGAAGGAAAAATACTGGAACTGCAGTTTTGAGCTGGAGTTTCCATTCACTGCCGTGGCCTGTACTTCTTATTTGACCTGTACTTGGTTTTTCAGTGTGTAAAATTGGCACAGCATATTTACAGTCAGTCCTGGAACTTTTCTGGTACTTGCAAGTTGCCTTAACAGCTTTGGGCAGAAGGAAACTAGATGAGCTCCAGGGGTGCCTTCCAACGTGCTCCTTCATGTGTAATCCAAAACTGCCTCCCTGGTGGTGATGCTTTAATGTCTGCATTGGTCTTGCTGCACTTTTTCTCCTCAGTGAGAAACTTCTGCTTCTTCCCAGGGAGATGTGTAAGCCCCTTGCAGCACAAAATACTTCCTAGAGGCGAGGGTGACTGTGCTGTAACAGTGGGTTGAATCCTAGATTTTCTACCAGGCTTCCCACACAACAAGTGCTTAAAAAACCAGAGCAAGGCCTGGATTAATCTGATATTGTTTTAGATACCTGACTAAGAAATAAGTATCTCCAAAGGATGCATTTCAAGCCAGTAGAAGTCAATGATTCAAAGCCAGGTGAGAAGCTTGCAGTCCAAAGGGATGAATCTGGACCCAGATACCCTAATGGAATATCATCCTGGCCAGCAAAGAAACCTTATTTTCATTAGGATCTGCATTTCTCCATTTAGTTATCAGTCTCTTGAAAGACACAAATTGCCACTGATTCCAGAGTCTTCTGCTTTCAGCTGAATGTTTAAGTGGGTGTATGTCTGTGCTTCAAAGAACCTGATTGTCTTAATATAAAAATAGTGTGACATACAGCTTGACTGATAGAATAAAATTATAGGTTTAGTTCTTGGACAGATAATTCAGTCTTAGAATGTGAGGAGTATTTTTCTCAGAGTGCAGGATCAGAAGCAAAACGAAAACAAAAAGTAGACTTCGTGCTCTTTAATATTTATAAGCGATTTTTTAGTTCTTTCGAAGGTTTTTAAATGTCATACATATTTAACATACTATGTGTCAGTGTATCATCATTCCAAAGTGCATTCATTTGCATAGGGAACGTGAACTTTGTTTAATAAAACACAGCAGAAAAAAAAAAAGAAGGTCCTTTCCTGGGTGAAGAAGACATTAGTATATGTGATCTTCATGCTGAGGATAAATAAGCATTTTTATGGCTTCCTTAGCAGCTTCACTTGAGTGGTGAGCAGGAGAAGGAGAACCCCCAGAGGAGCTGTCCTGTAGCTGGACACACCCTTGAAACATTCTCTGAAGAATTGTTCTTTCTCAGTGCACAGGAGCAGCCCAGTGGTTGCCACACCAGCAAGGTCAAGGTTTTTTGACTGGAATCTTGCTCCTTTAAGCAATTTGCTTTATGTTTTAACAATTGCCTTGAAAAAGGTCCTTTAAGCTGCCTTCTTGACTTAATAAGCCCGTAAGGCAAAAGTCCAACCCACAGGAAGTCTAAAATTTCTGAGGTTGTGAAATATGATGGTAAAACTGCTAAAATGGATTGGTCACAAATATTTCTTCCCTGTTTTTTTTCCTAATCTCAGCAGTTGAGTGGAAAAGGCTCAGGTTTAGGTTCCAGTTCTGTCTGTAAGTGACCTCAGTGCTCCATTGAAGAGTTGAGTTAAACTGAACCCAACCTGGCTTCATTACCTGGCTGCTTCTTGTCCTGGAAGAGCAAAGAGATATATTTAGCTTTGTACTGCTTTTAAATTATAGCTTTGCATCTCCATGCAGCATTTTTGCCTTCCTGCCTGACAGCTGCCATGCCTTACTCTACTAAATCACTAGCCCACTATTTGCTTTTTCACTGTAAATCACCTTGAGAGACGCTATATAAAACTAAATTGATTTGAAATGGCTCTTAAGACAGTCTCCATATGCCATTATAGTTTATATTTGGACTCAGCTGGGTACTAAAACTGTTACTGAACAGGATGTCTAATGTGTATTGTTATCCCCATTAAAATACTTCACAGAATAGGAAGAACAGCAACAGCATTAGTTTTCTTATCTGAATTCCTGTCTGATCTCCTTTCCTCCAGGAAATGCACAGAATAAAGGCCATGTTTGCACTTTCTTTGCTGCAAGAGGTTAGCTGGACACAGCAACAACCTCCTTACTCCAGTCTAAGCCTAGCAATGGGTATTTTGATAAGCAAAAATATGTCTTTGTTTTATGAACAATTATAGGATAAGGAAGGGAGGGAAAGGTCCCCTGAAGGGGACACTGGCTGATCAACAGGGCCTGGCCTTCCACTGGTCTATTGGCTAAAACATGCTCTTCACTTGAATCAGTTCTTTGTGGAGAAGAAAACATCTGTGTAACATGGGTGAGATGAAATTAAAATGACATCTGAGCCCTCCTGCTGGGCACAGCCACGCAGCCCAGCCAGGCTCCTGCTCACAGACACCCTCTGTCAGCTCTGGGCATCGCCAGGGCGTTGGTTCTGCACACCACTGCTTTTAATCTTGACAACAAGGATCTTTGCCTTTTGTTGCTTTCTCCTTGAGATTTCTTCCCCCCCCTTCTTATTTTCACCACCAAAATAAATGCAAACTTCAGCAGTTGTGCTCTTGGGTGAGTCATCCTCGCTGATCACTAAATCCTTCCATCTCCCAGAAGGAAAGTTTCATGTATCACTTCTTAATGATTCTGGCTGAAACCTGGAAGGGCAGGTCATACCGTAGCAAGAATTGGATTCAAGTACCGAGACCTTTTCCTCTAACTGTTTAGTTTTGCTAAAAAGCCTTCCAGGGAACACGTTCTAATCAGCTTTTGGAACGGCCAAAACAAAAGCTGAATGTCACTCTGGGGGGGGAAGCACTGAAAGGTAGAAACATTAAGCTTCTGTAAAGCAATCTGCGGAGTTTAATACGAGACAGAAGCCTTGTGTTTTGAAAGGTGAGCCTTCAGGGACCGTTTTCTATGTTGTTACCTTTCTCCTACAAATTCAGCTTTTATCACTTCTATCCAGAGAGTCATCTCTGTCCCCCTGTAAGCTTATTATCTTGCTGATAAAAGGCCAGCACAATATCAGTTCTCTCTGGCTACAGTGGATGGTCCCTAAAGACTTTGTCCAAGAGTTATCTCCACAGATAGTTTTCAGATTTTTTCTAAACCCTGTGCATGTCATTAATGGCCCAGTTGAAGCAGGCAGTGAATGAAGTGCCTGTCTGAACACAGTGTGTTACGTGGGCTCAGGATGGGCTGGAATTATTTACCTGCTCGAAGCTTGATTCACTGCGTCCTTTGGGTTCCTATTAGGAGACTTTTCAGGATGCTAAATACTTAAGTAGAAATCCTGGCATCGCTTGAGCCAAGGAGAATTTTGCCATTTAATTAATTACCCTGGGACTTCACCCCTTGCCTCGATGGATTTCTCGTCTCCCCTTTCTATTGACTTCAGTACTCCACGAGCAGCATTTGAGGCAGGGATGATAGCATTACTTAGGCCTGTGCTTTGCAGCTCACAGAATCGATACATAATCCAGTCTCCAGAGAAATCAATGCATAATTTTGTTGTTGTTGCCGAGACAGCACGATCGATATCTCCACTGATCACTGTGTCTCAGTCCAGCAAAGTACCTTCTCACTGTGCTTTCTGAATAAGCTCATATTTCCCAAGTTCAGTTCTGGGAAAGTATCTGAGCAGCAGAATGGCTACCTTGTTACTCTCATTAATGCTTTTTAGTCAGAATTAATTTTAATAAGCATTTTTCTGTCGCTGGGGCTGGGCTGTAATACAGTGTGGCAGAGGAATCTGAAAAAATCCCAGTGCTGCCTTGATTAGGAGTCCCTTTGCTGTGGTCTCAGGCAAAAAGGCATTTTCCCACGGTTTGCTCAAGTCCTGTTTCCTCATCCTTTCCCCACTGTTTATAATACAAATGTGAGTTAACTAAACACTTACTGAGGGCTTCTGTGTCTGGCAGTGGTGCCAGGCTGTGGGAGAGCCCATGCAAACAGCGTGGAGCCTGCCCTGTCCCGAGGATGCTGCCCAGGTCCTTGGCAGTGCCATGTCCCGTCCTTTGGGCTTGCAGAGGGCTGTGTTTGCAGTGCATTTGCTCAGCCTGCTTGGAAGTTTAGACTGGAGTCATTAACTCCCCTGGTTTTGTGCTCAGCAGTGCTATTAGCTGAAGCTCTGCTTTTCCTTGTTGTTTTGGAGAGGTTACACTCTCCAGTTCACATGCTTCTTAACTGTTTGTCATTTGTGGTCAGGAAAAGCACTGGGATGCTTTGGTGGCTGGGCAGAAACCTTCTGGCTTCCCTGTGTTTGCTGGAATTACTCTGACTTGACCCTTTAGAAAATGGAAACTGGCTTCTGCTAATTGATGTCAACCACACAAGTAAACCTGGCTTGCATCTGTCTGCTGAGGCCCCCCAGGCTGCTCCAGCTCCCCTCCCACACCGGCCAGGGCATCCAGAGGGACACTGCAAATGAGGAGCTGTCTGCTCAGGATTATCTGGGAGCAGGAAGGATGGACTGATCTGCCCTTGGCTAATGAATGTGCTCGTTGTAGTTTCCTCCTCTCTGTTTCAGGGGTCATCTTTTCCCTGTCCCCTCTGCATACCCCCCACAGCTCACCCTCAGTTTTTATGGATTACCCAGTGGCCAGGGAAGTTCATTCTGACAGCCCTTAAGGTCCACTCAGCTTCCCCAGAAACAGCCTCTTCTGCCTGAAACTTTTGCCCACGTGGTAAAAAAAAGGAATCAGCCTTTTCCAGCTGTCTGGAACACTGGCTTGCAGAAAATCCAGAAATCTGCAGGAGATGGCTTTTGTGTGTTTGCACAGAATGGCATTAAAATAGACCTCTGGTGAGTCCAGCCTCTCGTGCTCCCAGCACACACACATTGCAGCCTGGGAGGCATCTGGACTGCAGAGATGATGTGACTCTTTCTGCCCACTGGCTCTGGGAGCCCGGGAAGGCTCTGAGTGTCTCAGCTTTTGGATGAGAAGGTGTGAGGAGGTGAATCCCATGCTGGTGGGATGCAGAATACATTAAATTACACTGCATGGCACATCCACCCAGCTTTCTGTGCACGATTTCTCAGTGGTACAGGAGCCCTTTGACCTCCACAGCCCTTCCATCCCTGCCTGTGACTTGCAGCACCTTTCCTGGTTGGTTCAGCTTCAGATTTTCTTAAGCTAAAAGCACAATGGGTCGACAGATGTCTCCTGAGCTCAGGATTTGTTGTGCTGGACTCAGAGGCAGTAACAGGGAACCACATGCTTGATCCCAACTGAGAGTGAAGAGGCACATGATGAGAAAGGAAGTAAAACATACCTTATTTCTCACCTGGTTCCCTTGTAACAGGAAATCAGAATTCTGGAAAATTCTGATTTCTGCAGACTTCAGCATCTGAGTAGCCTCACAACAAATTCAGAGCCAGGCAAATTCAGATAAGATACCTGAGGCTGACACCTTTGATGGGATGATGCAACCAGAAGAATCACTAAGCTGATAATGTTAGAGTGTGCCATTTTAACTCGGAAGCAGGAATCACGGGATTACCACAAGGAGTGCTTTAAATTTCACAGAAAACAAATATATTTCCATTCATAAAAATGTCACTAGATAACTGTAAAAATAAGATTTAAAAAACAAGTCTTTTGATTACAAAATCAGTTAGGCATAATCAGCATATTTAAGTTGTGGATATGTGGCACTTCCAAACTACTCATGATTAATATTTTTTCCAGTACTGCCACAACACCTACAAAAGTCACTTTACCTGCATGCCAAGCCTCAGCTTGTATGTTAATTTATTATGTTTTGATCAAGTCAGACTCTGACCTGAGTCAAAAATCAAGCATATAACAGTTTTATTGTCCTGGCACAGATGCTGTTTGTCCAACAAGCAAAACTGGGGAAGAGTGGAATATGGCACTGCAAACAGCGTGTCATCCCCTGCAATAAATGTCTTCCCCCTCAGTTCTTTGCAGATGGCTGTTGCCATAGGACTGTTAATGGGTGGTGTGGCCCAGGTGATTAGGGAATGCCCTGTTTCCAGCAGTGATTTTGTTTGCTCTCCTGGGTGTTTCCAGTCTTTCCGTGAGTTTGCCTGATGATTGTTTAATTCACTTCCTAATTCTTCTCAAGACCGTCCTGGATTATCTTTTGGATTTTTCATTTCTTCATTCAAGTGTTTCCTCGGGATCTGATCTGCTGATGGGAAAAGACAAAGGCAAATTCTATAGAATTCCCCCCAGCTGGTGGCAGGACAGCCTGGATGGGGCTTCATGCAAAGCAAACAGCTCGTGGGCTCCAGTCCAAGGATCACTTGAAGGGCAGGGTTACTCATGTTTGCAGGCTTGTGTCTCAGAGGAGTGAATTCAAGCAGGGATCTGTTTGTTTTCCTGCTGGAGAGCCATTCAGTAACGTTGGGGTTGTAAATGAGTGTTTATAGATTTAGGGATTTTTTTTCTTTTTAAATGGAACAAATGACATTTGGTTTACCAGAGGAAGCCAAGTTATGACTATTGCAACATAAGGTTGCTTGCTAATGTTTAGGCTATCCATCAGTGCAGGAGCATGTTAAAAGGTAGAAGGATTCTGATAAGAGGCTGAGCACTGGATGCTCTCCAAACCTATTAAGCACACGTGATGAGAGGAAAAAAAAACTTTCTGGCAACAGAAGCTTTCAGAATGGCCCTGTCATCTTTGTTGCTACTAACAGTGCAAATACTGCTGTGTTCCCAAAAGGCTTTATCAAACATCTGGCTGCTTGTAGTAATGCACTCCAGCCATGGCCCCTCTGGGGTGGTTAAAAAAGTGGTTATGTGACACTCCCAAGGGTTGTGAGTAGCCTAACTGTGGGGTAGATAGAAAATCCTGCTTCTCTCTTACTCCATTTCTTAAGCTGCCCTCCTCATCCTGCTGACAGCTACTGGTACAGGTTATGTCATCCACTTTCATCCCTTTCATCTGTGTGCAAAGTGCTTTTGAGGCAGAAAAAAAAAAAGCAACAAGTTTCCCTTCCCCCTCTTTAAAGCAAGTTTATATAAAACCATTTCAGCTGGCTAGTTTATGAGCACCCCTCCACCAATAAACCTGTTGTCTACAGAAAGGAGCAAAAATGTGTTTCTTTGGCAAAGAAACCCTCCATAAGCAGGTTTCTAAAGAATTATTTAAAAAGCATGCGTGGGAAAGGACTAGGGTTCAAAGATACTGAAAAATATCCTGCCAAGCACTTCTTGTGAGTTTCTCACTAACTGGAGTCAAAAGCATATCTTCTGTGCTGACCAGTTTAGGTTCTTAAAATAAGCTGTACCAAAAAACCCATGGCTGGTTGGGATTGTGGTGAGTGTTTCCATTTAATTGAAGAGTATAAAGTCTGCAGCTGATTCACTGGACTTGCAAAAGAAGATGATGAAGCAACTGAATTTTGTCTCATGGCACAATTTGTTATTTCAAAATTATTTTCTATAGAGCTTTGAGTGTTTAGGCTCTGATCACCTATAGGAGCCAGGAAGAACTTTCTCCTTCTTTATCTTTTCTCTTTTTTTTTTTTCTCCAAAATTCATGTTGTGGTCATACCCCCCAAATTTCTCTGAATCAAATAAGTCGAGATTCCGAGGAAACCACACTTTGGATTTCTGTAGGAAACATGTTGGCTCACACCATTTGCATGGCTGTTGCTTGTTTGCCACTATCAGAAACAGAAATGTGGTTAAGGAACAGCTACAAAAGTGACTATTGAGAAGAGAAAAACCAAGGTATAGGCAGATAGCAGGCCCTGGGTTAACAGGAGAGCCATAAAAAATATTTCGTGTGCTTCCCATGCACTTGTCCAAAGGGGAACCTGAGTGGTTGCAGTTTCTCCAAGGAAGGGCATAGTTTCCTGCTGGTGGGTTTGATGAGGCACAGGAGGCACCCTGGGGAGTCCAGATCAGGTGAGTGGGCCTGAAACTACAGCAGATCTCCTGCAGGAACAGAGGAGTTGAGCATGGCCTTTTGTGATGGATTAGTGCCACCCCTCCAGGCAGAGGAACACGCTCAGCTCTTTGCTCAGGGCTCTGTTGTCTCCACTCACTGTTTTTCTGTGTGTCAGCGGTGTGTTTTGATAGTTCAGGAGAATATGAGGGAAAACAGATTTGTCATGACTCCAGATCAGCTTGCAGCTGTAAAACAAACCCCACAGTTGACAGGCACTGCTGATTCACTTCACTCATCTGCCAGCAAGGGATCCTGCCCTCGGTACTGAAAATACCATTTGGTCAGAGAACAGGACCAGGTTCAGCATTTTCCCTGCCATTGACCCACTCTGTAAGCCTGGGGGGGGATTTCATGTCTTTGAAATCCTCCCACTCTCGGGGCTGGTGAGATTGGTTTGCTTTGGAAGCTCTAGCTCTCATGACCTGTGTGTGCAGTTCCTGGCATCACAGGCCCCCATTCTTAGGCATCATGTCTACACACTGTCACCATAGATAAATTGCCTCTAATTACACAGCTGCCTTCCATGCTCCCCGTCCACCCCACTGCTAGTTCTTACATCTGTCATCTCAAAGCAGATATCCTGGAATTATGAAGCCTTTTGCTTTACTGGTTTGCCTCATAGAGGCCCAAATGACTGTGGTAGGGGAGGGGAAAAAAAAAAAAAAAGTAAAAAGAGAACACAGAAGTTGATGGCTTCAAGTGTTGCAGCTGCTCCTGATGTAGAATTGGCTGTTTACTACACACAGAGCTCAAACTGAACAGAGAAGATCAGACACAGGGCAAGGCAAAAGAATGTTCTGACATATTTGTGCATAACCCCAAAAAGCATCAGGAGACTGACTGCATGTGCTGTGACAGTGCTGGGATCCTTTCCCTCATCAGGGACTTCCCAAAATCTACAACCAAGACACTCTGTCTCCTCCTCCACTGCTCTCCTCTGCGTTTCTCAGTTGGACTCAGTGATCCTGAAGGTCTTTCCCAACCTGAAGGGTTCTTGGATTCTCACTGCCAGCCCCTTCAGGCTTCCCCTCTGTCAGTCCCCAGCTGCGTGGTCAGAACTTCCCAGGCTGTAAATGGCACTCAATCTCAGCTGGCATTGGCCTGCCCTGCCCAAAGTGGGGAGGTGAGGTGACATCAGGCACCCAGAGTGGCTCCAGATGTGTCCCTGCAGTGGGGAAAGCAGAGCCCATGCTGTGCCCTGCACTGGTGTGTTCCCTGCTCTCGGGGCAGCAGTGCAGAGCCCAGTGGAGATACCACAGGCCAGTTCTTGGGGTCAATCTGCAGCCACAAGGAGCAGACAAGCCTTGGAGGCGCAAAGACAGACAATTTTGTGGCCTCTGTTTTGCCTTCCATTGTCTCTCCCCTTTGAAAATGTGCATTATCTGAGCACATAAACTTGTCTCTCCCTGATTTTGTGCCTACCAGCATGACTTGCATACATCTACCCAATCTCCCTTTTCCTGCTAACCACTGTGATTACTGCCCTCCTTGTGGCTGCTTATGGGGGTTTGCCTCAAAGGGCTGGGGACAGTCACCCCTGACAGTCACCCCACTGCTGCCTGGCCTGGTGGCTGCTCCCCCTGCCAGCTGAGCCTTCCTCCAGCATCTGAGCAGTGATGTGACCCTGCAAAAGCAACATCAGGAATGGCATTGCTTGTGTCAGACTTCCCATCCTCGACACAAACCACTGCTCCCCAGAGCTGCTCTCGGGTCCTGGCCGTGCCAGTGCAGATCAAACGCAGCAGCATCACAGCTGGGTAGAGGCAGAACCTCCAGGTTTTTGTGTGTCACACAAAAGCTCATTCTAGCCTGTTTCTTTCATAGTTTTGGGGGACTCTACCAGTGGCAAATCTGTGTGGAGGTTTGCTGGTAGATCCTATGCAGAGCTTTGCTGTTGACATCAGAAAACACGCATGTCATTAAGGCAAATGCTTGCAACCAGAGACAGCTGGAGAAAAAAGCTATGCCTTGAACTTTTGTCCATTGACTGAAGCATTTTTAATTGTTCTAAGCTAGTTTGTTGTGGAATGTTTTCATAACCTGAGACGTAACACATGCTGCACGTTATTTATGTTACGCAAGTGGCTTTTAAAATAACTCCTCGTGTTTCGCTGCGGTGGCTGCATGCCTGAAACTTGCCAGGGAAGCAATTGTGTTTAGGACAAAAGTTTGCATGAGGTCTGTTCAACGTAAAGAGTGTGGTGTCTTTCTGGTTCATATAGCCTTTGTGGTGATGAACAGTTGTGCTTTAAGATGCCGTGATGACTCACATCCACTGGCAAGAGTTGGTAGAAAATGAAAGCCTGTGTTTCTAGGTTTCTGTTCCTTGTTCACTAATTGCAAGCTACAATTGGACTGATTTGAGGAATCTGAATGTCTCCAGCTTTCATTTATCTCAGTGAGACTTCTTTGATTTCATTTAGGGATGATGATCAACCCTTCTGCAAAACACATCTCTTAACCTCCCGTTCACTGCTCTGTAAAATATTGTGAGATTGCCACCTAGCTCATAAAGACTCAATCAGGCAATGAAGCTTTAATATTTGCAGGTTCTTAGATGAAAGGATCTGTGTAAGGATAAAGAATTACCCCTGTTCTCTTCCTTGCAAAGTCAGTCTGACTGAACTCAGAGCTCTCCCTTTTTCTGATCAGAAGTTCAGGGTTCTGCAGGCTATTTCATTTATTGCTTTAGGAGGCACTGACGATTGAGACAAGTGTCCTTGAAGCAGGACTGTTCATTTGCAAAGAAGATACTTATTTCCTTGCTCAGAGCTTCAGGTGTGCTTTGGTGAGCACTCAGCACACAAACTCCCTTCCTCAGCTGTTCTCAGGGCCATGCCATGTGCCTGTGTTTTATGGAGCCCAGTGTTTTGCAAAATCATTTACACAGAGGATTGGGAGAGTTCTCAAGAGCCTCTTGCACTGAACAGAGATCAAATACACTTAGATGATCAACAGATGTCTGAGTGCCCTTGGAGGTCTTTCAGACCTCTGAGAACAGATTCCACAGTATTCATATGCCTGTCCTTCTGCTTCCCTGGGTGAAAATCCTTTTTTAAAAGCCTTCATATCCAATTAAGTAGATTTCTTCACATCATTCCCCCAGTGTAGAGCAGAATATGCAGAATAATTGATCCCTGCCCTCTTTATTAAAACCATTTTTATATTAAAAGCCCTTTGTCATGTTTCACCCTTGCTTTTCCAGACTAAACAGATTTAATTCCTCAATGCTTTCCTTTGGGTTTTTTTTTTCCCTGAACATGTTTCTCAGCTCTCCAGGCCCCTGGTGCTCTTGCCAGCTCTCTGTAGTGTTCTCAGATGGTGGTGACCCCAGCTGGGGAAGTGTCTTCAGCTGGAATCTCAACACATCCCTCTCAGTTCCCTTTGTCACTGGGGCACTTTTTCCCTGGAAACAGCAGAGTTGCACACAGGTACTGCTGAAACTTCACCTTGTTTGATAAAGAATTTGATTTGCTGATAGATCAACAAAAGGTCAGGTGTCTCTAAGATTTTGTGGACATGGACACAGCCAGCCTTGAACGAGTGTGGGACATCTCAGCTGTTTTCATGAGAGGGAAGAGCAGCTGGGAGGAACTCTTTAGTCTGTTAAATTAGAAAAAAAAAAAAGTAAATTTAAAAGTGGAGACTTGTCAGAGTTGTGCTAATGGCACTCAGAAGTAACTGAGCATCCTTTTCTTTTTTTCTCAGATAACCACTAATGCAATTCCTAGTTACATTCTTTTCTTAAAAATTAAACAAGAGGCATCATAAAACTGAGATGTTGCTTTGCCAGCAAAATATCTAGACCAAGGTTTTCAGTTTCTGGTCATAAAGGAGAAGATACAGGAGGCAGGAGATTTTGGTTAAAACCTGGTGAAAGTAGTGTGGGCTTCTGGACTCTCATTAAATTGTCTGGTCAAAGAAGATAATGTGATGAGAGAAATTTTTGCTGTAGGGTCAATTTAAGCACTTCTTGTGCTTTCAGAGTCTGGCCATGAATCTGGTGTAGGTTGCATCAGCTTTACCCTGGTGTTACTTCGTGGAGTTGACTGGCATAATTCCTGATTTACATTCTTGTAAATGAGTTCAAGAATCACTTTCTTTGCCTTCAGGAAACAGAATAGCCATATTAGGGGAAATATGGGACTGTACTTGTTAAAACTCCCCAGTGTTTTGTTCTGAATGCAGGAAAATGTAACTGGTTCCTGCAGGTGTTTCTGAAGAGTTAGCAGAATATTCTTTGTCACAAGCTCAGATGTAATGGCCTTAATCACGGTGTACTGCTCTCCTAGCTGCCACAGGACATTTAAAATGTTGGAAAAGGTGTCTCTGTTCCCCTGTAAAAGCTGCATTTGCTTTTACAGCCATTGCCCACAATGCAGCAGGAGAATGGTGTTAATAACCATTTCACTGGGGCTGCAGAAATCTCCTGCACCTCTCCAGGGAAGAAGCAACTTTTTCATCTGTAAATGGCCAAAGTGTTACCTTTGGAGGCTTTCACTCTCGGGATCCCAATGCTTCCTTGCACTCATAACCTGTGCTGCCTAATTGTTCTCCAGGGGAGCAAAAGGAGGTTGGTGGGTTGGGTTTGGGCTTGTAATTGTTTCTGGCTTCGTTTGAACGTTTGAAGGCTGCAGGTATGCACAGCACTCACACAGGGAAACAGCAGCCAGGGCTGTTTGATGGGAGCAGGGGGAACTATGAAGCCTCAAGGAAAATCTCAGGAAGGATCATGAAAAGGCTCCCTAGAACTGTCTGCGGGGTTAGAAAGGGTTGGGGATTCTCCTCTCGTGCCCATGGTGCCCTGAACACAATGAAGGGCTGCAGAATGACATAAAATGTTCTGCTGGGCCTGCAGAACCTGTGGAAATTACCCAAAAAAGTGGGTTTTTTGTTATAGAAAATGAAATGGTCTTGCATTACACTGTAAGGCTTTAGTCCATGTCCGGGATGTCAGTGTGTTGTGTCTTTGCCTACCTTGATGCTGTTAGCTGGCTCTCAATTAGTTCAGAGGAAGCAAAGATTCAAAAGTCAGCAATGAGTGGTTTTGAAAAACCAAGTGGTGAATGTATGTCCCACAAACTTGGAGAGAGGAATCACCGTTTGTGTCATTTTTAAACACTTCCCACATTGTCTTACCATTTCTTTTGCTCATTCTTCCCCCTTTTCCCTCTAAGAATTTCTCTAAGAAATAAGAATAAGAGTTAGCTGATGCTTATAATAATTTTTTATATATATACTTTGATCTCAGATGAAATTTGATGGATTTAGTACTCTAGTAATGCTTAATGGGCATGACCTTCAACACTAACCTCAAGGCAGCTTACCTTCCATTGGGAAATGAATTCCCAATGGGACATGAAGTTGCCTGGCATGAGTAAGAATCAGGTCACTTGGTCTAAATGACTAATTATGCATTTTAGTACTTAGCTTTTGGATTCCAGCTTTGAGCTATAAATGTAGAAGAAGTTGTAGATTCAGCTGGTGGTAACTTCAGCTACAGGTTCTAGTATCAATTTTACTGAAGTGCTGCTCTGTTCACAGCAGACAACATTCCTGATTCACAGCAGTGCAAACACTGTGGAGCTCAGTGGTGTTTCTGTACCCTGTAAATCAGAGGGATGTTCATCTTGAACTGGGTCTTGCACCAGTGGATTCACTCAGCCACATACCAAGCTTGGGGCTTCCCATGAACTTGTGTGTGCAAATGTTGCCCACTGAGTACACAAACTGTACATTGAAGGTATTAATTAATCTACCTCTGGCCAAAATCAACTGAAAACTGCTAATCATTAGGCTTTGGTTCATATCTGAATATTGCTTTTAGAGGCTTTTTATTTAAATCTGTTTCCCTCCTTTTTCCTCCCCAATAGATTCAGTGCTTTAGGATTAGAAAACAGGGCTTTTGAGGTTTTTTCCTCATTTTTTCGCGGCTTCACTGTTGCCTCTAATTACTCTCTTGAACTAAAACTGGGACTTAGATTTCATCATAGGCTATAGATTTCATCATATAGCTAAAGATTTCTGTAAGTTTTGTGATTTACTGAGACTTTTTCTACAGTTCTGATTTCCTGTCAACCTCAGTGGTCAACCCAGCTGAGAATTTCTGGCTTTGTCTCAGTCTTCAACTTTCAGATGATAATGTGGGGGGCTTATCTGCCTCTCAAGAAACTATTAGACTTCTTAATTATTAGTAATCTACTCTGTCTGGGATGTAGGTGTTCCCTGGCTATCTTTTGCTGAGGAAATGGAGGAATATATTGAGGAAATGAGGAAACATTTCAGTGAGGTCAAAGGTACCCCCAGCACGTTGTGCAGATTGCCTGTCGAGGCTGAACAGTGAGGCTGCATTACACAGCATGCACAGACAGTTCTCTAAACCACATTCCTATTTGAAAACATTCAAGTGGAACAAACTCACTTTTTCATGTCACAGCCAGGATCAAATTCACATTTCAGCAGCGGGAAGGGAAAGATAAAAGACTTAATTCAGCTTTCCCCATGCTGGGGATTTTCTGTGGCTCCACCTCTGCCCCTTCCTCTGTCCTTATTCCCAGTGTTTTTGAACTCTGCCTGCACTGCATTTCAGTGCTTGCCAAGACATCTCCAGCTAAGGGTGAGTTAATGAGAACATCTGGCCAGGAATGAGTGATGATGCTCTGTGACCCACCCACTCAGCACATCTGGTGGTCACGGCCGGGGATGGGGGACCTTACAGAGTGCTGAGGCTTCTGCAAGGAAAGGGGATTTTGTCATCTGTGGCTGGATTTATTGTAAATACCCGAATTAAATTGTTTATGTAAAGAGACTTTCATGTAAATGGGAGAAATGTCTATAAATAGGTGCACACACACACACACAAATATACACTTTTTAATATAATTACAGTATGCAGTCAATGAGTAAGAATGTGGACTGCCTAAAAACTGTCTTTTTAGATAATTAGCCCCAAACGTCTGTAACTGGTTAACCATCAAGGCATTCTGCAAGAGACCTCTCTTTGGTAAGGGCTTTTTGAAGGAGCTGAATGTACATTCTCTCCAAAGGGAGGAGAGGATGAAAAGAGTTTATGTGCTTGGTTGGCAAAGTTCCTCTCTGAAATTGTTATTTTAAAGCTGCTGAATTAATTTCTTTTCCCTTTAAGGATGAACTAGGGTGCTCACCCAGACCCTTTTGTGAACATCTTTAAAAATATATATATATATATATATACACCAGTGCTCTGCTCTTGCTTTGCTTTGCTGGTTAAAAAAAAAAAAAAAAAAAAAAAAAAAAGGATGGATTTTTCAGACAGCACAATGAATCGCCCATGCAGTGAAAACACTGGGCAAATTCTCTTTTGTTTAATAGAATGGCCTGTACACAGTTCAGGCCAGCACATTTTTCATGGGATGCAAGGGAGCAGTTCAAAGAATTGGCAAGGAGTGTGTCCTGCATATTCATGAGGCTGGGCAAGGAGGTGAAGGTACAGGAGAAGGCAGAAAAGCAGTGTGAGGATAGAGTGGAATGTGGAGCGAGTTGCCACGGTATCCTATTTTACTGCTGTTTGACGTAAAGCTCCTCTGCTTTTACACAACCGCTGGAATTGAATGGAAGCAGCTCAGGGCATAAATAATGAATGTGCCTTTTCCACTTTGGGAGAGGAGAATCTGCACCTCATCACTGAGTTAACGTGCCCCTCTCTTCTCTCCCCAGTCTCCAGCCTATGTTCCCGAAGTCAGTCAAGATCTTATCCAGCAGACAGAGGAGAAACTCGAAAACAGCCCCTGCAAAGAGCTATTCTCTCAGTGTACAAAGTAAGTATAACTCGATCCCCAGAGATGGCAGGGAGGAATGTGTCAGCTGGGGGGAGACACTGCAGTTCCAACCTGAGGCAGGTACCTTTGGCTTCTGCTCCTAATCCTGGAGGCATAGCTGACAGCCTAGTGAAGTCATTTCATCTGAACAAAATATAATAAATATTTCCATGCCATTATACACACTGCACACAGGCACTTACTGTTTCAGGTATTTGACAGAGTGTTCTAGCCAAGCAAACCAGCCATGGGCTTCACGCTGTGTGAAAAGAGCTACAATGATAATGTATCCAAAGAAAACAGCTCTGTTTCAAAGTGAATAAAAATTAAGTGGCTATACGGTCCATTTAGACAGAGGAATGTGCAAACTCGCTCCGCATGGCTTTTCCAGAAAATCTTCACCGGGAGAACGGGGCTTTTTTTAATGCTTTCTGTCTGCCCTTGGCGTTCAACCCAACCCACGTGCATTATTTCACCCCTTTGTGCGGGGAAAAGGCTTATCGGGTCCTGCAGCGGGGAGGCCATTGGGGCCATTATGTGCTAAAGCTCCAGGTATGCAATCTGCATTTGCAAACGCTGGCCCGAGCGCCCGCCCAGGCCGGTAGATCACAAACCCGGTACAAATATGAAAAGCAGGGCTCATCCCGCGCTGGCCCGCGCGGTTCCTGGCCGAGCGCGGTTTGTTTTCCCCGGGTGATGTAATGGGGATTTGTAACATTCGCTCCGCTGTCATTCATTGTTTTGACTCGTTCCGTTGACCTTTTCTGGTTTCAGTTATTCTTTGCGTTGGTAGGAGCCGCGGGTTATTTCTGGCCCTCCCCGACAGCCCAGCCGCTGTCCCTGCCCCGCGTGGGGATGCTCCGCAGCCCGCACCGGCCGTGTGTGCCAGCCCCGGTGACAAAGGCAGGGCTGTGCTCCTCCAAACCCCCCTGATGCCTCCTCCTTCCAGCCCTCAAATCTGCCTGAGAGCTGACAGCTCCCCCTGAAACGCGCTGCTTCGCTGTTGCCAGAGAGCGGGGCTCAAAAAGCAAACAAGCGCTGAAAGGCAGCTATTGTTCTTCTGAAATACGTGCAGCTTTTAATTGACTGAATGGAACGGGCACCGCTCAATGCAGGCCCGTATTCACCCACAGCCATTCCTTCATCTCCCAAACAGATAAACGAGCCAGGCTCGAGGCCTTGTTAATAAATGTGCTGGTCGTTTTCACACGGCACTAAAAATGAGGTCAAAAGGAAGTTTTAAAAACTTGCTGTTGGTATTTACTGGGACTGAATAATGTTAATTTTGAAAGAGTTCACAGTCAGACCAAAAAAGGGAGGAATACATGCAAATATGAAGCCTGCTGTCCTGTACAAGCAGGGACAGGGATGAGTGTCATTCTCATCTTCATAAATAAAAATCAGTGTGCAGGAAAAATGCACGTGTAACTCTAACTCCTGCTTTGACCTTTAATATTTTGACTGTCTGCTCCTGCCCCAATTTAAAACTGCACATTTGAGACTTACTTTTTATTTGATTTTGTAAGCTTGAATCCATTAGGGGAACTGTATGATCTGTGTCCAGTCAAAGCTAATGAAGACAAAAATTTGACTTACTGAGTATGTGCAATTACCTGCCTGCTCCAAACTGATGGTGCAAGAATTTAAAAAAAAAAAAAAAAAATAAGAGCTGAGAAATTCCAAAAATAGCAGCTCAGGAACAGGGAGAAACTAAACTGGGGAGACACATTATTCATGGTGACTTATCTGCTCAGGTCTAGAACTGCCTCAGGGTAAGACATAGACTCTCCATTCCCAAAGCAGAGTAGTCCTTCAGAGAGGATTTCCTCCTCCCAGCAAAATTTGGAAATGTGTCTGTATGCCCTTAGACATGGACACAAAAGTGTCTGTATACACCAAGACAGAAATGCTCCTTTTTTCCTGGGCATTTTTCACCCCAAACCAACTTTAGTCCTGCCAGTGCTGCCAGCAGAGGTGGACAAGCAAGGCAAGGGCCACCAGCAGCAGGTGAACAACCCCCTGTCAAACAGTGCAAACACCTTCATTGCAGCCAACTGGCTCAGCTCAGCCCCTCCTTTCTTAGTTCTGAACCCTTGGCCTCTCTTATGGGATGCCTGATGGATTTTGCATCCACTGCATGAGCCCCAAAATGCTTTCCTTGATCCAGAAACGAATCCACATCCCTGTTGAGACTTCTCTTTCCTCTCTTTTACTCTACAAAGCACATAGCTGTTAGGAAAACCCCTTTCACTTTAGTCACATGTGCTACTTCTTCTGCATAGCAGGAATTGAAATTGCTATTTTCCCTCAGTGATGCCTCTGACAGAAATGGGCTTCGGTCAGAAATCCTCTATCCAGATGTAAACATCCCCCAAGGTTTAGGAGCTCAGATCCTGAGGCAGTAGTGTTAAGTTAGTAACAGAAGTAAAGGCATTTGTTGACTCTGGAGAAGTCCATTGAAGCCAATGGGAGTTGCCCTGTTAATTTTCAGCAAGCATAACCAGTGTACATCACTGCTCAGCATGTATAAGGCCTCCTGTTATGAAATGCATCAAGCATATCACTTTGTTCCCAGATTGAAACCGGGAGTGAAATTAAGTAAAAAAGAAAGGGAAAGTAAAATAATCCTAGCAGACAAGAAGTCTGGATTTTCTCCTCTTGTTTTGTTTCTCTTTTGCTCCAAGTTCAGGATTATAAAATGCTTATATATCCTTTTCATCTGAGATAGATCTGTCCTTGACCACCTCAGTGGGGAACCATTCCAAGAATACCTAAGCAGCATGTACTTCGACAGGTTTCTTCAGTGGAAGTGGTTGGAAAGGTAAGTGTCACAAGATTTTATTTTTTTTAATGAAAATAAATATATAAAATGTTTAGTTTTCCTTTCCATGCAAAATACGTAGAATATGCTCAAAATCTGATATGTTTGCTTTGTAAAGCTCGAGTGTTTGGCCATTTAATGGTATTAAGTATGATTAATGTACATTCAGCAACTTCAGATGTCTCTCTGTTGAGCTTCTCTCTGAATGAGGTGACTTCTTCCCTGCACCAGTTGCCACTGTTATTAAATCACTCTAAACAGAGAAAAATACCCCATATATGTTTGCTAGACATTTCTGAGTACATTTAATTAGCAGGCAGCACTAGTGGGTAACAATTTGCAAGGAAAGGGGCTGCTGCCTTTTCCTTGTCAGGGAGGACTATAGCAAACATTCACCACTGGGTAACAGAGACCTTGGGTTGAGAGAAGACCCAGTTTCCACAAGTGGGATTAATTATGGCAGATGAGTTAGGGCCAGAGCCACGAGCAGTGTGTGTCAGCATGAGGCCTGGGAGATCAAAGGAGCTGTGCCAGCTCCTCTCCCTGGAAAGCTGCAGAGCTGCTGCCCAGGAGGGGTGGGCAGAGGGGAGAGCCATTCTGTGCCAAGACATGCCCCACGTGCCATCCTCGCCCAGTCCAGCATTTACCCTGCCATTTCAATTAAAAGAACCCGTCAGATGATTCATCTCTGGCCAGGCAATTTCCTCTCTGTTTTCACGTCGGGGATAAGGAATTTTCTGACATGCTTTGAGGATTTTTTTTTTTCCATTCCTCCAACAAGTATGACAAGCCATTGGATATGCCTGGCTGAAGAAGCTGGGAGAGCTGCTTTTAGGGTTAGCAAAGAGATGTTAGCAGCATGGAGTGATCACCAGCTCCTTCTGACAGCCTGCTGGCTCCAGTGGAGCAGTCACACAGTCCATTTACTCCAGGGACATTGCTGAACATGTAGTTATCACTGCTAATTGTTGCTTTTGACCCCAGCAGCATTTGCAGCAGCCTGGCAGAAGCCTGAAAATAGCATCTTTTCCTCTTCTAGCTTTGACCTTCTCCGTATTTTGATTCTTCCACTTCGAAAAACAATAACGGACATTAATGAAATGATTCACTTTAACATTTATTCCTCATTGTCATCAACCTCATCATCCCTGTGGTGGGAACAGCCACGTTGCTGTGCTCCCTCTGCAGGCTGGCCACCCGCCAGAGGGGAACAATGATGGGAGGAATATCCATTCCCACTGCTAAGATAGTTGTAAAACTTTGCAGATGGAGTGGTGGATACCAATTGGATCTCTACACATCTAGAATTCTTCTCTGTCACGTTAGAAAAGTTCTGCAGCAGCGAAGTAGAAGTTAGATGTGGATGGATCTGGAGCTGTTCTGGTGGAGCAGGTTTTGTGGGAAGCCTGTGAGATTGCACAGAGATCATGTCTGGTGTTTGCTGGGGAGCACTCTGCTCTCAGATACAGAATTATTTAACCCTTACCTTGGTTTTTGCCCCCTCCTTGCCCGTGGCACTCCCCCAGGAGGCAGGTAGGCCAGCAAACAGGTCATAAATCCACCTCTCCTGTTCCTGGGATTGTTTCTTCCCTTGATTCACATCAGTTTCATGTTTTGATTAAGACACCAGAAATATCTTGTAGTGGATTGAATTCTGGATCTCCTTTTCTCGTCTTGCACACCAAGCAAAGCAATGTGTTACACCGTCCCATATATCATGGGAATTAATATCCTATTGGAAGCTTTCAGGCCTCCTCTTTGCTTAACAAAAGCCAAAGCTACATAATGGAGATTCAGAACCCTCCTTGGTCTTAAGATGCTAGCAGAAATTATCCTGATGACTCACTAATGTGTTGTATTTTATTACAGCTTAATATGTTGGAATTGAAAAGTTCAAGCCATACATAGTATTGAAGTAATGCAATTACATTATTATATATTATATTATATAATCTGATTACCCTGAAATAATGTGATTATGTAATATTTATCTATTTTGCTTTTCAAAAGTATGCTCTGAAGTAAATAAATCACAGAGAGTGCATTAAATGTAGTGTGCCATTTATTTATTTATTTATTTATTTCCTTTTCTTCCAGGCAACCAGTAACGAAAAACACGTTTCGGCAGTACAGGGTACTGGGGAAGGGCGGCTTTGGGGAGGTGAGTAATTCTGAAACTTTCTGTTAAAGAGTGTTTCTTACTTTTTAGGTGCTGCAGGTACAGGAGCCTGATGCGAGGCTGATTCTCATTAATAGCTCGCAATTTTACTTAACCCCTCATGTCACCGCAATCCCAAAAGAACGCTTCTGAGGGTTATTTTGTGTTTGGATGCTGCGTTCAGAGCGGAATTAGGGTCACACCCTTATTTGTGTTTTACTGGAGGTGGCTGGAGAGGCAGGGGAGGTGCAGGCACTCCGGCTGAGCAGATCGCAATCGGCACAGACAAAAGGAGGTGGGATGGGAAGCAGGCGGGGGAAAGTGGAATAATTAAAGCGGTGTTACACAGCAGGTTTGGAAACAGCAGTCGGTTCCCCAGCTGCCCCCGCCCAAGCCTCGTTCGCTGAGCCTCGGTCTCTCTCCTTAAAAGGACTAAATCAGAGGAGAGGTGGTGAGGAGTGAAGCGCAGCCCAGACACAGCGTTTGCTTCGAATTACCCCGCAATTGTTCTCCCCAATCCGCAGGTCTGCGCGTGCCAAGTGCGGGCCACGGGGAAGATGTACGCCTGCAAGAGATTAGAGAAGAAGAGGATAAAGAAGAGGAAAGGCGAATCCATGGCGCTAAACGAGAAGCAGATCTTAGAAAAAGTCAATAGTCAGTTTGTAGTGAGTATCAGACTCTGCTCCCTGCTCACCTGCTGGGTGCTGCTGGTGTTGAATGCGATGCCTCCTCCATCTCCCACTGCTGCCCTTTGCTTTGCCCCTCGTTCCTGCTCCCTGCACCTTTCCCGAGCCTCCTTTCAGTCTCTGGTGCGTGAGAGATGCACCAGCCAAGGGGCCTGTGCCTGCCATGGGAACGTGATGCGTTCTGCAGCCTCCACTTGCATCACAGCTGCATCAGCATGAGCTATTTTTATCCAGCGTGATTACCTGAATTCCCAGGGTCTGGGAGAGAGCAGCTTGGAAGAGACTAAAGCAGGTTCAACCTGAACAGATCAGAAGAGATTGGCTTGTAGAAGCATCTCAGCAGTGAAGTGGAGCTGGTCTGCCTGATGATGTAGGGCTTTCCCAAGTCACACCAGCTCTTGTGCCTCTTTTAAAACTTCCCTTAGTTAAATAAGAAAAAAAAAAAAAAGAGAGAGAGAGGGGAGTAATCTCAGCATCTGCCTTGTTCTTTATACTTATTTCAGGAAACATTGTGTATACAGCACAGGCAAGGTGTTTACTCATCTCTGGCAGAAGCCAAGACGATGGCACATGTTTAAAAGTGGTGGCTTTTGGCTTCTCTGCTTTTTCCTGGGGCACTCACAAGAGCCTTGAAGGAATAACACAGACCTTCAGGTCTCAGTGATGGTCCATTTGATCCTCCAGGACTGGTCTATTTGGGCCTTCCAGGGAACCTACTGAGATGCAAATCAGGGCAGCAGGAGGTGTAGTTTCCCTTGCTTAGTAAGATTTCTCTTACATCGAAAAATATGCTTGGAACTAGTATGTTTATCTAGCCTGTGAAGCTATCTGGGCCTTTAGGGTTTCTGGTGATAAATAGGCTGGATTGAACAAATTAATCTGCAAAATCCTAACACCTGATTGTTCTGTGCTTTTAAATTGCACGTTTGCCGTTGCAATAAGGCCCGTACCAAATTCAGTCCGTGTATTTTTTAACTTCTCTAGAAAAAAAATTCTTGAATGAAAAGCCGGCTCCTCCTCCTTAGCAGCTAACTGAACTGTCACAACTGTGCCACAACTGCTTTTCTAGGTCAATTTAGCCTATGCCTACGAAACAAAGGACGCCCTGTGCTTGGTTCTGACCATAATGAACGGAGGGGACCTGAAGTTTCATATCTACAACATGGGCAACCCGGGCTTTGAGGAGGAGAGAGCTTTGTTTTACGCAGCAGAGATCCTCTGTGGCTTGGAAGACCTGCACAGAGAAAATACTGTGTACAGGTAAGCACCCTCTGAAGCCTCAGGAAGTCTTTTCTGGGTAGGAAGGCATTGCCTGGTTCCTCCCTGCTCACTGGGTGCCCCAGTGCTATGGTTGAAATTTCGCAGAGCCCTGTGTAAATACAGCGTGATTCAGTAATCGTGGAAGGAAGCAGTTCCTGCACTAAGCACATCCTGTCTAAATTACCCAGAACCGACACGAAGCTCCCCAAACCCTACCTCACAGCGTGCTCTGGGTGACATAAGAAAATGATGGAAGTTCCTTTAAAGAAATCTCATTAAGGAATCCAGTTCCTAGTTGGCCTGAAATGGAGATCATTCCACCCAAGCCTCTTCCTAATTACTTAGGCTATGTTGCACGAGGGGCCGGAGCGCGTCAGACGCGGAAAAACCCTCCCTCCTGGATTTTTCCCAAGAGGGTGTCTGAGACACAGGGCAGGGATTTACCCCCTGGGACGGGAGCTGGTGTGATTAGCTGGATTGGGTGGTGGTGGCTGCAGTGGCAGCCGTGGCAGGAGGCTCCTGCTGGCAGCATCCCCAGCGCCATGGGGGCATCCAGCGGGCACAGCTCTGCCCTGGGGAGGACAAACTGCAGCTTCTCAGCTTCCACTTTGGCTTCCAGCTCCAGGCAAGAGCTTTTCCAGGGCACCACGGGGCCCACTCGCTGGATAAGCGGGCTGATTGCAGGCAGAGTTCCTGCGACTCCACGAGGATTTATTTTTTTTTAATCAGCAACCGGCGCAGTTGTAAACAACAGTTAGTGTTTGTCTTCATCATCCCGGCTTGTGAAATCATTATGGCTGGCATCCACACAGCAGAAGAGTAAATTGATGAAAGGACTTCCAAGGACAATGATTAATAGGCAATAATATGTTATTTTTAAAAACCAAGCTGCACTTTAAATCATTTGATATGCCCATGTGCAATGTGCAATGATGCATATGCTTGTATGGATAGAAATTACAGTATTGTTGTTCCTTGGAGGAGATCTCTAGCAAACTGCCACTTGGTTGCCTCACTGTGCCTCAGCTCTTGCTGGCTGGCATATGGAGGGCAGACAGATAAAATGCTGATTTAGTTGGTGCTGGCCCAAGAAAGAGTTGGTTTTTTTTTTTCCTAAGGAGCAAAATGGAACTAAGGGTGTTATGTCAGCCGAAAAATCAAATTGTGAGTGAAGTGTCTGACTTCCCTTTTCTTTGAAAAACATCCTACCACTTTTTAAAAAAAAATTTAAGAGGTGATAGAGTGTTTCTTTTAAAAGTGCTAGATTATAAGCACATTTTATTGAAGAAAATGACTGGCCCATTCATAACATGGCTGGTATAATGCCATACTAATGCCATTTTCAAATAGAACAAGTCAGATTGGTCACCTACAGTAGTATGTGGCTCTGAGAGAAATGACATCCGACTTCTTTAAGCAGTTCTTTTCATTTTACTCTTAAAAGAGCTGCAAGTTTACACCTCAGATGACACACTCAGTTTGGTGATGAATGATATTACATCCTTGTAGGTGACATTTTCTAGCAGTACTTTGGGAGCCTCTGCAGAGACCCCTAATTTGTAGTAGCACAGGGTGTTTTGGGGCCCGTGAGAAGTGCTATATAGGTCAATAAAATACAGCAGCTAAACACTGCCGCTTTCTCAGGGCGAGTAATTCATCACAAAACACTTGTTGCTCGGGCTTAATTTCATTTTCTATAAACAAGATGCTGGTGAGTAAATCACAGCATTGGAAAATACCCTCCCCCCCCATCTCCTGGGCTGTGGTGGTGCAGAAATGACCCGAGAGAACAACCAGGCTCGGAGTCAGATTCATCTGGTCCAGAATTCCCTTGTCACACGTGGCACTTGTGCTACATTTCTCATGGTTAGTAAAGGTCAGTGGGTTGATGGTTTGTGGAAAGCAAACGTAAAAAAGCTGCTGGTTCCCCTTGAATTATTTTTCTGTATATAAATATGTATACATGTGACATTTTTTTAGGTTTTTTTATACGTATCTACAGATATGTGCATGTGTGTCAATAATTTTCATGTGTACTACAACCATGCCTGGAAGCAGAAGGTTAAGTAACTGGGGAAGGCTGAGTTCTTCAACAAAATAGTTCTTACAGGGCTTGAAATACATTTTCAAAAATAAATAGGAGATGCCCTTGGCTGTGTTGCCCCAGCACTGGAAACCTTCTGTTGATAGACAGGGAAAGCTCACAGTGGTGTGTTAAATAAAATCACAGCTTCTCCTCAGCATTCAGCTGCCTTTCACATAGTTCAGCATGGTTTATTTGAAAAGTAGGCTTGATGCCACTGGGCACCCAGTGAGGTTTATCTTGAGAGGTCAAGAGGGTCTGAAGCAAGCAAGAAGAGGAGATTATTCACAGTGCTCTGTGTTCTTGCTTGAAACGATAAATAAAAACAAGGCAAGTTTTGAAATTTTAATCTTGGCATTGTCAGAACTATAAAATCCCCCTCTCCATCCCCAGGACAGTTCATGACACCGGAGCTGGAGGCCCAGGGCAGGCTCCTGCCCAGGCTGTGAGCAGTGTCCCGTTTCCCTGGTGCAAAGGGTTTGTGCACCCCCTCTCCTGGCTCTCTGCAAAGCATCCCCCCTTGCTGGGCAGCCATCAGGATGGTTCACAAATGCAGGGAGGCCTCACAAAGGGAAGAGGCCAAGCACTGCTTGGATCTGCACCAGGCTAAGCACTGTGTTCAGATATAAAAGTGTGGTGAATGGCAGCAGGGGGGTTCTCCCTGGCTCAGTCCTGAGCCACAGCCCTCCTGGGACACTCCCTGCCCATCTCCCTCCCCTCTCACACCTCTGGGCCCCTCTCCCAGGCTCGAGCAGGAAGGGAAGGAGCCTGTCTGGCAAAGCTGTGCCCAGCTGGGCAGGTTTGGGAAACAGCGAGGGCACTGGAGCGTGGCTGGGCTGGGCTGGGCAGCATCTGAAAGGAGCAGCTGGAGGAGTGGGTTTTCTGCAGACAAACCTTTCAGAAGAATGATCTGCCAAGGCTCTGCTAAATATATGAAAACTGAGATTATTTCTTTCAGAAGTTTATAACTTGGCCAGATTTGGGCTTTTTTTTTTTTTTTTTTTTTTGGCAGGAGCAGTGAAAGGCACATCTTTGACATCAGAGTGACCACTTTGCCAATTTTCATGGCATTACTCCAAACCCCATAGGCACTAGAGTTTCACAAATGTTTGTAAGAAGAGTCTTAATCTGGGCAAAGCATTCCCCCCTGCCCCTCTTTTTCCAAACGTGGTGAAATTATTACACATGTGTGCAAGTGCATGGACACACATTCACATATTTGGTCTGAGTCAGATGCCAGGCATGGAAAATGTGAGCCCAGCAGATTGCTATTTCCATTTTCTATGTGCAAATAAAGTGTTTTAAAATTTAAAATATTTTTCTTTATAGCAAAAGCTTTTATAAGAGAAAATGTTGCAGAGATTTTTACAACACACAGGACTTCAGGGTTTGGTTTACAGGGCTTACAGCACTGGGTGGATGAGTCCATTACAGAGTGGATTAGGAACTAAAAGCTTGGCTTAGTGAAAAATCCCAGCTCCAGTTTGGGAGAAGACATATGGTTTCAGTCTCTCTGTGAAGTGAGTTGTAAAAGGTTGTATTGGTTTCAGGGGTTCCTCGCTGTTTGAGTCGACACTCAGTTGGTTTATCACTAGTAATAAATGCACTCACACAGTTGTAGGGTTATGTTATCAAAACCAGCTTCGTACCAACGGCTGCTATCTTTCATTTTCAGGGATCTGAAGCCAGAAAATATCCTGCTGGATGATTATGGTAAGTCCCAGAGGTTTACAGAGATGCTTTCACAGTAAAGGAGATTAGGTTAGTTTTAGGATATATATGTATTGCACAAAGACAAATAATGCCCTGAGGTGATTAAGAGGCTCAGCATTCCCTGCTGTTGCCGTGCTGGGGAGGGTGAGCTGCTGGAGCTCCTGCACAGATGGAGTGGAGCAGCCGTGCTGCCCAGCAGGGGCTGTGCTCTCGAGCAGGGCTCTGCTGGGGCTCTCTGCCTTCCTGCATTGCTTTTCCATCCTTCTTGTTGCAAGGCTGATGCAATACCAAGGAAGTTCTGATTTCTGGCTCTCTGCTTCCCGCTTGGTGCAGACCCAGGTACCCCTTTGTTGCTGAAGGCAGCGATAATTGAATCTCATGCTGACCTACAGACCAGATGTGGCCCCTTCAGCCATCAGACAGTTACAGAATTATGTCAACCCTCCCATTCTCTGTGATCAGTTCAAGATACTTCCCCAAATGCTTCTCGTTGCCTTTTTACGTTGGTTTTAAAATATCTAACAAGATCCACTCCCGTCCATAGCCTCACTGTTAACAATAATTTCACTGCATTATAGTGCCCTTAATAATTCCTCTTTTCCTTATCAATGAAACTGCTCCAATTCAGTGATTCAGAACACTCTTTTCCTAAAATATCTGAGCAGTAAATTGCAAGAGTATCGTAGCAATGACCACAGTTGGGGGGGGTTGGACTAATTTGGGTCATGTTTTTATATCTGCTTTTTGGGTTTTTTGTTTCTGTTTTCCTTCCAGGCCATATTAGAATATCTGATTTGGGTCTAGCTGTTAAAATCCCCGAGGGTGAATCAATCCGTGGAAGAGTAGGGACAGTAGGGTATATGGGTAAGTCTTCTACAGCTCATCTTTTATAAATCACCTGACTTCTAGTGATGTTTCTGCCGTGTAAGCTTGAGAAAAAGAACAAAAAATATTCACATGAGGCTGGGTCCAGTTCCTTGCAGCAACCCACACAGAAATCATGGTAGGGGAAATCAGAAGGATGGACCACAGCAGCTCTCAGTGAGTCTGCTCCATAACCTTAAATCAGCAAAGAAAATAAAAAGGGGAGACAATAACTGAAATTCTAGTGATTTAAGGGTAGACTTATTTTAGGAGGGTTATGTGCTAAAAGAAAAGTCTCTTTCTAGTTGCTACTTTAAATGAGAAGTAAGTGAGAAAATGATAGTTTGTGATGAAGTGGGTAAGCAAGCCCACACCTATGGTTGTTTTGAGCAGAGTCATCTTGAGTCTTCCCCTCTGTGCAGGGGGAGCTGCACAAAAGAAGGGTAGAGATTTGTGCATTGGTAAAGAGAAAACACTCTCCCCAATTTAACTAGACCTGTTTTCTACATTCAATGTCATTGTTTTCATGCATTCTCTGGGTGGGCATATTTCTTGGAGTAAAAATTGCTTATGCTTATTTGACTGAATAGAAACTAGCTGATGTGAGCCACTGTTGCACCACATGGAGACTTTAATGAAAAGCAAGCAAATCAGTTGTCATGTGTAAATGTTGTTGTCCCAGTGTAAGTTGAAGTGCACACCAAGGCCCTGTGCTTGTGAGCACGTGTGTGTGTTTGTACCCGTGCATGGAGGTGAGGGTGCCAGCAGGACAGCGACCATGTGCCCAACAAAGCACTGTGTGGTTGCAACAGAAAATAAAGGGATTGTTTTATTTTTGAAAAGTGGGAGGGGAAAAAAAAAAAGTTAGGAATTGACCAAAAAGACAGAATTTGCTTCTGGAGAAATGTCACGGCCATTTACAGGATGAGTGTTTGCATTTCGTTTCTTCCCTGAATGGAGAAGTCTGGAGGGACTCTTTAAGTTTAGGTCTCTGCTTAATATTTAGCTTCAACTTCTTTCTGGTTTGTTTTGTTTTGTTTTTTAAATTGGACTGAGTTGGTAGAGCAGTCAGCAGTCAGCATGCACAAGGCATGGAGCACGTAGAGAAAACAGCATGGCATGGAGCATGCTGCATTCTCTGCAGTGCAACCAGTGGAAATCAGGAGGTGTTTTTGTATTTTACCCACCAGTCTCTGTGCATGTGTATATTCAGTCACCAAAATGAAAGCTCTAGACATTTGTTTTGCCTATCTGAATATCAAGCATCTCCACGAGACATGTCGCTCTCCTCCACAGCTCCAGAAGTGCTGAACAACCAGAGATACACACTCAGCCCTGACTACTGGGGGCTAGGCTGTCTCATTTATGAAATGATTGCTGGGCAATCGCCGTTTCGCGGAAGGAAGGAGAAGGTGAAGAGGGAAGAAGTGGACAGGAGGGTGCTGGAGACAGAAGAGGTGTACTCCCATAAGTTTTCTGAGGAGGCCAAGTCCATCTGTAAAATGGTAAGGGGCTGCAAGGCCCAGTGTGACAGCTTCGTTAACAAGCTGTGTCTGGCACGGTCTGAGCAGTAACAAGGTACCCAAGAGGGGCTGCAGGAACAAGGACTAACCAAGCTCATCTGTCCATGGGGTGACTGCATTCTCTGTTTGTTCTAATTGTGTTTATTTGGGCTTGCTTCTCCGTGAGATTCATCACGGTCATCTTGAGCCCTCTCCAGAGTTTTAAGGCCAAGGGAGCGGTATCTGTTCTCATGAGGCTTTGAGTGTTAGTTTGCAGTCAGGAATGCACTTCTGTCTTTTATAACATTGTAGAAAAAATAAAAAGGGCTTGATGATGCAAGACTCTGGTTGTCTCCTGCAAGGAACTGAAAACCCCAGGCTTCCATTGTCTTTGGTGAGAGCTGGGGGTAAGCAGGACAAGGATTATGCAATGAAATTATTGTGACACTCAAATGTTGTCCCAGCCCATCTCACTGACTTTGTTAGCAGCTTTTCCCCCAGGGTGCCAGGGTATCCAGCTTTTCTTAATACTGTTGAGCTGTTCTTCAAAATGTTTTCTCACTCTTTCAGCTGGGAGTCATTTTTGTAGCACAATAGCCACGTCTGACAATAGAAATCCTCAAATCCTCTGAGAAATCTCAAAGCTGTGTCTGAATTCATCAATGTCTTGTTGACATCCATCTTTAGAAGACGGAATTGTAGTTTGGAAAGGGATGTGGCCTTTCTCTTGATGTTGTTTGCTCACAAGTGAAGTCTCCTTTGGAGACAATGACATATCTGTGTGTACTGGTAGAGGGAGAATGAAGGGAAAGAAAGGTCAACAAATAGGTAGTGAGAGTTTCACCAGTGTCTTGTGCAACAGGCAAGCAAACAGCAGGTCGAGGCCATTCTGCTTGGCTGGCTTCATGAAGGGACACTGAAGTCTCCTTGCAAATAATAATGGTAACATTGCCAAGTGTGGTGGCTGAAAGCCATCAGCTCACAGTGCTCCAACCCACTGCTGACTCCCTGGGTAGTGATTAACTGACATCACTCTTGATAGATACTCTAGGCCATTCACTGCCCTTAACTGGAGATTCAGAGCCCCCAGTGGAGTCGACATGGGAAACTTTAGGACAGCCACAGGCTCTTACAAACCATCTCATGTGCTCAAACAGCCTTCTCTTCTCAGGTAGCTTCTTAACTGTGACCAGGTGAGGAGCAGAGTGGGCTGGAGTGGCAGAGGTTTGTGCATATCCTGCTGTTAGTGTGGAAAGGAAATGTAGTGGGCCAAAATTATATCTTGTTGCTTATTCCGTAGTTATTTGCAGGCATGAGGCATAAAATCAGAACAGTTTGTGTTGGAAGGGACCTTTAAAGATCACCCAGCCCAAACCCCCTTTTCTGGCTGGCATACCTGTAGAAGCCCTTCTTGTTACTCTTTATATCTCTTGATATAACAGAATGAAAGTCTACTTTGAACATAAGCAAGCCCACAAGAACCTAAAGTGGAGAAGAATTAAATGTAGCATTGATGGGATAGTGCTGTAGATGACCCAGCACCCCCAGGGGAGCAGACAGTCATTACTCCAGTGGTCATTTTCATCTTCAAGCCATGGAGACTTTGGTTTCACAGAGGTGGGACCTCAGGAGGTCATCTGGTTCATTCCCTTGCCTCAGGGAAGCATGGACTGTATATAAATCATCCTGAAAACTTGATCATTAACTGCTTCACTGTCCAATCACGTGGCATGTTTATTTAGGTGGTTTCTGCAAACTATTAATGGATCCAAAGATAACCCTTCCCTTTTTGAGCACTAATGCCTTAAGGCAGGAAGTGCCTTAGTTCTGGTACCGAGTGTGATGGCATTTGTGGTTTTCCACCCAAAAGTAATTTATTTTCTGAAGTGATATTTTTAAAAAATCCATTATTCAAATGCGTTTTCTCGAGTTCTTTCTTGCTCTTTATGTTGAAAAGCAGGACTTTGTTGGTTTGTATCGGCATCTTAACAAGGAAACAAAAAAGTAATAATTAATTACCCATCATATCTGCGAAATGAAACGTAAAGTTTCAGTACATGAGTCTACCTTGAGCCTTCACAAAGCTCTGACACAAAAAGGCTTTCCCAGAGCGGGCTCTTCAGGGCAGGAGTGGGGAATGTTTCTCACCATGTCTCCTAACCTCCTCCTCAGAGCTGGCTCCATGAGCTCATAGCGTCTCCACCAGGAAATAAATTGTCTTTGTTCCTTTGCTCCTATGAGAGCCCTCTGGTGTCACCCCACGTCAGCCTTCCCCTCCAGGATCTTTGTGCCCTTCTGCATTTTTGCAGGCACATATCATAGCTCCCATTAATCATCATCCATCCCATATTTCCATGTTTCATTTTGTAAGCAATTTCCCATAAATCAGACCTCATTTTGGACTGAAACAGAGATGAATAATAAATAATTAAGAACAGGGGCAGCTGGCTTTCTGGGAAGCTCCCCAACCCATAGTTCCCATATAACATAACCGCTTCATGGTGTGTTTTTTTCTGGGGAAAAAAAAAAAAAATCCAGTCTTTCTAGGAAATGCTCCCTGTTTGTTGTTGTTATGACTTGTACTTCATTGATGTACATGCATGTTTTCCCTGACAAGTGCAGTCATGCATCCAGAGATGTGACTTGAAGTGCATTCAAGTCAGGAGAATTGGATGGGCCCATATTTCTCTGTTCTTCTGACACTGTGTCCTGCTTCTCTGCCTTTCCCACAAAGTGTCTTCCCTCATGCCTTTTATTCCTGCAGCTCCCACAAAACTCCACAAAAGGGATCTCTGTTTGGAGGGTGTGAAGAAGACAGAGCCAAACTCTTGGTTTGCTGCCCAGTAAGGGCTCAAAGTGAAACACAGGAGGTCCCTCTGAACACTGGGAAAGCCTTTTCTGTAGTGAGTGCAGTCAAATCCTGGATCAGGTTTCCCAGGGGGGCTGTGTAGTCTCCACACCTGGAGTTACCCAAATCCCAGCTGGACAAGGTCTGGAACAACTTGCTCTGAGCGACTCTGCCTTGAGCAGAGGGACTGGACTGGGCAATCTCCAGATGTGCCTTCCAGCTTGAGCTGTTCCACCATTCCAATCTCCATTCCCTTCCCAAGGTGCCTCCCCAACCAACTAAAAGGTAATGGGTTCTTTTTTCCCCTAAAAGCAATTTTTTTCTCTACCTCTCTCACCCACCACCAGCAAATGTCATCATAAAGCTACTCCTGCCTGTTTTCATCCCTCCTCTCTGCTTTCATCCCTAGAAACCAACTTGTTCACACATAATGACACCTTCATTTTTGTCAGAACTGCTCCTCCATCTGTCCTGAGAGGAACCTCGTACACATCAGGGTGCTCTTCAAATGCTTATCACTGCAATTGATAATAACTACAGCAGCAATAATAATAATAAATCTTCTCTAGTAAGCCTTTGAAATGAGCTTAATTGTCACCCATGCCTGAGAGGGTTTTGACTCTTCAGCTGGCCAGATTAGGCTGTCATTTCATAAGCAGGATGATGTGTAACCATTCATGTCATTCTGGCATCTTCAGTTCCCACTCCACTCTCTTCTCTCATTTAGTAGCTGAGAGGTGACCATACTATTGCTTTTCTGTTCTCTAAAAATTGCTGAAAAGAACATGCTTACCTCTGTGTCAGGGCTGAGATTTGTCCAGGTGACTCCTGAAACTATTTGATCAGCTGGGTCAGTGGGAAAGGCTTTACCATTCCCCTTGTCTCTTTTCATGAGCAGCAATTTTTTTGTTTTCCCCTTACTCCTATAATTTTAGGACTTGGAATTATTTATGACAGGGTATGATCTGGATATGAACTGATTGATCACATGAAGATAAAGCAGTGCTTTGGGGACTGTTGGCTTTTTTTAGCAATCCTCACAATGTTTCTTTTTGTAAAGGAAGCAAAACAAAGTCATGGAAAAAGTCTCAGGCATCGCAGAGTTTGAATCCCCAGTGGGGGTCAAATGAGTGACATGGAAGTATCAGAAAGCTCTTTATATCAAGATCTTGGTGTAATTTCACTGCTGCTACTCAAGACTCTCTCTGAAAGTCCTGTTCTAGTTGTGCTTTGCCCATAACTCTGTAGACTAAACCCTAAATGTCCAGCGTCATCTGAAGCATTTGCTACCAGAACATAGAGCTCTGCTGCTTGGTATCAGCGTCATGCATGGTTGTGTGGCCTAAGACATCTCCAGATTTGAAACTCTGTGAATTATCTGCTGGCTTTGGCTGTAAAATTGCACTGAAATTATGTTTAGTGGGGTCACTTGCACTGCTGTCCCAGCAGGGCTTGTCATCAGCCTGATGTAGCTGCTCTTGTTCTGCTCTCTGTTCACATTAAATAAACCCTTTGAAGCTGAATTTAACAAAAGTGTAGAGATGGCTCCATTTTCTTTTCCAGGTCAGATTCCCAAATGGGGTGCATATTTCAGGCTCTTGCACGGGTTTACTGTTGCAGAAAGCTTCTGGGGCTGCAGGAAATGGTAAAAGACTCATTATTCCTTGGACAAAGGAAGGGTCTTCCCTTCTAGAAAATGCTATAGTCCATGCTATCTCTTGATATCCACAACAGAAGCCGGAAAAATTGTCTGGTTTCACCTGTTGCCATCTCTAGAGCTGCTTGCATCTACAGCTTATCAGATTCCATGAATTTCTTACATTTTTCTCCATTGGGGCTCTCCTGGGACTCTCCTCAAGAGGCAGGCAGGGGTTTGCAGGAGAATCCTCTCCTTTCTGTGGCCTTTCAGTCCCAGCCTATTCCCAGTGTCTGTTCCCTCTTGTCTTACAGCCTGCAGTGTCCAACCACCCACAACCAACTGCATTCATGCTCCACAGACTTCCTTCTTGCATCTGAAATCACTCAATACTCCCTTGTTTATCACAGAGGAGCCCAGGAATCCCCAGGCAGCCTTTCTCCATCCTCAGCTACCCTGTCCTCTGGGTACCACACGCTCCAAACAACTTACAGCCTGACAAGTGTAAATTCACAGATCAGTTTGGTCTTCCCACTTAATCCAGACTACAGAGACAGGATGTAACCCCCTCTCATCCCTTCACAGCTGACTTGAGAGCAGAAACTGCAGAGATCCCCTTTATCATCTACAGGCAATTCCAAATCTACCCCTTCCTACTGCTGCTTGCTCCTCAGCTGCACTGTTCCTGAAAGCTTCAAAGTATCGTCTCCAAAAGTACAGCAGAGCCAGGGGCCATAAAAATGGTCTTTCTGCCTTCAGATTCTTCTTTCCACCTGTCAGGAAAGCCCTGCCAACGTGAGAGCAGAAGACCAAAAGTACTTTTGCCTCCTCTGCCCAGGCACAGAAGAGCAAGCCAGATTCTTGACTGGAAATTCCGAAGCTATCTCCTTCACTCCTGCTAGAGCACAGAGCTGGGGTTTAACAGAAAACAAACAAACAAACAAAAACCCCTCGGATTGCGGGGGTTCAGTGCCAGTCACTGAGGGGGGATGAGCGGGGATGTGTGTTGCTGCTCGGCTCGGCTCTGGGGCAGCGGAGCCGGCGGAGGGACCGGCACCTTCCCCCAGGGATGCTCCTCTGGCCGCTCCTCTGCTGCCTCCCCGCGGCACTGCCACTGACACGGCACGGGGAGCTCTGCAGGGAGGGGATGGGAAGGACCCTCTAGTCAACCCCCCTGCCATGGGCAGGGACACCTTCCACCAGCACGGCTCGCTCCGAGCCCCGTCCAGCCTGGCCTTGGACACTGCCAGGGATGGGGCAGCCACAGCGTCTCTGGGCAGTGTGTTCTCTTGCAGTCCCTTTAGGGTCTCCCTGGAGCTTTTGGGATATTGCAGTGTCGGTGTAGAGCATTTTCCAGCGGGGTGGATGCTCCAGCAGAGCCAGCCTTGTCTGTTTGCAGTGTGTGTTTAGGTTGCTGTTGAGCTAAGGCACGAGTTGCACATCTCTTGAGCAGGCAGCTGAAATCTCTGGGCAGATAATGGTGATTATGGAGTTATATTTTCCCATCTTTATCTGAGCATAATGCAGGCTTCCTTGAAGATGAATGGAAGGGAAAACAGGGAAACAAAACTGTGAACCTTCACTTTTCAGCAGATTGCCTGTCAAGTTAGTGGTACATTTAGACAGGTCCCTATCCCAAATGATGGTGTTTTTGAACCAGTCACTGGCACGATAAGCTCTGCCTCTCTTCAACTGTTTAGTTGTGATCTCTTTGCCTACTTGATCCTATCCATATGGTTTAAAAGTAGAGGCATTTTTGTGAAGATTTGGCTACATGTTATCTACTCATCCACCAACTAGTCTGTGCCAGAATTATTGAATTGTTTCCTTACAGATCAATTAGTCCATCCATACAAAAGAAAAAGAAAGGAAAAAAATCTGAGAAAAAGCACATGGGACTTATGAATGTGCATCTATATAAGTTATATCAGATCTTTTCTTGAAAGTGTTCGCTGCAAGTAAGCAGAAGTAACAGTCTCTATTTTGACTGTTAATCCAGCAGGTGATTTTCAAATGGTTTTACCAGCATGAAGAGCAGTGCAGTCCTAATCCATTTAACTTCAGCCTTTAAGTAGCAGCAATTCCACCTCCCCTCTGTGCTTCCCTCTGGGCACATTCAAAAACAACTGGGGATAAAAGTATCTTGGTGGAGCTCTTGCCTTTCTGACATCCTCACTGCTCCTCTTGGCACGTTTCAGCTCCTCACCAAAGACGTGAAGCAGCGGCTGGGATGTCAAGGGGAAGGGGCAGCAGAAGTGAAGAGGCACCCCTTCTTCAAGAGCATGAATTTCAAGCGGTTAGAAGCAGGAATGCTGGATCCTCCCTTTGTCCCTGATGTAAGTACGGTGGGTAGAACCCCCCAGTGGCCTCTTTCTGGAGATTTGTTTCTAAAGTAACTTCTCTCTCTTGGGGCTGTTATCGCTCTCTGCATGGGTAGCTGCTCTATGAAGGTGTGGTGAGTGGTAGGGCTGGAGTGGGGATGCTGGGAGAAGAGCAGAGGGAGCTCTGTAGATGTGTGTGTGCAGGGTGGGCGAGCCTCCACACAGGATGGGCACCCTGGGCTTCATTCATTCCCCCTCATTTTACCCCAGCATTCCTGGGTGACACTGGAGGCACTGGAAACCTTTGTATTCCATCATCCACGGTGGTAGTGTGCTTGGAACCATCAGCACATGTATGCATGCAGATTTATAAATATACAGGCTGAATGAAACCACAACTACAAAGTCCAAAGCTCTGTGGAACTGGGGAGTGAACTTGGTCATCATAAAATCTGCTGGGTGTCACCTCAAGCAGAGAAGGTGACCTAGACCCAAGAGAGCATTTTGAACTTTTTAGTGTTTGTGGGGCATGAAACCCAACACTTGAGTCCTTACTCAGGTTAGCACACCAGACTCACACATACTCAGAGTCTTTGTTGCATTGGCAACAACAAAACTTTTTTCCACCCTTTTGTGGTATCAGTTTCTCCCCCAGTGCACAGAGTTATCTGATGATTTTCCTCCTGCAGGGCTCTCTTTCTGGCTAGGCCTTCTATCCTTAAAGTTCCCATATGGTTCTAAGTAAACACTGCCATTTTAATGCATTAAGGAAAGTAACATCTTGGCAGCTCTCATTCACGTCGCTGCAAACTCAACCAAACCAAAGTGGTTTGAATGCTACAAAAGTTTACTTTAGCTGCTCTGGTTTTGCTTTACATTTTACTATGTGGCCTAGTCATTCCTGCCAATTAGCCCGTGGTGTTACGACCTGCTTTGATGGGAAGAAACAGGAGACAAGCTACTATTGCTTTCTGATGTAGAAAACGAGAAAATTCTGGGCTCAAATTTGGGATCTGCCAGAGTGTGTTTAAAGCTTAGCTGTGGCACAAAAGGCCTAGAAGGCACCTCTTAGAGACGTATTTGCTGAAGAAAAGGCACATAAATTTTTATGGCTATTTATTGGGAACTCAAGAGCTGCCCCTAATTTCATTTGTGTGGCAATTCATCCACCGGTTTCTCAGTCTTTACTGAAGTCACCTCAGTCACCTGAAGCTATACAGCCAATGGCAGAGGTTGGAATCCAGCCCATGCTCCTCCATCCTCTTCTGGATTACTCTATCTCTGTCATCCCAGAAAACTGAGTAGTTCAAGAAGGCAAAGCCATTTGACTGTCTCTTTGAACAAATGCAGACAAGTTAAAGGACTTAATAGAGGTGCTCCTGGACAGCTTCCAGCAGCAGAGCTATTAATAAAAACAGTGGAAAAATGCCAAACCTCCCCTGTTTTCTTTAGCAATTAGTGTACATTCCTTTAAATTTTTAAGCTGCAAACCCCACAGCTGTCTGACCAGGAGGGCACTTCTATTTGAGGCCTCTTTTCAGAGCTGTCTCATAAACATGTTGGTTTTCTGTTGTTTCCTCTCTAAAAGAAAAGGCTACTGAGGGATTTGATTTCTATTTTCTTGCTTTCTCTGTTCTCTTCCTCTCACCTCTTAACCAGATGGCACATGGATGACTAAAACCTACTTTGACTGATGCTTTAAGGGCTTTGAACTGGGAAGCTCAACGTGCTTGAAGCGAAGTCAGCCTTTGATGATAAACAGGCAGGCAGAGCGAGTCTAGAGGAGGAGGATGCAGACACACACTTGTTGTTAGACATTCTCACTTGACTGAACCTGTGAATGAAAGCACGTGATCCGACTCAGAAATACTTTTTTCTCCTGTTTTGTTTCCCTTGCTGCTGACAGCCCAGAGCAGTGTACTGCAAGGATGTGCTAGACATCGAGCAGTTCTCCACGGTGAAAGGAGTCAACCTGGACCAAACAGATGATGATTTCTACTCCAAGTTTTCCACAGGATCAGTGTCCATCCCGTGGCAGAACGAGGTAAGGACGTGCCATAGTAAAATGACTCCAGTAAAAGCCCAAATGCAGATGGTTTCAGAGGAGCTGTGTGTCTGCAGTAATATATAGCTGCTGGAGAACGTGCCAGACTCTAATGCTTTCATGAGTTACAAATGGCCCCTTTCAAGTTCTGGAATGCACCACAGATGTCAGGTTCAGGTGACTGTATCTGTTGGCTCTGTGTATTTGTGTAAATTGGCCAGGGTCCTACTGCACTTCCTTCTCCTGGATTTCTGCAGAGGTGTTTCGACAGCAGCTCTCAGGAGCTTTTCTGGGATGGTTGGAAGTCCTGGTAGAAGGCTCCTCCACTGGTGACCCTGATGTCACCCACTGTCTCGTACCTGCAGTGGGTCCCAGCTGCAGCAGCTGACTCTGGACCTTGAACTGCTCTGGGGTTTCCAGATCTGAGTCTTTCTTTCTGTTTGTCATCAAAACACAGCAAACAGCAGATTTCATAACCCAGCTGTGGATCAAACAGCAGATCCACGTGGGCAGAGGGGTGCCAAGAACTGGGGTTCTGTGAGTGTGCCTGTCTTTTACCCAATATTCTCCACAACCCTAAAGAAGAACAGCAAGTCTCATGGGGCAGTTTCGGATGTGCAAAGGTGCAGGGCAGGCTCAGCCTCTCCTTTTCACACATCCTCTTTGCCAGGCACCAGCAGGAGCCAACTGTTAACTCTACCAACACATTTGAACAGCCCAGCACTGCTGGAATTTGTTTAATGCAGATCTATCATTTCTTTTTTTTTTTTTTTCCTAGATGATAGAAACAGAGTGCTTCAAGGAGCTGAATGTCTTTGGACCAAATGGTACTATTTCACCAGACCTAAACAAAAGCTACCCCCCAGAGCCACCCAAGAAAGGATTGCTACAGAGAATATTTAAGCGACAGGTGAGATCTTTTATGACTAAGGGAGGGGAACTCCCACAGATGCCCGGTGGCACAGCCACGTTCTGGTGGTATTTTTGTTAGGAGGAAGGCAGAGTGTCTTAGAGAGGGCTGGCTGTCACAGTTACCTGGTAATTTCCAGGTTTTCCATTTACCTCTTGTGATTTTTTTTTTACTATTTTTTTTTTTACTGCCAGAAGTTCCAGTGTTGCTCATGAGTTTTGTTTCCAGCAGCTGGAAACCTCTTACCCAACCTATTTTTCAATGGGTATGCTGACATGCCTTTGGAAGTGATTCGCTAGTTTTAGGAAGTTCCTTGTGAAAATCCTTGATTTATGTGTTAAAAAAAAAAAAAAAAAGGAAAGGAAGAAGAAAAGAAAAAAAAAGAAGAAAAAAAAAAAGGAAAGGAAAAAGAAAAGAAAAAAAAAAGAAGAAAAAAAAAAGGAAAGGAAAAAGAAAAGGAAAAAAAAAAAAAAAAGGAAAGAAAATGCAAATTTTGAAGGAGGTAGTCATGGCAGGAAACCAAGACAGTAAAGAAGAGAGCAGACCAGATCAGACAGGATGTACAGGTTTCATGAGGCCCCAAGGCACCACTTGCAAATCTCAATAACATTCTTAGACTGCTCTGTTTCTGTAGAGCTAAAGCCATGGCTGAGCACTGGCAGCTATCCTCTGTGTTAGTCAGATTTAGCAGGTACTGACATTTTGCAGTGAATTGATTTGACTCCTGGAGCTCGAGTGAGCCTTCTTTGCTTCATTCCTCAAGAACTGCCGTGGTCCTGCTGACCTAGAGGGACTACAGGTAAGAAAGTAAAGAATATTTTGCACCCAAAGATCTTCAAACAAAAAAAAATCTTGTGGTCCAGTCAGTGCCTTATCACCATAAAATGAACAATGTTGGACTTAAAAAAAAAAAGCATGGCGTATTTTGGAAATCTAACCATCGTTGTCTTCCTCTTTCTGCAGCACCAGAACAATTCAAAGAGCTCTCCAAATTCAAAGGCCAGTTTAAATCATCACATAAATTCGAATCACGTGAGTTCAAACTCCACTGGAAGCAGCTAGTTCCAGCTCGGTTTCACCAAACAGCAGGTTGCATCCTTCCACTCTAATCTCTGGAGCTTCTGTGGATGAGAGAGCCTCCACCTTTGAGTGAAAACAAACGGGATCTCCCAGAGTGGAGATTTTCTACCCATTCCTTCCAGTGGAGCCTCGCATTTTAAGAAGAATTTTCCACTCAGGTCTGTTTTTGGAGGTGGCACTCAAGACTGTGTGAATCAAATTTGTCTATTTAGAACATTGCAATAGAAATTCAATGAACATGACTACTTGCACGTATTTAAATAGCATCATACTAGAACTGAATTTTGTCTTTATTATTTTTAAAGAAAAGTTTTGTAAATTTCTCTATTGTCTCAGTTTACATTTTGTACATTTGTATTTAAATGAAAGTCAGACTTTGGAGGTGTATATTTTCCAAGCAGCAGCTGTAAAGCCATGTGTTTTAAGACATTTTTTTAAAAGAAACAAAATGTGACTCAAGACTTCCAGAGCCTCAAATGAGAAATCATTCTTTTTAGCAATTCTAGAAAAATTCTTCATAAATCACTTTATCAGACTGGGGTTTAATGACACGCATTTTTATGGAACAGTTTATTCTTAATTAATTTTACATCTGTATATTTGGTTTACAGCAACACTGCATACATTTCTCCTCTTCATTAGTTTGTAATGTCTCGCATTAAATGCTGAAAGGCAAGATTTTGGTGCATTCAAGAAAATGCTACTTGCTATGCTGAAGGTTTGTGGTGTCATGGGACCAGCCCAGCTGAGATTTGCACTTCCTTGTGTTGTTATTCCATCAAGTACTTTTTAGTCAGAAAAGGAGCCCTGTTTGAAGCTCTTCTCCTTCACTGGTTTTTGTGCTGTCTCCAGTGACAGATGGAACAAAGCTGAGTGAGAGGTGGCCAGGAGAGCAAACGTTCATTTGTTTTTCAGGGACTTCAAACCTGCACCTGCTGAAATGAGAGCAAAACTCCAAGCAGTCAAATTCCAAGGCTTTTCCACAGTTGCTCGTCTCAAACAGGGAGAGAGGGAGGAGTTCAGCACTCTGGTTTGTGCTGCCCCTGGCATTTGTGATGGCTCTCTAGAACCTCAGCTGGATAAAATGCCAGTTATGAAATAGCACCTCCCACTTTCAGTTCCATCATCCTTTGTCCAGCATCGACACAAACATCGTCCCCACTGGTGTAAACAGGACCAGTCAGGGTCAGCAGCAGCACCTTGGGCATCAGAACAGGGACAGGACTTGGGTAAAGCAGCTGGCAGAGAAAACCCAAGAAGGGGAGATGAGGCTTGAGCCCCTCTCCCATGCCAGATGATGGCACTGCACATCTTGCAGAAGATGCAAGGTTTTAGACAGGTAGGAAGAGATAAGAATTATAAGGAATTTTCTCTGAATAAGCTGTAAATAAAATCTGCAATGGTTTCAGCTTCCTGACAGGAGGGGAATTAAATACTGTAGAGGTGAAAGCCTCTATGCACAGATGGGGCTGATATTTCAAGGTCTGTTCTCATGGCCTGACTTAAAGCTACCTGGAATCTGTTCAGACACCTGATCACACTCTGGATGAAGACTTTCTTGCTTTGGGAGGTTTTCACAGGCCTTCTTCAGTGGCATTTGGGATCTCACGTGATTCCCATCATCTCCTACATCCCACCAGTCTGGCATGTGAAGACCAAAATTTTCTTTCTTTACCATCTCCCACTTGGGAAATAAAAATAATAACCACAAACCCCCAACTGAAAGCTGGTGAACAAATTGCAAATACAGGTTGGAGGTGGCCTTGTACCTCTTAGATGCCACCAGCCTTAAGTAGTGATGGATAACTTCTTAGTGACAGCAGTGACTGACAGCGTTTGTGCCTTGTGCTGCTCTCCTTTCAGCTGGGACAGTTCCTCACTCAGCAGCTCTGCCAGGGGACACACAGGGGCAGTGCACAGTCCTGGAAGGGTGAGAGCTGCATTCATTGACTGCTGATGCTTGGAGGACACTTTGGTAGGGTTAGAGATCCTGAATCCTCGAGATGTGCACCCGAAGGAAGGCCTGGGATGGACTCCCTGTGGATTCCAGCTCCTTGGGAGCAGTGAGTGAGTAAGGGGAGAGACACAAAACAAGGTAATTGGGGGAGATTTCATGCTGCACCCCTGAGTTTGTCTGTCCTGAATTACAAACTATAAACAGTGTTACGATGCTGGGGCAGCAGAACTGTTGTGGTTTTTCAGTGCCCAGCAATGAAAGATTTAATATTGTACATCTCTAGTGCTGATGAGCAGCCCTAGGGATCTTCCTGCCAGGGTTTTCCTACAATAAAACCTGCAGGATTTCTTTCTTTTATTGCCTTTCTTTTTTTTTTTTTTTAATTATTCAGCTCACCTTGCACTCAAGACTGGAGTAGGACCGCAGTCCTCTCACTTCCACTGCCTGACCAGGTGCAATTTGGGTTGATTGATTTTCTCTGTCTCCTTTTCAATTACAATACAAATTCTTTCCCCACAAAAAATGTGTATGTTCGGATCTGGCTGCTTGTTTTAAATAGACAGATGAGCAAACTTAGCTCTTTTTAAAAATCAGATCCTGACTTGTGCAAGCGTGGTTTTTATTTTTAAATCTTTACTGAGTAGTCAGATGAACACTAATTAGTTTGCAGGCTTTCATGAGTCAGGTATCCATTTTCTACAGTGTCTCAAGGTTCACTTGAGTCCTGTAGCATTTTTTTCCCCACTCTCTGTTAGATGGGAGGCTTTTTTTAAACCAAAGGATAATGAAGGAAAAAATAATAAACTCTTGACATGTGCACTCTTGACCTGGATTATCTAAAAAGAGATTTTTCACAAGCATGGCCGTGACTCAGATGTTGTCTCTGAACAAAAACCTGCTTGTGAAGCTGGGAAAGGTGTGAAGATAATCAAGGCAAACAGGTACTGGAGATCCAGCTGAGCTTTAGGAAACTACAAAATTCAATATCCCAGTGTTCACCTGGCCCTACTGATCAGAGACTCCTGGGAACTGGCAGTTCAGAGACAGAACAGCTCTCTGCAAAAACAGTTTAATGCCATCTCACCCCAGAAACTGTGGCCAAGAGTGCCATCAGCTGTGGGAATCAAACTTGGCTGACCCAGCAAAGCCTCTGATTTGAAGACATGGATTCTTGAGGTCATTCACCTTTTGAATTCTTCATTGAATTCTTTGCTTCAGCTGTCAAAGCCTCACATTTCAAGTCCAAACTGCTGCAGGTTCTTCCTTGGTCCATCATGTGTTGGTCACAGTTTCTTCAGTCTCTGGGAATATTACAGGGCCATATTACACAAAAAGCCTGGCCTCAAAGGCAGGGTTGTCTCTCTGAGGGTCAGGGGGAACAGTTTGATGGGGCAGGTGAGAATCCCCTCAGCCTGCATGAACAGGTCCCTGTTCCCAGCCTCGGCCAGGAGTTCCCTGCACATCTTGGAAGAGCAATAAATGCACACCCTTACAGCAAAGCTGCTGCTTCTCACCAATCTCCAGGGAACAGGAGGAACTGGCTTCGCTGGGGACAAGATATGTGTGTTTTAACCTCTCTCCACTGTTAGCTGTGATCATTCTTTTTGTTCAGTTCATGTTTGTAATACTCAAACCTCTCAGTGTAGAGGAGAACATTCAGCAGGCATTTCTAGGCATTTCCCTGACAGTCCTTGGAAAGACTGGATTTTTCCTTGGAAGAAGATCTTTGGGTTAGTCTGTCCCTTGGCACGCAGTCCATCCTCCTCCCTGTGTGTGGCACAGAGTGCCCTGCAGGAGCTTTACAAGTCTCTGCTGCCCAAGGATGGTCCCAGTCTGGGTCAGGCTGTGGGGAGGGACATTTGGCAGGTAGGTTTGGGAGAATCTGAGTTGTCTGTCTCGAGCCTTTCACAAATACACCCTGCAACTGAAAATGCTAAAATTATTTAGAGTAAAAATAATGACTAACAAACACCCTCATGCTAAAGCTGAGAGAAATTCTGCATAGGTTTAAAACAATTCTTCTCTTTTGTGTGCTGGGCAGGACACGGTGTCTTTTACACTAAATAATAATACAGTGCTGGCTGGTAATAATTGTCTGTCCTTAACTGGAAAGAAAAAAAAAAAAAAAAAAAACAACAGAGAGAGAAAGAAATAATTGGTTCAGAGGATTTTTAAGTTATTTCCTTTAAGGAAAATAAAAAATTTCATCAAAGAAGGTGAAAGCCAGCAATATGCTCCAGTATTATACACTCACCTCCCCCAAACATCTCTGTGACAACACAAATACAAGCTGCTGCAGTTGGATCAGCTAAGCTGATGTACTGAAAAATGGGCTTTAGGAAAGAAACAATTTTAAACAGATTGCTGCCTATTCACTACAATGAATATTACTGCTGGCACATATGTCTTCTCCTTGGTTTATGTGCTGGAGCCAGGGGTTTGGATTCCTACTCTGCCCATGTTTTTCTTCACTGCCCTGGGCAAACCTCGGTGCAGTTTTGTTTTCCCATTCTCAAGCACGGAGGGATGCTCTCTGTCTGTCAATTGAGAGCACTTTGGAGTCTGTGCATAAACCAGATCAATATCAACTCTTTGTATTATTATTTAAGTGAAATAGGCTCAGTAGAGCTGCTCTTATTTACACGACAAGGGAGAAGACTCTTCTAAATTAGGGCTCTTTTTATCATTGGTTTGTCTTTTAGTTCCTTAGAGACACTGAGACAGAAAGCACTGCACTTCAGTGAGACATCTCCAACAACGAGGTGACAGCGCAAATGTTAAAATATGAATTTCTTACTTAAAAGCTGGCCAGTAATTATGGCATTCCCATGAGCACTTCCTCTTTTTTTTTTTTTTTTTTCTTTTTAGATGATAGTTATGACGAAATAACATTCATTGGTTCAACTTTTTTTGGCCAAGCCTGCAGAGGATTGCCTGCATTGCTGAAGTCCCAAAGATGACTCTGTGGCAAACCCTGGGCCAGCTCTCTGCCCACTGTGGAAACACAAGGGGCAAACACGGCTGGGAAGGGTTTTCTGGAGAAGCTATAGAGAAGATTCACTGCCAGAGAGGGCACACCGGGGGTGGTGTCTGGCTGGCAGGTGCTCTCCTTTCTCGTCACCCCACACACAGCTGTTAAATGTGTAGATTGGCAAGCTCAAACGAGTTGTTCCGTGTGGATTGGATGCGGTCTCCCTTTTAATTGTATTTCTTTTAAACACTGGACACTCTTCTAAAAGACTGAACATTTTAGCCTTTCGGAGGTGAAAGCTGTAAAAACTTTATTTTGTGTTTTCTGAGCAATGTAGATAGACCTAAAGATTTTCATGAACTATCATGTGGTTTGCCCATATCTGACTAATAATTAAATTGTAAAATTGCAGTTTCATATTAGGGTTAGTCTTTTCACCTGCTTCAAAAATTAAAAATCATATTTGGTATATAAACACACACAGAATATCCTTCTGATTCAATTTCAAGAGCATATCCAGGATTAAATGTTTTTAAGCACTTCTAATACTGTAGTCTATAAGAGGAGCAGACAATTCTAAAGCAATGTTAAAAGTTGTCTTTCATAACTGAGTCAACAGATCATTTTTGTAATAAATTAAAGCAAGTGTTCTCAATTAGAAGAGCTAGTGGCTGTTGGTATTGTACAAAAAAAATCATTCTAATATCCAAAAGGGGTTGGGGTGGGGAGGGTCTGTTTGGTTTTGTTTCTCTTTGCAGGGAGATCTTTAACATTGTTTGATGAAGCTAGTTTCATTTTGAGGTTGTTACTGAAGATAAAGGCTTCTGTGTTCTATGGCTGCTTGGATTCTTCGTACATAATGTCCTAGTAATGTCACAGTGCTGCTGTATCTAGATCAAACCACTGTTTTGATTGGGTTTTTTGGCTTTGTTTTTTTTTTTTTGTTTGTTTGTTTTTTAATAAATTCCTTAATTTAAATACATGAAAATGATATGTTTTGCTTTAATGAGGTAATCAAGCAGACTCCTGAAGTCCTTGGGATCCTGAAGATGGTTACTGGGAGAGTGGGATGAAGTCCATACTCCTTGTGGCTTCACATGTTTTGTGTTTTCTGTCCCATCACATCTTCAGGAAGATTGAGGGAAGCAAAAGCCAAGCTGAGGTTGGATCTCACTTTGTGAAGGTTCAGATTCCCATTTCAAAGCAGGTTTTGTTTCCCCGGGACCTCCTTCCTCTGCCTCCCATCCTCACCCCCCCAGCCTCTCTCTGTGTCAGCCAGCACAACTCTTTACAGCCCTGAAGGTGTTCAAGGAGAGGATGACAAACCCACCAGCAGGGCCACAGGCTTGGGAAGCCATGAAATGTGTTTTAAGGTAAGGTGAGCACTGGATTTATGAGGCCCCACAGAGGACTTTTTGCCTGAGCTCCAGTTTGGCAGAGAGAATATGCTTGCAGAAGGAAAACAACATCCATCCAAGTGTGCTGCTCAGTATTCCACACAGAAAAAGATCTAAAGCAGAGATAGAGAGTGGCTGCAAAATCTCCAGGAGGAAAGTGATGCACTGCTCTTTTTGCTAGGAGGAGAAAGAAGAACTTTTCGAAGAGACATAAAGAATATTTTTATGAGGCTGCTAATGGCAAGCAGTGTCTGCATCAAGTTTCTCGAAAGAACATTTTGAAAACAGATTATCTGCATGAAAGAAGCAGCTACATCCAACAGCTACAGTCAGTGAAACCTAAGGTAATAGACTGTATAAATTCAGGTCATGCATACTCTCACTTTCCAAGGAAAGCCAAACCATTTTTCACAAGATTTTAACAATCTGAGAGGAGAGGAGATGAAATTTTATTTCTTCTCTTAACAGTTCTTGGCATTTATTTTTTTTTCTCTCTGTAACTTCATGTCTTCTCCGGGCAGCAACATCTAGATATGTTCCCTCTTGGGAGATGTAATCATCTTCCTTGGGCTTTTCCACTACCTCTGACATGAGATGGGCAACTCCTCAGAGGGAAGTCAGGACACAGCTTTGAAGGAAATCCAATTTAAAAAGCATCTCAACTTTTTTTAATTCCCTAGAGTGCTTTCCAGATGAAAAATGCCATAAATGGGCCTGACTGTGCAATTTAAGGTCTATGGGGTTCTTCTGAGTGAGTAAACAGTACAAGTTTCTGCCAAGTCAAAGTTTAATTTTTTTGAATTTTGCAATTCTATTTCACTTTTGGTATTCAGTAAAAATAAAAAGCAAAATTAAAATAGGGCCTGTTAAAAGCTGGTGCTCTGACTTGTCCTGAGTGGAGAAGAGTAACAGCCCAGAGGCTGAGCAGCTTGAATAACCCATTTACAGATGCTTGGGTAAATCACAGAATCACAGGCTCATTAAGGCTGGAAAAGACTTCCAAAATCATCAAGTCCAACCTTTGACCAAACACCACCACCTCAACTAAACCAGAGCACTGAGTGCCACGTCCAGGGATGGTGACTCCACCACCTCCCTGGGCAGCCTGTTCCAATGCCTGGCCACTGTTTCAGTGAAGAAAATACCAGATTTTCTGGGTTTTATTTTAATTACAGTCTATATCACTGCTAATTTTTTTCTTAATTCAAGAAAAGTTTTCTTGATGTGGTGAATGTGAGTGGCACCCTGAGAGTGCAAATCTCCACATGCCTCTGTCAGCTTTTATGGCAGAGACACTCAAGATGCTGCAGACCTGCTAATCTGGGGTCACTGCAGCGTGATAACCATTAAAATATCAGCAGCAGGAAGGCAGGCAGTTTGCCTTTTTTTTTTTTTTTTTCAAAAAGCTGGTAGGTTGGAAACACTTTGCAAAGCTAAACTTCAAAAGCACACATTCAAGGGTGCTAAGCCACGTGTTTAAGAAATGGAAGAATTAAGGTTGCCTGTGTTCCATTAATATTGTTCCTGTTCCATTAATGTTGTTCCCTTCTCCTTGTGCACTGTTATTATTATGCCCTTTCATGTTATTACTGTGCTTTCACTCCTAGAACACAAACCAACCTCTGGCAAACTTACAATGAGAACCAGGTGCACCCCTTCCATGGCATCCCCTAACACGTTATGGGGTTCAGACTTTTTCATTTCAATCTAAAAAAGAAAAAAAAAAATATTTTCCTGCAGGGAAAAAAATCTCACCTCATTGGCTGCTCCCTCCACTTGCAGCACTGAGGCAAGTGGGGATTCTGAAAAATTCGTTTGGCCTTTCTCCCACACACAAAGGGCTGAGAGCTCTCAGTATCCCATCCCTTTGGTCATCTTGATCCCAGGACTGGGGAAGGGATGTGGAATGACTCTTACATGTTTCACTTGCATTTTGGTGGCAAAACTCCTGGCTGTTTCCTGAGGGAAGTGGCAGGAGGGGTGTGAGAGGTTCCTTAATCTGCCCTCTCCTTCCTGCATGTATTCATCCCCACACCCTGAAAGACAGAAACATTTGCCCCAAAGAGCTGAGGAGGCAGTGCAGAAGAAATATTTCTGCAAATAGGTATTGGGAATGAAGGAAAATGTGACCTGCAGAAGGGACAGGGCACACCTTGGGGCAAGTTTCACAGGGATTGAAGAAATAGGAAGAACGAGGAGGGAAAAGTGATGGAGAGAAGTCAGCACTGGAAGGGATTAGGTCTAGCCAGGGGCATGGCTCAATTGTTAATTCACAATAAAACAAGTCTGAAAGCAAAGAAAGAAAACATCAATTCAAACCAACACTGTAATGAATTTATTGCCAATGATACCACAGGCAGCAGTAGATCTTTCTGGAAGCTTGAAATCATTGCCCCACTTTTTGGGTCTGGTATTCAGTCAGTGTGCTGTGGAATTAAACATTGACATTTCCCATAATGAAAAGATTCAGCTGCAGCAGACATTGTATACTTACATGACCACAATAAATACTGATCCAGTAAACAACGTGATGTTCAGATTACATTAGGAATTTGCTATGTTGTTCTCATATTTACAGTAGGAAAGCAGGAAGAAGCCTTCTTTCATACTTAATTCCATCATTTTAACTCTAATTTAGCATTTTTTTTCCCTCTTTGCCCTTGTGGTGGTTTTTAACTCAAAGGTTTTTGAGTCTTCAAATGAAACCATAATAGCTGATCATATTTAAAAGCAAATCTTCTGTCTGTGTTTGCTTCTTCACGTGTCAGGCTCTTACAGTGATCCACCTGGAGATTACAACGAGTGAAAATCAATAATTTCTCATCAACTATTTGCATCTGTGTCATAAATAAGTCATAACAAGACCATAAATTAGTTGGGCCACAGTGACAAAACCAAGAGGCTTAAAGCAAACAAAGTAACTGGGCAGAAGACAACATTCTTTCTTCACATTAACTAACACAAACTCCACAATAGGAAACGAAGAGACACTCAAGATGCTGCTAATCTGGGGTCACTGCAGTGTGATAACCATTAAAATATCAGGAGCAGGAAGGCAGGCAGTTTGCCTTTTTTTTCAGAAAGCTGGTAGGTTGGGAACACTTTGCAAAACTAAACTTCAAGAGCACACACATTCAAGGGTGCTAAGCCACGTGTTTAAGAAATGGAAAAATTAAAGTTGCTCTGGCATTTATCACCTTTTTTAAGGCCATCTAAGCGTTTCACTAATACATGCATGCATTTAGAACACTGCTATGAGTCACACCTATGGGTTAGTCATGCTGATTCTTTGCAGAAAATGGTCGAAAACAAATCTGCGAGATGTTAATCAAGAACACAAAACAAGAGGATATTTTCTCCCCCAGACAAGCACCTTCCTGTGTCGGGGGGGCTGACATCTCTGAACTGCAGTCAGGATGGTGCTGAGCAGGAACAGTTTTTGCAGGGCTGCAGGACTGCAGTCTGGTGTCATTTCCTCTGCACAAACGCCTCCAGGGGGGCAGTGATGTGCATCGTCAAAACGTCCAGGCAGTCGCTCTTGTAGAGCTTCAGGACGTTCTGGATTTTGTCCTGGCAGTACCACTCGAAGCCTTTCTGGCTGTCCTGGTGTGCTGGCTCCCCATCCTGCCCGTGCCCCGGCACCACCGCAGCGCTGCAGCTGCTCCTGAGCCCGGGCTGCTGGGGCTGCTCAGCAAACGCTCCCCTTTTCCTGTTGGACCACTTGCTCCCGTAGTTCCCCAGCTCCATCAGCCTCTCGTTGAAGTATTCCTGCAGGGGTTTGTCCTGGAAGCCGGTGCTGGTGGTCAGGGGGCCTTCCAAGGAGCCCCTGCGGGAGCTCCCCGAGCAGTGGACGAGCAGAGGTCTCCTGGAAAAGTCCTTTCCTCTTCCCAGATCCTGGAAAAGCTGGTTGAAGGCTGGAATTCCCACGTAACTTCTGGATAGCTATTTTAAATAGGAGGGGGGGAGGAGAGAAAAAAAGCAGGATTGGGGGCAGAGGAGAGAAAGAAATCTGAATTAAAATACGCTGGCTTAAGCAGAAGAAGGGTCTAGGGTGTATGATTGCATACAGTAAGGGGTTGTTAATGAACATTTGAGGTTCTTAATCCAAATTCCCTGAAGGCCAAGCAGTTTGGTACCAATCCCTCTCTGGAACAGAAGTCCATTGGGCTGAGCTTAATTAATGCTGAGCTTAATGAATGCTGAGCATTTTTACCTCCCACCAACTCTACTGCCTCAATTTTCCGTAGCCTCTGTGAAAATCTAGCTTTCTGAAAGGATCTCTCACCTACCTGGATCAACAGAACTTTAGGTTTATCATTTAAAATCTCACTAGCCTGTAGCTGCTCTTTCCCAAGGCAAAAACCAGATCCCACTTCTAAGAGATTTTTTTTCCTCCCTTTCCTTAATCCCAGGTAAATCTGTGCTGAACTGCAGTGTGTTTTTACAAGACTTGCAATTTTCACCTACAGTGTATTTCTACATCTTAAAACCCTGAACTTTATTATTCTGACAGCACAGCACAGCATAGATGTGCATAACTTTTTCTCCTCCTTTCCCACTGCAGGCCAAATTCACACTTGAGTTACTCAAACAGTCAAAGCAAGCCCTGATCCAGCCCCCACTGGATGTCTTTGGGTTGATTTTGGGGAGACATCCACACTGTGAGTGCTTTTATAGGCTGCCAGAAATTCATGATGTAAAAGGTTGACTTTCCACATCCACAGTTTCATGTCCCCCGGGTTTTCCAAGGCACTGCTCTGCCATTTCCACCTTTCTCTCAGGTATTCCAAGACACCCTGGCCTGTCTCAAGCTACCAGGAGCGACAGCTGGTTTCTGTACAGCAAGTTAGAGCATGGCTATTTCTCTGGAAACCTTAGCAGTTTGTCTTGAAGGAAGAACTGGTTTATATTATATTACTGTTTCTAATCACTAAAAAGTAAGACTATACTGTATGTGGATGACAGGCACAGCAGGGTCGTGGAACATTTCACAATCATTTATTATGCCTGACAATGCCTTTGGTATGTAAAAAAAAGCCATCACTCATGCAGTTTTTGACAATCTCTAATTAAGGCTAGATACTCTCTAAGGGTCCAGCCACAAATCTGGATTCAGAGCCCAGCAGTGTCTCAGTAGGGCACTCCATCATCAGCCTTTGACATGGTGCCTACTAGTAATGAATGAAAAACATTGAGCTCAAATGAGAAATAGTGGGTTGGACACGCCATGTAAACTGAAAAGCAATCAAGTTTTTGATCTCTCACTCTTCCATCACACTTCACCCTGGAAGGGACCCAGCAAATCAAATGCCCCTGCCTAGAGTGGTTGTGCTTTTGGAAGAAGTTAGGTAATTGGAGAACACTAAAACTTGATTAAAAAGTAGTCTTCCTAACTAAAACCTTTTAAAACGGTTTAAAAAATAAAATCAACCTAAAATAATAACCAACTTTAAAATGTAGAAGAAAAAAATTTCTTGAAGTTGAGTTTTTCTATACCACAACACAAACCTTACTATTGCATCAAACATCAGCTCTCCAGGACAGAGGGGAATTATTCTAACAGAACAGGTAGCAGTTATGACATATTGTAAAGAGAGTTTTTGCATACAAACCTTAATATCCTGGAAGCCTGGATATTCTGGGATGATGGGCAAGGCACTCTTGCTGGCAGGGTTCGACTGCCCTTTTTTCATCATCCCTTGGGAGCAACTGCAGCTCCTGGAGAGGTGGGATTGCCCCAGCTCGGGCGGGTTTTCGGTGGCACGGAGTGGATTGCAGTGTTTTATGCAGCAAGTCCTCAGGCACAGCACCGAGGCAGGTCCCTCCATGTCAGCACGACTCACAGCAGTTTGGAAGCGAGGTGTGTTCCCGAAAAAACTCTCTCTCTCCTGGTTTTCCTCTACTGCATCCTCCACTAGCGAGTCCCTTGGCAAGCGGCGGTGCTGGGTGGCACAGCAGGCAGGCAAACAGCCCTGAGCAGAGCAGCTCTTGCTGAAATGGGATCTTCAGGTCACGGGCAGGTGATGCCTCCCCTGAGGTCTGAACCCCCCCAGCCATTAATGCTGCTTTTATCCTCTGAGAGCGCCTCGCAGAAAGAAGGTAAATCCTCAGCACGAACGCAAAGGGTTCAGGTGAGGGGGGATTTGCAGGGATTACACTCTCTCAGAGCGTCATCCCAGACAGCCTGATGTGGCTGCTGACGAGGCAGCAATTAGAGAAGATCAACAACCTGCATGCGGGAGTCGTCACTGAGCCTATTTGGAGATGACTGGGGATCCCTGACACCAAAACATCGAGGGCTTTAGCTCAGCAAGGCAAAAGGGGATTTAAGTCAACACAGTGAAACGACAGGGCAGGACTTTCCTGCCCTGACAGTGTAGAAAGCTGCAATAAAATATTTCTCCCTGTGCCTTCCTCAGCGTGGTGGGAGATGAGGTGCAGCCCTGGAGATGGGAGGAGATCCAAACTGCCTCGCTGTGCGTGGAGCTGTGTCAGCAGAGGGATGTGCTGCCTCCAAACAGCCCAGCACCGCTGCAGATTTGGCAAGAGACTCCTTTCAGCCACAGTTTGAAAATGTTCGCAGCAAGAAGCAATAGCTGCCCCGAGCAGCTCACAGCTGACACATCACAGACGAGGGGCAGTCAGGGAAGCAGCTCCTCTGTTTGGATTTGGAGATACCTTAGTGGTGTCATAGGCTAGAAACAGATAAACGTATGGAATTGCATCAGTTGGCACCTTTGGCAGCACAGGGCTCTTTGTTGTCCCCAGTGACTGGGGACATGCCCTGCCATTTGGAGGGCAGCAGCTCCATTCACGGCCCCACTGTGGCCAGTTTGCATGCAGAGCTTTGGCACTGAGGGATGAGCTGCTTCTTCTCCATCACTTACTGTGAAGTAATTGCTGGGCTCACTGGGGCTTGTGGAAAGGATGCAGAGAGGATTTGCAATCCCCTCAACCTCCAGGGCTTCTGGCTTATTCAAGGTATTCATAAATGTTTGTCCACAAATAGTTGTGGATGCCCTGGATGAGGCAGAAATCCTTATCAATCCAGGGTACCCAGAAACATTTGCATGGACTTATTCAGAGCATTGACTGTGAGCCAAAGAGCTTTGGATCTTATCCATGAGACCATCAGCTGGATTCAGGTTAGTGCTTTAGCCTCTGGCAGCTTGGCAGGCTCAGGGCAAAGCCCACAACAGCAACTCCCGGCCAGCTGAGGGACCACAGCAGGTCAGGCATGAGCAAAGAGCCCACCTAAACACCTACACCCAGCTCAGGGGTGAGCACAGAGCCCACCTAAACACTCACACCCAGCTCAGGGGTGAGCACAGAGCCCACAAACACTCACACCCAGCTGAGGGGTGAGCACAGAGCCCACAAATACTCACACCCAGCTCAGGGGTGAGCACAGAGCTCACAAACACTCACACCCAGCTCAGGGGTGAGCACAGAGCCCACCTAAACACACCCAGCTCAGCTGTGAGCACAGAGCTCACAAACACTCACACCCAGCTCAGGGGTGAGCACAGAGCCCACCTAAACACTCACACTCAGCTCAGGGGTGAGCAAAGAGCTCACATAAACACTCCCAGCCCTTCACTCTCCAGCTGCAAAGCTGCAACAGCCCCTTTTCACCAGCTCTGGCTCTGGCATTATTTTATTTGAGGGTAAAATGATGCTCAGGCAGAGAGCAAAGCTAATTTTGGGAGTTGCCATTTCGGCTACACCCCAGCAGTGTCTCAGGATCTGTGTCCACAGCTCCCTGTGAGACACACACAGATTCAAATATGAGGCTGATGGCAACAATTTGCATGCAGAGATGTCAGGATGCTCACAAAGCAATAGAACTGTGAGTCATCCCCGGTGCAGCCCTGATTATTTGCAAATACAAAATGGTACCTTCAGACATAAATACAGCGTGGCCTTGCTAGGGGTACCTAAGAAAAAATCTAAAAAGCATTAAAAAGCTTTCTTGGCACCAAATTTTCCACTAAAACACTTTCCCCGTGTTATTTGGCAGGGGAAAAAAAAAAAGAAAAAAGAAAAAAGTCTTTTTTTTTTTTTTTTTTTTTTTACTCCTCCTCTTCCAAAATCTCTCAGAAAGTCTCTGTGGCCAAGCAGGAGGTGAGTCTTGTCTGTGAGTCCTCAGGCCAAGTCACAGCCTCCAGGTCTAAATGGCCTCAGGCACACAGAGACAGGTGATGTGCAACCTGAGAGGTGGCAGAACACGCCTTACCCTGCAACAGCAGGGCTCAGATTGATTTCACAGAGAGCTTTACTGCTTCACAGATCAAGGTCCTGACTGCTGCCCACAGCTGTGATCTGATCCAGAGGAACAGGATCAATCTGAAATCCCTGCCATTGACAGTTGCTTTTTGGGGCTGTGAGCTATTGTAAGCTTTGCAGGGGACCTGCAGGTGTTCTGTTATCGGCCACACCGTAAAGGGTTCCCTCTTTCCACCTACATTTACAGCCTGGAAAACCTCTCATCATCAAAAACCATTCCCCCTTCTGCCTCGAAAGCGTTTGCCTGGTGGAAGTGAGACACCAACAGCCTTTAAACTGTAACTGCTCGCTGTGCCTCATGAATATGTGAGGGCTGCACACAACGTGTGACTTCCCTGAACTGTAAAAGAAAAAAACAAACATGTTCCTGTTTTAATGGGAAGTTCAGATCGTACTCCCCTGGTCTGAAACTGGGGTCGATGGAGTTTGTCCTTTTGTAATCCCTTGTACCAAACCATTACTGCACACAGTGGGGCAAATCTCTTCAGCAATGTTTAAATATGAAACTTGCCATTATCCTTTCGACCTCTGGTGAAAATAAACACGACTCTCAGCAGTGTGTAGGCATCACTAGTCACCCACCCTCTACACCAGCCTTCGGATTCCTTTAAAAACAAACCCCTGGCAGGCCAGAGCCAGCCATTTGGGGTTGCAGGGCAGCCAAGCAGTGCTGATGCTCCCGTGACAGCCCGTGGGGTTGCAGCAGTGCCAGGAGGTGGGAGAGGTGAGAGGTGAAGGCTCCAGCTCCATCCCCAGCGACCACGGGAACGAAGCATGGCATGGAAAGGGAAGGCATGAGCTGTTCCTGGCCCAGACATGTGTGGCTAAGGGTGGGAGCAGAAGCAGAATTGCAAAAAGCTGAGTCAAAATTTCGTCTTCTGAAGTTACTCACTTCCTCATTTAGAAAAAAAAAAGCCTTGTTCTGGCCCTAAAAAGAAGCCTGGGCTGTATGGCTGCCTCTGCATCCTGACTTCCCCCAGATCTGGAGCTCTGTACTGTGTGTCTGCTGCAATTATCTCTTTTCCACTTGCAAAAAAGAGCAGTGTGTGTGTGGGGGGGTGAATCTATACCCCATTTTACTCTGCAGCCAAAACCCTGATCTCACTCACACTCTCTTGACCTCAGATCAAGTTTCATGCATTTCTTTTCCTTTCTTAGGTGGTTAATACTCTTAAAAGAAGAAACAGATGGCACCCATTTGCAGATGTCAAACGCTTGCCTCACATGGCATCTTTACTATTGGATTTCCACCAGAGGCTCATGGCCCAGATTGTGAGATTTCAATCATAATCACCAGCTTTAAACCTGAAGCAAACATTCACTGCCTAGGTCGAGCCACAATTACACTTACAGCTCTCTCTCTCAGTGCTTCTGGTTCTTTCTAAAATTGATTACAGATTGAACTACAGGAAAGGGATTAGGGATGCTTAGAGATCAGGAAGGAGAATATATTAGAATATTAGAAGTGGATGTTAAATAGGAGATGGAAAAACAATAAAAAATTCAACTCCCGCACTCCTGGGAGGGGAAGGGCAACCTAAGAGCAGAACTAAAAGAGGAGAAGACCCACATGTCTCAGCACAGGTGAAGATAACTCAGATGCTCTGTGAGTTTGTGATGAACACTCTGATTTATCCTCTGCTACCCTCCTGCACAAACTTTCCCAGGTGAGCATCCTGAGTGGAGCAGACAGGTGGGACCCTTTGTGTCACAGGGAGAAGCAGCTGTCAGGCTGGGAGGTTTGCCACTGCTTTCCCCAGATCCAGGCTCTTGGGGCTTCTCTCTCTTTGTTTCCTTTCCTGTTTTTGAACAGGGGTTCCTGAGCTTCCTGGCTGAGCAACTGCAGGCACACAGAACGTGCTGTTCCCTCTGGAGAGGGGTGTTCAGCATGGGCTGTCCCTGTCTCTGCTTGCAGCTGCTCTGAGCTAGGAATGAAGACACCTGGACCTGTCGACCCCTGCAGCACATTTACAACGTGGTACATCTCCAAAAAAAGTGCTCTGTGAGGTGTAAAAGCAGCCTCCTCCCTCTCTAAGGGATTCATTCTGGACACTAAAGAGGGGCACTTACCCACAGGGCTGACACTGCCGGGTGTTTCAGACACCCTGACTCAAAGTGCTTATTCCACAAGCCCGGAGTGTCCCATCTCCCCACCTTCAGCCCACAGCAGCTTCTGAAGCACAGCAAGGCATTAGCAAATCCCCAGCTGGGTAAAGTCCAGGTAGAGGAAAACCACCACAGAAGTCAAACTAAACATCATACACGAGGTGAATCCTTGTCTCAGGCGCAGATCTGGTCCCTTTTCCTCCTCCGGGTACATTCATTTCGTCTGTGTTCAGTGCCTGAGCTGTGCTGAGCTGAGAGCTGTGCTGATGAAGCTGACAGTACATGAGCTCAGCTTTGACCCTCCACCTGGGTGTGACTGCCTGCAGAAGCTGCTCTGGTGGAGAGGAGAGCAAAGAGAGGTAGGCACTGACACACAAGTCACACCATGACAACAGGTCGATATTCTACCCTTGCCCCCATGCAGTGAGTGTGGGGAATTCTGATCATCTGATCATCTGTGCCAGGGCCTCCCCACCCTCCCAGGAAAGAATTTCTGCCAAATATCCAACCTACCCCTGCCCTGTCTCTGTCCATCCCATGCTGAGGACACCAGAGCTCCATCCTGCAGCAGGGTGAGGAGAACATTTACAAAAGTGTCACCTCTGGCTCCAGCTGCAGTGTTAGGTGCTGTTTAAGCCCCTGAAATCCCCAGCATTTATTTGATTGTGGAGATTGTATCTCTGGCTTCTGTCAATTCAAACAGGCAACTAAGACAGGTCCCCAAAAAGCAAATCTATTAAAACGCTGTTAATTTAATGAACCTGCAGCAGATGCAAAAGCTGTGACCTGACCAAATCACTTTTAAATTAGTGCTGCTATCTGTAGAAATAAGTGGGGTTGCAGCCTGGGTGGAACAAGTGTTTGCCAAGCACCCTTCAATGAGCCAGGGCAGTGCCAACCCATGGCATGTCCAGCTCCCAGAAATTATTCAGTGCAAGGAATAGCCAGATGTGCTTTTGCCACAGCTCCATCTACATCAGGAGTAAACTGAACCCGTGGTTTCCAGTCTCACTGGCAAAAAATAAAACCAAAAACTGTGGGGTTTTTTTGATTGTGGGGACATCCTTTCACCTTGAGGGTCCGATGGGACTCACCTGTTTTGGCCGTGCTTTGCCTCCCGTCTCTGATCTCTGCAGGACCATTTCACACACTGAAGTTTTCTCTGTGGCTTCTGTGTATTGCAAAACAGAAAAATTGGTCATACCCCAGTAAAGGGGGTTGTAATTATCTCCTCCATGCCCCTGTTAGTGCTCCACGTTGCCCTGTGCCTGTTTTTTTCCCTTTTTTTTTTTTTTTGAGCTCAGTAACAATCACTTTTCTTTCCCATCACTATCTTTTTTCCTGTGTTGAAAATAGGTGATTTTATAAGGTGTTTAGGGGGGCTTGTGATCCACCAGCCACTGTACTTTTAAACTTTAAAGGAGATTATGAAGGGGGGGGAAAAGGAATAATCCTGGGGTGGGTTATACCTGCCAGAAATGGAAGGCTGAAGGAGCAGCATGAAGACCACAAAGAGCAAAGAAAGGGTGGGTGTGACATCTTCACATCCTCTGGGAAGCAGGTGCTTCACTCTGCTGTAGTCCAGATGCCAATAAATCTCCCGACCTGGTGAAGCAAAATGTGCCTTGAAGCAAAATGCTGCTTAATATGAGACTGCTGCTGCACCAGCAAGATTAAAATTGTCAGGACATAAACACATCTCATGATTTTGGAGACCTTAGTTCCCAGCTGAACCCACCCACAGGCAAATCCAGAAACAACAGTGAGGTGAATAATTGTTTTCAAGGTGTAGCTATAACTGCCCTGCCCTACCAGTCTTGGTCCCACCAGTCATTTCATACAGGACAAAACTGGAATTAATCTGAATGCAGACTAATGCTTTTCTTCATCCATGTCACTCTGATCACTACTATGCCTATCTCAATTTTATCTACCACACCAAAATATACTATTTTGGTAAGTGGACTGATTTTTCCACCCTCTCTTCCTATCCAGTCTGAGAGCTTCGTTGGGATTTCAGTTGTGCACACAAGGACAGCTGACCCTGAGCACCATAACCCTGAGCACACTCTGGTAGCACTCAGCTCTGCAAACTTTCCCTTCCCACCCACCCCCAGTGGGGGTCAGTCACGTCCCTGGGCATCCCTCTGTGAAAGTGCTGAGCCCTGCAAAGTTCCCAGCACTTCCCAGTTCTGTTTTTCTAACTTGTAGCCTCTCTTCTGAAGTGGGGGGGGGCAAAAATGAAAGAAGAAGGAAAAAAAAAAAAAAAAAGAAAAAAAGACTGATTCAGGTTTTGGCAGCTCTCCTGTCACAGAAGAACATTCCACACTTGCACATGAAAGGGAATTTTTAGCAAACCGGAGCAAAGAGTCAAAATAACAAACACAAACAATCACCAAAAAAATTGCCACACTCAGTAGTTTTTCTGAGTGCTGCTACCGGCTCAGGGAGAGGCTGGGCCGTTGCCTAATTCTGAGCTCAGGAAAAGACAGCCCATCTTGAAGTTTACAGTGTTATTGGCCCAACTACAGAGGATAGGATTTCCCTTAAGCCCCTGCCCGAGGCCTAATGGTGACTCCAAAAACAACAACTCGCCTTGAGGTTGGAAATTCTGCTTCAGAGAGATTTTGTTCGTGTCCCGTAAATGATACTCAAATATTCATCTGAGTGGACGGAAAATGCTTAAAAAGCTGCATAACAGGACCAATCCTGACATGGAAATAATTTACTTAATTCCTTGCAGCGCTGCTGTCGCTCCCAGCCATCTGCTAGCTGGGATGCCAGGGATAATCTGCCGAGCAGCTCGGGCGATGGAACCTTCAGCAAGCAGAGATCACAAAGAGTTCACTCATTTCTCTACAGCAGGAAAGGAAGTGGGTGGGGAAAAGGGATGAAAGGATAAAACCCCCAGCTCGCAGTCTGCTGGCTTCAGGATAAAAGCTCTGCTCCGAAAAACCCCCGATAATGTCTCACTTCCTCAAGGAGAAGTGGTGTCCAGGATGGGGAGTGATCAGCAGTCGAGATGTTCTGCGAGCCCAGTTATCTTCATTATGTGGTAGATTGTAATTTTAGCATCCAAGAGGTCTTCTCCAGGCCTGGGGATTCTCCAAGAAGCCCGGTCAGGATGTTAAGAGTAGTTTTTACCAGGGGCTGATTGAACACTGCAAGAAAAGCAACAGAGGTGAATTTCCTTTTCATTCAGGGAGTGATTTGCATCAAAACTCTGCCCCTGGGATTTCACCACGTGCTGATGTTCTCAGTCCCAGTGATAGCTGTAGCACTGCTACCTTTAGTCCTTCAGTTTTTGGGCTTCCACACCCTTTGGTATCTCTTTGCAGACTAAGAGGCATCAGGCTTGTCCTCTCCACTCTTCACTGTCAGATCTGTCTCTGTGGCACCTCAGGTAGGCAAAAGGGACACGTTTGTGCTGTGGATGTGAAAGAATGTCTAAACCCAGCATTCAAACCATGGAAAAATTGCCAAATCAGTAAATACAGAACAGGAACTGAGAAAAATTTATGTTCAGCTGTTTCCCTGCTGCAGCTTGGAGAAAGAACCTGGAAGGTTTTAACTTGCCTCCAAGTTAGTGTGGTTTTTGTGATTCTGGGAGAGCTTTGCTGCTGCAATTGTTAGCATAACTTGTTCAAATATTTCAAAAGTTCCCACCTCCTCTTACTCATGACATGGAAAAACACTTGAAATCTATCTAATCAAATGCTCACCAGCAGCCATGTCCCACGGGCAGCTGAGATAGGCCTGATGGAAACCACAATTGTTAACAGCTTTAGCTCAGCTCCTGCAGCCTGGCACACCATCCTGTCGAAGCCACCACGCTGTCCCCCGGGATGGGGGGTCTGGCCAGGCAGCACAGCTCACAGATAATCCCGGGATTCCTTCGGGAAAACACGCACCGAGGGGCTGCTCCGGGGGGGGAACAAACTGCCAGGTTCTGCTGGAAAGAAAACAAAGAGCAGGGGGTAATGGTCTCCCTGCCCGTGCAGCACTGCCTTTCTCAGCCAGCCTTTCTTGCTGATTTACAGATTTTCCTGTAAAGCGAAACAGGATTTACAGAGCCCGGGAGTAACACGGGGATGCAGGAGGGAAATGGTTTGGGTATTTAGGCTCGGTACCTCTGGCAGAGCTGAGACAAAGGATCAGTGGGATGGAAGGAAGAGCTGCATCACTCGGCATGCTGATCACTCACTGCCTTCCTTACCAAACATCCCGTTCTTTGGGAGATTCCAATGAGCGCAGCCCCGGGCGGCGGGGGAAGGGACAATCGCTGCTGTTCTGTAGCGAGGGGCACGGTGAGGAGCTCGGGAGCGGTGTCTGCTCCGCAGTGCCAGCTTCCAAACCAGTTCTGATCCGCTTTCTTTCACGCGGTGATGCCCTCAGGTTTCGATGGGAGCCAACACCAAGTGCCTTGGGGGCAAACAGAGCCCCTGGGGCATCTCTGCAGAGCACTTCGCTCAGCTGGGGTTGCTGCTGGCAGAGGGGTCCCCAAGCCCCTCGCACTTGAGGAACAAGCAGCCCTGACCCTCCTGAGTTTGGGGTCTCCCTCCAAGCCCGACACCCACGTTATCCTGCCCAGAGCCAGGAGAGGGTGCTGTTAAATTTGGCAATCGTTCCCTTCTCCCCCCCCCAGAGCCGCCACATGTTGCTTTTCCCTGTTTGTTCCCCCACCCCTGCCAATCGGCTGCTTTTTGACTCCTGGCTGCAATGGATTTGCGCTTTGATCAGCCAAGATTTAATAGCCCTGATGAAAAGCATCTTTCACCTAATTACAGTCAAGCCCCTAAACTTGGAGGGATCAGACTCGAGGCCGCAGCTGCCGAGCACTTGTTTGGCAGCCCAGTAAAGTCACCCAGATCCTGGGGGTAAAAGGATGCCCCAGAGCATTAAATTATTAATTTAATTTAATTAATTTAATTTAATCCAGATGCAAATGCTACCCAATTTAAAATAAGCCTGAATTTTCAGCAAAATATAAGCACCTTCCAATCCGTTATCCAAACATTCAAGTATTTTTCTCTCCCTCCCTCACTCTGGTTTTTCAAACCCTCCTTCTCCCCATCAATGGGTTGCCAAGTGCAGTGGAAGAAATGCAGCAGGAACAAAGAAACAGGGGATGAAGAAGGTACAAGGAGCATCTTCCACTGCTCAGGTGACTTTCTGCAAGTTGTTCAGACAAGGGCTTGCTGAGAGCTGAGCCCCACTGTGCCATCCCATCTTCCAGGAGAAAAACTCACTAGGACAGGCTGTGGACAACTGTGCTAACAGGGGCTGAAAGCGGAAAACGGGATAACCACGGGGAGATGGAGCAATCTTGGCCCAAACCGCATTCAAAACATAAACCAGCTGTCAGCACACGGGTATGGTGTATTTGTAGAGTATTTTAATTTCTTTTTAGCTGAGAAACACAAAACAAGGTAGAGTTCAAGGCATGCAATCAGGCACTAAACTTCTCTTGCTTGTTTTTTTTGTGCTCATACCTTCAGTGTAAGTTCCATGAAGAGGAGTAGATCCTATCTTTAATCTCTACATAAAGCAACAGAGCACCCACTTACAGCCTGAGGTTCTATGCAATGTTTACAGTTGTTCCTGGAAAGCAGGATTTGCTTGCAGGGAAACAGTTCTTTCTGTGGATTTTGTTCTAATGCCATGTAGAGCAAATGTCATCTGTTTCCCAAAGTGAGTCTGACCAGTGACAAAAATCAACAGAAGTAAAATAACTTTCTCCACATAGATACGTGTTGCAATTACAGGTATCTGCTTGCATGGTTTTAATTTGATTGCTCTTCTACTGAAAAACACAGATAATCTAATGAATAGGAAAAGGTCTTTGATTTCTGTACCTTGCAAGTCCACTTCTTGGTGTTCTAAAGAAAAATAAAACAAAACCAGATACCATAAACAAGGCAGCCAACAGGGCAATCCATGCCCTCTTTTTACCTCTGAGGTAAAAGAGCAATTCAAAGATTAAGAATTTTGTGGATTTAGGCACAGTAGATTAGAATCATAACAGGCATTGAAATAAACATCACAGGCATTGAGATGCTGCTAAAAAATACATTTCCATTTGATCAGCCTTTGTCTGGCAGTTTAAAGCACCTTGGTGTCTACTCTTATGGGGCACTTGCTCTTAATAAGCAAAGACAGTACCTGGTAGGCAGCATATTGCCCAGGAAAAATGTTGTTTATAAGCAGCTAAAAACAAATATTTTCTCCCCTTAATGCCCTACCTTTGTTCATACAGCTCCTGGTTTTATTCTTTATATATTAATTTTAAAAACACGATAGCCAAAGACTCTTCTCCCTTGCTCATGCATTTTTAAAATCAATATGATTAAAGATGGATCTGCTGTGCATCCATGTGAGGAATGTGGTGGGAGCTCATTCTGCATTTTGCCCATGAGGGTCCCCATGCTGAAGTTTTCAGTCTCACTAAGACTTCTGCAGCAAATGCTGGGAGGAGACAAATCCCAACTCCTGAACTGGTTAAACTGCTCTCTGCCAAGGAATTCAGTGCTATCAGAAGTTCCACCCTCTGCTGTGGCAGACATTAAGAGATTGTCATTGTAGTGGATTTGCAGAAGAGGTAATCCTGAGATTACAAAGAGTTTGGCAAGTCCAGAAATGGATGGTCCCATTTCCTAGGACCCCTCATGTTTAACTCATCCCTATTCAATAAAACACTGAAATACAGCTTAAACATGAGGCCAAACACCACAGAAAGTGCCTGGAGTAACCTGACTTCACCATCAAACCTTCTGAGAGCATGAAAGGAAAAGTAACTCAGTGCATAAGAATGACACCTTACAATGAGCACATGGAGGCACCGACCCCTTCTTTGATTTTCTGAACACGAGCAGGGCATGGAGCTCTGGGGGAAGAATCAGAACTTCCACTTCTACATCTTAACTAGGGAAAAACCCATGGAAACAGCTTTCTCTGTACATCACCTGAAAGAGTGGCTCAGAGTTAAAGAGAAATAATCAGGTCTAGAAAGCGAGCTTGCATCCTAGAACATGGATAGTGACAGTAACACGTCAAACACATCTGGCATTTCTGACAAAAAAGAAGCATAAAACGTTCAGAAGCCAACTGAGCATTGAGATTAACCAGCACACAAACAAAAGTTCAAGACAAAGCAGCTCAGAAAACGAAAAAGTAAATAATGAGAGAACGTGAAACAGCTACACTACAAACTGAGAGGCTTGTAAATAGAGCGAGTAGTTAATACATTTACCCAGCTTAAACTGCAACTCAGTAACACTGCAGTGGATTAATTAAAAAAAAAAAAATATTTGAACACATGAAAAACTATGGCAAGATGTGCTCTGCAGCTCTGACACATTCCCAGGACAACATGGGAGCTCACTGAGAGTGTCTCCCTTTTCTCTGACACTTCATCTTTGCACCAGGCAGAAATGAATTCCCCTTCCTCTCCAGCTTGGTGTGAGAATGGCTGAACCCCACTGCCAACCCCCTGTTCCACTGCAGCTCTCCAAAGCCACAACGAGGGAAAAAAAAAAACAACCTGAAATCCTTTTTTTCTGGAGCAAACAAAATAAGGCAGGGTGACTTTAGAGGGGAGATTTTAGTAAAACAAAACCAGATTTGGTTTGTTGGTCCTTTGCCAAAGTGCTCTTGCTGCAAAGAGCAGGATTGTCCTGGGGACCTGGGAGAGTCCAGATGCTTCCCAGTGACACTGATGTTACACTGAGCATGCAGGACAAGCCCCAGCCAAGCTTTGCTGACATCAGAGTGCCCTAGTGGGTATTTACTGTCATGTTTCCTGATGGCAGTCAGAAGCTCTTCAGAGATTCTGTCTATTCTAGGGCTTCTGTTCCCAAGGGAATAAAGATTATTCCACCTTCTGAAGAAAGAAAGTGATTGAGTGATTGTCTACTGAAAAAAAAAAAAAAAAAAAAAAAAGGGGGGGCTGGGATTTAGGAAATGCAGAAATTAAAATCACGAGTAGAGGGGTATTTTGGTTGAACAGTGAAGGCAAAGCAGAACAGGTATCACCTTGAGAGAACAAAGTTACACAGGAAGGGGTTGGATTCTACTGAGCTTAAAGCTGGAAGATGCTGTCCCTTCGTGATTAGATTTGCTCTGAATGACTCACCCACAGAGCAATGGGAAATGCACTCCTCAGGAGCTTCTCCCAGCACTTCAGGATGCAAAAGCCAGTCACAAACAGAAATGGCAAGGCAAAAAATAAAAACAACAACCACCCTGCCTCCTGTCTCTCATCATCGTGGTGACAAAAGGGAAGACAAGAACTGAAAGCATTTTACCCTGTGAAATATTGGCAATTCATGCTGTGGAGGAACATCTCAGCCTTTTATCAAGGAAACAGTCCATGGGTGCTTAGTTAATAGCTATCATGCAAAAAACACTTAGTCATTCAAGCAATCAAGAAGGTAAGCAGCTCCTAAAAAGGTCTGGAGCTCCCCAAGCCCTAAATGCGACTGCTCTAAACCTAGATTGTTCCTGAGTGTGGTGTGATGACTGGGTTGCCTCTCCTGAAGAGATCCACTGCATCATGTGTTGTAAATTCTCGATGCTCTTTTAGCTGCAGTCTGAGCCTCTGGGGGATTCTCCTCCTGCTCCTCGCACTTCTTGTGGTTTAGGAATATGTCTGACTTCAGGAAGCGGCTGTAGCTGTCGTATTTCATGAGGTTGAATATCTGGGAAGAGAGGGGGAAAGAACACAAACCCAAGGTAAACTGGATTTTAAATGATTTTATCAATTCCAGGGTATTTTTGTTCTGCCAGTACTAAGGCATCACTGAAAGAGCAAAGCACTGAAAATACACATGGTCCAAGTCTCAAAGGGGCTGCAGAGCACTGGATAATTGAGGAAAGCCTCCAAATAATTTACACAAATACTGAAACTTCAAGCTAAGTCCAGACTGAAACAACTGGTCTAACTGAGGTTTCTGAAACTTCTGCCAATATTCCCATCCTTTTTGGACTACCACATCAAGACTGGCCTCAGGCCAGACAAGAAACCTTGCAGGTACCTTCCACAAAGAGCTGCTCTGGTGCAGGTGTAGTTTACCAGATAAAACATGGGTTTACATTGGTGATGGACTAGAGCAGTGCCATTTTGCCTCACACCAGGCCAAGAGCTGCCCTTCCTGTCGTGGCCAGCACTCAGCCAGCATGGAAGCACAAATTCAGCACCAAGTGTGGCTTTTCTCTCCCAGGGATTGAGTTCAGGCTCGTCCCTCAACAGCACTTCTGCTCTTCTATTTATATCCTCCACACACAACAAAGCTACAGCTCCTTTGGAGTTTTCTGGAAACAGAAAGGCTTGGGAGAGGAGTCTGGAAACTGTTCAGGTGTCAAGGTCAGGATATATATTTAAGCTGCTCTTGCAACAGAGGGGAATTAAAAAAAAGCAAACCTCAGAACTCTGACTGAGGCAAAACCAAAGCCAGCATCAGCCTCAGCCTATTATTTCACTGGAGCCTCTCTGAGTCATGTTTCAGGGCTGATTACATTTTATGGTACTCAGAGTAACTCAATTTCCAAGACAAAATTTCTGCATTCTGACCTGCATGTGTGGCTAATCCATGTCTGGATAACTGCAGCTTTACCTTTACAGTCTCCCTTCTAATTGATAGGTAACACAACTGTTTGCTAGGAGGAGGAAAACAACCTTAAACTGCTTTTTCATCTCACATCCTCGAGGAACCTGGACAGATAAAGGCAAACACCCAAAACCTGACTGTTCTTGTCTGTGTGTTTGCTGAAACAGCTCCCTTACAAGTAAATTACATGGTGGATTTTACCAACCACTGCTCATCTGCATATTTAAATATTTAAGTTCGTGTTTAGAACTGTGGAAATGCTGTTTTAGAAGCTACATACTGGAATATGAAAAATCCCAAAGCACCCATTCCATGCAGACCCCAATCACTGCAGACTCCAATCCATGCAGACCCCAATCAGTGCAGACCCAAATCATTGCAGACCCAAATCATTGCAGACCCCAATCATTGCAGACCCCAATCAATGCAGACCCAAATCATTGCAGACCCCAATCATTGCAGACCCCAATCATTGCAGACCCCAATCATTGCAGACCCCAATCAATCAATGCAGACCCCAATCATTGAAGACCCCAATCAATGCAGACCCCAATCAATGCAGACCCCAATCAATGCAGACCCCAATCATTGCAGACCCCAATCATTGCAGACCCCAATCATTGCAGTTAAGCAAAGCCAAGCTAAATTACACCTCCTGCCACTGGCTGACTACAATGTCATTAAATTTATCCAAGCAGCTCAAGGGGAAAAAAATAGCAAGGAAAATGCTGCCTGTTAAAACATCATGTGAGTGTTAAGAACTTAGACCCCTCTTGTTCCTGGTATCACTTCAAAGCATCTCCCAGAGAGAAAGGGCACTGTGACATCAGGATCTCCTGCAGCCTGGCCAGCCAAGTGCACAGAGCAGACGGATTTTATGATGGTGTGCAAAGGCACAACCCTCTTTCCCCCTCCCCTCCTCTCATTGCCTTTGTGCAGCAGCAGCACCATTTGCCCTTGAAGTATTTTTAAACACACACATTCCCATGAACCACTCACCACCACTTCAGTCAGCACCAACAACTGCCCCCAAGCCCTTGTAAACCACCCTGTGAGCACAAACCCACAGCCCACCAGCAGCACCAGTTAAATCAGTAGGTCTCTGGAGAACCCAAGTGCTGGTTACCAGCAGTGCTGGGGCTTTCAAACTCTGCCTTTTTACCCTTCAGACACACAGTACCAGCAGCAGCAAACAGTGTGCTCTTTAGAGAACAAATGACACCACTCTTCATAGCTTTATAAGGGTTGAAAACTGGAGAAGAACATAACTCTTGTGAACTATTATCTAACAGCAATAAACAGTAGCTCCAAGCAGTGGAATCCTGCAGTGACCCATAAACGTTCTGCATTTGTCTGTAAAAGTTCACAGAGTTTCCTCCCACACTAGTGGGATTCCTCTGCCACTGGACCAGCATGTTTCCAGTTCAGGTATTGCTAATGCTTGGTTGTTATTTGTAAAACTGCAGAATATTTTGTCTTCAGTAGTCTCTCCAGCTTCACCCTCATAATCACCCACTCTGAACTGCAGTGCTTAGATGTACCAGAACATTTCTCTCCCTTTGCCCCCAGTCAGAAGGTTTTTTCCATGAGAAACTCTTCTTCTTCCTCACATGGAAATTGAATTTCAGACATTTCCCCTGCTAACGACTTGGAACCTGCTTGAAAGACAGCAGAGCCTTTGCCCCTCAGACTCCTTCAACTGACCCAGCCAGTCCCAGCTAAAATATTCAATCCCTGACTGAAATGGGCTGCAAACACTATTTAAGTCCCTGTGCTGTTTCTCCACAAAAGGAACGAGCCAAATGGAAAATGCAGGTAGTCCTGAGGATGGTACAGGAATTAAAAATAGTACTGCAAGTGCTGGAAAGCTGCAGATAAGAATGACTCACTTCATAACTTCAGCTTTAAAATCAGCTAAATATCAGGAAAATTCACCCCCCAAAGACATGCCTGCAAAATGTCACCTCATTTCTACCAGACCTCCCAAGCTCTCTGGGAAAAGGCAAAGCAGGCACCGACTTCTCCGAGCTGCAGAAGAGGAGGGATTTTCAGAAAATTGTGTTATGCTCCTATCAATATAAACACCAAAACAAAGCAAAATGAAGAATCTTGGGCTCTCAAGGAAACCAGTGGCAACTATGGAAACAAACATCAGCAGTGACTCAGCACAAGTGAGCACACAGGAAAACCAAGGACCGAGTTACTCAGTGGGGGAGTCTCAAACTACCCACACAGGAACCCAGGAGAAAACTTCACCCAATTTTCCAGGGGTGTCCTGAACTGGAATTAGAATGGTTGCATGGAGTGTCCTGGTTAAGTGGCTTTAGATGGGGCCCAGTGGTACCTCAGGGCAGCTGAATTTATCATCCCCACCGTGGCAGCAACCCAGCCCTCTGCTCACTCCTGGCACGGGCAGCAGCAGGCACATCCACAGCTTCCCCACAATAACCTGTGCCCAGAGAGCAGAGGGCATTAAAAACAGACAAAAACTGATGAAATGGGTCACTGAACAAAAGAACTTTACCTGGTCCTGGAGCTTCTGGAACATGAGGGGGTGAGGGGTCTCTAAGATGGTCTCGCTCAAACGGGACTGCCCTTCAACGTTGACTTGGGAGGAGGCTTTACTGGACAGGAAAGTCATGTAAATCTCTTTAGCTTTTTCTTGCATCTGCAAAAGGACACATTTATTTAAAGCATTATTACTTGATGTGTAGATAATCTCTGTACTGGTTAATGGTTTGTTGGAGACAGACCCAGGTCACTTCCTGAGGTTCACATCCTAAAACTAAAACATATTCTGAATTTAAAAAAAAAAAAAAAAAAAAGGTAACAACACACATAGATCAGCTTACCTGTGTGTGTTCATTTATGCTGGAAGGAAAACATCTCTGCAGGCAAACATCTGCACTGACAGCAGGGGAAGCTACCAGTAGTGAGCACTTTGGTTACAGCAAGATGTGATGTTTGAAGCTGAACAACCAGAGGGAAATTGCTCAGCACCATCAACTAGGCCTTGTCCTCACTGCTGAGAAGGACCATTTTTACTAAAAGATCATCAGTATGAGCAAGGAACCCAGAGGAAAAACACTGTGGAAGCTTACAGCAAGGCAAACCCGGGCAAAGGCAGGATATGATCTGTGCTACTGGTGGATAACCTGGTCATGCTGCAGGCTCACCTGCAACACTGACTGCAGGAGCAAAGAAAACACCAAAAACATGGCTAAATGTAAAGACAGAACTCCCAACAGCCTCTGAAAGCTGGTGAATAAGGGTAGGTGGGACTTGCATGAAGCTCCACACCAGCCCCAGCTAAAGGGCTGTGTCTGGGATGGGAAGGGGGATTGGAGAAGGAAACATTTAAACCCTTGCCATGAAGAAGCCACAGAATTTCTTTCATGTTTTGCAGCCGAGATACATTTACATTTGGGGGTAATTAGAAGAAAAGCTGCATGTGTTGAACTGAGGAGGCTGAAAGAGTTAACTCTCTCGCTGCTGAAGGGGACATGTATTTTCCAGTATTTTTAAAACAGATTATTTATCTGATGGGTAGAACATTACATGTCAGGTGCATTAGGTCACAGTGAACTGTTTTTAGCAATTTCCAATCTTTCCATTTTCACAGATCAGGGAGGACTGGGTCAGCTACATCTCTTCTAAATGAACAATTAGCCCTGTTGATCAGAGGTGTGACTGCTTTACCTGGCAAAGCTAATGCCCTGATGCAGACACAGTAAAGCTGCCTGAGCTATTATTGCATGAGCAAGTGATGGCACTGCCTGCCCTACCTAAAATGAGTTTGAACCTGCTGTCCAACTTCAACAACATCTCAGGGAATGGTAAGGGGCTGAGAAAAAAATCTCCCTCCTACTGAGTCAGTGGAAAAGAGGAAACAAAGGGAGAGGAAAAGCAGCACACACAGCCAGGGAAAGGCTGCAGTGTGTGCTCCCAAACTATCTGCTCTGCTCCTGCTGCCAGGGTGCCCTCAGCTGCTGGCTGGCTGATCAAGGCAGATGGAGCTCTCAGGAGCAGGCTGGGCACTGCAGAGAGAGAGCAGGGAAAGGCTGGAGAGGAAACCCAAAACCAGAAGTAACTGTGAGGAAGTTTAAAGAGAGAGGAGGGGAACGAGAGGACTGCGTGGGAGGCTGGGGAAGCAGGGAGGCTCTCTGGATTTTGGGAGGGAGAATAACAGAGAAAGGAAGTGAAAGAGCTGTGGCAGGGAGAGGGGGCCACTGGAGAGGCACGGGGGACCTGACTTTATAGGGATGGGAAAAGGTGGAAATGCACAGCTAAACCTTGCAGGCTCGGTCAGTGGCATCCCTTGCTCTGCAGCAGCCTGAAGATGATGCCCCAGCACAGGGGACTCTGCTCTGGAACTGAAACAACGCTTCAATTGGGATCTTGTTCACAGGTGGTTGTTAGAGGGTTTTTGGCACTCTTCACTCCCATCTGTGTGCTCTCCCCAGCAGCCCTGCCAAATTCCCCTTTGGAGTACAAAGTTCTGTCTGCACCAACCCCCCCTCGCTGTTTCAAGTGGATAGGAGATTATTTCCCACTTCCTTTCCGAAGGTCACACTCAGCTCTCAGGCATGTGTGGCTCCCAAATGAGGTGGATGGAAGCCCCAGATGCTGCTCAGGGCAGGCTCCAGCCATCAGCAGCTGTGCAGCATTTACCCAGCCCTGCTAAACCCTCCCTGCATTCCACGTGGGAAGAGACAGCAGGAACTCCTGAACGTGTAATTCTGTTCTGAAATCCTTCCCTACAAAACTTCCACGGGGATACTGTGGTGGGTTTTAGCAAGAGCTGAAAATATTCCCGGTTGCTGGCAGCATTTATGACAATCTGTAATTTGTTTTAAAAGCTCAGCTGCAAGAGCAGAAACACTGAAACCCCGGGAAGCAGCACGAGTGACATGTTGTTTGCTTCATTAACAGTCCCAAATGCAACAACTATGACTAACTCCAATAAAATACCTAAAGTTCGATGTTATTCCCTCATCCCCACCACTCCCACCCCAACAATTAAATAAATCTGTGCCCTAAGATGAGGGCCATAGGGGTGGCAGAAGAGCTCACTGCTACCAGTGGACTCAACCTGAGTGAGTTTCTGTGGTAAACCAGTTTTAAGGAGAAATAGGTTATAAAACAGGTAAAAAATTGCTTTTAGAATACTTTGCTCACAGTAGCTAGACACAAACTGATTTCTAGAAGAGTTACTTTCAGAAGGCAAATTCATGCTCCGTGCTATCATAAACACTGGAAATATTTCTATTTTTAGTGCTTTTCCCAGCTTTGTAAGTGATCTAAACAAAGGCATCCACAAGCAGTAGCTATAAAAACTTACTGTAAGTCTGTGTCATTCTAAAGCACATTCATTGCAGCCAGTTATAATAGTTTGAGCAGTACTGTGTGATGATTGGTATTGAATTATTAATCCAAACAGAACCTAGTCCAGTCTCTGTCCATTCATTTGGCAATTCACTCAAGAGTTCACTAAGCTCTTATCTCTGCTCATCACTTCACCATTTCCTGTACTGGGATGTGCAAGCCTAAAATAGCTAAAAATATGGAAATTATTTAGCAAGGGAAAACGCAATTATCACCCCACTGCAAGGCATGGGATGTTACAGAGAAGTAGCCTGGCTGGTGGTTCTTTTCTGAAAACTCTCTGCATTTGTGGGCCTTTGATGAGGGAGGGCAGCAGCTCCATCCACCAGGCTGACAGTGCTGAAGGTTACAAAGTGCTCAAACTGAGCATTTTCCTCTTCTTGCAAACTATATTGTTTTGGGGGGTTCTGCGGATTTGTCAATACCAAAAAAATATTCACAACTAAAGCAGGCAACCCCTTTTGAGGGGAATGCCTTTTCAGTGCAAAACAAAAAATATTTACAGAAAGTAAATACTCTCTTACACCTGCCTGTCTTAACACCCCTGGTCCAGTTCTCCCACCTGATTCCTATTCCCTGGCATTTCTGATGTTACTCAGAGCACAAACTGTCCTGTTTGGAGCAGGCTGAAGTGGCATTTCCCAGTCTCACCTCCTCACCCCACGTACTTTGGCCAGGAGAGTGTGCATTTGTACCTGTTGCCTTCCAAAATGTTCCTCTTAAAGGCCAAAAAAATCTGAAATTTCTCAAGAAAATAACAAAAGTAACAAACAAAAAACCCCACCACATTTCTGGTGGATCCAAATGTAAACCAAAATCTAAGCAGTGGAAAAAAACTTACTGGAGGTGGCTGCTTAAAAAATTTCCAGTAGAGCATTTGCTACTAGAAAGATCCAGCTTTCATGAAAATGAAAATTGTCTGCAGGTATAGAGTGATTTGGATAATATATTTAAATTAAAAAAAAAAAAAAAAAAAGAAGTTTAAACAGACCCTCAATTTTATTTGTTTTGTAACTTGTAATTTGGTAAGGCAAAATGTTACAGTTTGGTACTGGAAAATAGTTTTGTTTTTGCTGTGTGTTGTTCTTGTGTTTCACTAAAGAATCACAGTGGTGTTTCTTGCCATGCAATAACTGCTATGCTTTAAAAAAAGTCCTGAATGAAATGTCTTTATATTTGCAAGCAAGATGATGATGCAACATCAGTGAATTAATAAAACCTTCTGCCATTCCCAAGCAATGACAAAAGGTTTCAAAACACGGGAAACTCGACAATTTCAGCATTTTGTTTGGATTTGAAACAGAAGCAGCTTTGTTTCCAAACAATTCCACCCCCATTTTAGGGCAGTTTCTTCGAGTGCATTTGTTTGCATTCGCCCAGGGCACGTTACACAACAGGGATGGTTCAGCTCCAGCCCTGCTGAGTAAACTCTGCTGGCAACCAAAACTCACTCAGCACACATCATACCTGTTTTTTTCCCTGTGTCTTCTTGAATTCTTCACATGCAAGCCAGAACAAAACGTTTTCTTCGCTGAATTCCTTCTTCAAAAATTCCTAGGAAAGAGGAAAACAAACACACAAAGGTTAGAATTCCATTTCTCGGTTCTTTTCCTCTCGTCCTACTGCAGCCATTAAAACCAGAAGGGTTTTAATAAAGTGATGTAAATTGGAGTTAAACCAGTCTGTCTGGACACCATTTTATCCCAGAGCATTTTATCAGCATGGTATGGCAAAAGCACTTCTAAGTAGGTAGCTCCTATTCTTACATCTAACACGGCAAAAAAAACTTAAAAAACCAACTCACCACCCTCTCCTAATTAAACCTCAAGCCATTTTGAGCTGCACCAGCCCACACTGGGTAGTAAAGTGAAAGGGAATATTTTCAGTACAGCTGCTAAACCCACAATAAGAGTCCTCAGAGGCTGCCAGGGGTAACTCTTTGCTGAATGTGTGAGAATAAAGGGCCCAGGATGAATCCTCAGTGACAAACAACACCTGGCAGGAGACAACAGTGGCTCAAGGGCTGCAGTTTGTCCCACAGTGACTTGCCAAGAGCAGACAGATCCCATTAGAAAGGGGCAGCCAGAAGTCTTGCAGGGGCCTTGCAGGAGGGAGCTGCAGTGGCAGAAGGTGCTGCCCCAGGGGCACAGCTCCAAATCTGCCACCCCTGCTCGGGGGACAGACCCAGAAGGAGCCACCTCTCTGTGCTCACAGCCTGGCACAGCTGCACCCTTTAGTGCTGGGACTGGAGCAGCTTTACACCCTGATTCTGTTCTCCAGAAATAGCCAGAGTTAATAAAGCAACCCTAAATCTCTTCACTCCCTCGGGGTCCTCCAGGAGGTTCTCCAGCGACGAGGCCCATTTGGAGGTTCCTTTCAAGGCTTGGTGGCTGCTGCTGGGGTGCCCCTCGCTGTCATTGATCTCTGGAATATAAAAAAACCCCAGAATTTAATTAAATGCCACCTTCTTTAGAAAGGACAAATGGCAGTGGCGTGGGTGTCTCCCACACTGCCCCTGCACCCTCGGATTTCAGCTGCTGTCTTTAAAGAGACACCATAAAACTGAAGATAAACACACACACACACACAGGAATTCTGCTCTGCCTGCAAGGAGGCAAAGATTCCTCACAGCAGATAATTCATGAGCAGGTAAAGAGGCACTGTCACTGTTTTATAGGGGGTCAAGCACCTTTTGCCCGTGGAACACAACAATGACCAACAAGGCTCATCTGCTTTTTTTCTGACACTGCCTACAGCGTGGGCTCCTGGAAAGCAATCCCTGGTCAGTCACACAGGTGGAATTTATTTTTAAGAAAAGAATCATCACTGGAGGCTGGAGGGTGGGTAAAAGCAAAGAGAGAAAGAAACACAGTGCTCTGTTTAGCAGGAGCAGCAGTCCAAGGTGTTAACTCCGTGTAGCTGAGAGGACAGACAGCTGGCAGAAGAACCTCCCTGCAGCTGAGTCAGCCTGGTTTGGGGCAAGGGGGGTGGTTTTTCTCTTTGTTTGTTGCCAAATCCGATGAAATTCTCCTTTGATAAGGTGCACTGGGCTGTGCCCACATCTGCTGTGCCAGCAGCCTTCTCCCAGGTAGGAGAGCTGGCACACAGGTGCTGTTTTCCCTATCCCAGGACAAGTGCATTGCATTCAAGGCTGGTGATGGAAAAAAACTTCTTTTTGCTGTCTACCCTTTGAAAAACCTATTGCTTGGAGGGACTCCAGGGATTTGCTCATCTGAAAAACTCTAAAACAGTCATCAAGTGCTTGGCCTTCTCTCCTCTCACACAGGAGGGCAGGCCATGGGACGTCAGGACAGGAGCTCCATTTCAGGTCACTGCACACTGGAGAGGTGCACAAAACTCTTCCTGTAACCAATACAGCCTCTGTTTATTTTAATAACTCCCTCATCCCACTCTACCACCTTTCTGGAAATATGGATCACAGCAACTTCTGCTTCAGCTCTGTTAAAAAGCCTTTCTTCCACCACAAAACTAAACCTCAGCAAGTATCTCAAAAAACTATTTATCTCTGCAGAGCTGTCCTATTGATGGACCAAAAGATGCCCTTTTGAGCTGGTAACTGGAATAAATGCTCAGGTTAAAGCCCTGCACAAAACTGGCACCACAGCAAAGCCTCTGCAGTCTGAGCTGTAAGGACTGGAGCCCTGTCCTAAATGAATGAGCATCCCTTTCCCTGGGTAGGAGAGGGGTTTTTTGCACCAGAAACAGCCTGTGAGCTGAAGGGCAGGAGTCACAGCCAGGGGATTGTCTCCAAGCCAGTCCTGCAGACTTCAGCTGTGACACCAGCACCGCCAGTCAACGCTGCCTCACTTTGGCCCCCCCCTCGTGCAAAAGGATGTGGTTCTTGATTATCACTTGCAGCATTTATTTTAGGAGCCTGACTCAAAGTATCTGGGCTTCTAATCTCAGTCAGATGGGTGAGATTTAGGTGGGAATGGCCAAGTACATTGGAGCACAACACAGCAACCTCTGAGCAGCTGGAACCTCGTGGTGCAGTCTGGTCACCTGCAAGCAGAAGGGCAGCTCTGTGTGTACAGCTGCCCATGGCCTGAAGAACCAGGCCCTTCCCTTATTTAATACTTGATTTAGCCCAGAACACAGGGAAATGAGATTTCATTTCCAGCGTTTCTGGTTCCAGCCAAATCTTCCAGTGGACATTAATGATTACTTTGAAAAGCATGGATTTCAATGAGCCAGTGCAGCACAGGGCAGAGCCAGGGCCTTGAGAACCTAAAGAAAATAAATTCTGGTGAGCAGAGGCCAGAACAAGTGCTCCATATTCCCAGGATACACTGATCTCCTTCTCCTCAGCTGCTTTCACTGGTCTCTCACTGTACTGCTGGCTGTTCTGTATCCTCCCTGATCATCATTCTCACTTCCAGCCTACCCTTCACAACCCAACCCTATCCCCTGTGTTTACATTCCCCTCCTGCTCCTCCTTGTCAACCTCCAAACTCTTCTCTCTCTTATGATCCTGCTCCCTCCCAGGATCCTGCTCCCCTTCTCCCTCCCTTCCCTCCTCCCACAGCATTCATAGAAAAACCATTTGGTTTTGAAGGGAAAACCTGCCTGGCTTCTTCCCAGAGTCCACTCTGCAGTGCCTTGGGCAGGGCTCTGTTTCTCCACTTGTTTCCTCCCTGAACAAGCTCCCCACAGCCCAGAGAGTGCTGTGGTGCCAAGATGAGGTTTGTCTGCCCATTGCCACCCTTCCATTCACCCCTTTCCTCCCTTGTTATTGAAGCTGGGAGCACCCAGGGCTGTGGATGCACCGACAGAAATGGGCTGCACCTGATCCATGACAGGAGGAAGCACCCTGGCAGTTTATGAGGATTTTAAAACTGCTGGGTATTTTTATTGTACCCCATTAAATAAGACATCACCGGCACATATTCTAAAACAATAGACCTCACCCCCAGTTAGGATCATAACTTCCCACTCTACATGCTGCTTTCATTCAGCTCATTTGGAAGTGTGATTTCTAGAACTTTTAAATTTGAAGAGTTCAAAAGACAGGAAAGAGTTTTTTCCCCACAAATGACTCCAGAAGCTGAGCCCCAAATCCATCTCCCATAACACATTACTAAATTACCTTAAAAATGATACTTCCACTGAAGTACAAATTAATGAGTCTAAAATGATTTATTTGAAAAGGCCAGACAGCAATAACTGTAGTTACATGAATGATTCTCCTGAAACATATTAAACTCTGTTTGATATCTATAAAGAGAACTTTCTCCTGTTAAAATCCTCTGTTGACAGAGTTAGGTAATACATGTTTGGAAATAACAAGCTTGATCCCAATGTTTAACAACATATATACATTTGTGTGATCATTTAAATGAGGAAGGCAGCAGACATTTGCTGACACTGAAAACTGGGGGATAATTTTGTGCATCTAAAATGACAAAATGGCAGTGCTTCCACCAGTATTTCTGTCAAAGTAACACACAGGACGAACAACAGATGATAAAAACACTCCCTACATTTCTTGCATTGCAATTGTAAGAAATTACAATATGCTAATCACATTTCACAGCAGAGCTGGCTTTTACTGGGGTCAGGAACCAAGAGGCAGAGAGAGCCAGCAAAGCACACACAGCAGGGCACAGCTGTAAGAGTTTCTGCTGAAACAAACTCTCCACTGAGTTGAAAATGTGTTTCAGAGACACAACTGCTCTCATGACGTGCAGGGAGCAGCCAGCTGCTTCCACCAGCACAGCAAATGATGAAGTGCTGGGTTTTAACATCACCAAACTTCAGAGGGCTCCACACTGAGCCAGCAAACAGGCAGTTCCATTAGCTGCAGCATTATTTCACAGGGGGCTCTCACAGGAGCTGCCTTCCCATCACACAATAGCCCTGCAGCCCCAGACTGCGGATAAAGGCTCTTTGTGTGAGGAGGGTAAGTGCAGCGCTAATAATGCTGCAATTATCAGCTGAAGAGTGCCATCAAAAATGGCAAATGTTTGCATTCTCCAATCAGGAGCTCGGCCTGAAACCACAGAAAGTGTCAGTAACATCGACATGTACAACGCTGCAGGTCAAAACTCCCAGTTCTGGGCCTCGTTTTTGACCAAAAAAAAAATAATAAAAAAAAAATAAAACCTATGGAAACCTGTCAAACCGTGAGTGATTCATTCACGGCTAATTGAGTTAGACATGCTGATCACTCTGCCTTCCAGAGGCACTGCAATGTTTCCCCGAGCTGCTGCCACTCTCCAGCTGTGATACCCTGGCCCATATAGGGCAGCACAGACTCACACCCTTCACAGAACCCCACATCCCTCCCTAAATGCCCCTGCACAGGCCCTGTGCAAACTCCCTGACAAACAAACGGCACACGAACAGTCCAAATGACAAAAGCCCCACGTAAACAGCACGCTCCTCATTCTGTACTCAAGCATTAATAGAAAACAAGAAAAGCCACCTCAATTTCTCCTGGAAGAACTTCTGACCACGCCTGCCCTTATTCACCTGAATCACAAAATCTTTATTATCATTTCCGAAGTACTCTGAATACCTTGTCTTTTCCTACGCTCATCAGAATGCCTGTCCAGCAACAACCACCAGTCCAGAATTAATAAATCCAAGGTAGGAACAGCAGGAAACTTCACGAGTAAGCAGCTGAAAGGGGGAAATTCCCTTACTTTCCATGCAGCCAAGCATCACCAGATGAATCCTCGCACAGCAATTTTTTCCAAGAAGCAGCAGCTGAGGTTCAAACCTTTTCCTTACAGCACAGCTGCCCTTTGCACACGTTGGTTGTTCAGAGCAGGAGCCTCAACATCCTCTTTTGACTGTCTCCAGCAACAGATGGCTCCTGGACTCCACTTTTAACTATAAGGAAGGAAGCTAAAGGGACGTTCCGCTTTTGTAGCATCTCTGGAAGCGTCCACCAGACAGATATCCTTTAAAAAAAAACAACCAAAGAACCCAAAAAAAACCTCCAACCCAAATCAAGTCTAGACAAACACCGCATCTGGCTTTTCTTAGAAAGATTGCAACTTCTTCCTGCACATAATAAACTGTAGTATCATTTTCTAGGATTCGGAGAATGCTACTTTTGCCCCAGTTGTTTCAGCACTGACAGATATCAGATCCCACCTCCTCGGAATCGCCAGACTCGCAGCATCGCGGACACACAGCAGCAAACACGTTCCAGCGCCCGTCTGCACAGGGGACTGGGAAGTCCCACATTGTCACTCCTTGGTAACTTCCACTCCAGCTCAAGACGCTCCCTCCAAAGGCAAACTCCTCCAAGTCGATTCACAGCCCGACTAACCATGCCCTGGTGCCCGGGGCTGTCACCTCGGCCCCGGTAAGAGCAGCCGGCAGGAGCTGGGCACCGACACGCGGCTGATGAGGCAGAAGCAGGAGCAGAGCCCCGCTCCCGTTCCCCGTTCCCCGTTCCCGTTCGGGGCCGCTCCGCTCCCGGCACGGTCACCCCGCGCATCCCGGGCAGCGGCACCGCAGCAACCCGGACCGAGGGGCAGCCCCGGGGCTGGGGGACAGCGGCGCGGCCCGGGATGCTCCCGGGGCTGGGGGACAGCGGCGCGGCCCGGGGAGCCCCCGAGAGCCCCTCGCTCCCCCTCGGCGGAGCTGGAGCCCCCAACCCTCCCGGCCCCGTTACCTGAGGGCGGCCGCTTCCTGCTGAGCCGGCTCACGGCCCGGTTGAACATCCCGGGCTCCGCTCGGGCCGCGCTCCCCGAGCCCCGGGGCGGCCGCGCCTCCCCCGCCCCGCCCGGCCCTGCCCGGCCCGCCCCGCTCCGCTCCGCTCCCCCCGCACGGGGCGGCCCCGCACCTGCCCCGCCTGGGAACGGCGGCTCCCTCGGCACCCCGGGGCTCGGGCACCACCGAACGGGACGCGGGGACACTGGGGGTTCACCCCCTGGCCGCTCTCCCCTTCCCCTGCGCTGCGGGGCCCCGCTGTCCCAGCCATCCCCACTCGCACCCCTCTTCCACACCACAGTGCTGTGTCAGCTCGGATCCATCTCATCCCACCCCTCCTGCTCCTCCGCGCACCCCTGGAGCAGCTGTGCCCGCCAGCCTTGAGCCACCAGCACCCCCCCGTGTCCTCGCCGAGCAACAAAAAGCCTCCCCCAGCACGGTCACCTCGGGGAAATCGTGAGATTTCTTACCAAAATAGACGCGCCAAGCCTTTTGTGCTGGGGTGACTCATTTGCTCTTCCAAGGCTTGGAAGAAAAATTCTTTCCTAACAGAAAAGCGCATTTACAATTTTAAACAAAGGTATTCTCACTGTCAGAAACATCTTTTTTTACCAAAATATTTGATCAAAAATGCAGCATGTGAGAAGTTTGTGCAGTTCTGACAACAAAGTGGCAAGCCCTCAAACAGACAATCAACTCAGGAAGCACAAGACAACAGTAGTAGGAGGCAATGGGAGTGTTTAAATCCCACTGGAAACATCACCAATACACAAAAAGCCACAGAAACCACTGTAAGCAGACAAGTCAACACTTGTTTTATCTCCACCTAAGCCAAATCCCATCCTGAACACACAGTAATGCATTGCTAACCAGCTCCATCCGCAGAGGGAACTTGGATGGGCTCCCATCCCACTGAAATGTATGGATATTTTCCACTTACACGCACAGGGCCAAGATCTCATTCCTGGGAAATGGTGACACCAGGAGACTCAGCACAAGAATCAACTGCATCTGTGCTTCCAAAACAAACAGCAGCACAATACCTTCCAGCTGAAGGGATTTGGCCTGGACTTCTGCCTTCAGCTCCAGGGCCAAAAGCTGCGTTAGCTGGTAAAGATTTCTTGGCTTTTGGGGTGGACTAAAAAAAAAAAAAAAAAAAGAAATTAAAAAAAAAAAAAGAAATAAAGTCTGCTGCTTTGCCGAGGGAACAGCACAACAGCTGCACACGGCATTTCCCAGCAGATGTGAGGCAGGCACGACACTGGGAATACAGCTGCAAATTCCGTGCAAGCACCAGAGGAGCAGGGGGAACAGCACGGCAGCAGCAGGGCCAGCTGAGGCACAGGGACAGCAACTCGGGAAAGGAACACACAGGGTGGCAGTTCTGGGAGAAGACACCTTGGCCATGAACTCCCAACGATTTCTTTAGTCAGATCCACCAGTATTTCAGGCAGCCCATTTACACCGAAGCAGTACAGACACCACCAGATTTTATTTATTTATTTTTTGTTAAGAACCAGGACACATATTCCAAAGTTTCTATTTTAAGGGTTAAGAACTAGTGCTCCTAGGACAACCACCTCCTCTTCAAGCCAGTGTATTGACAACAGGCAACTGGAGCAGTTTTAAAACTTAGTATCACGGATTTGGAGGTGGGAATACTTGAGGAACATGATTTAAGGAGGCCAGCATTGTGCCCGTGGTCCACGTGCCTGTGCTGGTGTCTCCAAGCAGCCCCACCAGAGCCCATCTCTGTCAATGCATCTCCTGGGAAACCTGACCCACGGGTTTGCCACAAATCAACCTGTTAACAAATCAACAGTTTCTGTTCCTTTCCTCCTCCAGATACAAAACTTCATTTCCAAGACTCCTTTCCACCCCTTTTCCTTGTAAAGGAGCACATTGGGGCCGCTCCTGCAGAGGGTGCTCCCAGGTGGGCACAGCAGTGGCTGCTCTGCCAGGGTGACGTTCCTGGTGCTGGTCCATGTTCTGCTCTCCTGGTCCATCACACACAACGGCACGAGGGGATTTTCCTTCCAGATGAACATGGTGCAGTTACTCACACAGTTCCTTTGCTGGGCATTTTTGCCTCTTCTTCCCCAAATCACCTGCAATACCCACACATAACCACCTGCAATTTATGGCTTAATTCACCCTGTGCCAGTGTCCACGTGCCACATCGACAGGTTTAACACCTTGCATGAATTTTTACCATCTTTTCCTTAATTTCACAGGGCAAAGCTTCCCATAAAAAAAAAAAAAAAAAAAAAAACCAAACATAAATGTGTTTCATTAGCTTTGGCTGCAGCCAGGCCAGGCCATCTAGAACAGATGATGTTCTCTGAGTACTTACCAAGTCACTGCACTTCCACACGAAGAACTGTGCACCATTAAAAATTAAATGTATGTTAAAACAGCCAAGCTCCCCTAGAACTGAACAGGAAAGCTTTTGCAAGCCTTCCATGCCTTGCTCCATCCCATAACTCCAGGACTTGTCAGCAGTGTGGCACAAGCTCTGGACTGTTCACCACCCCAAATACTGGAAGGTTTGACAACTGGGGTAAAGTTGAGCAGATTTCCCAGTGCCACTGGCAGGAACAGGTGTGTGGGGAGGAATGAGAATGTGCTAGACACCCAAAAAGGCAGAAACACGCCTGACAATGGGATTTCAGACAAAGATTCTATTTTAAAATTGGACTTGTATTCTGAAGAATAATTTAGCTTAAATTTAAATAGCTGGATTTGAAAAGAAATGGAAGGAGTTGTACTTAGCTGTTGCCACTGCAAAAAGAAAAAAAATCTATTCTGGAACATACTGAACTATGAATAACACCACAGAAAATTCATAAAATGCACAGCTCATTTCAATGCCCAATTGCAAATAAAAGACTCCAAACTAATCAACAGACTTAGGAAAAAAGCACAACTCATGGTTTAAAGCTCTGGTTTCATTTACACCAACATAACACCACTGATTTCTGCAGAGGTGGCACTTATTTACACGATTATGAGAACTCGAAACTGGAAATGTTAACAATGAGGAGAGGCCTCCAAAGCAGGAAAACTCTCTTTTCTCTGGAAAAAAAAACCAAAACAAAACCAAAAACCAAACAAATCCAAAACAAAACCAAAACCAAACAAACAAAAAAAACCCAAAACAAAACCTCAGCCCTTCAAAACCTGATTTTAGACTTGCCAAGTTTATTTTCCTGTTCTACTGCACGTGTTAACAGAAACAGTAAGAAATTAAGACTGGATGCTGCCCTGCAAAGGGCATTCTGGCCAGAGAACGAGGCATTTTGATCCCAGACCTGTAGGCACCCCAATTCCTGCCTTTGAACCGAAATATTTCAGCACACACGTTAATTTTTTCAGTTCAAAGCCACTTTTTAGTTTTATTAACCTTAAACCAGCTTTAGTTCCAACCCAAGTTTTGCAAGCCTTAGCTAAATGCAGCTCCTGGCTGCAGATTCCCAGATACCAGAGCAAAAGAGCAGATAATAAAACAAGCTTTTAAATCTTTTTAACAAGATGATACACACAGAACAAACTTAAACACAACCTTCCTGGAAGGTGCACAGCATTAAAACAGCCTCGAAGAGAATTCTGGTAGAAGATTGCACTTCTATTTCAGGCCAGCCCAAATAAATCAGGGGAATTTGCCCAGCACTCCTCACTTTGATCTCCGAGAAAGCTCTGACTCACTCCTTTGTAATACTTTCTAGTACAAGGAGGTTCACAGGGTCAACTTTTATCCCTAATCTTGTGGAACATTCCTCAGTACCTCCAACTCCACAGCTTTGTGCAGGCCAGATACAGATTGCAGAACTCTGGAAAACATTTCAACATGCAGAGACTGAATTACAGGCTAAACAACTGCAGTGCTGCTCCCACCTCACACTGGTTTCACCCATCTACACCTCTCCACAAACTGCACTCAGGAAAAAAAAAAAACCTGTTCTAAAGCTTGCAATTTAACTGATTTTTCTTTATCAAAACCAGTTTTATGCTCTTTGCATCTGTCACTGAAGAAGGAAAAATGTTTCATCGGTTTAGTATGACATGTGTATTTGAGCCTGATAAAAAACCTGCTAAATCAGCCTTCTGGAGTTTCTTCAACTTTGTTCTATAAAAAAGAAAGAATTATGGTGAAGGAATTTTATTATCCTTTTATATTGCAAATGTACTTTTTTTTTACCCACAAGATTTAATACCGGCTTTCAGAAGATAAAGCAGTACCATGAATTAAATCTTGAGATGCAGAAATGCAGTTTTCGAGTGCCAATTTTACAGCAATAAAAAACTTTGTAATATTCAACTAGACATGAAATTGTTATCAAAACCTTAAAAGCACTCTAAGCCCCTCTGGACTACACACAGGTAGGACTGACTAGGGGGCACAGGGAAGAAAACCCAGCTTTTGGGAATTATGTTCAGTCTGGGATCAACCTGAAGATACAAAAAAAAACACCAAAAAACAAAAAATGTACTTAACACAAGCTTTTAACACCCACCTGTAAATATTAAACCAAGTAGAGACAGCAGAAATCAAAGACTTTTGCAGTAGAGGGGAACATTAAAAATTATATGTGAGGTCAGGGTGTTTCTGCTAAGAACCAGAGGCAAATGTAACAGTCTGTGCATGAAAAGCAAGCACAACTCTGCTGACTAGAAACACATATAATTAAAGTGAGAAACACATCAAGAAAAGGAGAGGTACATGGTCATAACAACTCCCAGTGCAAGTATCCACGTGCATTTTCTACAGTGAAAATCATTAGAGGGAATGCCCTTTTGCACAGCCTCAGTAAATGTGTTCAGGAATATCTGTTGGTCCCCTGACCTCAGGTATTGACCATTCCAGAACATACCAGCAGCACACAAGAACAGCTGCTGCACCACCAGAACGAGGTCTCGCTGTATCCACACTGCAAGTTTGCAGTGATCTGCTCCCTTCTGAAAATGGCCAGTAACAGTGACAGGAGAGAGGGGTTTGGACCTTCCTACCCTTGTTCTAAGAACACATGAACCCAAGCAGGAGGCAGGATTCACCTAGAACAGTATCCTAGAAACAGTCACACTTTCTTTTCCTTAGTCTGAAATCAGCCATGTTTTCAGATAACTGTCACAAACCCACACCATGTACCTGTGAATGAAAGAAGCCCCAATTCACAGCCAGAGTTCAGAAAATATTGCCCCTCAGCTTCCTCTGAGCATTTGCAAACACCCAGATTTATTCTGTGCAGGACACAAGAGGAGCAAGGCATAACCATTTCCAGCATTTGACTGCACAACAGGGATCTGGCACAGCAGCTCCACACTGTGTCAGTGTAAACTCACTGTGCTTTCAGGGGAGAGTAAAACTCAGAAACGGCTCCACAAACACACACTGCAAAATTAAACAGTCCTTTTAATAACTAAGAGGGTGATTTTTCCCCCCCCAGTCAGTACCTGAGTTGGAAGATTTGAACTAAGCAGTAAATTGTATCAATCGGTCTTTCCCATCACGCTGGACAACCTGGCATTAAGGGAAACAAATCATTAATGGAGTGAGAAAGATCTGCCTCACTGAAAGGACCAAAAAAACCACAGAGTATTTTTTCATGGAACAGCAGCCCAGTAATAATTCCCCATTTATTAAAGTCAAAGAACTAGCAACTCAAATGAGGATGGCAGCTTTTCATCATCCCCTGTAACATTTATTCTTCTCCAGAGTTGGCTCTAGGAAGTCATTTTCCATCCAGGGAATGTGAGCATTATCCAGTTTCATGTGGTAGACCCAGGATTCTTCTCCAATTCCTTCCCACCCCTGTTCCAGAAGTTGTAAGGAACGGGAAGATGTTCAACAAGCAGCTGTGCATACCTGAAACTACTTCAATTATCCAACAGAAGGGTCAATACAGACACAGCAGAATGCCAAGCTAAGAGGTCTACATTAAATAAGGCTCTGTAAACTCAGTTTGCTCCTAAAGTTTCCTTGTTTAGTCACCTTCAGTGTTCTAGCTGGGCTGTTTAACGTGCATCTGTTTTCTCAGAGAATGACCAGAGGGGGGGTGGTTTCTACTTTTGTAATTTTAAAGCCACATTATTTGAAGCAGGCAGATAAAGCAAGTTTGTGTGTGAATGGCCACCCCACTTTGGGTACTGCTGTGGTATCTGTGTGATATCTGACCAGCTGACCTGGCCCTGGTGCTGCTGCCACACCCGGGGCTGGCACAGCTCCCCCCTCCCCTCTCCAGCCTCCCCTCTCCTCCTCCTGTCCCTGCCAGCGGCTGGGAGAGCTGCTGAGTGCCTGGGATCAGCGGGAAGCTGGAAGGGTCCCTTGTTTTAGGAGGCAAATATTCCAGTGCTATCAGCCATCATCCCAGGAAAGCCAGCTTACATGGAATTCCCCACCACAACCCCATTGTTTGGCTCCTCAACAAAACAATCCTGGCAGTGCACCGGTGCTGCCTCATTGACAGCTCCAGCACTGACAGAGGAGGCAAAGCCATCTCTCTTCCCACTGCATTTCAGGAACACTTTCATACCCAGCGAGATTCAGATCAGCTTTAATCAAAGCAGGAGGAGCTGTGTATTTAAGCAAGAAGAACTTGTATTCAAATAATCATTACTGATGTCAAATAAAGTTGTGAGTCATTACCCTTTAAATGTCAGTGAGCAGAGCATCATTCACATCCATGGTCTAGCTGAGCACAGATGACAGAGCCAGTGTTCACTCATCAACAAAGTCCTGTTTCTTTGTCAAGTAAAATATCCAGCATTTTCTTTCAACTTCAGCACTTTCAGTGAGTTGAAGTTACAGTAAAGGGGGAGGGAGGGACATTATCCAGGTGATACTGAAAAGAACAACCATTTTTTAATTTTCTTTTTTTTTTAAACCATCAACTGGATTCACAAAAATTGCTGAAATGAAACACAACAAGACCTTCCCAGCAGCTACTGCCTCGCAGTTGCCTTTTTATGAACAGGAACTTCATTACACAGTGAAATCCTTAACTCAGTGTTGGACAGGCACCACAAATGATCAGAACAAATGAATTCTCACTCCTTTTCAAAAGAACTTCTTTTTGCTATCACAGCAGCAATCCAGACCCCAGACTGCATCTGTATATGGAGATCCATGATGGAACAAGGCAGTTCTCCACAAACCCCATCAATTTTTTGGAAGGATACCGAACAAAAGATTGCCTGTACCTTGCAAAGTAAGAACAGTGCAACAAATTCTTTTATTGCTGACCAGGAAACAGTTTCACGTGGTTAAAACAAACACTTGTGCCCTTGTTCAAAAACAGTCAGATAATTCAGAAGTATCAGACACTAATCATGTCCATACAGTTGAAGTCTGCTTCCTTGTGTACAAACACAAGAAAAACAAATCACGATTTTTTCGGCCAAACTAAGCCTTTAAATTCACTGTGAGACTTATTCTGAGGGAAATGAAGGCAATGGTTCTGGGACAGTGAACGACTCCCCATGAAGTTATCTGAGCAAGGAAGAAGGTTCTGCAGGGAGAGTAAGCCTGGACACTGTTAGAAAACATACACAAGGAGGCAGGACTGATGAGCAGCTACATGTGACCTCAGATCCACAGCCTCACCACCCCAACACCGCAAAATACAAACGGTTTGGTACGAAAAGTTGGAAATAAAACATCTTTTACACGATTGCAAGTGCATAGTTTACAGGTTCAGCCTTGTCTGCCTGCAGTCAGTTTTACAGCAGAGAGGGACAATGCTTTGACAGATGACAATACAGGATAAGCCCTTTATATCACGTTTCACTTTTATTGAACATCTCCTGCCAACGCAGATTACAACCTCGGTTCGGGTTGCACGCATCAACTTAAGCCATCAGAAATCAATACTTTGTGAAATCCAAATCCTAGTGGTGAGGGTTAGGTAGTGGTTGATTTCTGCAGTTAGGGAATTACAACAGTGGAAGTGTCACTCATAAAAGCAGTATGGTGCAAGAGGCTCTTTGGTGCCAAAAAACTCGTCAGTGATGCATTTATGAATGCTACTGAGTAGAAAGCAATCTAATTTACAACTCTTCCTCGCAGTGCTAGAGAAACATTAAAGGACTCTGGAGGCTCCCCTACCTTGAGCATCTGCGAAGAAATATCACCATTACAGAAAAGCTGTATAAAAATCAACGACAAAAGCCTGAAATCAGAAGGTTACATCCTATCTTTCATCCTGAAATACAGCTCAGGTACGGCCCAGCTCTACAGCAGGCATATTAAATAATCAGATTTAAAGTGATCTACACATTGAGACCTGAAAGATCACTGCCTTAATCTCACACCCAGTTACATGGGCATTTCTGTGGCATCATCTGAATCTTCAGTAAGAACACACTGCTCATATCCCAGCATGCATCCAGAGCACAGCCCATGCCAAACACCTACAGTTATGGAGAAACCCCAGATTTCAAGTGAAGTCTAAGAAAGCCTAAAAGAACTCGCAGTTCACAGCTCTGCTGGCTCGTGATCCTGTACCAAAAACACAGACCCACTGGGGGGGTTTATCCAAACACGAGGGACAGCCCGACCCTCGCACAGATATTCACATATGTACAAAAGGATAGAAAAACAAGAGGCCCTGTCTGGAGTGACCAACACCAGGTACAGCAGAGAGGACAAACACAGGGCCAGCTCTGGCCCCACCACACCACCTGCATCATTATTGCATCAGGTGCCAGGGCACGAGGCACTCTGGGCACGGCTGAGCCCACTGACTGAATGCCCTTCCACACAGCTCGCCTTCCACGCCCCCTGAAATCGAGGAACTGCTTCCCATGGCAAGAGGAGAGGAGGAAAAGCCCCCTGGTGTGATCTGCTACAGCAATCAGCATAGTTATCTGCACAGCCTGGCTGGGTTTGACATCACTGCAAGTCTCCACTTCAAAACAGACTATTCTAACTCACAACAGAAAAGGTAAAAATGTCCAGCTCCTCAGACACTCACCTAGCACTACCATCTCTAAATTAATCCAACTTTGTTTCTTTTCAAATGCAAGTTTGCTCCACTGAACTGGCACTGCAAACCCTACTCCTGCAGTTCCAAGGGTGCTGCCTCGGCATGTTGCAGAGCACAGCTGAGGCATTTGCACCCTCTAGCTGTCACGGGCAGGACACAGCACTTGTTTCTAACTTACATTCATTTTCAACTTCGAATTTATTGAGGCAGTTTATATCAATATATCCATAAAATAATTCAGAAATAACCCAAGTATACCATTGAAACATCTTCGTGATTTATCCATTTACACACTCAGTACACAAACAACCCAGCCTCTGTACAGGTTCATCACATGCAAACCACCCATAGAGACAAAAACTTGAATTAAAAATAAGTCACAACTCAGTGTACTGTTTCAACTGCATCTCCGTTTACCAAATGGCACATCGAATATTCTCTAAAATAAGATGTTTTTAACAATCTTGTTAAAAAATTCTTGGGCAAAATATTTCTAGACTTAAAAAACATCAAGATTTTTCAAAACACTCAAGATACTATACAACTTAGAATAACCTTGAAAGAGGTTTACAAGGTTGTTAACCAAGGTATTTACATACCAAATAACGTAAAGCAAAAAAGTTGTATTTCTAATGACAAAAAGGTGATGCATTAAAGATTTATGAAATTAAAATTAAGGCTCTTTGTTATAGTTCTTTATGTAACTTTACATATTAGCCAACTTTGGAAATGTCAGTCTTGCACATTCTTGTCAATCTACTGCATTTAAAGCAGTAGAGTATATTAAGTATTACTTTGAATAATTACATTGCTACTTCTAGGTTTGAGCATGCTTTTGAAACACTGCAATTATGAAATATTTACAAGGTGTAGCCTTCAAACTTTTATGTAAAAGCCCAAGTATGACTGTCTGATTCGAATACAAACAAACATACTTGTAAAAACGTTTTCTACTCCTCAAAATTAAAAGTAAATTACTACAGTTTTACCAAGCAAACCAGCTCTGAAAAGTTTCCTCGGGTGCCTGAGCGTGGACAGTAAAAGTGATGTGAAATTTCTCAGGCAGAACTGTTTCCTTTTCAGACTGAACTGTTTGTTGTATCAGACTGTTCTCTTTAAACATGTAGAAAAATTAAATATTTTTTTAAAAAAATTATTCCAAGACCTACATACACTTATGAGCTATGCCCAGAGGTTTCTTGAAAACTATTCAATACTGTCTCTCCCAGGTTGTGGTGACTGGTCCACAGCTTATTTCAGGGGGTGTGTTCAGCTAAAAGCAACTTGCTGTTTTCCAACGTCATTTCTCTTAAAAGCACAATGATATAAAACACTGAAGACAAAACAAAACAAAAAAAAAAATGGAATGGTAACCTAAGGATCAAGTTCATTAGCCATTTCTCCTACTATATCAAAATTTGTAGTCAGAAGTGTCTTTATTGACTTTATTTTTAATTTTTGTACACAAAGAAAAACATGTTCATATCCATCATGAACAAAAACTTAAAAAGGCAGAACTAGAAGACATTTGTGTCCTTCACCAAAGCAAAGCTGTGCTAAAGGTTCCAAACATTTCCATTTTTAAAATAAATATTTTCTTTTTTTTTTTTTTTTCATTGTCTACATTCCAGTCTTCAGAATGTCACTGGAAACTGCAGCCTATCATGAAATACACACTTTGAAACAGAGTCCCAGCTCACTGTGTTTGGTAACTTGCCATACCATATCCAGCTTGGTTAGGTATTACAGGAGCACCTTGTCCCTGGGCAGGCTGAGCACCAAATCCACCCATCCAGGCAGCAGATGGAGATTGGCTTAAAAAGAAACAGGATGGTTAAAAAAAGGGGGGAAATTGTTTACTAGACAACATACCAAAAAAACCCCCAAAACTTAAAAACATGTTTCCCACACGCTCTTTGTACCAAAACAGAAGAATTTCTTCTTCTCTTCAATGAGTAATTCAGGTTAAGCACTTGAAAATATTGTGAACTTTTTAAGAACAAAGGATGAAAGCCCCACAAACCTTGGGCACTGGCTGCATAGGGCACCCACCTCCAAAGGCATGTACACTATAAGTCAACATCAGTGATCCAGAAATGCAAAATATACCCAGTGCCTCATTGGCATGAACACCAGTGACAGGTTTATCAGGGCTTAAGATGTTTCACTGTCACCAGGTAATGAAGAACTGAGTCAACAAGTTATTTTAAAAGTATGTTAAAACAGAAGTTCTTAGGAAGATTTCAGTCTTCAAGAGATCAGGGATTAAAAGCCCACTCAAATTACGAAGCTGCACAAGTCAAAGTGTCTGCATGCAGCTTCTTCTCTCGCTTCAGGCAAGTACCCAGGGTCCCTGGCTCACACTCTGCAGCACTCACCACTCCAGCCAGAATCCACAAGGTGTTTAGGAATCAGACAAGACCACCCCAAACTCCACCCCACGCCCATGAAATGTGCCATCAGGTACAGGCCAGAGCCACTCACCCTCGTGTCTGTCCACGGAAATCAGCACACATAAGCCTGAAGCACACCTAAGGTCTGACACCCCGTGCAACCCTCGGCCTGAGTGACCCCACACTCCCTCACTGCACTCCTGGACTACTGCAGGATGAAATAAGAGCACTTACTCTACTCCGAAGCCCTGCTGGTTCCAGGCCTGGCCGTACATGCCGTAGGACGGCACCTGCCAGCCGTTGGCCATGTACTGCCCGTACTGCTGGGGGTTGCCGTACACCTGGCTCCACTGCCCCCACTGGCTGTAATCCACCTGCGGAGACAACGACCACCCGCCTCAGCCTGGCACAGCCTCGGGCTGCCCGGCTGCTGCTGAGGGCAAAGCTCGGCCTGCTTCAGTCACGGGGCTGAAACGGGCAACAGTGAGATCAGGGCAATCAGACACCGCTGCGACTTCATGAGATGCTCGTACTGAACAGTGATTTGTGTGTGCTGGAAACACCAGAGGTTGTCTGGATGGACAGCCCCCTGGACTGCAGTTAGAGAAACAGCAAGAATCAGAATTACCTCAAAGTTTCTCCCTATCTTGAATCATATCCAGAAGACAGTAACAGATATTCCATCAAAATCACTAGCCCAATTTGATGAACAACTGGAACATAACTGAGACAGAACATGGAATTTCATAAGAACTCCATAAAATGCACCCATGACAACTCGGAAGGCATTACAGAACATACATGATTGCTTTTGGAACACAAAGAAAAGGTTAAACTGAAGTTACCTGTTGGAAGTTTTTAGTCATATCAGGGGATTCTTTACCCCAATAACATTTAACAACATGTCCTTCAATTGTGGTTCCATTAACTGAAACAATTGCATGTGCTGCACTTTCATGGGTTGAAAATCTAAAGAATGGAAAAACAAAATATAATGTTATGCTTTCCAGTACTTGCACCTTACTGCTAAAATACAGTGACCCCATACACACAGGAGATCCAGAGAAAAGCATCTGCTTTCACAAGCATTCACCTTCTCAGGCAAAAAGATTGGTGGCCACTTTTAAAAGTTTTAAGTTATTCTATGAACATCTGGTGACAGCTTTGAATGTGCCAGGAGAAATTCAGTCAAGTGAAAGTACAGAAGATGAAGCATTACAACAGGTCTGACTTTTCTCAGTCCATACCTGACAAATGAGTAACCTTTTTCTGGAAACACCCTTATTTCCATAATCTGTCCAAATGGGGAAAAAGTCTGTCTCATAAGTTGATCTACAACATAAAATGGTTTTGAATTAGTAACTGTCTCGGTGTCCAAGAAGCTTCAAGAATAAAACAGCAATAAAACCACTCATACCTGTCAGCCCCGAGGCAATTCCTCCACAGTACACAGTACAATTTTTTGGACTTGACTGATTTACTACATCTTCAAATCTCAACTGTTTTGTGTTATCTGTAAAGAGAAAAGGCTGGTTTTCAGAAGTGGGACCACAGTAACCCAAGAGTCCCAGACACTCACCTTGTCCACCAGTGTGAATTTCACATTTAAGACAAACATTCAGTATTTTATGACAGACCTGCAGTGCCACCACTATGCTGACATAATACACCAAAAAAATCTATTCTCTAAGATCAGGAAGGCAAGCTAGATATGTAATTTAAGTGACACGAGTTTGGCCCCAGTTTTGTCCCCCCCTGAGCAGTGACATGCAGGCAAACACAGCATCACAGGAGGCTCTTACTTTCTTGTGTGCTTTTGGGGGCTGGTGGTTTCCGCGTGGCCCAGTTGGTTCTGATCTGGCGGCCTCCCAACCACTGGCCTCCCATGTGGACAATTGCGTTCTCTGCATCCTGGGGACACCAAAACACAGCTGACAACACTGCCAAACAACAACCTACTGCTAAGAAAGACTTGGCTGCCTGTTAATTCTGGTGACAACATCAGCGACAGCAGTAAGAAGTGTATGACATTCAGAACAGTCACAGCAAGCAGCCAAAATTAACCAACATGAAGGCAACTGGTTACAGAGAAGGCCCTCAGAAGTCTCTGATAAAACCTTCCTCCCACCAATTTTCTACATACAGGTTAGAATCCAACTGCAATCACACACACAGTACCTGTATATGCCATGGTACATACACACACACACACATATCTATACCATACATATGCATACTATACAAGCATCTCTATTAGAATATTCAAGAGCTGCCCTAAAAAAGTGCAAAAGTCATAAAGATACCAGAAGCAATTACTGAAATAAAACAACTATCATTAAAAAAAAAAATTGCCAATTGACCATATTAAAAATACAGAAGTATATTCAATAGTAACAGATGAAAAGCCAAAGTACTTGAATCATCAAAATCCCTCACTGGAAAATATTTTAGATACAACCCAAGTAAAATTCACCCCATGCAGGAGGTGTTTGCAAAGAACCTTGTGTAAGATCTGAATGTAGGGTTTTTTTCAGAATCTTACCATGCACAAAACAGGTAGAAAAATTCTAAGTTCTGGGAGGGCTGAATGGCAGTTACAAAGCAGCTGTAATGCTGACATACAAATGACTGAGTGTTTGAGTTTGCTTTTATTTATTATTTGCACACACCCCCTGCCTCTGCTCTCTGGAGAGCAATTAAATTCTTATCTTGACCATGAACTAGAAAACTATCTGTTCACTCTGGAAGCAGAAACAGTGAGTAAGCAAGGGGTAAATCTGCTAACACCTGCATGAAGCCATTTATTCCCCAACTGCTTTGAAAGAAGAGAGGCAGAGCAACCAGTAAATGTTTGGAAGATAAAACCAAATCAGCAGACAATAAAACCCCCTATTTATTCAAGCACCCTGATCTCCCAAAACACAGTGAATAAGTTACAAGCTGAGTAGGAAAGGCAACACCTCTAATGAATCTTGCTGCTAGTTTTGAGGATCACAGAAAATGTGACAAAAAGGGAACAGAGCTCGAGTCACAACTGATCCTGTTCAGTGTAGGAGTTTAATTTGCTCTTAAGTGGGGAATGCATTACAACCTCAGGCTGGAGTACCTGGAGTCTGGGAACATGCCCAGCTCCCCAAATGTAGCAGAATGACAATAAATTCTGAAAAACAGGCCTTAAAGCATGAGCTCAGGATGGCTGTACCACAACCCTCCAGGTCCAGCTGCTGGGTGAAAGAAGAGCAACCGGGACATAAAATCTGGAAGTGCTTTTTAGTGCTACATTTGGAATTCACGCAGCAATTCTGCAGAACAAACACGAATTTTATATTGGAGCTTTCATGGCTCGGTCTGAAAAGTATCCACTGACTTTCATTCCAACATTTGCCCTCCAGTCACACCAACTGAGCTCAACTGTAGGGTAAGAGAAGAGGGTGCAAGGAAATAAAAGAGCTATTCCTTATCTATTTCAGCTGTAACAGAGTAAACAAAGCAGAAGTGGAAAAATACACTAAACCAAGGCATCCAATTGCAGTATCTCATGGCATCTGCAAATCTGAAGGAAACACATTCCAACTTTTTTGTTTCAGAAGATCCAAAGAGACTCCTGGCAGGTAAGACTGTGGACCACACCAACAGGCTTTGTGTGCTAAAATCCTCAGCTGGGGGTGCTTTTCCCATCTGTAACATTTACAGGAAATCATTCAGTTTGCCCATGCTGTCCTAAATGTCCACACAGCTCCCCTACATGTAAATTGATTTCTCATGGTGAAGTTAATAAATAGCAAATACATAAACAAGAAAACTAAAACTCTTTTCAAATCTGCACTGTGATTACTCACCAGTTTGTTATAAAAAGATACAAAACCATAGCCTTTTGACTTTCCAGTTGCCATATCTTTAACTACCCGTGCATCCCTGTGAAAAGAAGCACAGCTATATGAGGGTAATATTAATAACCTGCAAAATAAAAACTAAAAGGAACCACACACACTGTATTGTGAGCATAATTTTTCTCTTATAAATTCAGTTAGCCCTAAAACTACAGTCATTCCTGAACTCTCCCCTATTGCTTCTTTACCTGTTAGAAAAAAGCAGTAGGACAAAAAAAATAACATGTAATAAACATGCAACCTATGCACATAACCTATGCTGGCTATAACTAGAATGTTCAAATTTGAAGTATAAGAGAAACAAAGTTTCCTTTTCTAATATTCTATTGGCTAGGGTCCTCTAAGGTTTACTGTTCTATAAATTACTGTAACAATTCTATCTAATTTACCATGCATTTTCTAAATAGTTAAATGTCTTCTGCCTAGTGATACAAAATATATGAAATATTAAAAAAATCGAAAAAGAGGAAAAAATAGGAATTAAAAGGCATACATGGCCTGTTAACAGATTTCTTTATTTTTCTTGGTCAATTCTCTACCATCATTTTGGAGTTTGGGTAGCTGTAAATTTTGAAAAATTGACATTTTCAGAAATTTAAGAAAGGAGAATAAAACTAACAACAATGCTAAGCACACCAGTACGAAAACAACAAATTTACACAGAAATTTTAGTGAGTAAGTTAAAATGATTGGAAATATAGAACTGCACTGAATATAGAATGTTAAAATGTAAATACTAAAATATGTATATATAAATAATGTATAATAAGAATAAATAGAAATGAGAAAAAATCTACAACTGAGTTCCAGTGTGCACAGTTCCTTGCAGTTAGCCTTCAAGATCCTGTCCATTCTTATGAGCAATTCTGCAAAATAACCAGAATGCTATTACTTTTAATTGTGACTTGGACTTTAGAAAAACTGCAGGTCTCAGGTATAAATATAGATCGAGAAACAGAAACCTGAATTATTCTCTTTAAATTGATTTTTAAAACAGTACTACTTACCACATTAAAGAGACAAAAAGCAAAGTAAACAAAACAGCAGAGGTAAGAAATAAGATTTATGATTCATTTCAAAATATGCGTACAGAACAAGAGAAAAATAAGAATTTTGGTCTTAGAAATATATTCCTGTAAAGTAGTACAAAAACCTTCATGTGCAACTTTTAAAGATTTTTATCGAGGTAAAGTGACAGAAGATTAACACTTTTTTTTATTTTTTTTTTTCCAGAACTCTTAAGCACAAATTTATTTTAGCACTCACAAGGATTCTTGTAATGTTCAGTATGTTCAATTAGGACACCAGGTGATTCAGCACCACCTGAATTGTCCATGAGAAGTTTAAAGAAACATTCTCTTAACTGGCAGAAATGTGCACATATTGTAAAGCCACTGTTCTTTAAGATATTATAATTTTAATTCAGCCCATAATTATCCAAAAAAAGTAGATTTCATTCTCATAAGTATTTTCAAACATTCCCAAGTTATTAACCAGCTGCTTCACAGAATTATATTCCAATTGCCCAGTTTTCCACACTGCCTATGAAATGCAGTATGAACCCATAACAAACACACCCAGGATACAACAGATACCAGTTTTCAAGTCACTACTCTGTACACCAAAAAGTCACACTTAGGAACAGTAATTAAATTGCAATCAAAAGTTGAAGGACATCAGCATATAAATTAGGTTAAAAGCACATTGCTTTCAGCAAACCAGAGCACAATTACATTACTGTATTTACAACCACGAGATACTGAGATACAACCCCTCTTTATAACCCACCCACCAGAGCAAAATTAACAGCAGAAAAATGATCTCATTAGGTAAGAACTAACATTTCATCTTAGAACACAAATTCTCCCCTATTTGCTGACTGATATTGGAAATGTTTCTGATGATACTTACGATATTTTACCGAAAGGAGCAAATGCTGACTTGATGTCTTCTGTTGTTATTTCTGGACTTAAATCCCCAACGAACACATGGAAGTGATCTGCAAATAAATAATTTACTAATCAAGTATTTAACTGCTATCCAAAGCTGCAGCTCCTGAGAAGGTGACGCTCTGCACGTGGGACTGGGAAGCAGGAACGCTCAGGAGTCCATGGGATGAGCAGCAGCAATTTAATCTGTCCACTCCTGTTTCCCCAGTCGTAAAGCACAAACAGAAGAATTAGTTTGCAAAACTCTATTAATAAACACAAGATGGGAAGGAGAGAAGTTCTGTTTAAATGCATTTATGGCAAGTCATTACCAGGCTGTGAAGCATTTGTGTACAAGTGATACTGTGGCATTACATTACTTACTGGATGTATCTTTTTTCTGGCTACTTGGTGTTGTTGCCCAGTTTACTTTGACCTCCTGAAAACAAGTATAAGATTTAGTATGAATTCACAAAATTATTACATCATTAAGTTCATTCAAGGGTGGGTTACAACTGTCAATGTTTACAAATCATCATTCAATACAAAGCACCATCATAACTAGAACATCACAAACAAAACAAGACTTTTTTTTTAAAGTCAGTACTTTAAAAACATTATTCTAACAGTATTAAAATTTGGTAAACATCTTCAACAGCTTCGTTCATGCTTTCCCACAAATCTATATTGTTTAAATCTAAGATCACAATGTGAGCAACTTACCTTTCCCAAAATTTTTCTCCCATTCATAGCAGCTAATGCAGCAGCTGCATCTCTGTGTTCATAAAATTCCACAAAGCAATAAGGGTCATTGCTTGTATGCTGCAAAACAGAAAATCCAACAGAAGAGTTGACCCTTCTGCTATCGGGTTGCTGAGAAGAAAATCCAGGAAAATATATTACTTATAGCTAGAAACTTTCAGAGTGATTTGCATCAGATTTATGAAACTGCCTTTGACATTACACTTAAATGCAAGAATTTATTAAGGTGGGCTTTTTATTAAAGGTCTAGCAATTTCTGAAGATGAGTTTACTCTGAAAGAGGACTGAAGTTTATGGAGCTAAAAATAATTCAGCTACCAGAAAAGTCATCTGCAGACTGGATGGAAGGGGGGAAAGAAAGGGGGAGAATGGAGAGAAGAACAAAAATGGTCAAATGCCTCATGTACACACTCAAAGCTTGAAAGGTTTATTCCCCAGGTACATTCTCACCAGTTTTCTCCTGTCCTAATTAAGAAGTCTTTCCTTTTATTTGACTAAAAATCACTGCCAGACAGCAACCCAGAAGTTCCACATTCTCACTCTCAAGTGAAAAATGCCATACCCAACAACTGGAAAATAATCTTTAAAAAAAAAAAAAAACCAAACTCAAAATAGTTTGACTGAGGGAAAAAGATACTAATCAACTGCCTGTTAACCCTGTTAAACCTCGGGTACAACCTGTTTCTGCAGGATGGCCTAACAAATCACCTTTAAAACACCAACTGACAGAGATCACTGAAGGCATCAATGGAGCAGAGTGTAAAGTGCAAAGAACAGGAGAGTTTGCTGAAAAGTTGATCAAGTGGAAAGGGTGACTGGAATGCCAACATTAACACTGGATTTGATCTACCCCAAAGAAGTAACAAATATAAAAACTCACACCAAAACATCTCCGTTAACTGCTCTGCAGCTACACCAGAAGTTGATAAACACTAATGTTAAACTAAACAAATTATTTCTCACAAGGACAGGGAAGGGTCTAGCACTTGGAGAACCTGCTTTGGCATCAGTGTTCATGTGTATCAACCTCCCCCACCGACAGGTTGGACACAGCTCTGAGAGGAGCCCTTTTCCAATATTCCTGAGTAACTGCTGACAACCCTGACACACTCACATTGAGGAAGAGATTCTAACCCTTCCCCTAAAAGTGGATTGTACATCTTTAAACACAGTTCTGTCCTCATCTGAGCAAGGCAAGCTAGGAAGATGCAACAGCTGAACAGATCACAAGCCCTTTATACACCTAAAATGATCAAGCAGTCTGAAGTCAAACCTCCTAAACACTGTCAGTACCTGAGGCACAATGAACAGCTGGGAGAAAATGTACCTGAGATCATAAAAAAGTTTCAGTCCCCAAGTGCTCTACAAGCAAACTCACCCCAAAACAGAAAGCCTTAATTCACCCTTCTCCCCACAGCACTTTGGGAAACCCACTGAAGGCCTCCTTAGCAAATTTACTGCTGTTTATGCTTCAGCTGAAGTGCAGCTTTGCTTTTAGATTGTGGGAAGGTTTTCAGCACTGAGAATCTGCCTGCAGACACTCAGATCTTCTGGTGTTCAAACCACCTGTAAATGCTGTCCCACCAAAACAAACACCTGGAATCTCTAAACACTGGACTTTTTCATGCTGCCTTTCTGTGAATGAAAAAGAATGAGTTGGTACACCTGGCTAAAAACTGAAAAAGAAACCAAACTGATCTCCCAGCTCTCAATCAGCCTGAGGTTGGAGCATCAGCCCCTTATTTCTGTAGAGCATGACAATCAAAACTGTTTCTTCAGAGAGAAACAACTGTACTCTGGCAGCCTTCTGTCACCTTCCCAATAAACTTACAGAGTCACATGGGAAATTCTGAGTCCAGACAAAGATGAGAGTGAATAAAGAGGCAGTTAAGTGGATAATAAGGAGCTAAAAACAAACAAAAATCTGTGTGTCACAGTGAAAGGAGAGCAAGTTCACAGAGGAGTTTCCAGCAGCATTCCTAAAAAACTCTAGACACGAGACTTGCCTTCTAACAGTGTCATTAATAATGTTAACAAAAAACTACGACTGTCCTCGGGAAATCTGTAATTACAAGTTTAGGAGGAAGCATAAGAAGTAGTAAAAGTGGGAAGAGTGCACAGAAAGCAGGGCTGAAGGACCAGAGATTGAACGTAGCAGAGGTTCTGATCAGTCCCTGCCTGCTCTGAGTTTATCACTTATAAATGCAGGAGGAAGGAAAAATACCAGGGAGCCAGAATTCTTCTAGGATGTGTCAACAAGCTCACAGAAATGGTCACCAAGCCCTTGCAAACACCAGAGCATTTGCAAAGGAGAGAAGGAAGTGTTAATACTTACCAGCACTTTGTACAAAAGAACTTATCTGGAATTCTATGGAAATTTTGTCACTTTGTTTCAAGAAAAAATTCATTTAAGAACAGACAGGTGCAGACAAGAGCTATTTTTAATGGCACAGAGGAGGCTCAGGAAGAGCCAAACTTATTTTGAAGGATGTTTTACTTTTCATCCATAGCAAAGTAGCATTTATTCAAGAGGGAGAATTACTGAGGGCCAGGTTCAAATACAGTGAGAAATGTACAAAATATCCAAAATAACACTTGATGCAGTAAGGTTTCTGATCATCAGAACAATGTGGTTGTGAAAAGAGGTGGTAACAATCTTTTAAAGTGGAATCTCATCCCCAGGTATGTCAGGGCTGCAGGAACAGCACAGGACTGCACACAACAGGTCCCTCCTGCAAAGTTATCCCCAGAGCCCAGCACAACCAACCTGCACAAACCCATCCCCATCAGGTCGGAAGAAGCCCTCAAGTCACTCCAATTATTTTGGACAACTTAGGATAAAGTGACATTACATTTGCTACCCCCCTAGATGTGGAAGGCCTTACCTCTGTTATCATTTTACAGCTTTTGCATGGTCCAATCTGGCTGAATAACTGAAGTATGAGAACTTCAGTCACATCTCTGGAAAGGTTTCCTACATAGCTACACAAGGAAACAGAACAAACAAACAAACAAACAAAAAATCAGTATTTTAAACCAGAAATTTTCACCTTTTAAAATGTAATTACAATTTCAAAATCTTAAATGGCTATGAAAAAAAAAATCTCCCTTTAAACATCCCAGACATCTTAAGGACAGTATTTACAAATTATTTCCTGTAGTTTTAACACACATTCATATAGTTTCTAAATTGTAAAGTTGGCCACACAACTGAGAACATGAAGTTTGATTCAGACAGAAAACTGGACACCAATATCTAGTGCCAGTCATTTCCTTGGCAAAGAAGTGTCAAAAGCACGAAGAACATTGCTCAAGAAACTTGGGCAGAACAAGCAACCAGCTGGGCAAAGGTATTTTAAGTTTCACTTCCCACTGAACATCTAATCCAGAGCACTTCTGAATTTGGGGATGAACCCACACCCAAGTGCCAGGAGCTCAGGAGCAGCTATTGGACAAACTCTGATGCCTTGCAAGCAACCAACTTTTCTGTTTTCCTGAACATTTGGAAAACCAGCCCACTCACCAAGAGACAGCAATTTATGCAGCATTCTGCCATAGGAATGCTCTGTACAGCATCATCTGAACAGCTCCCACCTCTGTTATCCTCTCAGTGTCATTTCAATATCACACACACTTCTGGATTTTTTTATATTTGTAAATCTTGAGGAATAATTCCAAGTTCTGAAATACTGATGAAGTTCAGATAAGACTCCTAGATTTCCCAGGTCAAAGATGGCTGAGAAAGTCATGAATGCAAAACCAAATCCTTCTTTAAAATGTGACTAATTTGTAATCCAATTGTAATCAGAGTGATCAGTTAAGAGAAAGGCTTGTCCTAGTATCAGACGTCAAAAGCCATCAGCAGAGGGGCATTCATCATCCTCACAAACAAGCCTGTCAAGGCATAAAGCACTCAAATGCAACCAGTAAGGTGAGCAGGGCTTTTTGTGATTTAGCTGTTGAAGAACACACACTTTAGTCCCTTTACTCTCATCTGTTAGACAATGCCATACAACAGTAAGCTGAAGTGGGTGTGAGCTGAAGGCATTCAGTGCACACCAGTGTGAGCAGCGTTCCTCAGTGTGCACACAATGTTCTGGGAGCAGGGAAAGAGGGTGCACTGCAACTGCTGCAACTGCTGGAACAGCCACCTCCAACACTTCTGACACGGGTGACAACTGGACTTTCATCCCGCTCCAGAATTCCAGAGGACACTGTTTGTTTTCATCCGAGCCCACACAGCGTTATCGACACACGTGTGTTTATGCTGCTCTTCAAACACCACAAACAGTTGTGCAGTGCCTCAGCCCGGACTTCAGTGCTACACAGGATCCAGAGTTCCTTACAAATATCACATCACCTGATAATAACAGCCATTAAAACCTCAGTACTTTCTCACTAAATACAGGAGTTAACACAAGTAATAGAAGCATTTCAGCACAGAAGGTAAAACCTGCAAAGTTCTGTGAGACCCCTTACAGGACAAACTGTCCATCCCACTGACACTTCAGTTCTCTGTTCTGAAAACTTGGCAGTTAAACATTTATCCCTACCTTCTTTCTGAAATATTAACTAAATTTTTGTTAATCATTCACCAAGATTGAACTGCAAATCACTAATAACTTTAAGTGGAAATATTAAGCTTTGCAGATACTACGAAGATCACATGGAAAATATAATTACCAATGGGAATTCCCATATAAAGGGTCAGCAGTGCTGTGAACTTATTACTTGTTTCCTTTGTACACCGTAGAACAGTTTTAATTAATACCATGCTTTCATAGCACACTGAAACAAGCACCTGGACACTGGCACTGACATGGAATTAAATACAGTGCAGTCCTATTAACATTATTTCTACTGTAAAATCAGACACAGCAAGTAAAATTAATACTACCAAAAACCCAAATATCATCCTTTCTGCCTAATATTACACACAAAGTCTGAAAAGCAACCTGAAGAATTCTTGGTCTGACAAAAAAAAATCCAGAATAAAAAGGCCAGGAAAAGCCATTCCTCAGCAATCTACTCAATCAAGGGTAGATAAATGACACAAACTGCTAGAAGAGGTTACCAGCTGGTTTTCCAACACCACTCCGTGTTCAGCAGGAGAGCTGGGAGTGAGACTGTTGCATCATAAACCTTAGCTATGGAACAGGCTGCCTCTTCCTAAAAACCAGCAGGGTAACTCTGGACCACCTGCCTGCTGCATTCAGAGGGGATGTGAAATCCTACCAGTGCAGGAATTCTCTAAATGCAAGGATAAATCCTGCCTTGGTGTTTAATATCCCCCAGGCAGAGGCGTTCCCACCTTCCACAGGGTGCTAACACTCCAAACCTTGAGTGAGACACGCTGAGAGCAATGCACACTAAAATTCATGTCACAAGGACAGCACCCAGACAGACCCAAAGCTCTCAAAATGTAAAATATGGGAAAACAAAGCTCTACAACTCTGAAACAGCACACTGAAAAGTAAGACTTGATGGTTACTTTCATGTCTATAAGCAGGTTGCAGTAACATCCCCTCCTTCAGTACAGTCAGAGACGACTTTAAAAAAAACAACATATTCAAGCAAACCCCTTCAGTGTAAATGTTGGAATATTACAGAACTGGAGAAAAATGTATATTCAACACATGAGGAACAGACACCTCACCTTCCTGAAAACACAACCCCTGGCTGAGCTGATGCTATCACCTCCCCCCACAGCCAGCCCGCTGCTGCACCAGCTTTCCCTTTCCTAACTGGGTCCTACTGTAGGAAATCAAATTATCAGAACCACACCCGAAAAAAACACACAACTCTCAACATGTTGTATGTTCTTTCAGTATTTCTGGACTGATACAGTCTAGAGGATATACTGTGCAAGCTTAAAAAAATTATCAAACCCACCAAAGAAGCACTTACTATAAACTTTTACAGGCTGTTGTGGTGGTTAATGTGACAGGGCAGCAAAAGTTGTGCCTTTTTGCAGACAGGCAATGGTGTTTGCTCCCTTCTGCAAGTCTGAGGCACTTAAATACCAATTAAGAAGCAGATACACAAAGCAAACACAACCCACAGATAGATATTCTGATGCAAATTTCAATATATTACACTAGAATAACACACTACTTGCAATTCAGAGACCCTGGAGAACTATGGAAAGAATACAAGAAGCACATTATCAGTAAGTAATGAGTTTTAGAATTAAACTCTTTCTATCTGAGCAGAAAAATCCTCTTTGTGAAGGTACAGGGGTTTGTACCAAATCCTAGACAGGCAGGGAAGGAAGGGACATTTACAGCCACTATTTTAGGTCCATAAAAGCCCCCTACATACTTTCTTAAGGAAACACAGTAAATGTGATCTCACTGTCACACAGACAACGTGCAAGGAACGGCAGCTCCCATATTGAAAAGAAGGAACCATGATAAGCAGTAAGGTCAGTGATGGAGAGCAGCATCTCTGCCTGGTGCTGCTGAGCTACTGGAAAGAAAATATTGCCCTGGAAAATCCACTCTGTGGCCTCCACGGGCAGCCAACACTCCTCTACAGGAGAGCTGAACTGAAAGGGGGAGAGAAGTGAATCCCAGTGAAGTCTGATTTCTGCACCCCATCCACGCTCCAGGACACTTGGAACACTCCCTGGCAAGGCTAATGAGGTAGATAACGACTTGTAGGTATTCAGTGACTGCTTGTGAAGTCACTGAATACCTACAAACCACACAAAACATTCCTAAATCCATCAACAAGAGGAACATTCGAATTTGGAACTTTTCTTCTGGTTATCAGTGAGAGCTGATAAGAGCAGCAGCACATCAGGTTTCCAGTAGTTTAGTTTCCACTTGAAAGCAGAAGCAGGACTTGGATAGAGGCTGTGAGATCTGATAGCACTCAGAACACAGAGCTTTCAAGTGTTCTATTAAAAAAAAAATCAGAAGCCCACAGCTCATTTTAGGACCAGCTAAAAAATTACACGTGACAGATCCTACAAAAAGGCCCCCCTTTCTGGAAAGCTTTCTGGCAGAAAATATGGAAGGTTATTCTTCAAGATGCTATAAAGGCCTACTGGTTATGAAATGGGAGAAATAAAAATGCAAATGGTGTCTATTTTCTATATTAAGGCTGGGAAAATATTCTGAATTCTTAGAGGTTCACGACAGACCTCTCCTGATTGGAAACAACACAACTACTGCAAAGGGAAACAATCCTTACTCCTGAGATATTCAAGATGGGCAGAAATGTGAGGTGGTTGGGGAGGTTTTTCTTTCTATAATTAAAAACCATTGCTTGCAACTGTTAAAAAAGAAAATTCCTTCCCGACTTACAAGGTTAGTTTTTCACCCCTGAAGGAATAAATGCAAATCCAAAGACATTCATAATGTATTGCTTTAACTATCAATCAAGTGCTTTTGCACATGGTCAAACGCTACTGAGACAACTTGTTCTTCACTTTCCTTCCCCCCCCAAAATAAAAAAACAAACAAAGAAAACTGAGAAGTTCAACTCACAATATTTTCAGTCGGTTTTGTTTATGAAATCACAACTGCTCTACATGCAAAGCATTACCCAGGATAATAATCTTTAAAACACGACTTGCAATTCTAAATTTAAAGATATTTCAGACAAAAGTAGGGACAAGAGGGTGATATAAGAAATGCCACAGTGAATTTTTTTTTTTCCATGCCAGAAGCTTTCAGGTAATTACAGGAAAGCAACCCTATGTGACTGTGGTTACTGCAGAACCACCAGGAAATTAATGTATATGCTGTTTATTAGTTTGACAAATTAAACTGTCACATGTGCAGGAAAACATTTTGGGCAGCTGCAGAGCTGCCCCTTCAGACATCTCAGCACAAATGTGCTTTTCCCTTGTTGGTGACAAGTGGGCTAAGGCATCCATCCCTGATGGATGTGTTCAGTGAGCAGAACCCACTCCCAGTGTGGCACCAAAACTCGTTAGCAGTAACAGAACATTTTAAAACTTAGTGGAGATATAGCACTTATTAAAACAATAATAATAATAAAAAAAGCCAATCATGAAGAAAAGAACCTTGAAAATAAAACTGAGTAAAACACTCTGTGACTTTGCCCTTTTCCCTCCTCCCCTCCTACAGCAACACTCAAACCTCTGTCCACTATCAGGGCCAAGCAAGCTCGGACCACCCGGGTAATGCACCCAAAAAGCATTTCAGATCTGTTTATGTAAACTGTGCACCTCAGGGAGCGAGGGCTGAGCACTCACACCACACCACGAGCGAGCTAAAGGAACTTCTGCAGACACAGAGAGGAGAAAACACACGAACTGCCCGGAGAAGCCTTAAATGCCAAGTCATCATTTTGGGAGTGAAAACGATGAGACCTTTCTCTCTGTTTCAGGAGTTTCTTTCAAGCGCCCTTCAATCCAGACTATCTTTGATCGCCTCTCTGAAGGCTACTGTGCCAAAACTAAACAGATAAAGATATGATTTGGGCCGTCCCGAGCTGTGTTTGTCATCTGGGCAGCCCAGGCTTTCTGACGGGGACAGCGGGGCTCCCACAGCCCGGAACACCCCGTGGCAAGCGGGACCCAAAAGCCAGGGGCGGCTCCAAGCGATGCCCGGCGCGATCGCGGGGATCTCCCGCGCCCGGACACGCGTGCGAGCCAGCGGCACAAAGAACACGCACCAAAACCGCACCAAAACCACACCTGCGGACTTGGGAAGAACTCAACGCCACCCGCTCCGATAAAACCCCTCCGATTTATATTTTTAAACGGAGAGCAGACGACAGCGGCCGAAGCTGCCCGGAGAGGCGCGGCCAGCAATGACTCCTTCCCCAGGGCCGATCCCCGCGCCTGCCCCGCGCGGGATACGCGGGAGGAGCGGCGATCCCTCCCGGCGCTCCCTCCCGGCGATCCCTCCCGGCGATCCCTCCCGGCGCTCCACAGCCCACCCAGCGCCGGGGCAGCACAAAGAACCTCCCCTGCCCCGGCACGGCCCGGCCCGGCACTCCCGGGATGGCCCGGCACCCCCGCGGCACCTCCAGCCCCCGGGACGGCCCCTCGGCCTCCGGGGATGGCCCCGGTGGGTTCCCGGGCCCGGCTCCTGTTTTCCCGGTGTTCCCCTGGATGGCTGCAGCGCGATCCCCCCGCTCCCGTCCGGACCCCGCTCCCGGCCCTCCCAGAACGCTCAGCCCCCTCCGCTCCCCCGGGCCCAGCGGGACCCCCCGGACGCGCACCCCCCTCCCTCAGCCCGCCCGCCACTCACAGGGTCCTGGGCTGCCCGTCGTCTTCCATGATGGTGGGCGAGCGCCGCTCTCGGCAGCCGCGGCCCTGTGGCAGCGCCGGGGGGGCCGTGCGGCGGGGGCAGGCGAGGGGAGGCGAGGAGGGTGCGGGCTCGGCCGCTCGGCGTGTGCCCCGCGCCGGGACCCGCGGCCGCGGAGCCCGAGCGGGACGGCGAGCAGCGGCACCACAAAATGGCGGCCGCCACCAGACGCTCAGGAAGCCGCGCTCCGCGCACGCGCCGCCCGCGCGCGCTCCCGGACCCGCTTCTGCTCGGCGGCGCCGCGGGGCGCGCTGGGGCTCGTAGGCACGGCCGGGAGCGGAGCGGCCGGGCCCGGGGCACGCTGGGAGATGTGGTTCTGCTGCCCGGGCGGGGAGAGGGGGGCAATGGAACAAGAACTACCACTCCCGGCGTGCCCCGCGGCGGCGGCGCGGCGGGGGCGCGCCCTGGAGGCAGCGATTGGCCGCGACTGGCCCCGATTGGCCGCGATTGGCCCCGATTGGCCGCGGGCAGCCCGGGAACTTTCGCCTCTCTCCGAGCCCTGAGCCCGGTCCCGAACCCTCAGCCCGGTCCCGAACCCTCAGCCCGGTCCCGAACCCTCAGCCCAGTCCCGAGCCCGGCACTCATCCCGAGCCCTGAGCCTGGCCCCGAGCCCAGCCCTGATCCCAGCCCAGCCCTGATCCTGATCCCCAGTCCTGATCCTGATTCCGATCCCAACCCTGATCCTGATCCCGAGCCCTGATCCCAGCCCAGCCCTGATCCTGATCCCCAGCCCTGATCCTGATCCCCAGCCCTGATCCTGATCCCCAGCCCTGATCCCAGCCCAGCCCTGATCCTGATCCCCAGCCCTGATCCTGATTCCGATCCCAGCCCTGATCCTGATGCAGATCCCAGCCCTGATCCCAAGCCCTGATCCCTAGCCCTGATCCCAGCCCAGCCCTGATCCCGAGCCCATCACAGCTCAGCCTCAACCCCAGCCCCGACCCCGCTCCGAATTCCAGCCCTAATCTCAGCCTGGAGCCCAGCCGGGCCCCGGTCCCGCTGCCATCCCCACTCCCACCCCTCGGACGGACTCCGAGCAGCCCGGGCCGGTGAGAGCTGTCCGTGCCCGTGGCAGGGAATTGGGGCTGGATCAGCTTTGAGGTCCCTCCCACCCCAAACCGCTCCTCGGTTCTGACTCGGAGCGATGCCCGGGGTAAATCCAAAGGGAGCCTGGTGTGTCATCATCCTTCACCAGCACTCGCAGCAGAGGCATCAAGCAGTGATTTCTGGAAACTCCTCTGGAAGCCATCTCCTTTTTATATTAAGCACAAAAATCCTTGCTGACACCATTAAACTGCTCTTGCCACCAAAATAAAAAAAAAAAATTAATTAAAAAAAGGAGAAAAGCTAAATGGAAGAATTTCTACAGCAACTTTTATTTTCTTTAGCTGGTGAGAAGCTAAGTTAGGAATTGTCAGCGAGGAAATGGATCAGAATAGCACAGGCAGAGTAGGAGCATCCTCACAAGCAATTGCTGCAGATTAATCACAGCACTCTTATTCTGAGAGAAATTCAGTTTGTACACATATTGAATATTCAAGCACTCTTAAATACTCCCCCTCTTCCAAAATAGTAACATCATAGAGAAAACTGCTTATATACTTACCAAACTAGATATTTGCATGCCTGCTGCTCACACAGGAATGTTTTCCCCTCTTTAATTTAAACAGGCACCACTGTTGCCAGGCACAGAGTTCTGGAAGAAATTATTCCAGCACATGGATGCAGATAGAGGTGGTTTCAGTAACTTTTTTAAGATGCATCAAAAGCACAAAAGGTTGAATATATGAGGATTTTACTGGGATACTCTGATCATGAGTTGTGAACAGCCAAAGATCCACATGCAAACCATCCACGTGGATTTGGGGAGCTGCAAATCAGCCCACAGCACTGCAGGAGTTTGCACTGCCCTGGAGGTCCCACCATCCCTGGTGGATCTGTGTGATCCATAACTGGCAGGCTGGAGCCTGGGTGCAGCATATCTGGATCAGCAGTGCCTGCTGGGAAAGTCTGTGGGCTAAAAAAGGGACTGAAACCAGAGGCCATCATTTATATATATATATATATATATATATATTTAATTCCATACTGAGGGTTGGAACTAGATGATCTCCAAGCTCCCATTCCAACCCCAACCATTCTATGATTCTTTGATTCTATGATTCTGTGGTTCTGTGACATAAAGGTAATTTTAACAACATATTTTAATTATTTTGCCGTATGCAAAATGACCAGCTACCTCCAAAACACAACCACAAGAGCACTAAATGTTATTCTCCTCTTACCAGAACAAAGAATTGCATTAGAGCTTTAATAAAGTTTCACCCAAACCTCATTTCATCCCCTTTAAACCTTGGGGTTTTCTGCCAAGTCCCTGGCAATGCAGGTATCTTTGTTTAATGCAGCAATTAAAGCATTATTTTTTTAAAAGTGGGAAAAAACGATTTCCTGAGTCCAAGCTTTCCAGATTGCATTAATCAAAACTCAGAGCATTGGTCCTTCTATTTTATTCTGTTAGTCATCTGAGGGTGTAGGAATGGCACAAAGGGCTGGTAACAGAGATAATTTGTGCCAAACAACTCCAAAATGAATGACTGCAAAAAATGCCTGAGAAGTTTCTTAAACCACACCACGTTTTTCCACCCCTAAAACCAAACAGGTTTTTGGTAGGACCCCAGCATTGGGTCCTTACACCAGCCCAGGCTGTGGCAGAAAACCTTCCCCAAAACTGAGAATGAGGTAAAAGAAATGGGTGGACAGTTCACTAGAAAATGGAACTTCAGCTGACACGAAGATTTTCTCCTTGACACGAGTCAAATAAGGCTTGTTTCAGCTTCAGGGATATTCAAGGTCCCTGCAGAAAGAGGGTGTAGATTTAATTCCACCAAAATCCAAGGAGGGAAGCAGTTTACAGAGCAATCCTGCAGGACTAGATCCTCTCTGAGTGCATTCTGACAGTGGAGTTTTTCCAGTGGGTTTAAAGAGTGACAGATTTGCAGTGTTCAAAGTGTTGGACAGCACTGATCCCAGGAGGACCTCTCTGGAAGCTCCACCTTGCAGCTGTGTTTTCCCATCAACCAGGGCCTGTTCCAGGTTTGTTGACAGGGCATCAGTCCCAGCCAAGGTGGGTTTAGGAAAGGCAAGTCCTGCTTGAGCAACCTCATATCCTGCCATGACAGAGTGAGCTGCTTGGTGGATGAGCACAAAGCTGTGGGTTTGGTCTGTCTGGACAGCAGTGAAGCCTCTGACACCCCTTCCCACAGCGTTCTCCTGTGGCCTGGACAGCTGCACTGTTTGGAGATGGGTGGCAAAGCCCAGAGGGTTGCCCAGTGGGCAGCTGATGGCACAGCAACATTCCCTGGAAACAATTTTCACTAAGTGTAGATCTAGCAAGGGAATTGTTTTTGGACCTGCCTCTTCATTTATCTCCTTGTCAGAGCATCTTATCTAATTTTTGGCTTTGCAGACCTTGTTCTGAATGGCAAGGCTGGCATCTGTGCCGTGGCAGTGAAATCTTGCAGAGGTGCTTTGCTAACCTGTCTTCACCTCAGCTCTAAAACCAAACACTTTTAAATTATATTTTTTTTTTGCTTTGTTTTATTCTGCAGAACCTGCATTTCACAGATTTATGAAGAAAACCAAGACACAAGAAAGGCTCGAGTTCCCAACCATCACCTCAGACCACTGTGGGTGTTTCTCACATGGAAGAATAACTCAATCAGGAATTATCCAGGGCCTTTACACGTCAAAAGGTCATTCCACCAAAAATAAACATAAAGATGCTGCCAGTCTAATGAAAGTTTAGTTCAAATGCCATCTACAATTTGTCATCTGTCAGCTTTCTTGTCTGCAATGAGGAGAACACTCCTATATTCTTAAACCCAAGAGAACTGTCTGTTGTGTCACACTGTTCCTGTCTGATCCAGCCTAAGCTCTGGAAAGGCACTGGATGTGATCCCGCAGGGCCAGCAGGAGCAAACTGGGATCTGGTAAAGTCAGTCAGCTAAATACACAGATAAACTGATGCAGTGCTGCTTTCCTGATGTGGATGAAAATAAACTCTGAAGACCATCCCTCTGCCTCAACTGCAGCTCCTTCCAAGAGCTGGAAACGTCACAGCATCTTTGTCTTTGTTGTTAAACCAACGAAAACAAGCCAAGATAAAGTGACTTCTGTGGCCCTAAGAGGAGATATCTTGAGGAGCAGTGAATGGAAGATGGATATCCCTCCTACTGCTCTTCAGCTCTGGTCAACTTAACCCAAGGAGCCAATTCCAACACTCTTTCTTCACTCAGGACTTCACTCAACACGAAGTTGCAGGATTTGAGTTTCCACAGGCTCGTGAGGGATGTACTGACAATGGTTACTTTGTTTTTCTGACCACATTGAGAACACACACAATTGCTGGACCTTCAATCTGTTGAAAATTTCCCACCATCTGCTCTACGTGATGATTTTCTCAAATCTGTTTATCATAATTACCTCAATTCTGATGCTTGCAGTCCAAGAGTTTATTGTACCAAAGCCATGGAGCAGAACTGTGTAAGATGTGCCTTTATTTGCCTGTTCAGAACCAAAAGAGATGTTATTCCAAGCTACTGACCTAAGAGCTAACTTTTAAAATATGAATTTCTGCCCATTATGAGTATTTCATAATCACTCAACATCTTTGTTTAATTATGATAAATGATGATGCTGAACAAGAATCCTGCACTGGGTTCCTGTGTCTTCTTTACATTCCCCTTGACTGGACAGTTACAGCACAATTTCCTGTCACCAAAAACTCTTACAAAGGTTTTGTTTCTAAGACCTTAACCCTGGAAGAGACAAAAAGAGGATCCATGTGCAGGGACAGCTGTGTGCTGTAAAAACAGGACAGGGATTCTGGGCAAAACTCACCTGCATGTGCCTTGACTGGTGAATGGGTAATCCTGCAACCTGAAATTCTCTTAATGAGTTTTCTTCTGCTTCTTGCCCTGCTGTCTGGCTGCCTGCTTGACATCCCTGCACACTTCACGTGCTCCTTTCCCTCCCTTGCAGGTTCCTCCTGGATGTCCAGGCTTGGCATTGCTCCCAGTGAAGATGTGGAGCTGAAAAACCTGATGAAACACAGAGAGCTGCAATCTCCCAGCTCCATGGATTAAAGCAGCAGAGGGTGAAGGCTTCACACATCATTCTCAAAGCAAAAATTTGTACCTAATGCAGGGTGGACTTCAGCAAACACAGATACAGAGCCAGCTCTCTGCATATATCTCCATTTTTGATGTCTTGAAAGGAAATTCCTTAAACACACACACAAGGAGCACCCTGACCTGACAGGAGACAACCTCAGCACTGACACTAAAAGTATGGCTGTGATTGAGGTTATCATGAGCAGGATTATTTGGTTGTTTCTAGTCAGCTTTGCTCTCCCCAAGTTCCTGTAACATCTTCACTGAGCAGCTGCTCCTGCTCATCTTTCTGTAGCAGGAGTTCTCTCCTCTGCCCAGCTCTTGCTTTCCATGGAATGTGTTGGGATGCAGTGGATTTGAAATGCTCTTCCTGCTCAGATTAATCACAAAGTGGCCAGGGATTCAAAGCTCTGATAGACAGATAGCAGGATTGCATCAACACCTTTTCCCTGGGAATAGGCTAAAGAAGAAAAAGGATTTATTCACAAGGGGTTCAGGGGATTAAAGAAAAACCCCACCACAACAGACTTTCTCAGCAGAATGACTCTTGAATTGTCCTCTGAGCTCTGATAGTACAATTTTCAGACAAAAGACAAAAAACCCCACATGCAGTGATCTTGTGGTGTGGAGCTCAGCTGGGCTGTGAGAAATAAAGGTTGGGCTCTGGTTTGGGTAAGAGCCACGAGACTTGAACCACAGCCCTGCACTGCCTGGAGCACGAGATCGTTCTGGGATGGCATTTGAATTTTTCTACACAAAGTCAAAAGTAAAAGTTAATATTTCCTTCTCAGTGAAGATCCCTGCCAATTAAGAAATCTCAAAACGTTTTCTGTGATGGAGTAAGAAGGCAGGGCAGCATTTCTCTGGCTCACTCACCTTGCCAAGGCAGACCATTGTGGCAGCTCAGGATTTGCTGCAGATTGGAAGGGATCTGCTCCAGGTGACATTCCCAGCCAGGCCACATTCCCAGCACCAGGAGGGCTTATATTCTGTCCCACAGCCTAGCAAGGATCTTTCCATGCCAGCACAACCCTCTGGAAATCACATCCACTGGTTTTGTGTTTTGCACTGTCTGTCATTTTTTTATATAATAGAGGTGATGTTTAAACCACAGAATAGAGGATTTCAGCCAAAAATAAAAATAAAATAAAATATGAGACTTGAGAAAGTTACGAGAAAATTTGTAATGTGCACTTAGAAAAACAAAACAAAACAAACTAGTTTTCCAATGCCCTGAACTGTTTAGAAATATAAACACTGGGAAAGAAAACCAGCTTTGTTCTGGTTAAAATGAGCCAAAGACTGGAAACAAAATCAAAATGTGGGGGGGACTGGTTACCATTTAATAACAGCAGTTCTTGTAAACTCAGATAAGCGTCATCTAATCTTCTGTTTCAGAAAACTGATTACATTTACCCTACAGCTACCCTGAACTGCAGGGTTGATGCAGGTTTGATGCATTTTCCATCTCCCTCTTAGACTCTGGGGCTGCAGTTGTGGCTCAGCCCTCGAGCAGAGGGGGAGTCCCTGCTTGCCCAGCTCTCTGCCCTGCCCGGTAGTTCCTCTGTTAAATTAACGTGCATGTTCTGTGTCACCCACAAGGCTTAGTTTTCAGTTTTAGTTTTTAGTCTTTCTTGCTTGGAGAGAGCCAGAGATGCTATCAGCTCTGATCTGCTTCTTCGATTCGAGGCCATGAAAATATTTGGAAGGGATGATTAGAGACAGAGCACCAACATCATTAAATCAGCCGCAGTACCCCCAGAAACCGAGAAATAGTTCTGCCAGCACATGTGCCATATTCTACTTATAAAAGGATCAATTTGCTGGTGAAAGAGGGTTTTCAAGTTCCCTTTCCAGATGTTTTTTCCAGACTCTGTGCTGTGCCTGCTATCGGGCACCCTCAGCTCTGGAAACGATTCTGCTTTGGAGCGAGATTTGCTATTAAAGCTCGGCAAAACTCACCCAGATGTTCCAAAGCACACTCGGGTCCTGGCAGGCTGGAGCACAGCGGGCACATTATCCACTAGGTGGAAACCTCTCAGTGCTGATGAGTGGTGGCCACCGCGGCAATTCAAACAGCCGGCCGGGAGTGACTCTAATTCTCTAAAAACCCTCCGGATTTCCAGAGAAAATGAAATTTTCTGTAAGAGGCCCAAGCACCTCTTACACCAAACACCTGACTCCTCAGCTTCTGCCCGACTGGCTCAGGAAGAACAGGGGATGGTCAACCCAAAATGCTTATTTTGGAAACATTCATTTACCTTCCCTGTGCCATTCATAACGTATTGGGAGAGTGAGGAGCTCTAAATATTCAAGTTGTCTTCTACTGCCTCTGTTCAGGATGGAATTTTGCTTTTGCTGCACATAGATCACAGAAATTAAAGCTGATTTTTGCTGTGCTCACAGACACGTTTCCTCCCTGGTTTGTGGCAAATTGCATTCCAGGTGGAAATAAAAAGGGAAAAAAAAAAAAAAAGGTAGTGGAATTAGTTTCTGGAATCTTTTTCAGGTTCAACGAATCTGAAGTTTGGAAATCTGAGCACGTGCCTGGTGAATGTCCAGCTCTAGTATGGTTGCAGTGTGACTGCAACAGGTACATTTTGAAAGCTTTTCTCCATTTAGAAGGTACATTTAGCACTCTATTTTCTCATTAATAATTTGAATTTTCTATTAATGTTCACAGGAGATGTATTTATCCACCAAATAATCTACCTAATGCTGTGACTCCAATAACTGAGGGCACGATCAAGCTCTACAAGCCAATGTCTGCTCCTCAGGGCAGGCAGGGTGAGATCCATCTGTGGTGGCTTCATCCAGATACTTCTGCTCTCTCCTCCATCAGCAGTTACACTGAATTAGGTACCAAACGCTGAAAATCAAGTTAAAAGTTGTCTGTACCATAAGCAGCAGATTGGTACAAGATTAGGGTTTGCATCTTTAATTTTCTGACAGACAGGATCCAATGGAATCAGTGGCCCTTTTTTTTTTGGGACTGCTGATACAAACGAGCCCACAGCTCTGGACAGGCAGTGAAGCCAAACATTTCCACCTCTCTGCTTGTAGTTACAGAGAATCTGTAGGTGAGACCTCTTTCCTTTCAGCTGAAATGGTTGTACACCTGGAGCAGGATATCCAAAATCAGCCAGTGAAGTTCTGGGCTCTTCAGGAGGGATGCTCTGGATTTGGATGGAACACCAGGCCATGGAAATCCTGCTGGTCAAACTCACCATGTCTCTGGAATCTGAAGATTGAGAAACTGTGTGTTTGCTGCATTTATTAACCAAGTGTTCATATGACTCAATCTTAAATACATCCAGCAGAGAGTTTGGACTGGAGCCTGCTTAGAAATGCAGTTCTTGACACGTGCCAGACACATCACTGACCCACGGGGTCCATCAGTAACAGCTTTGCTGCAATCCCTGCTCCAGAACAAACCTTTAACCCCAGTCCTGGCCAGCAGGGCCTTTTGTGAGCAGGTGACCTCCTACACTGCCCCAGGCACTCAGGAGGGAAAAGCCAGCTCAGATCTTATCACAAGACATGTTGTCTCCTGACACACCGGAGATATCTGCTGATTAATACAGCAAATAACAATTACATTACAGCACTGCTGTGTTGTACAGCCTGAGCTGGAGCTGCCATGCAGCTGGCAGGGAGCTCCTGCAGCAGGACAGTGCACACAAACATGCAGGGCTGTCTCAGATGGACTGGCCAATTCTCTACACAGTTCTGAGGTCAAAACTGAGCAGTGATGCAGCTGATGGCTTGAGAAAAGAATGGCTTTGCTTTGCTTTGATGTCCTGGGTTATTCCTTGGAAATCCTGTTGTGCATACAAGCCTAATAATTTTCTAGGTGGTTTATCTAAAATCATCCCATTTTTCAAGACAAAAACCCACAGAGGACCCCGCAGAGTTTATTAACTCTGGATAACCATAGTCACACAGTTTCTGGTGGTAGAGGAACAGCCTGGAGCAGATGATCAGCCTGGTACTCCTGGGTGTGCAAACACCTGGACGAGTCAGGAGTGCTGTGTTTGCACCGACATGGAGAGGAAAAAAATAGTAAATGCTTCTTGATTGTTTCCCCCTCTGAAACAGAACATACAGACCTTGAGCCTGGAGTCCCAGCTGAGATTAGCCAGACACCACAGAGACTCACTTATCTCAATAACAGATTCCCCTGAAGCCAAGGTTTTTCCTTGGAGTATCCTTTACATGACCATTTCTGTAAATCATTCTGATCTGCAGTAGGGCTAATGACAACACAGACCAGAAGCCAAATGGCCTCGGGGTCCCAGCTATGGCCCAGAGACACCACAGTCCAGGAGAGCAGTGAATCCCTGGACAGCTATCCCGAATAACCTGCCTATCTGGGAGTCCTTTCACCTGCACAGGAAACCGGGCTAAAACCTACCTGTCAGGAAAGACAATTCAATTAACAGACAAAACATGATGTCTTGCCAACTAAATTCAATCACCAAAATGCTTTTCCTTGTCAGCCCAGACTGCTCTCTCTCCAGCTGGATGCTTGTCAGCCCTGCAGCAGCTCAAGTGAATCCTGAACCATTAGCCCATCATAATTTTTGTGAAATACAGTCCCCTCTATTTCTTAGCAGAGCATGCCCCCCCCTCAAAAATGTCTAAGTTAAGCCTGTTAGATATCCCTTTGAATTTTCCTTTTATTAATTTTTCATCTACTTGCTGACCTCATTCATTACCTCCGCTGGGTGCATGGTTGGCTGTCAGCTACAAACCCCATCTGTATCACTTCCTCAGCTTCCAGGAGTAATTTTCCTGCGGGACCTTTTGAACATCTGTGCCCCCCGTGTCTGAATCAGCTGCTCTTGTTGATCTGGCAGAGGCTCTGGCATGTGCTACAGGGAACATATGGTCCAAGCGTGTGTTTTTGTTATGAAACTGAGAGTGAAATCCCTCTGCAGATTGGAAGCAGAGTAAATCGCTGATATTGTGCCTTTTGAGGCTACTGCTGACACTGGGGAGGCTGAGCAGAGCTCCTATGCCACGGAGGTGGCAGAGAAAGGAAACGTGCCCAGGGAGAGGCACCACAGTCCAGGACTGATGTGAGATGCTCAAGGTATGGGACTTGTTGCTCAGAGAAAAAAAGGTAAGTCAGAAATGGGGGTGGTAATACAGACATCTGAGAGTAAAGGCTCTGGGAAGAAATGATCATTCACAAAACTTACGAGTCAAAGACACACAAGGGCAAGGACAGAAAACTGGGCTGGGATGGATCACAGTGTGGTTCTAATTGGCAAGGGACACACAGAATGGAAGAGCTGCAGGAATGAAGGAGCAAGTTTGAGCAATTACTTGGTTTGTCAGTGTGATAAGTAAAACTCCTCTGTCAAAAGATGAATGGCTATCAGTGCCAAGCAGCATCAAGAGATCTTCGATCCTGCCTCGAGCAGGAGGAGGTCCTGGCTATGCTCAGGGGTGTGAACAGACAGGGGTTTTTTGAAGCAAGAGATAGGTCAGTAATGAGCATGAAGGAATTCATGCTTTGAATTCCTTGAAACAGATAGCTTTTCAGAAGGTAACTTCTGCGTTTGAGGGATATTGTGCATTCACTCTGCTACTTAAACTATCAGCAGGCGTCTGTGGCTGCTCCTGTGACTATCAGATGACTACAAGTGGTGTCACTGTGAAGCACAGTTACCTCAAGCTAGACCCGTTGAGTGCATGACGTGCTGATAATGCACCCATGAGAAAGGGACGGTTCCAAACCTCACAGACGCATTCTTTGCCTTCAGGTGTATTTCTGAGTGAAACCGAGGACTGAGACACGGATTTGCAAAGAGCCGAGAAAGTTCAAACCAGTCGAATCTGAAGAACAACGCCTGCCCACACCCTCATTTGGGAAGCGACATTGTTTTTGTTATTTGTCAACTATAACCTGGAATTACCAGTCACGGGGCAGCGAGCTTTGGGGAGGAGCTTTGTGCTTTCTCTAGCTGCACGGGGGTCGGAGTTTCCCTACGAGGGTGCGGGAGGGGTTCCCCGATGATGGGCTGTGCCGTGCGGGGCTCGGGGGGCGGGCCAGGACGGCAGCTCCGGCTGGTCCATTCACCCCGCCGTGCCGGTCTCGATCTCCCTCCCCCTCCCGGAGAACCGGGAACGCCGTCCCGAGACGCCCCTGGGGACGCCTGTGGGTCCAGGACACGGCTGCAGCTCCCAGGGCTGTTCCCGGTACCCCGGGGGTCCGCCGGGCACTGCTGGACACAACCAGAAGTTTCCAGCCCGCTGCTCCTCCGCCGTCCCCCGCCCTCCTCCTTCTCCTCCTCCTCCTCCGCGTCCCGCCTCTCGTCCCTCCCCCGCCGCCGCCCCCCTCGCCGCCGTTTCCAGACAGTTCCAGCCCCGCGCCCCCGCCCCGGCCCCCGGCGGATAAAGCGGCGGGCCCGGCCCCCGCCCCGCACTGTCCCGCACCGGCCCGGCCATGAGCGCGGCCGCGCAGACCCCACCGCCGCCGCAGATGGAGGGCAGCGCCGAGCCGCTGCCCCCCGGCTGGGAGATCAAGATCGACCCGCAGACGGGATGGCCCTTCTTCGTGGATCACAACAGCCGCACCACCACCTGGAGCGACCCGCGCCTGCGGGCAGCGCCGCAGGTACGGCGGGAGGGGGGCCGGGGCTGGGGGGATCGGGGGGGACCGGGGGGTCCGGGATCCGCGCTCCCCCCCACGGGGGGCGATGCGGAGAGGGCAGGAGCTGCCTTTTGTCTCTGACGCACTGCAGTCCCTTTTTTGTGCATTAAATCGTTTGATACCTCGGCCCTCTGATGTTTATTTAAAGTTGGTGAAGTCCGCCCGGCCTGCCAGCGGAGAGGAGAACCTGATTTATTTTTCAGCTGTGAAACAGCTCAAATCGTGAATGCCTCAAAAAAAAAAAAAAAAAAAAAAAAGAAAAAAAAAAGAAAGAAAAAGACAAGAAACCCAGAATGGACTCTGGTCAAGTGTCGGATCTCTTCCTATTTTTTCTTTTTTTTTATTTTTTTTTATTTTTTTTTTAATTTTCTCCCCCCTTTTTCTTTTCCCTGCTCCCAAACTCTGCGGGCAGCTGCCCGCTCCGGTTTCGTTCCGAAGCACGCTCAGGGAAAAGCCGCATCTCACTCCAAATATGTCCATGGAAGGAGAGACGCGGAGGGGAGAGCGGCCGGGATTTTGCCGGGGCCTTGAGGAATGACCCTTTCGGGTCAGGTTCCCCGGGTTTTGGGGAATCCAGCCCGTTCCTTCGGGGATTACAGCCCTCTGACCCAGCAGCGCGACGGCTGCGGGCAGAAAGTGCTGGAAAGTTGAGCGGAGTAGGAGTTGCCCGGTGGGAAGGCGATTCCCCCGGGCTCTGGGTGCGCTGCTCGGCGGGCAGCACCGCCTCTCCCCGGGCACGCAGCCTGCCCTGCTCCCCTGCCCTGCCGGAATTCCCCTCGGGAAGGGGCTCCGCCACGTCCCGGCCGCTCCGCGGGGCTGGCCCGGAGCCCACCGGGGAGGGTTCCCGGGGGGCTGTGCAGGGACCGGGGGGCTCCGGAGCCCCCGGAGCGGTTTCACGGCCCGTGCGGGGCAGCGGGGAGGGGGCTGCGGGATGCCACAGACCGGCCGCAACTTCTTCTCTTGAGCGAGGCGCTCAAGAAGTGTTAATTATTTTAAGAACTTAATGTTTCTTAAAATAGTAATTGCCCGGTTTGCGAGCGCGGGCCGTGACTGAAAGCTCCGTGTGAGAGCAGCTGGCACTGGAAAGGAAGGGACCGACTTCTCTGTCGCAAATTAACCCACTTTTCAGCTCTTTAAGTTCTAGCTCGTTTGGTCTATAAATTCTGGTAATAATGCAAAGAGGTCCTAGGAAAATGTACTTTGCCAGTCTCATTATTCATATTATCGTAGGAAAAAGTGCTTTCTCTCCTCTTTGGAGGCACCATCTTCCAGCTCTAATGGGGCACCTGTTAACACTGGCTCTTATGGCAATAAAAATAACAAATAATGTGGGTTTTTATAACCATAAAACACACTTGAGAAGGAAAGTGTGCTGTTTACTCAAGGGCTTTTGTTACAGAAATACCACTTGAGACTAACCCATTTAACAGAACAGTGCCATTTAAGCTGCTTTGATAATTGTGTGAAGTGACTGGGAGTTCTCTGATGGATCAGTTCTCTGCTTGAGTGGGTGCCTGAAACAAAGCGAATCTTCACCCTATCTCATGTGAAATCTGTGGTGATGAGAAGTGCCCCTCCTGCCAACTTGGAAGGGTTATGACAGGTACAAAAAGCTGCACCTGCTTTTGAGCAGCTCTTGTGGGATACACTTTTTCCAAACAGGAAAATTTGTTACTGCTTTCTATAAGCAGGAATGTGTGCATGCTTCGGGTTTGTTCAGTGGGAGACAGAAATGCCTCCAGAGATGAATCTGGAAAACTGCTGATTTTTGAGGGTTTCTCTCTAATGTTGCTCAAAGAAAAACCCTCCAGTTTATGGTGATAGAAATTGTGTGTAGCTCCTCTCACCCAGCCCTGAGTTAAGTATATCTGCTGGAATTCATGGACAATTCCTGAAATTTAGATGAAGTTCCAGTGTATTTCATGAGGACAGGTACTATTTAGCAACAGTCATAGAATCAAGCCTGAGGAAACTGTCTCTTCATAAATAATGTTTTCTTTGCTAGGCAATGCCAAAGAAGACCAATTACCCACTCATCATGAATTTAAAATCCAGCAATGATTTTTGAAGACATCAGACTTTTGTTAATACCTAAACAAGGGCAAAACCAGAGATGCAGGCAGAAAGAGAGACTAGATGGGAAGAGTTTCCTGATTTCCTTCATTCTCAGTCTAACTCAAATGAGAATTTGTGGCTTTTAGAAGTGATTTGAGAATCACAAAGCCTGACTGCATTTGTCAGGCTTCACTTACCTTTTCATGGATCAAACTTGTGCTGCCTTCATTGCTGCTTCACTTTCACTGAAATCAGACAGTGAAATTTGCATTTTTTACCCCCTCTTACACTGTATCTACCAATATCCTCAGTGTGAATATTTGTTCCCTTTCTGAAGAGATTTTGGCTTCAAAGTGAGGTATTACACTGTGTGTGGACAGTGAGTGGAGCACAGATCTAGAGCTAACTGAGCTTTCCTAGCTAAGCAGTCCAGCTGAGGCAGTATCAGAGTGAAATCCTGGTGTTCCCAAGTGCTTGATCTTGGTCTTCTCACTTACTCCAGGCTTAGCATCAGTGCAGCCATGCTGACTGCAGTGATCTGTGCCAGACACATAATCAGGTAAAAGTTGAAGTGGCTCCTTTGAAATTTTAACCCATGACAGAGCCACTTTAAACCAACGAAACCAGACCTTGATGTTGCATTTAACTCTGTGGTTTAGATGCATTTGTGAATTCACATGACTCTGTTATTTTCTCATTCAGTCTAGCCTTTTTTTTTTTTTTTTACTCACATGAAGGATGGGTGTTCTTCCTCTGCATGTTTGCCTCTTACTTGTAAGAAATTGTTGCAGTGTAAGGTTGAATTAGGGACACCTTCCTGAGAAAGAGGAGAAAAAAATCTCTTACTGCTCCAGTGAGAAATAAGGCACAACTTTGCAAATGACCAAAAAAACATTTGTTAATGGAACTTCTTGGTAGACTAATGATTTTTTTTCAAGTATCTGATTAGTTAACAGGAAGACATTCAAGGAGAGTAAGGTACAATCCATACTGTGAAGCAGGTATATACATCTACTGAAAACATGTTTTCTAGCCATGTCACTCTTCCTCTCTTCCTTTGGTAGAACTACTGATTTCCTGTGCTTATTTATTGTTATTTTCCGTGTTAACTTGGGGCATCACAGCTGTGCTTATTTCCTGCAAGACTGTCTTATAATGTTAAACTGTAAACGTTTAATGCTGGAAAAAAATTGTTTGCACTTAAAGAAGAAAACAAAACCAAGGCTTGCATAGGTATTTATTGATGCCCCTTCTCTGTGTTGCCTCCCCATGCAGTAAACCCTCTGGGAAATGCTGGGACTAAAAATAGAGCAGAGGAATTGACTGTGCTGAGCTCTGCTGGCCGGATATTGCAGGGATCGATAGCTGGCTGGGGCCTTGGGTTTGAGCTAAAAGCTGTAGCAGGCAGGCACACAGCCATAAGAGTGATCTGGGATAGATGTATTGCTTGCAGCGAGGGACAAAGGAAGAAGGAGCCATCTTACCCTCCTGCTGATGCCTCACTGGTATTGGGGGAACAACTCACTACACCTAAGTTTCCATCCCCCTTCCCGACTGCTGCAGCTCCTTGCTCTCTGCTTCCCCAAATAAGCCTGAAGTCACTCAATTCTCATCTCTTTAGCGGTGGATTTATTTTTGAGCACTGACTGCTCACGTTCAAGTTGACTGCACAATTCTTGGGAGCCCAAATTAGAAATTGCACCGGGAGTTCAGTCCGGCCTCTCTGAAACTGCATCTCTCCCACTGGTTCACATCAGGGGAAGGGAATGTAGGGCTGGCTCAGCTGGCAATTAGGGCCTCTCCTACCTGCAGTGTTTTACATCACCAGTGCTGATGTGCACTCTGTCAGGTTGGCAGCTTAGTCACTGGATTACAAAGGTGCTGCAAGTAAAAGGCACAATGTGTAGCAGTGGCAGAATTATCAGTAGGGGCTTTTTGGAGGGTTGTGACTGGCTCTGTCCAGATTCCCTGCAGCTGCTTTGTGCAGTTATTTAAAGCCCCCCTTTACATGGTAGGCTGGGAGTTAATTTACGGGGATATCGGCTAATCTGAAAACAAGAGGTGGATCTAATCAGAAGTGAGAGACAGGAACTGCAGAAATCATGCTGGAGATCATCATGGCAGTGTCTGGGCTATCAGACAAGAGGAAAAGCAAAGGAGGGGTTGCAGAGTTCTGTGCAAGTCCTGGCACCCTGTGCCTCTTATCTAAAGGACAAAGGAAGAATCCTTGTGCCAGGTGGCAGCGTTCTTGCCTAGGAATCAGATTTTTAACACTTGTGTACACAGGCAGGATTTTTCCATAATCACAGGGCAAAAATAGAACTGTTCCCACTGGAACTGTGATAAGGCAGGTAACAGCCCAGTATGCTGTGGGGCATCCAGACAGGATCACTCCCTAGGTGAGCTCTGTCTCCAGAGCTTTCTGGGGCATCTGTGGTCTCTCTTCGTGCCAAGTGAAAGGCAAATGTAAATTAGAATGTGGCTTGTTCACACAGATCACGTTATTTAATTACAGACTGAAAGAAAAATGCTGTATCTTAAATATGTTGCAGAAGCTGTTGGTTTGATTATTTTGATTTTTTCCTTCTTGGTTTCACAGACAGGAAAATCAGGCATGTGTTGGGTAAGTGACTCGTCTGTCATCACCCAGTAGGTCAGGTAGCACCAAAGTGTGTTTTTTATGGCTGATGGCAAAGCCTTATAACTAATAAATGAGGTGCAGTGTAGAAAGTGGTTTTAGTGTTGGAAATTGCTGTTTGAGGAAGTGAAGTCACGAAAATGCTGCTTGCAAAATGAAATTTTAGATGGAAATGATAAACTGTGGAATTCACAGCCCTCTCTTTAACCATTATTTCCTTATTCTCACTTTTTTAATGAAGCATTGTTTTGTTAAGCCATGAGACTCGTGCCTTCTCCTGTGTTCCAGATTTCTGGTTCATAGCTAACAGGAGAGCAGCAGGCTGACTACCTGCTTCTCAGGCAGGCAGGGATGAACAGAAATAACTGAATAAAGTGTGGCATTCTCATCGCCCTTGATAAGAATATTTCTGTTAGCCCTCCAAAGGGCTCTTCTCTAACCCTGTCCATTAAAGCTGATGGTGGGTGGTGATTGCAGCTCTCCCAAGAGTGCTCTGCTCCCTGTTGCAACCATTGCTTCTCTCAGCCATGTTCAGTTTGGCCCCTGGGGTGCTTTCTGTGCACGGGCCAACTTCCACTCGTGGGCACAAAAGGCAGGTGATGTCATGTCTGCACTGAGGTGCTTTAGCTTAAGAATCGTTTTAGTGATCAAAAGAGGGCCTTTTTTTTTTTTTTTTTTTTTTGATTGATCTGCAGGATGTGTTTGCTCCGGGCTCTCTCTGCTGCAAAGCTCAGGATTAGGTTTCTCCTTCGGTTTCTAATGGTGTTTATTTGTTCCTAATGGCACGGCTGGCCTTCCTCAGTCAGAGCATGTGTTAATGTCATACTTGGAGAACACAGCCCCATAATTACAAGAGGGAACAAAAAGCCTATTTGCCTACACATGTGTATGTTAGGAAATAAAAGCTCAGCATTCAACAAGTGGAACATCAAAAGCAGCTTGGCCTGTAATTGGGTTACATGATGCGACTGACACCAAGTCCTACTGAGACAGCTCATGCAGCCCAGCTTATTCCTGGGTTCCTGCAGTCAGCAGCTAATGATATCCTTCTGAAATGCCTGCGTGCTCAGTCGATGTGTTTAAGCACAAATTGTGAGTAAAAGGGGGAGAATGCAAAAGGCTCCAGCAGCTGAAGAGCAGCCCTAGGAAGGCTGGAGTCAGCACGGAGAGCAGATCACTCTGCACCCTCCAATTTGGGTGGTTATCTGGGGACTGGTAATAAAACCTACTCCATGCTGATGTTGTGCTATTAACACGTTCAAATACAAAGCACTGCTGAGAAACTTCTTAGAAGTACTTGGATGTGCTGATTTCTGTTGATAGCAGAGCTAGTGTAGTACTTTTGCTTAGTTAACACAACAGAAGAGGAAAAAAGGTCTGGCCAGAAGTAAAATACAAATGGATCTGGAATCCAGTTGTAGTGCTTAGTTTTGCCTTTCTGTGACAAAATGTTTTTTCCTTTTTTTCTTTTTTTTTCTTTTTTTTTTTCTTTTTTTTTTAAATAAAGAGAATTGATACATCATTCTTAGATTTTAATATTGGGTACTACTGGCTTTTCTGGCTCTTCTTGGTAATTTCTGATAAATACATTTGAGCACATGTGCAAAGGAAACTTGGGGGTTGTGTTTCAGTGACTCATTTTAGATGTTGTATTTGGATGTGAAAGAACAGAATCATGCTATTCCCTTCTTCCTAAACTTTTAGGATCTGGGCTTAATATCATGGAAAATGTGATCTGAAGTTAGATTTTATCAGGTACTAGCATTTTCTCAGTCACAGTACTCCACAGCAGCAGCTTACAAGGTCAGAACCACTGAAGCCAGCAGACCCTCTGTTTGCTTACAGAAAGATGTGGAATCTCTTGGCAACGTTGGTAAATATTTGTTTTCCCTTTGCTTTAGACAATGTTTACAAAACAGATGCAATTTAAATACTGCTCTGCAGAGCTGCAGAGGTGCTCCATGTGAGTATGATACACAGATGCTGCTGTACTGCAGATTACATCTGTACAAGTTAAGAATGCAAGAGTGCAGTGGCAGCAGAACTTGCTTTTGAACTTTATTTTGCAGACCGTTTTAGTATAAGGGGAATGAAAAATGCATTATGGAAGGAGTCTCAAAAGGCAGATTCTGAGTTCAGTACAACTATTCCAGTCATCTAGCATGCACACAGAATGTTTTGACAAATTTAATTTGATTGGTACAGCCACCTGGAAAACTCCAGTGGCAATTTGCTGGCATAAGCAGTGGCTGAGTTTGCAGGTGTCTGTGTCTCAGTCTGGAATAACACTTGAGCAGTCGCTGGGGCACACTGGGAGTTGTGCCATTATCCACTGCAGATAGTACAGCTGGTTTAGGAATTCTGTTTCAACGCTGTGTTTCTTCTCTTGCTGTTGCTTTTTTTCCTTCCAAGGGCTCTTGGTTTCAGAACTCGCTTAAAAGCCGGGCAAGTTGGAGGATTTAAGTGTCAGTCGTGACCATGCCCTTCCCACAGGAAGCCAAGAGAAGGATGGAGGGGTATGAAGTGTTTTTTCCAGTTGCACAACCCGCGCTGGCTGCACCTTTGTTTATCGTGGTGATGGCCTGACAACAGAAACGCTGGGGAGCTGTCAAATGCCCTCCCAGCTGGGCCACAGCACTCCCCTTTCACTGCATGTGAGGATTGTTCCCTCTGCCCCTCCTGACATGGTGCAGTGGGCTTGAGTTCCTGGGGTGTTGCAGCCTCCCTGAAACGTAGGCCAGGACTGCTGTCAAAATGTCTGAGCTGCTCAAGGGAGGTTTTTTGCATTTTTGTGCTCCCCACTTTTTGGGGAGACTGTTAAATGTAAGTTGAGTGTGTGATCAGAGCTGGGATTGCTGCAGTGCTGGGACTCAGTCCTGCTACTCACTGAAAATTAATTAATACTCTGCTGCTTGTAGCTACTCTCAGCTTTGTTATTAAGGAATTTATTGTTTCTTTAGATGAGGGCAGAGGAATTTTACTTCAGTTTGTTTAAACACAGAAACCTGAGCTGTGTTCCTGGTGTTTATGTGTAAACTGGGAAGGATGATGGACTAAGACTAGTGATTCATTTATTGGGCATGTCTCTCTTTGTGCAGATTTGTGTTCAGTGTGAGCTCTGCACTTTTCCAGATAACGTTTGTTAATATAACAAGCAAGAACTGTATGCAATAGAAGGCAAATAAAGCCAGAAAATGGCTATTTCTTTCTTTTTTTTTTTTTTTCTTTTTTTTTTTTTTTTTTTTTATGTGCTGGCTGTGCTCTAAAACACAGAGCATTCAGAGCAAATCCATGATTTTTTTCTCTGTAGTGTAATGATGAGAGTTTTCCAGAGCTCGATTCCATTCCTGCCCCTTGCACACTGTCCCCAGGCACACCTGAGCTGCTCCTGCCATGTTCCAGAACCTGTTTGGCCAGGCTGGAAACACTGCCTTGCTCAAAACAGAACTGCTTGGCCATGGGGGGACTGGGATCTGCACCCAAACCACTGGCAGCATCTAGCTGAACCCAGGGCCGTGGTGGTCTTTGGCTATGGATTGCCCATGTTTGGGACTGTATGACAGTGGGAAGGAAAGGAAAAGGAACAGGAATGTTTAAGATGTGGTGACACAAACTGGCTAATGTAAGCAACTGTTCATGGAGTTAACTATTAATGAAGTGTTGAAGGGAGCAATGTAGATCAGGAAGAGCAGTTGTGATGAGAGCACCTTTCCTGAACCTGATCTCTGCCTCAGAGCTACTGATGGTGGGGAAAACAAGGCCACTGCATTTGTGCCTTTGCTGAGGGCTGCTCCAGTGTGACTGTGTGGGTGAGAGGTGTTCCTCTGGGGCTGCTCCTGACTACAGGGCAAAAAAGCCTGGGACAAAAAACCAACTCAATGCTAACTTTGCACAGAGGCAGCACAGCTTGTCTGAAGCTGTGAGAATGCGTGAGAAGTTATAGCAGGATGGTTTATGCTGTGGCTCTTAGAAGGGCCAATGTTTCCATTAAAAAACAAAAAAACCCCCAAGACAACAACAACCAAAACCAAACAAACCAAACCCACCCAATAAAGTATTGTCAGAAGTTTTACTTCAGTTGCAAGATGAATGGTTTGGAAAAGCAGTCCAGCCTGATTTGGCTTTGGTTCTGGGCTGCTGCTTTTGTATTTCTTACCAGGGCTTAAGTTGCTGTGGCAGATTTCTCAGATTGCCAGGAAGGTTCAGATCAAGGGCAGCCTCACAGGTCTGAACATGACATGGAAGGGGAAGTCCCGTGCCTGGACTCCCAGGGGGGTGGTTCATGCTGGGTAGGGGGAGTGGACACTGTCCACGTTGAATCCTTGGCAATGGTTTGTCATTGTGGATTGCTCCAGATGATTGGAGGTCTTATCCCCAAATAAAGCCGTTCAAAACACTGCAGCCCCCAAAAATGCCCAGAGAGGAGCTGACAGCTAATCTGGAGCTCTTTACACCCAGGTGGAGTGGAGCTGGTTTAGCTGACAGCCTTTTCATGTCAGGGCATCTGCAGGTGCTCCTGGCCCACCCAGCTCCTAAAGCCTTCCCAGCACCGACCCTTCCCTCAGAGAGGCTGCAAGTGAGGGAATCTCCTTTTTATAGCAGTGGGAGCCGTGGTGTAGGTGGGGTGGCTGGGGAATGCTCGGGTTACTCCGGCAGGGAGACTGCAGAGCAGCTGGTGCAGGCCGGGCACAGAGTGCCTGGAGTCAGCTCGGAGCACCAAGGTGCTTCTTCCCACTCTGGAATCATCAGTTTCCTTCCCAGCTCGCCCTGTGGACACTTGGCTCTGCCTCCCATTGTTGTCAGCTGAGCACACCTCAGGTTTAGTTTGCTGTAAATGCAGTTTGCTGTTGTAACTGTGGATCCTGGGAGAGGAGGCTGCAGGGAGGGCTCTGTGTGCAGGGTTATGCTGGTGGGAGGTGAACAAACACGTTTGTGGTGCGTGGGGTTCTGAAAGCCCCTGGCCAGCCTGTGCTGAGCAGAGGAACGTGGTTTCCTGGTAGGGTGAATTTAAGATGACTCATCTGGCGGCGGTGGATCCCGGTGCAGACCTTGGCATGAGATCATCCTTGCTCTGCAGCTGGAAAAGCCAACTTCAGATGGCTGCTCCGTGCGAACTTTCTAGGCCTGGCTCTCCTCTGGGCCTCTTCCAGAATTTTTCCTTTGTGGAGGTTTTTTTAATAAGTAAAAGGAAGTGGAACATCAGGGCTCAGACTTTGAACTTGTTCCTTTCTATGGTTTTTATCTTTATGGGTTTCCCTAAATAATGGGCTTTATTCTCTGAAGTTTCATTGCTTACAGGAATTCTCACAATTGCTTTTTAAGGGGATACTGTTGTATAGAAAGAACACTGATAATCTGGTTGGTAAAGTAGTTAACTCCTAATGAATTGGTATATTAATGTGTACAAAAGCAACACGAAATATTTTTGCAGCTTAAACAACTCTTTAAAAATAGGGTTTCCAACACTTGCACCATATGTCCCCTTATTAAATTCTCCTCTTAGTGAATAATGACATTACCCTCTGAATGACAGAGGTGCTTGTTACATGATCTGACTTAGAGATACATCTGGAACTTGGCCCTCGCGGGGTCTCAAAATAGAATGACCGATGCAGGAAGAACTTACTAGAGGACTTGTGAGGGCTCTGAGTACAAACCACTTCCACCCTTGCCAGGGCTTTGACATTGTCCAGGGAGCCTATTCAGACAACCCAGGGATTTTTTCATCTTGCTTTTCAGCCTTTTCCCCTTTGTCAGGCCGTCCTGTCTTCCCTCCCCTCTCCCTCAATGTTTACTGAACCGAATCCTCCCTTTGCTGGAAGTGAATATATTTGTTCAGTGTGCAGCGTCAGTCAGGGGAAGAACAATACCAACAAGATTGTGTTTCTGATGGGATTAGTCTTCCTTAGAAGTGTCCTTTCAGATGTTATCTGTAGCACGGATGTGTTCTGAGAGGTGCTAAGGAAATGGGCTTGTTTGAATTGGATGAGCTCCACTGAACCGGGTGGGCTGGTGGCTAAAAGCTAGTGATGCATGCTAAACGAGAAATCTTGTTGTAGTTAGGCCAAGTAAATCCCAAGTAAGTATTTCTGAGAAGTGGGGCTGAAGGCCCCACACACAAGCAGATTTTTTAGCTTCCTCCCTTCTGCTGCCTGCAGTGTTAGCACCTGCTGTTTGCTCCCTGCACAGCCCTGAGAGGGCTCAGCTCCTCACACGCAGCTGATGCTGCTTGTAGGGCAGACCTTCAGGGCAGCTTGTTCTTACCGGCCGCTCTGAGCTACCAATAAGTGCTGTTTTTCACCTGCAGGAAGGCCAGTCGTCAGCAAACGGCCCGTCCCGCGACAGCCCCCGGCAGCCGCCGGCCAGAGAAGGAGGCGTGGGGTACCCCAAGCTGCGGGCCGGCTACATCCCCATCCCCGTCATCCACGAGGGCCTGGACGGCCGGCAGCAGCACCCCTGCTTCTCTGCCGCGCAGAGGTACAAGGCAGAAGCCGTGCCCGGCGCGGGGCAGGCGCAGCCGCCCCCTCGGGGATCCTATCCCGGCCCCGAGTCCCCCGCGCCCGCCGATAAACACAGCGGACAGACAACGGCAGCTGCACCGGCACCCGCCACGCACGGACACGAGGTAACAACCGGCACCTCAGTGCCACACGGGGAGCTGAGCACTCACAAAGCCACGCTCGCCACGGGGTTACATTTCCCCCATACTTTGCCTACTGAAATGCAAAAGTTGCGTGGTCACGGCAGCAGGAATGTGTCTGGGTTTTCCAGAGTCACCTGCTTCCCTTCTGGAATGGCTCTGCGGAGGTAGATGCGTGTGAGGGACTCTGCAGAAAGCAGGTCCTGCAGCAGGGGAGGGCTGGTCAGGGCTTGGACAGGTTCCCTCACAAGTGGAGGATAAAGACAAGTCTCTTGTGTTCTGCCCCATGAGTCAAACTGAAGTGAGCAAAGTGGGAGAGACAAAAATAAAAGTGTCCAGTCAGCGAACAACCCAGGCCACTTCAGAAGTCCTTTGCTTCTTAATTTAATATTTCGGTCGTATAAAGAGTATGGATTTACATAAATGCAGATTTAAAAGTGAATTGTAAGGTGGTTTTGTCCTTCAGTGGCATGTGAAAATATTTCCAAACGATGAACTTCTTTGAAAAAAGTCACCCTGCTTGTTCTGTGTTCGAGAAGGTAGGATTTTGGTTGGCCTGTTCTCTGTGGAGAGCTAGCAGATTGGTATTCTTAACATATGGAAATACCAACCTCATTTTTATTCAAAGTAAGATGAGCAGGAAATTCAGCCTTCACCAAGCTGAAAACATATCAGGTCTGTAATTCAGCAGTAGTGGCATCTTGTCTGAAACCTATTTGGAGTCTGAACAGTGTAATTAAAATCCTGTTGGCAGGTTTCTCAGCTGTCTTGACTAACAATGCCTTGTCCATGCAGCATCAGGATAAGAGAGGCCCAGCTTTTCCTTCTTCCAAGCTTTGTCTCGTCTGCAGAGTGGCTTCAGGAATGTGTCTTCTGTGCCACTTACTGAAGTCCTCAGAGATAACAGAGGGGACTCAGAACTCGATGTGACAAGCTTAGGCAGTGCAGTGACGGTACCAGTGAGCAGAGCCTGTGTTGGTGACTGTAAACTGCGTGTCAGCAAGGCTGCCAGTGGTGCCAGTGCTGGGGGCTACACTGCAAACCAGCACTTGGTTATTTAGGGTTGCTGTTTCATGGGCAGCTGAGCGTTCACCAGCACCAAAAGAGGGGTCTCGTTCCCCTTCCCTCCTGCCTTGCCTGCCCTTCTCCTGCCTCCTGGCAGTGTTGTTGTCCTGCCCTCTCCTCTGCCAGCTCCAGGCTGGCCTGGCCTTTCCCTGAGCTGTGTCACACCCCCAGCAGGGAATCAGCTGCTGGAGCTGGTGCAGAGTGGGTGAGGGGATGGACGGGCAGAGCAGGACATGGGAGGATGGGAACAACCAACCTGCCTTTGCCCAAACTGCAGACCCACAACCTGGAACACGCTGAGAACTGGATTGTGCAGCAGCTCAGCCCAGTGCTTGTTCCTAACAGCATGGCTAAGCCAGTGCAGCTCTTGCTGCTGGTGCCGAGGGGTTGAGGCACTGGAAGGTCCAGGAGGGGGGAAAAAGGGGCATTATCCATGTATGTATTGCCATAGCCTGATCCCAGATTGGTAACACGCTTCATAAAAACCCCAACAAAACATACAAAATCTGTTAGTGTCACTGGGATCAGAAGTCTAAACGTTGTGTGCCTCTGTTAGTGTTAGATTTTTGTCTCCAGCTTAGAATTTGTTTGCTTAGCCTAATTTACCTCAAATTTGACAGGTTTAGACAGGAACAGCCATGCAAAAGCAGCAAGCATTCTGACTGAGCATCCACTCCCTGCTCATTTGAGGGCTGGGAATGCTGTAGCTCAGGTTTCTGCTTGTTATGATGATGCTCTCACAACTTCTGTGGTTTGTCTGGTGAGGCCCTTGGCCAAAAACCCAGGGAAATGGAGCCCTTGCGTGCCGGAAACACAAGTTCAGTTTCTGTGATGATTGCCTCTGTTTCTCTTGGAAATGAAAAGTATTGTGAGCGCAAAATGGTTAACATTTACTAATGGATTTTGTTTTCGTGGCAGCCTCCGCCTCCTGGAGCATCTGACCCTCCAACAGCTTCCCCTCAGTCCTCTGGCAGACCCAACGCAGGGAGCCATCAGCTTCCCCGTGGTTATATTCCCATTCCCGTGATCCACGAGAACATGCCCCGGCAGCCGACACAGGCCTACCATCAGGCACAGAAGACACACTACCCTGCCCAGCAGAGCGAGTTCCAGGCCCACCAGCCGGTGTTCCACAAGATCCAGCCTGAGGACAGGGAGCCCAAGGCGCCGCGGGCTCAGTCTCCCTTCAGGGTGGCTCAGAGAGGCTCTTCGAGCCGGGAGAGCTCCCCAGCCAGAGTCACCAGCCAGATGCAGCCCCCAGCTCCCATCAGAGTGCAGACAGTGGTAGACAGACCCCAGGTACGTAGAGCGGGGAAAGGAATCGCCTCCCAGGGACTCCAGTGTGGCTGGGGCTGGAGATGGCTTGTACCAACACGTAGATGAAAGCACGCAAAGCAGTCTCCCTTTCTGCATTTACTCAGACTGGGAGATGCTGAGATTACCACGAGCAGAGAGTTGCCTTTCCACATGTCAGGACTGTGGAGCCTTTGGATCACTGAAATGTGATTTAAGACCTGATTTGATCTTCTCTCGTCAGAGTCATAATTTGGTGTAATTACACTGAGGTCACTGATGTTGCATTATGTTTATGAGATGAAAATCAGGTCCGTGGGATTTGTGACATCGTTGTAAATACACTTCACAGATGTCTCAGAGCCACTTAGGGATAGCATCAGATGCACAAAGTCACTTTAGCTGTGAAGAGAAAGGATCAGCAAAATCCAGTCTTAGAGCTTTTTATTCTTCCAGCTGGAAGCATGCTCTTGGTTGTAGAACCTGTTGCTCATTGAACACTTTTTCCATGTTAAAATTCTTACTAAAACTGCAGTTAAAGACTACTGGGAATTAGACAGCTGTGAGTGTGTGGAGTGGGTGTGTACAAGCCTTGATTTCCTCTCTGGAGAGGAAAAGGAGAGGAGCAGAATTAGGTTAATATATTTGAAAACCCATGTGCTGGGACAAAACAAGGAAGACTTCAGGTTAAATAGCATATTTTAGGTCATTGTGCTAATTTATTTTTGTGGGTGAGAGTTTGTGCTCCCTAATAATTATGTTCAATGGGTAAAGCAGTAACAGGTTGTCTGTGCAGGACACTTACTTGTTTGGTGTAAGTAAAATATAGATATTTTAATTCAGCCATCTAAAGCCAGGAGAGCTGGATTTGGTATCTCTCAAAATCACTGTATATGTGCACAAACAAGTAAAGGAGGTGTCAGGGAAAGGAAAACACAGATCTCACAAAATGCAGTTTTCTGCTAAGATTTCCCAACTAATCTCAATTTCAAGAGGTTTCTGATTTGATGCCGTAGATCTGGAGTAATCCCAAGGATTGTCCCTAATCTTTCCAGTGTAATGAGATTGACACAGTAACCTCTGCATGTAAATACAGTAAAGATAAAATCGGTAAAAATAAGCACTAGCAAAAAAAAAGGAATGCCCTGAAAACAGGAAGGGGATGAGAATAGCCCAAAATGGGACTGAAACTCGAAGTAGTTGGCTTTTCAAGAAAGGTGAGCTCTCAATTATTGACCCACAGGATGAAATCTTGACTGTGCTGCTGTCAGCTGCAAAAGCTCTGGCTTCAGTCAGGGGAAGGCTTTGCTCTGAGATCCTGTCTTACAGAACTGCTCGTGGGGCTGATTTTATTGGGCACAGGCAGGATTGGGTGTGTTGAAGTTTAATGTTTGTGAGAGTTGATTTGTGCCTGTAGTCTGCAATAGCTTGAAAATGCTTTCCAGCACAGTGCTGGTTTTGAGAACAGTAAAATTCAGCAGTGCCTGAGAACAGTTAATCATGCTGTGTGTGGAAATGGCACCGCTAGGAGCACAGAAAGCTGGGGGTTAGGTTACTTGTTCTTTAGAAGGAAATAAGGAGCTTTGTGTCTCAACACAAAACTTGCCTTGCTCAGCAGGTTTCTCAGCAACAAGTCCCTCCTCAGGAGCCACCGAGAGCAGCCCCCGTGCCTGAAGTGAAGCCCGAGAACAAGGCAGCCCCAGCCCCCGAGACTGAGGCACCGTCAACATATATCCCAATTCAGGTCACCCACCAAGAACCAGACCCTAAAGTGCCACCCCAGAAGCCTCCAGCCATGGCAGAGAAAGCTGATAAAAAGGCTCCTCCCCCTGCTAAGGTTGCTCCCCCCCAGGAAAGGCCTCCTCCTGAAGAAGCGCCGCCGCCACCGAAGACGATGGAAACGGGAGAACCCCCGAAGCATCCCGGTGTTCTGAAAGTGGAAGCAATTCTGGAGAAAGTACAAATGCTTGAGCAGGCGGTCGACTCCTTTGAAGGCAAGAAAACTGACAAAAAGTACTTGATGATTGAAGAGTATTTGACCAAAGAGTTGCTAGCCCTAGACTCAGTGGACCCTGAGGGTCGTGCGGATGTGCGCCAGGCCAGGAGAGATGGGGTGAGGAAGGTCCAGACCATTTTGGAAAAACTTGAACAGAAAGCGGAAGATGTCCCAGAACCTGTTGATGGACTTCAGCCCAATTGTCCAGAGCCTAAGGCACCACAGGAAATCATGGAGATTGAACCTGTAGTAGTCAAGAGTAAGGGAGATACCAGTAATAAAAATGCTAAAGAGGAAACCAAAATGGAGGGACATCAGCCTGAAACTAAGGAAGAAGTGTTTACCAATCTGGCTACTACGACAAACACATCTAATAACCCAACTGAACCGTAGCTATGTGCTGAAATCCAAATCTCTCAGACTCTATAACTTAAAGTGTGTTTAAGTGAATTTTAAGTTGCATGCATTTCCGGAGCTCTTTTCAACTGGTTTTAATCAACGTAGCAGCTTGGGACACAGTAAACACTTTGTGGGGAAAGGAGGGAGCTAGAAAGAAAGTAATGCATTTATCCTTTATTCTTACACTATGTAAAAGACATGTTTCAAAAATAAACCCTGTACATTAATCGCTTTTAGAGCAGCTGAGTGGAAGAAACCAAACGACTTCAGGGTTAATATTGATGCGTGTTGTTTAGGGTGTATTCTTCTGCAGGTGATTTTTGTAAAATCAGTGGCCTGCATTGTCAGAATACCAGTCCTCTTCTAAGTATAGCCACTCTTAACAGTAATGTTTTTATTTTTAATGTTCACAGTTGGGCACTTTAAGTAATGATGGATAGAAAGCGTGTAAGAAACCGTAGGGATATTTATATGTGTGCAGGACTTCATTGCTATATTTTAAGAGGGAAATAAAATAATATGGAAGCCTAATTTAGTCTTGTGGTTTTATAAGGTGGAAATGTAAAGGCAGTAGTTGGATATAAAAACACTCTTCTAAACACAGAGATGTGTTAGAGCAGCGTTGTAGTTGAAGCCTGACAACTGTTTTCTCATCAAGACCAAACTGTGCCTTTCTCCATTCCCTTCCTCCCTTTTGGTGTTGTTGCTATATCCCATCTGTGGACCCAGGAAGAAATTTGGCTTAGCACTTCCCTCTCCCTGCAGGAGTCACCCTGTAACAGAAATGTTTATAACACTGAGATCTGTATCTGCTGTGGTTGTCTTACAGAAATGTACAGTATCTTCACTTCTGCAGAGTCATTAATTGTTTATTAGCACTACTTCTGACTTTCCAGCCAGACACACTCTGTGTTCTTAGGCCCAGTATGGCTCCTCTCGTTTTGTGAACAGTTCAAGCAATGCTTTGTTCTAAGTGATTAGCAATTTACACTTAAACAAGGGCCATAAGACGTACTTCAGGTACATCCATGTCAAATAAAAGCAGCAGAGTCAGACCAGTGCAGGGGAGGAAGGGCTCCTAACCAAACTCCAGAAGTTACACTCGATTTGCATTTGTAAAATTAATGAATATTTTTTACCTTATAGCAGGTTTATAGCATAGGAGGAAAACTTCAGTTGCTCAAAGCAGTTGATTACTTACTGAACTACACTTTGAATGTTGAAAGTGAATTGGGTTTAAATCCATCGGAAAATCTGTTTTTAAGGGGCAGTTTGAGAGTCATCATTGAGAACTGTCACTCTTTATTTTAAAATAACATGTAAATTGTAGTGCAATGTGTGTTTTTGAAACAACAGTGTGACTGTGAAGTGTCTGCTGAGTTGTAGGTAGAAGGGTGATGCTTCTTTTAGTTTCATTTTGATAGTCAACATCATCATGTAAGAATACACAATGTCTTGTAACCTTCTGGCTCCCCCAGCTTTGGGAGCAGCATTGTAGGCATTCTGGTGAAGAGGTGTGAAAGTTCATCTGCCTGCATGATTCTTGCATGAACTCACTGCAGTGGCATATTGCTCATGCAGGATTACATTTCAGTTGAGGACACACATCCCTGACATCATGTAACAAAAATACTTAAATCGAGGAAAAGCAGCCCTGGGTTTTTAGGCCTGAGCTGTAAGCAGAGTCTGTTGGCACGAGGCCCTGTCTTGGTGTGGGTTTGTTCAGTACTCCACTAAAACAATCCAGATCAAAACCACCTCATTAGCTGAGGTGGCCCTGTACAAATTAAGATTATAGTCTTAAAAATGTCCTATTTACAGGAAGTTAAACAGGTGCTAGCTTTTCAAACATGTCATCTGCTGCTAATGGAGCCTGATTCATGTTATACCACTCTGTGTTAGTCAGAGCAGGTGGAGTCAAAAGTAATTACAACTGAGGGGGTTCTTTTTGAGAAGCAAAGCTCTGGAGGTAGAACTACACTCTGCCAAGTGGCACTCTGAAAGTTGGTGATTAAAGTCAGTGCTACTCCTGCAGAATTAGGTACAACTGGAAATGAAGGTTTCGTGATGTGGCCTAATAAGGGAAAGTCCATGTGGCTGCCCTGGAGCTGTGGGCTGGGCAGCTGCTGCTCTGACTCATCACCCGCTGGGTTTGCTCTGCTGTGCAGACTAAACTGTGCCCAGGCCAGCATGTGTGTCCTGACACATCAGCACAGCTCCAGATCTGCACGAGGGCTGCGAGGAGGAAGCAGCTGATGGTTCCCACCCATTCCCTGTAAGCTCCTGAGCTGTTCCCTGCAGAGCCTGTTTGCTTCCTGGCCGTGGTACCAGTGCTGGGGGAGATGGCAGAGCAGAGGAAGGAGATTCTTTGTTAATTTGCATTTCTGCAGTGTGGGGCTGGCTGGTCTGTGGCTTGAGCCTGGGTACCTTGGCTTTGAAACTCAGGTAGACAGTACTTAGGGTTTTCCCACTCAGGATAAGAGTTGTGTTCATCCCTTTTCACGTGCAGCAGTGCACAGCAAAAAGCAAATGTGCTGTTGAGTGCAAGATGCTCAAATACAAAGTGCATTTGCAGGAGCCATTTCAAAAAAATCGATTAAGTGTCGAGCAATTAATTTATTCAAGAGGCAAACAATGCCCAAGTCAGTGAAAGGCACTGCTTCAGCTCATTTACAAGTAGCAGGAGGGATATGAAAAGCCTGTACACAGAAGCACAGTGAAAGCTTAGGCTATTTTCTGAGTGCACTATCTTGTCCAGCTTGTGATATTTTAAATGCCACTAGTGGCCTGTTCTCTATATTTAAACTCTCACAGCAGCAAGGCATTGTGTTTCCTATAAATATAGCATTTTGACTATTTATTTACACACAGCCAAACCATGCCCTGCCCTGAGGAAGGGGCAGCAGAAGTTCCATTGCCCCCCAGAGCATGCTGAGACAACTGTGCACTCTGATTCCTCCCTTTTTCCAGGGGGAGGTACAAACTCTTTATCTGGGATATGTTTGACCTCCAGCTTTATGTTAGCTCAGCTGTGTTTACAGACACATTTGGGAAGGAAAGTATAAATCAAACTGCACCCAGAAGGCAGGAAAGCAGCACATAGCTGCTGAAGAGGACAAACCTCCATCAAGGTATGCTTATGAGAAGGTTTTAATTCGCTGGCTTTTCAGTCTCCTTACATGTGCACGTATTGATTTTTTAAATATAGAAGGCACTACTGCATCATGGACTTAAACAAGACATACAGAAACAGGAGGGCAATGTGGGTTTAGACTAAAGGACTAGTTATGGGCAGTAATGTCTGTGCTTTTGGTCCTGTCGTGGCCAAGAAATAAAATGCAGGTGTATTAGCAAAAGAATTTAAATGCTGTGAACATGTAACATTATATAAATCTTGGGGGTTGTTAGAAAAGCTATCAGTGCCACAATTTTCCTGACAGAAACAAGTCCAGCCCTTTTGGGCCACAGGGATAAAGGAGGCCTTCAGAAATAACTAACCTGGGCTCAGTGCTTGCTGCAAAATGCAGATTGAAGCCAGAAGTTAACTATACAAAACAGCCTTTCCTGAAGCCTTACCATAAAATATTAAAACTCAAGCCCCAGATTTCTCTGGATATGTATAATATTGTCATTATTGACACATGAACAGAATCATTTCATTGGCACTTTCACTTCTATCTATGTGTCTGGAAGCATTCTGATGGTACAGGAGAGCCAAATGAAGGAGTGTGTTTATTTTTCTCTGCAGGTAAAGCATTTGTTTGAAGATAAATGGGTGACACTGAGGTACAGGAGCCTTGCTGCCCAGAGGGTGATTTGGGGTTCCATGGTACTGTGAGTGGTCAATCTGCACACCAGGAACCATGAAGTCCGTGCTGTGTAACACTAGAGACAGTGTAATTGTATGCCAGCCCTGCCAGCCAAGGCTACAGTTATTTTAAGATGGCCAAGAAGCTGGTTACAAAGCAGGGGAGCATACCAGTTCTCAGTCAAATACCTTTCCAGAATTTCTAAAGAAGCAATTTTTAAAAATAAAGAGGCTGGGTCAGTTGTTTCCTACTGGAATTTCTACTGGAATTTCCACTGCTGTCTCCTGAAGCTGGAAATCCAGACAAAAGGAAGCTTTAGTTTCCATGTGTCCTTGCACCAGCAAACTGCAGGGCAAGCAGAAGGAGAGGATTGAATGTTAAATTTCAGATTATAAGGAGAAAAGTGCATTCACACATTATTTAAGGAAATAGTTCCAGAGGGCACTGAGCTGTTGGGACACACTTCATGTGTGAGAGTTAAACATGGAATATGGGGCTGTTTATCTCCACTTTGTTACTTTTGACACCTATTCAAGGAATGTTCTCTGATGTGTTCACAGACAGAAATCCCTGGTAGAGTTTGCACTACTGGATAACATTGTTGGAAGTCTTGATAAAAAAGCTGGAGATAGAGATGCAAATAATGAGCTCCTCTCAATGAAATATGGGACCTGTTTAAGGAATGAGGTGAGCAGGCAAGAAACTGTCACAAACTTCCAAGTGTTACTGCTTCTGTCATAGATCCTCAGTGTACAGGTGATCTGTCTGCAGGGCTGGTCACCTGCCTGAACAAATAGAAAATTATTAAAAAAATGGGGGGTTATCTGAGTTTTGAAACATGAAAAAAAATACACTGAATTTAGCAGCAAAGGGGTGTGGATCTGGGCTTGGCTTTGCTGTGTTTCTGCAGCCCCTGACAGGGAACAGAGAAGATTTGCAAACTCATCTCCTTGAAGCCCTGATTTATTGCTTTTCACCATTCGGTGAACTTTGAGTTCCCATCCACTCCTGTCTTGTCAGGACAGCTCAGCTCCTTCCATCTGCAGAAATGAGCAGTGTCTGGAATAATTCAATTCCCTCTCGCATTTCCCACAGGCTGGGCAGGCAGATAATGTGTTTTCCACAGCCCATACAGATCAGTGGCAAAGAACAGGAGTCATCAGCAGTCTCTCACCTCACCAAGTGCACAGCTCACAGCACACAGTCTGGTAGTCAGAGCCATAATTTTTAACTCAGGCGAGTTTTTCTATTTTATTTTAATAAAAACGAGATTAAACCAAGGAAAACCTAAAGCAGTGTTGCCCAGTGGCCAAAAATACAGCAATTTTTACTTCCAAAGGACTGATGTAATGATGACACATATCCTTAATTAGGCATTTAACTGAAGTCATAGAATTTACATTAAAACTTTGGATTTCTGTGAATGTCTGCTGATGCTGAAAGTGCACAGAAGCACCACCAAATTTCAAATTGTATTTCAGTATTTAAGGCAGTTGCAAATATTGGAGCTATCAGTGCATCCTGACAAAGATTAAATCTTGTACATTAGAGGTATTTTATAATTCTTACCAGTAGTTAGTTCAATATTCTACTCTGTGGATAAAAAAGTATCAGGACTGCAAAGTAACTGTATGGATATATTGGATTACACCGAATAAAGGATATAAGGTAGGGCTGGATAACAATATCATAAACAAATACTGCTGCCTAGAAACAGCTGGCATAGACACATTAAAATATTTAAGGTACCTTTAATATTAACTACCTAGCAACAAGTCCCTGATTACTTCAAGGGAAACAGGGAAGGCAGGAATCACAGCAATTGTTATACTTCTGTTTTTCCCCAGTAACAATTAGACACATAACTCTTCTTATATAGCAGACAATTACGTGCACAGGGAATCCCTCCCTTAAATAGTTGGTGCTTGACTACACTAAGAAACGATATAAGGCTGGGAAATGATGGGATGTGTGCCCTTGGGGTTCCTCACAGTTCCTGAAGGCAGAGCTTCCTCCTGCCGTGCTTGTGAAACACCAAAGGACCGTGATGGAAAATGGTTTCCTGTCCTGGCTAAGGGAACTTTCTCATCCTGGGTGTGCTCACCCCAGCAGGCAGTAAACACTGGGCAGGATGCTTTGCTGCTGTGGTGGCAGGCTCTGGGATGTGCCTGCATTCCTGGGATTTCATTGCAGAGCTTGTAAAAGGTGTCAGGTTAATGCAGGTTGGAGGCCTTGGGTTCCTGATGTTCTAGCTATAACAAACAGTGACACATCCAGTATTTTAACAGCCAGGACACTTTGAGATTTGGCTTCCAAACTGTGTTTTGTAGAACTCTACTTGTACATGACACTCTCGAGCTTTATATAAACCAATGACCATTTCAGTGCAGGACCTACACAAAGACAGCAATCCCCCAGCACAGGCACAAGAGCCAAAAAAAACCCCAAAGAGAGCCACTGGCTCATCTCTGCACCTCTCAATTCCATAACCACAACTCTAATCCTCATTCCAGAGTTTAATAATCCTAATCCATCAATCCCTGCCTTCCTCAAAAGCAATACAAGCCCACAGACTTAAGAACAAAATTCTGCCAGCAGCACCTCTGAACAGAACACAAACAGCAGCTCTTCATTTCCTGCAAGCTTCAAACTGAGCACAACCTCAGGGAGGGAAAGGATGGCAAATCAAAGTGGGAAAAACACTGAGTGAAGGTGCAGTTTCAAACACCTTATCCTCACTGACATTTTTGAGATTATTGAACAGGTTAGTGTGGTGGGCTTGGCCTTTCAGTAGGCTCACTACACACCAGGTTCTATTTAAATGTGAATCCATAAAAAAATTACAGATTTTACTCATTCATTTGACTTTGTGCTTTTATTGAATGAGGAATGTGGAATTAAGCCACACCTTTATTCTTTGTGGGTGTGTACTGAGCTTCCCTCTGTTAAACCACTCCTTTATTTCTCCACCATGAGCCATGCTGTGTTGGTTTTGTCAGTTCTTGAGAAGTGCACGAGTGCATAACTCACAGAGGTGTTTGCAGACACCTGGCTCAGCTCAGAGGTGTAAGCTTTTCATGCTTACAATTTTCCCTGTCCTCCCTGGTGGATTTTCTCTGTCAAGGATGGGACAGCCAAAGCTTTCTTTGCTGCCTAAAGATGGAACAGCACCTAAAAACATTTATGTAAATGACAGAGGAAGAAAAGACTCCATTTTTGTATCAGTTCAAATGGACATTTGTGCAGAAGGCACATCTTGGCAAAACCAAGCTCTCAGAGTCTGACAAATTTAAAATCTAAGCCCCTGAATTTACTTGGCCTTGAGCTAAGAAACTTGTTCCTAACTAACTTGATTCACTAAATAATGCTCCAATAAAGGCAAAACCCACTCAGTGGAAGAACTCCCAGAGAATGGCAATTTAGTATTATATAGGTTTTGGAGGCAGGGGAGACTCAGATTAGATATCAGAGAAATTTCTCCCTGTCAGGGTACTCAGGCACTGGAACATGTTGCTCAGGGGGGTGGTGCAGTAACCCTGAGGGGTTCTAGAGGAGCTGGGGGAGGTGGTTTGATGGTTTAGTGATTCAGGGCTATGCTGTGCTGATGGTTGGTCTTTATCCTCAAGGTCTCCCAGCCTCGATGGAAGGTTGGACGGTGCCGTGGGAGGGCCAGGCCAGCAGGGAGCAGCAGTGCCCCGCGGATGGCGGCAGAGCCCGCGGGTTGGGGGAAACCGGGATAAAGAGTGGAGAAATCCCACCTGAGACAGCCCAGAGGGCAGCCCCAGTCACGGCCCGGCCCTTCTGGCCACAGCACGGAGTGCCATGTCGGTCTCGTGGCACATAAGCATCACTTTCGGCTCGGTACAGGAGTGGCTGAAACCCTTCAACCCTCCCGACTGCAAATCGTGAGCGGGGTTTAGGCAGTGCCAGCACGCTGTACCAGTGATTTTCCCTCCCGGGAAGCTCTGTGTGAGGTTTCTGAGCACCAGAAAAATACAACATTTCAGCCCTGCTGTTTAGTAAAGTGCCACTTGAAGTGGAAGGCTGGACTAAAGATCTCCAGAGGTCCTTTCTGATCCATCTGCACTTCAGTTTCTGAAAGACCCATCTTAAAGGAACAAGATGTTGATATTCCAATGAATTATTGAGTAAACCCCTCTTTTGTCGAGGGTGCTGTTTGTCCAAGCCAGCCCAGGTCAGAATTCGTATAAGCCCCTTTTCCCCCGAGATGCAGTGGTTGCTTGTGCATTCCAAGTGACTTATGGCACCAGCAAAGCCACCAAGGAGCCACAGTAAATTAACTGCAGTGTCAGTAGCATAACATAAAGGTGTTGATTCCCAGTGCTTCCCAAATCCTTTCCCCCTGAGCATTACACAACCATTGCAGGATGTGTTTTTTATTTTATCTTTTATAAACTGAATCCAAATACATTAAACAAAACTGATATATCAAATGACATATTTCAACTGAGAATCAGATCTGTGACCAGAGCTGGTTTTGTTAGTGTTAAATTGCCTTTGCCTTTGCTGTGTTTGATTAGGAGTAGGGCAGTAGCATCTATTTTTAAGACTGTTAGGAAATTGAACCCGAGTCTGTGTTTATCTTTTTCTCTGTAATTAACATTCCAGCTTGAGGCAAATCAAATCAGCCAAACAGAACAATTGCATGTGTAATGCACCAGTTGGTCTCAGAAACCTCGTTTCAAACTCTTTTAGTCGAGCAGGGAAGTTATTTGGGGACTTGCTCATGTTTGTTTTCTTGGGTTTTGGGGCGATTTTTGGTTTTGGCAAAAAGAAACCCCACGACACTGAGACTGTCATTGTGAAGACTCATAACCCAGCTGGGAGTGGCAGAGAAAGCAAAGAGGGTTCAGTAGGATGAGAGCTGCAATTCCTTGTGGCTGGCAAGTATTGGCAGCTCTGGTGTTGCTGCACCTTGGCAGGAGCTTCTGCTACTCCTTGACAGGTCCATGCAGGAGACAGGGAAGCCAGAGGGGAGGATGGTCTTTGGAGATGCTCACCCCCCCAGGGCATGACCTTGGGCAACCTTCTGTCTCAGATCCCACTGTGAGCAGAGGGGTTGAACCACAGCCACCTTCCAACCTCTACCAGTCTGTGATTCAGCCACAGTGGACAAAGAAACCAGTTATTCTTGTCCTCTTTCCAGCAATTCTTCTGTATTTCAAGCCTGTTCCTGTTTCCCATGAGAAAGCAGTGTAAAGAATCCTAATTCTTCAAATCTCAAATCCCAGCTTCTCCAATTCAGATTGCCCTTGCTTTCCTTTGGCCTGTTTTCTGTTGATGATCCTTGAAATGATTGTATCACACTGGCTGTGGTGTTCCCACTGACTCACAGCCCAGTGAAAGGATTGCTGACAGGTCTTACCTACAATGCTCCTGTGAATTCACTGTACACTGCTTTTCTTAACCTTTTTGTGACAGATTTCTTGATCAATTTATGATCTAGGATTACCCCATAACTCCTGATTAACCAACTGCTCCTGTGTCTGAATTTATACAGTTGATTATTGCTCTTGGATATTTTTCTCATTTGTTTCAGGTAATTTATTCAACTTGCCACAATAATCTCATAATGGAATCTCAGTACCCAGTGGGCTTTCTGACCCTTCCAGCCTGATAAATTTACTTTGTACCCTTGTTATTCCATTATTTGGGCCACCTATAAGGATATAGGATAGTACCAAATTCATGTACTAACCATTAGTAACCACTCCACAGGAGAAAATTCCTAATTACTGGGACTGTGGAGGTGTCATAACTGGGCTGTATTTCCTTAGATAGTTATGGAAAGTCACAAAGAACAGGATCAAAGGTCACATTGAGTGCAAATGCACCCTATTGCCCAGGACTCCTGGACTGTCATAAAAAACAAAGGATGCTGATTCAGTCTCACATTTTTTATGTTGACTACTCGTACTTGAAAGTACACACTTCAAGAATTTTGTCCTATTCTTCTTTTTTCATTTAAGAAAAGGGTCTGACTGACCTAAAATTCTGTGAGCCTTCCTCTTCCTCCTTTGGGAAGCTCAGGATGCTGGCACAGATTCCTCAGTGTGTATAAAGCCATAACCTCCCAGTGCTCTCACAGACATCAGAAAACAATGGTCAATCAGAAGCCCAGACACTTTTCCTGCTTTCTGGGGATTTGCTCATCCTCTGTTGTTTTCAGAGATCTGTAGTTACTTCTCCCAGGTTCTCCTGTCTCCACCTGGTCCTACCAGACTGATGACATAGTGCAGACTGCTGCAACAACACATGCTTGTAATTGTTGCCCTCAGTAATTACTCAGAGATAAATCTATTTCCTCCTACATTCTAAAAGCTGTAATGCTGTAGATGGCAGGCTTAGGTTGCCTCAATAAATGAGATGGTGCCTTGCAATTCTTCATGTGCCTTCCCCCAAAGAGGTAATTCACTGTTTATATGGAGTTTCTGGGATATTTTAGATTTTTTTTTAGGAATGGCTTTGACCTTCTCTCAGAAACATCTGGCAAAGCTGAGTCACCCCTGTGGCTCCATAACTCATACCTGTCATGGTGTTAGAGCTCTCTGATTTATCACACACAGTCATGCAGCTAGAGTATAAAGCTGGTACAGAAATGCAGTATTCAATTGTTCAGATAGATAGATAGATGCTGTAACTTAATTAAAATGTCCCACAAAGTGAAAGGCAAGTTGCCAAGTGTTACACATGGCTCTGATTCCACCTTGATCCACTCCAATCTTGCTTCTCACTGGCATTTCCCTCCACAAATGTAAAACCTGACTGACTCCAGCACAGAACTTCCCTCATTTGTCTGAGGTACGGTTGTACATAAATATTATTTTATTATTATTTCCAGAAAAGATAGAACTTGTTTTCATTTATCTGCATATAAATATGAATGAAATCTCTCTCACCATGGCCGTTCAAGACATTTTACACTTGTCAGCGTAGTCAGGCTCTAACATTTCTGCACAGCAGGGAACAAATGCTGCCTTTAGTCACATATGTAAAAGAGAGGTACAGAGACCTTGTTATTTATTCCAGGGCAAGGACAGATTTCCAGTCCTCTTCCTTCTCATGTCTATCCTCCTTCCCTAGATTTTACAGTGACCTACATATCATTGCCCAAGAACTGCAAAGCCAGCAATGAACACTTTTAGCCTGCATACAGCAATGATCATCTATCCCAATTACTCAAGTACAGAACATATAATCTCACAGGAAAATAAAGTTCTTTTAATCTTCTGGTTTAGCCCTTTGAGAGTCATGAGAATTGTAATTACCGGTGGAGTACTTAACTGAGCATCAAGAGCTCAAGGACTGCAAAATCTACACAGCACTGTTTTATCCACATGCCACAGATGAAGGAAAACTGATAAGTGCTTTTTGACCTAAATTATTGCCTAGAAGCCAGAGATTCTGCTCTGGGGAGGGAAGGGTTCAGTGTCACTCTGCAGATGTCATACATCCCTGCTCCTCTCCTAAGTACTGAGGGGAGTATCTGCAGTGTAAATGCAGTGTAAATGCAGTGTAAATGCAGTGTTACATGGGGGCTGAGGTTCTGCAAACAGAGTTCTGCCAGAGACCCTTGGTAGGTGTGTCAGGGAGGTTCTATCATGGCTCTGTCTGTCTGACTGCACAGCTGTCTGACAGAGTAACTTCACTGCCAGTGTTAAAACCATCACCTCCTCAGCCATCAGCTCTGTTGGTGAAGCTGGGTGAGGTACAGCAAGGTACAGAAGAACACTCACTGTTCCAGCTCACCTGGGAAAGGGATGGCCACTGGACAAGCTGCTCAGGATGGCAACCTCTGAGTGTCACCAGAGGGTTCTGCTGGAATTGGACTCCTTCCAGCTGAAACAAAAACCAGGCCATGCACTCCAGGCCTGCCTCAGGTGTGCTGCAGCTGCTAAGGGGTCTGTAGGACAGAACTAGAGCTAAGCTTAAATAAAGCCCCTGGAATGGGGATAGTTCAGGAGCTGCATCCTCAGTGTCAGCTGTTTACTCCTCCACATCCTCCACAGCACTGCTTCCTAGAGTAGGCAAGGCTGGCTTTGGTGCATTTGTAACACAGACATGCTCAGGTTCTGCTTGGCAATGCAGAGTGAGTGACACTAAAGCAAGTCCTGACCCTGAGAATGCAGGGTTCTGTTCAGTAAGGACAGGTAAGGGCACTGCTACTCCAGTCACTGTGATTTGGGTCCAGTTTCATAAACAGTGTTTCAGCAGGTTATTCTGCATCTGCACATTGAGTTCCCAACATGCTGCCCAAATGCTCGTGGCTATCCAGTGCAGGCCTGGGACAGGAATAGAAACACACAGCTGGGGAGGAGGAGAGGATTATTTAAGCTGGTTTTAGCAGTATTGTTGCTCAGTGTCACAGCATGTCAAACCCTGAAAGGTTCCTTCTGGAACAATTTCTGGAGGATTTGACCCCAAGTTAATTTATTGCATGGGCTTTTGCAGCAGCTCTACAGGTACACGTGCTATTCTAAAAACACAGTCACAATACAGAGAATTAAGTCAACCAGAGTGATTAATAGAAACAATTTGTATTAAAACTTGATTGACTGAATGGGGTACTAAAGTATGTTTTCCATCACAACCTGGTAATGCTTAAAATGGAATGCTGAAACCACTGGCTTCCAAGCTGATCAAAAATACCTTGTTATGTGATGTTCCACCCCTGAAACATCTCATTCTGTTATTGCCTTTGACTTTGGTGCTGGTTGTAAATCTCTGGAATCTGAACTGCTCTGGCTTTGCACAGCACCTGGCACAGGGGGGGTCCTCATCCATAACTAGAGTTCCCAGGCATGGCACCAAAGGAAACAATGCCTAATAATTCATAAATATCCTATACTGTAATAAGTGGCAGGGGAACGTAGAGCAAGAGGAAAGTGATTTTTAAAAAACCCACTTTTCCTGCATTTATTTTCATCACTTAAAAGTGACAGATTTTTGCACTGAATAACTAATACATTTCCTTTTCCTATGACAGCCCAAACCAGGGAAAAGTGACAAAAAGGAATGGATAACACTGCAGAACTTGGCAACTCTGGCTGTTCTTCAGGCTTTATTTGATGCTGGGTCTCAGCTGCATTCACGGCACAGGAAGTTCCTTATGCAAAGAGTGGAACACAGATATTTTGCTATTTTTGCTCTTTTACTACCTAATTGCTGTAACACTAAGAAACTGAGTAGTCATATTCAGAAATAGAAACAAGAAAGGATGATAAATCCTGAGGGAAAAGCTAGATCCAGTGAATCCTGCTAACACCACAAAGATAACAGCGGGTTTTGTTTCTATAATGTTAAAATAGAAACAAAAATCAGGGAAAGCAAAGCAACTCCCAAGAAAACGACTTACAAAATTGATGTTTAAAATGTTTAAAAAATGAAGAACAGCTTGCTATTTAATTTGGAGAAATTCTGAATTCAATGTGGCCTTGCTGTGGTATAAATAGTATTTGAACTGACAAAGGCAGACCAACAGCACAGTGAGGAATCTTTTCATGGGCACTGGCCTGGGAGCCTGCAAAGCACAATTTGGAAATGCAGAATAAAAAAGAATCACAGGCAGTCAAAACATTCTCATTTACTTTTTGAAAAGGGTCTCATTGATTTGCTCTTAACAGCAAGTGCAGCAGAGGGAAATCAATAGCTTGTCCATAAGCCATACAGAATATTGCAGATATTAACCACACACACACATGGCTTTGAAGGGAAAAGATTATGGTTTTCCCAGTGCCCAGTGAAATGGAATATTCCCACTGCAAAAAAGAGATTTTCAGGGGGAAAGAGGAGATACCAGAGTAGCTCTTCCTTTAGAGATAGCTACAGATGCCATATGAAACAGCTATTTCAGTGGAAAGAAAGCTAAAAATAAATTCAGGCAAAAAATTCGTATGCTCATCTGCTTTCCGAGTTTTCATTTTCATGTCAAAAGCTAATGTTCATGCCAGGAGTTTTGTGTTTTTCTGTTATAAAACACAACATAAAAGTATTTTCCAGAGTATTTAATATGAAAGTACATTTACAGGTACTTCAGAAATGTTCTAGTGGCAATTGCTGGCTGTCCCAAACATACCTCCTTTATCTGCTATATTGCCAATCAGGACACTTCTGTTCTGAGGAGGTTCCTTCTCAAAGCCAGGCTTTTCAGAGGGTCTATTTAATGCATAACATAACCCCTCTAAAAAGCAGACAAAAGCCTTTTCAAAAAAGTATTTCAGAAGAGGAAAGTAACTCAAGAGCCCTTCTTGCATCACAATTCATACAGCCATCTCACACAGCTGGGAGATTGGAATCTGACTGGAATATTGCAGAAGCCCTGAGCCATGGATGTGATATTATCACAGATTTAATATTCCCATTCCTGTGTTAGGAGGAACACAATGGAGCCATCTGAGTGACAGAAACAGCCAAACCACTTTTGTCTGCAAAAAAAACCCTAAAACCAGCTTGCAGGAAAATGAGGAGGCGCAAAGGAGGCTGGATGGGGAGAACCTCAGCAGGCTGCAATGCCAAAAGGAAGCACATGGAAGGTGTAAGTGGACAAAAAATAGTTCCATCACTTCTTAATCACAGACACGTAGAAATAAAGTTCCTTACGCTGTGTATTTGTCCAGTCTATCTGGTCAACTGTACTTCCAGGTATGGAGTGTTGCTAAATCCCACCCCTTCCCATTAATAAGCACTGGAACTTGAAATCAAGCTGGGGGCAATCAGGTACTGCTAAGACTGCTTGACTAATTGTCAGCCTACGCATTTCCTCACTGTTCATCATCCAGGGACAGCGAACTGCAAACACGCAAAATTCATTTTCCAGTTCTTTCCCCCCTGTGCTAACAGGCTCACAAAAACAGCACCCAGCTGTGAATCTGTGGAAAACACACTGAATGCAAACAGAAAACTGCACAAGGGGGGGGGGGGAAGGAAAAAAGCCCTGATCAAAGCGTGATCAAGGGCAAAACAAAGTCTGTCCTTGAAATCCCTGCAAGCATTTTAATGGCAACCCTGCACATCGCACTCCAACACTGAACTGCTCGGGAAACGCCACCAGAATAGAGAAATATTTAGTGAATGATAGTGCAGACTAAAGAGATGGGAGCAAAAACAAAGGGTTGTGTTTTGACCCACTGAGTCGTTCAGTTCTTAGTGTTTACACCAGAAAAGTTCTGAAGCAGACACTTGTCTTAAAAGATGTTTAAGTCCGATCGAACATATTTAACTTATACATCTAAAGTCATGCATGCACTTGAGTGTTTCTCTAGACTGGCTGCTCAGAACCTTCCAAAATCAAGCTCTTTCCTCGGTCTTGGATGTTAACATTCGATAAGGAGATTTCTCATTTCTTAATGCCCTTTAGTCACATGTTTTATAGCATAACTTATATGAGTAATACATTAATGGAGAAATGTTGTATGAGAGAGAAAACCATCCTTTCAAAGAGTGGTTTGAACGTAGTGCTGTTCTGCTCCTGTGGGTGGTTTGATAATAACTGGTAACCATTTTTATTTGTGGCCAGCAGCCCGTCCCTGGGGTGCCACCACAGGGCTCTGTCACTCACCTCCCTGGATGCAGGATGGGATGCTTTTTGTTTGGCTCCATTTCTACCTCAGTTTTACAGGGAGTGGAACTTCAGCTCCTGTAATCAAACAGAAGCTCTGGAAGGCTGTGGATGAGCCGTCAGTAAGGCTGGGAAGGGTCTGCACAGTGACAGGTTTGCTGGTGCATTTCCCAGTGCTGCCTGGAGAGGGGACAGAGGGAACGGTTTGTCCTTGTACCAGGAGGTGCTGCCTTCTGTATAAACATCGAAAATGAAAATGACTCCTTTCACCACTAGTTACCTGCTGTATCAACTCCTGCCTGGTCCCGCCAGCAGTTACAGTCGCTCCTCCATGGGAAAAGCTGAGGGCAGATGGGGCTGAGGGGAGAGGGATGAGGGGAGAGGGATGAGGGGAGAGGGATGAGGGGAGATGGGGCTGGAGGGAGATGGAGATGAAAGGAGTGGGATGAGGGGAGATGGGTGAAGGGAGATGGTGCTGAGGGGAGATGGCTGGTGCTGAGGGGATTGGGCTGAGGGGAGGTGATGGCTGGTGCTGAGGGGATTGGGCTGAGGGGAGGTGATGGCTGGAGCTGAGAGGATTGGGCTGAGGGGAGATGGCTGGTGCTGAGGGGAGATGATGGATGATGCTGAGGGGAGATGGCCGGTGCTGAGGGGATCGGGATAAGGGGAGATGATGGCTGGTGCTGAGGGGATCGGGCTGAGGGGAGGTGATGGCCGGTGCTGAGAGGATCGGGCTGAGGGGAGATGATGGCCGGTGCTGAGGGGATCGGGCTGAGGGGAGATGATGGCTGGTGCTGAGGGGAGATGATGGATGATGCTGAGGGGAGGTGATGGCCGGTGCTGAGGGGGTCGGGCTGAGGGGAGGTGATGGCCGGTGCTGAGGGGATCGGGATAAGGGGAGGTGATGGCCGGTGCTGAGGGATGGGCGCGGCCCCTTTAAGCGCGCGCGGGGCGGGGCCTCGCGGTGTCACGTGCAGGGGGGCCGGGCCGGAGCCCGCGCTCGCTCCCGTGCCGAGGCAGCGCGCGCTCGCTCCCGTGCCGTGCCCGCGCGCCGCAGCGGCCATTGCCCCTCCGGCCCCGGGGGCGCGCGCGGCGGCGCGAGCGGCGGGACCGGCCCCGCGCGCCCCTCCCTCAGCGCCCGCGCGCCCCTCCCTCAGCGCCCGCCGCCCTTCCCGCCGGCGGGACCCGCCGAGGATGGAGCTGTTCCAAGCCAAGGACCACTACATCCTGCAGAGCGGCGAGCGAGCGCTGTGGTGCAGCCGGAGGGACGGCAGCCTGCAGCTGAGAGCCGGTGAGGGGCAGGGGCAGCCCCCCCTGAGGGGCCGCGCGGGGAGCGGGGAGCGGGCCGGGCCGGGACCCCTCTGAGGGCGGGCTGTCCCCGGCGGTGCCCGGAGCTCCGGGACCGGCCCCGCTGCCCCCGCGCTGTGGGTCACGCTATGCCGGTGCGTGTGGCGGGTCCCGCCGGGCACTCACCTCTCGGTGTGTTGGTGTGTGCCCCGAACGAAGCAGCGCTGCCCCTGCCCGGCGGCGCTGCCCGGCTGACCCCCATGGTTCCCGGTGCTGGGAGGTGTGTGTGGTCCCCCCCGGGAGCACCGGCGGCCCCGAAGGGCCGTGTTTGGGGTGGTGTCCGCCTTACACAAGGGATGCTCTGCTGGGTGGGCATTGCGTCCGTGAGCCGGTGAGCCCCGTGGTGCCTCTGCCAGGACAAACCGAACAGGGGGCTGCGCTGGGTTGGGACCAGGTGATCGTTAAGGTCCGTTCCGACCCCTTGCCATTCTGCGATTTCTGAAGTGCTCCTAAATTTTTTAGTGGCTGTGCGATGACCATTACAATGCTAGGTGTTAGTATCAGGCGGAAGAGAACGGTAACGTGAACAGCAGTTGAGATGGAGTTGTGTTAATGGGAATTTTGAAACAGTCGTGATTACCCCATCCTGCCTGGGAGTTTGGTCAGCAACGGTGTCTATAAAACAAAATACATCCCTTAAAAACTGTCTGGCTTTGAGTAATATGGGCTCCCTGCCCATGGCATGGGGCTGGAACAAGATGATCTTTAAGGTCCCTTCCAACCCAAACCATTCTGTGACTCCGGGATTCTCATATGCAGCTTTGATGTAAAGGATCATGCTGACCCTGCTTATATGTTAAAGATGCTCTAAATAGCTGTGGGTTTCACCAAACATGTGGCAGGTTGCGCAGATGTTACTCACAGCTTTCTAAAATTGGGATCTATGCTCTGCCAAAAGCGGTGGCTGAGTGTCCATGTGGCCATGTTGGTTGTCCCAGTACAGTGCTTTGTGAGCTTTTTTTAAAAAGGCTGGGCAAATTTATAGGCAATCATCAAATGCCATTGTTATCTGTGTTTTCCCAAAGAACTGGTTTTCATACTGCGCTTTCTCGTGTTATGTTTTCATCCTTGAGTTGTGTCTTGTCAATGCGATTTGTTTGTTTGTGTCTCTCAGACAAAATTACAGTGTGTGTCAAGTTAGCATGAGTAATTCTAGTCCATCAGCTCACTAACCCAGCAGTACTCTGATTGCTAAGTGATCTTACAAAACACTTGGTGTTAAGCTAGCAAAAAGCACTGCTGGTCAATGAAGTACATGCTTCCACAGGGTGAATAAAACCCCAGCCCCTCAGGTTTAGATCTGTGATAGCTGTAGTCATCTGCACAGGCGTGAAAGCTCTTTCTTGACCCAGAGCAGTAGAGGCACAAACTAATGAGCTGTAGTTCTGGAGACTGGTGTTCCAATACTTTACCAGCATCCATCCCTTGTTTTCAGCAGCCCTTGCTGTGTTTGTTTATTTTGTCTCGGTGTCCATTCACCTCCCGGAGGCTTTGCCATGCCCAGCAGTTTGGCTGTGCTCAGCAGCGTTCTGCCCTGAGCCTGCCTCTCCATTTTCAGCCCGTTCCCATGTGATCCCTCTGGTGTGTGACCTGCAGATTAACCAAAGGTAACGTGATACTGGAGTCTCTTGGTCTGCTTCAAACTCTTGATTGTTAGTCACTCTTTCTCGTTTCAGCGTGTTTGTAGTTTTGTGTTTCCAGCCCTGTCTGCAGCTCATCTTGACAGCAGACTTTAGGAGATGAACTGCCTTGGTGTGTTAAATGTAGAACCAAGAAAGGAACAGTTCTCTTACAGGAAGCGTTTTTTGGATCAATAGCTCTTTCTTGTATTGAGACAAAGCTGCACATCCTCAATTTTACAGTTTTATTACATTTATAATTGAGGCCACTGTCCGGAAATGAGCAACTGGATTTCTGTGTGATGAGTCATTGCCATGTTAAAAAAAACCAAACAAAGTCATAACTTGTGTTCACTGACATGTTTAATAATCTGTCAAAAGGCTGTAATCTATGTGTCTCTGCTTGTTGTTGGAGGCCTTGGTTTTATTCTGTCCCACGGAGGCTGCTCTGAGTTAATCTTTGTGCACTCATGGATTGAAATAGATAATGCTGGTAAACCTTGCAAAGTGTTGCTTTATATGGCAGGTCTGAATCTAAAGAGCTGGTGCTAAGCTTTGGAATACTCTCCTCCCTCAACGATAAAGGCATGTTCAGAAATTTGCTAATCTTAAAAGCAGTATTTCGAACCTCTTTGAATCATGGAGGTAACAGCTTGAATGAAAAAAAGGGCAAAAAATCTTGTTAAATATTTGCCATAAGCAGAGTGTGAGGTTGGCCCTAGTTTGAAGGATGTCTGCCTGTGTTTACAAGATGTTTCTATTTTTTTTTTTTATTCTCTAAAATGAAAGCACTAATGAGTCACCTGCAGGAAATCCATTAATCACTTTGGCATCATGGATTTTTAAGGAATTTAGCTGTCTACAGTATACTTTCTTCAGTGGAGTGAAAAAATATGTGTTGCTCAGCCATGCCTTAAATACCTTCCATCAGGTCTTGGTCCAGATTTCACTCTTGGATTACTCTGTTTATGCTCAGGCTGTTCCTGACTGGGAGCTCTACCCAGGTTACACACAAAATTTTATTGATGGTGTTGGTATAGTTTATGTGTTTACATTTGCTTGTGTATATATATATATAGAAAGGAGCAAAAGTACTGAAGGCATTCAGTTCTTCTCGGTGTTTGCTTATCAGTAGAAAGAGGAATGAGACTGTGTTGTGTCTTGGAAACTTCTGCTATCATTGTGTTGGCCCTGGTAACGCTCCAGGCAGTAATGTCATCATAAATAAGATTGGGAATAGCTGCTACTAAAACTTTTTCTAGGAGTTGTGCTGATTGCCACCACCCTGGAGAAAAAAACCCTATCAGATATTGAGTGGTCCCCAGACTAGAGTTACTCTCAACTTTTAGGGATGTCATGCTCAGAGACTCCACAGTTTCCTCTGCCTGAAAGAGCAAGGTGATGTTAAGGTATGTCTGACTTTGGAACTGTAGATAGAGGCAAATGAGCATTTGTCTGTTTTAAATAAACACTTTAGGAGTTTATTTTTACAGTACTCATTTTCATCTGTTGAAAATGGTTGTGAACCAGCAACTGAAGCGATGCCTTTTAAGTACTTCCAGTGAGGGACATGTTGCCAAACAGTATTTTCAGAGTGTCAGGGGACAGATTTCAGGATAAGTGTCTTAGTTTGATAGTGTGAAATCTCTGAGACACAGATCATAAGGCCATCTAATATTGTAGCTGTGTGTTTGCCTTCTCCTCAAAGGCATTACAGGAGCTGTGTGGAAATGACTTGTCGGGATTCCTGAGCTGTCCTTCATGGTTACAGACTGGAGGAGTTCCTTTGTGTGAAGTCTGATGCCTGAAAATGCTCCAGTGAAGGCCTTGAACTGATAATGAATGGTTTGGAGTGACACCACTGCTATCAATCATTGGCAGATTTCAGGCTGCAGAGGGGTCCTGGGCATGGCTCTGAGGGGGGGATGTTAGTTCTGAGTGCTAACTCATGCTGCTGAATGATTCCATGGAAGATTGCCTTCCTGAATCTCAGCACTATGTCTTGGAAACTGCCTGTCTATTCTGGGAAACGAATTCCACAGGAGGCTGTAGCCTTAGAAAAATTCTCTCCATATTTTGAGTTACTTCCTAAGGAACCTCAAGCTGTTTTTTGACACCTTTTTAGCTGCGATGGTTACTGCTCTGCTTCTCACCCTTGCTTGCTCATTCTGTTCCCTCCCTTCCTTGCTCCTCCTGAGTTGTCAGCACCACGTCCTTGTGGGGATGTGACAAACCAGATGTCAGAGCTGATCTGTGGGAGCTGCAACCCAGCAAGAAAGTGTGCTGAGATGTTGAGCAGCTGGGTCCCTGGGGCTGCCTCCTCCTCCTCCTTGTACCAGAGAACAGAGGGCACTGGGGTGGGCTGCTCTGTGTCCCCTGGCAGGTTAAATATTACATACATTAGTCAGGGTTGGAGCTGCTGACTGGGAGGCAAGGTCTTCAAATGTATTTATGAGAGAGGAATTATTTTCTGCTTGTAATAAGTACGGTCTACTGGGAAATGTTACCCATGATTCTTTTTACAGAGCATTCTGAACCTGAAACTGAGACTTAACCTGGGTTGATAGTATGCCACAGCCTAACCTGGTGAGAATTTAATAAATCTTGAGCTGAGGGGTTTCTTTACTTTTCTGTTGAGTCTTAGCAGGTGACAAATTGTCTTTCTTCTTCTTTTCCTTCTATAAAAGAGTTCTGGAAATGTCAAGCTTGTCCAAACTCGGAGGTGTAGATGTCTTGGAATTCCTGCCCATGCTGAAATGGCTTGAGGTTTTAAGGACATGAAAAACTTCTCAGGCTTGATATTCTGGTGTTGCTGGTTCCTTCTTTTTTCCCCAGAATTAAAATGGATCTAATTCAAGTGGATTTTTGTGCCTTGAATTTTGCTAGCAGAGGTTGGCTCATCTTTGATCTCATGGGTTAGTATTAACTCAGTATTGAATGGGAAATTGCAGACTAACTGCATAACTGAAGTATTTAAAGCAGAAGATACTGACTTCAAATAAGAAAGTTCTGCATCTGTACCAAAGGCTTGTGCCTTTTTTCATCTGAGCATACTGCTATTCTTATTAGGTTCTTTCACAGTTTAACAGTGTGGGTGGCATTTCAGTGCTGGATGTGTTAGGAAACATTAGAACTTTGGTGGTTTTAAGTTTTGAACTCTCTAAACTGCATGAAAAGGCAGCCATTTATTTGCTATGCTACCTGTGGTTTACCAAAACAATTTTTGTAGCTTGGAATGAGATTTTTTTAATGGTCTTAAATTGGTGCTGTTAAACATCCAGGAGAGACCTGGAAGTTGTGCCACAGAAAGGAAGTTACTGCTGTAGCTTCTGAAGGTGAGAGGTTTTCAAGGCACTTGCTGAAGGTTATGTGTGACTTGAGGAAGCAATCTACTGGCCACTGGGACATTTGCTGGGGCACTGCCAATGGGACAACATCTTCCTTTGCTTCTCTTCCAAAGGGCTAAACTGCAGCTGCCCCAGGAGCCCTGGTATTCCAGGGACTCCAGAGCAACTTCCACTAAATACTTCCCTGTGACACTTCTCAGATGGGAGGTTAGAGTTTTTATTTACAAGTAAATTTTTCAGTGCATTCCATGTCTCAAATTTATCTCAATTAAGCATTGAATGGGTTTCAGAAACTCATTCTTCAGGTTTGTGTATTGACACTCATAGCCCAGAGTTTGACAGAATGCACTTTTTACCCTCAAATATCTCAAGGATTTGAGACTTCTGATTAAAGCTTTTTTTTTTGTTGGTATTTAGAGGCTTCTTTAATGTGGAGGCATCTTCTTTAGAGAAGATGCAAATTTAGAGTGAGGAACAATAATTCTCAGTCTTGTTTTCTCGTTCCAAACATCTCTAATTACTTGCCCCATAAAATCTAGGAGAGAACTGTGTTCCTGAAAAGCTGAACCAAGATGAATGAAATACCAGTTAGGTTTTCCTCTTAAGGAAGAAGTCTTACCTGAAGCAATGTTTGCTGTGTCTCTGAAATACCAAAAACAAGGCTCTTGAACATACTTTGAGCTGGAAAACTTAGGGTCTATTTTGAGCAATTTAGCAAGTCTTTATCTCTGATAAAATATTCGGGGTAATAGGCAAAATCATGCTGAGGTGCTGAAGTCAGTGGCATAAAAGATGCCAGCATTGTGCACAACAGAATCTCGAGCCAAATTTAAAAGTATGTGACTTTGCCCCAGAGGTAAAATGTAAATGGCAAATATGCTGGTCTGTCATTAATTGTTAACTTTCAGTTTTTCTCCTCGTCTGTTGCTCAGTTTAAGAAAAAGAGCAACTTTCCTACGTATGACTGATGGTTAAGTTTTTCCCTATATTGATGTGCTTTCCAGTAATGTTGAAATGCTGTGTTGCTGCTTGTGATTTGATTAACCAGTCAAATTGTCCCTAACAGGTAAAAAAACAAAAGAAAAGAAAGAGGGAGGATATTTGTGGTGTGACACAAATCCTTCACTCTCTGTTCCTGAAACACACGTGCCAAGTTTTTAAGTCCCTTAGTGCTGGTTATTTCCAATCCATAATTCTTTTTGTGCTCTGAGTCTGATTAGTTGGGCAGTCAGAGAGGGCAGTTAATTGTGGTGTCAGAAGAGCAGGTGACAGTGAGGGAAAACTTTACCTTGCTTGGTAGATTTGGCTCACCACACCAATGCCAGTAATTCTCTCATGGCTCTTAAGAAGAATTAACGTAAGTCAGCTCAGTGATTAGCAAAACAAACTAATTTCCATAATTGTGAGCTCCTCCTGCTCAGTGAATGTTTATGTTTGAATTTTCTGAGGATGGGATAGCTTTCTGGCATTCTTCTCCAGGAAGCTGCAACCGAGCAAACTTTTAATAGAGTGTCTTCAGAATGAGTGAACACAGTGTTTAAGCTGTCAGTTTGGTAAGTAGGTTTGAATAAAATCTTTCTCCTTCCTGTTTGACAGTTTCCTTCTTGCAGAGTAAATAGGATTAAAAAAAATGCAGACAACCTCCTGCTTTCTTGGCTTTCAGGATATGCCCACGAGCAACTTGAGCTTGGCTGAAAACAGGAATGTGTGTTGGTGTGTAATAATAATATTAATCAGTGCACTGTTGTTACTTTTAGAAGGGTAAAAGATATTATTTCCTTTCCTGTACTGCTGCTGAGAAAGTGAGTGTTTACTCGTGCAGTTCAGCAGCGTGAAGAATTAAGGGAAGTTCTAAAGTCCAGAAAAACCCCAAACCAACCAACCAAAAAACCAACACTCTGAGTCAGTGGCTTGGCACACATTTGCATTTTAGGGTCCCTGCTGGGCAGTTTTCTGAGCGGTATTTCCAGGTTTGTGGAAGGGCTGTGAGGAGCTGACCCTAATTTCAAGCAGTTGAAATGCATCCAACAGCTTGGTGCACACTTTTAGCCACCTACAGCAGTGGTTTCCAAAGGGGGGTGCACACACCCCCTGGGGCACTGTGCAATCCATTGGGGTGTGGGTAGAAAATATTCTGTACTGTTCAAAAAGATAAGAGAAGCAGCATTTTAAAATTATTTTATTTCATCCATCAAAAACATCTGAGTTTTGTACATCTTATAATGTGTTTAGTATTAGTCCAGTAGAGCATGTAACTAATTTATAAGTAAATATCCATATATTTGGTGTGCCTGCTAAAATATTGCTTTTCCTGGTGTGGAAGCTGATAAAGTTTGGAGGCCACTGATCCAGAGGGTCAAGCTGTGTTTGGAGCAAACAACTGGCACCAGCAGTTTGTTGCCACTTGCAGTACAGGAGTTCCTTGTGCCATCGCATGGAGCACTGGATACTCTCCAGACAAGGGAACATTTCCCACATGTTTTCCAGTTTCCCAAGCAATGCCTGGTGACTCGGGGGATTTTGTGGCTGCAGCAGAATACAAAGAAGTGTTTCTCTCTCAGGATGAGTAGTAAGGATTCCTTTTTGTTAGGTGCTTTCTCTGGGACTCTCAGCAATACAAATACAAACTTGTATTTTCTGCTCCCATCCCCACTGCTTTAAAGTTGACACTTCGTGACAATTAAGAGCTTGTAATACTAAATATCTTTTTGCAAGTAGCTTAAATACAAATGTAGCAATCTGTGTTGAAAGCAAAAGGCAATTAGCCTAAGTTTCGTTTGCATAAGTAGTACTTTATTTCCTCCAAGAGAAAGAAGTTCAACTTTATACTCTTAAGTCTTCCCAGTTAACTTGTAATCTCTTAATCCTGGCTAATATTTCAGAAGACTATTCAATGATGAACTGGAACTTGGAAGCAGACTTTCTTTTGAAAAGCCACAAGAGGTCATGAGGGTCAAATAACAATAATAATAAAGTCTTGCTGTTGTCTTTGATCTAAAGCAGACACAATTTAAGGGAAAAAATCAAATCTATTTAAAAATAGTATTGAAGTTTTCTTCCTGAAAATTAACCCTTCAGGTGTTGAAAGTTACATGAGCAGAGCAGAATGATTTATTTTGGCTTTATTCTGCTTTTGCTGTATAAGTATCTATTGCCTGTGCTGAGTGGTGAAGATGATTGAGAGTTGCTGCTGTGTCAGATGGTGGGAGCAGCCTTTGAGCAATGGTTTGTGTTTGTGTGTGTTCATACACTCACCCATAACCTGGGCTGGCAGTTGGGGGCCGTGCTGTGTGATTTGTATACCGAGTGCAGTGACAGCAAACCCTTTCCAGCTGGGGTCCCTTCCTGAGGGCCAGCAAAGTCTGAGGGGATCAGAGGTGGATCCCCCTGAACTGCAGCGAGGTGGAAAGAGAACTCAGCTCTGTGATGGACTGAGCAAGCACCAGCTCAGGAGCAGGGCTGGGTTCAGGTGGTTACAAGGGAAATGCTTTCTCCTCCTGCTGCCTCCTGAAACTCTCTAGACAGTCCTTCTGTGTGGAGCAAGTGGTTTATCCCAAAGCAGCAGTTTGTTTTCTTATCAGAATTCGGGCCTGGCCTTGGATCAGCTCAGCTGGTGGTAGAATGGAGAAAGAGCCAGACAGCAGTTTTGGCTTTTGATACACTTCCAAGTTGCTTTTATATCACCTTTATCGGGGTTATGTTTGTGTAACCACAGAGAATTAAAGAAACTTCGCATGGCTGCTGGTGAGCTCTGAGGGGGGGTGGGGAAGGAATCAAAGCTGGTTTTGTTGAGAATTTGTGACGGAAGCTCCATTGTGCTGCAGCTACAATGCTGATACAATCACTGTGAGTGGTGAATGTATTGTCAGGGATCCCTAATCTCTGACTGCAATCAGCAAAAAGAGGCGACATTTATTTCAATAGCATGGATTCAGTCAGTGGGGTAAGGGCAGGAATGAGCAGGTTTGTACTTCAGGATGGACACTTGGTAAGCAAGGACATACCTCAGAGTATTATGGGTATGTGTTCAGGCCTGTCAGACTGGCAGTTCTTAAATTCAAACACTCTGAGGACAGCAGAGAGCTCCTGAGTCAGGGAGAATCTTCCAAGGAGCTCAGCTCCTCTCCCAGTGACTCTCTCTGGACACAGCTGCTGTGAAGGACAGTGGCTGTTTGGACACTGCTCATTATCACCAGCACAGCACTGTAAGGACTCTGTTTCAACAACACTGTGTTGCAGTTTAAGGTTGATAAGTCTTTGTTCCTGGCTATTTGAGGTTCCAGAGACAACCAGCATGACATCTCTAGGAAGATAAGTTTGTGTGGGGGAACAAGAGTAACTGTGCTGATAAAAACTGTATTTCACATCATATCTCAAAACATTCAGTCTGTTTTGGCTGTAGAGGAAGGTCTGGTGCTTCCTTTGAGAGGGCCTTGGGGTAGTTAATTCTTATTGATAGGCATTTCTGTCAAAAAGAAATGAAAATCAAACTCGTAACGTGTTTTCCTTTAGCATTCAGCAGTCACAGATGTATGCTACCCTAAACCTTCAACTGAGGAGTTTCAGTTTTGTTTTGTATGGTTACTTTCCCCCTTGGCTTTAAAAAGATGTGGATACCTTCTGTAACACATATCACTGTCTACTAACTTATGCTGCCTCTTAAATTCTTCAATTTTACAGTCAAAGACTAATCTCCTACAGGCCTGCAGTTAACTTTCTTGGATCTCTGTATATTTAAAATCATTTACATGAGCAAAGATTAAGGGGTTATGATTTTCAAAGATGCAAGGTGGTGGCTGGAGGTTGCTGCTGCCAGATTTGCCAGACAGACTCAATGGCTGCAAGAGAACAGTCCTGAAGAGTTTCAAGTGTTAGAAGTCAGAGACAGCTTCTTCCTATCCAGAGTAAATAGGACTGCACTCAACATGAACCCCATCTTCTTTGGGGGTGTGTGGGGGAATGATATTTAAACCTTTTAATTCGTGTGGTTCATCCATCCTACATTTCCAGAGTGCACTCTTCAAGAGCAAGAGGTTCATGTGGGTATTTTCTGTCGTGGTATTTTTTCAGCACGAGTGGGTGTTGGCTCTGAGCTGAGACGTGGCTCTCACACAGGAAGCTGAACTATAACCAGTGACAAAGCTCTAATCAGAAGGTTGGAACCAGATACGTTTTTATTTAGTTAAAACAGCTTGCTTGCTTTGATGCTGTCACACATACTTTCCTATAGAAAGGTCTCTAGAAATAGTGTAAGAAAAAAATAAATCTTGTGATACTTTCACCAGTGTGATTCCACAATTGGCATTTTTTCACAGCCAACAGGCATTTCTCTTTGCACCTCAGTTTTCTTGGACACTGAAAAAAAAAGTGATCTCCTCAAATGTTACTAAATATGTGTGGGGGTTTTTTCCATATGTCCTGCCTCCCCCATAGAAAATTTTCTTAAAACAGTCAGCCTGCAGCAGTAGTAGCTTGATAATCACACTTGTCTCAAGAGCTGGTGCTGCCCAGCTGGTGGATCCATATTTGCTGTCTTCAAACTCCCAAAGTGGAATGTGCATTTAACTCCAAATACATGCTCTTCTTTTCCAAAGCCTGTCTGTGCTTTAAGTCAAAGTTTAGAGCCATTTCTCATTGTGCCTCTGCTTCTGGGGTAGGTGGTGTGTTATATTGTGGGCTACTCTGTCAGAGGAACCCCCAGGAGCTAGAGAAGAGCTGTGTCTGTTCTGCACAGTCCCCCACACCAGCTCCCTTCTGTCCTTTGCTTAGACAAGTCACTCTTCTTTCCTTACACCTGTAAATAGACCAAAATATTTGCTCATTTTTTTATTTGCTTGGAAGCTACTAGAAGAAAACAGCACTTCTTCCCCAGAGCTTTCCCACCAATATCTCTGCTCATAGCAGGAAATGAGTGCTTTAAAAAGCCTTAGGTGATGGTCTGGGTGACTGAGTTTGTGGTTTGGTTCTTTAAATCCCTCCTGGGCCTGGCTGGTTTGGCTGCCTGGTGTCCCTGGCTGGGTTTGGCTGCCTGGTGTCCCTGGCTGGTTTGGCTGCCTGGTGTCCCTGGCTGGGTTTGGCTGCCTGGTGTCCCTGGCTGGGTTTGGCTGCCTGGTGTCCCTGGCTGGGTTTGGCTGCCTGGTGTCCCTGGGTAGATTTGGCTGCCTGGTGTCCCTGGCTGGTTTGGCTGCCTGGTGTCCCTGGCTGGGTTTGGCTGCCTGGTGTCCCTGGCTGGGTTTGGCTGCCTGGTGTCCCTGGCTGGTTTGGCTGCCTGGTGTCTCTGGGTGGTTTGGCTGCCTGGTGACCCTGGGTAGATTTGGCTGCCTGGTGTCCCTGGCTGGTTTGGCTGCCTGGTGTCTCTGGGTGATTTGGCTGCCTGGTGTCCCTGGCTGGTTTGGCTGCCTGGTGTCTCTGGGTGATTTGGCTGCCTGGTGTCTCTGGGTGATTTGGCTGCCTGGTGTCCCTGGCTGGGTTTGGCTGCCTGGTGTCCCTGGCTGGTTTGGCTGCCTGGTGTCTCTGGGTGGGTTTGGCTGCCTGGTGTGTCTGGCTGGGTTTGGCTGCCTGGTGTGTCTGGCTGGGTTTGGCTGCCTGGTGTGTCTGGCTGGGTTTGGCTGGGTTTCTCCGGCTGGTTTGGCTGCCTGGTGTCTCTGGGTGGTTTGGCTGCCTGGTGTCTCTGGCTGGTTTGTGGCTGGCAGGGGGAACCTGAATGTGAAAGTCATCTGCAGAACCAGCGAGAAGGAGCTGCAGGCTGAGACACTGCAGCTCTAGGAGAGTCCCCAAAGACTACACTGGGATTGTGTGGGTGAGCAGGGAAAGAAGGTGCAAGACTTGGGAGTGAGGGAAGCTGCCTGAGTTCCTCTTTGCTGTCAGTCTGAGAGGAAGATTTCCCCCTCAGCTCACAGATGTTGATGTGTGTCACTGGGAGTGAAAGCGAGCTCAGGCTGTTCCAGCACTTGGTCTGTAGGAGCACAGGTCTCTGTCAGGGGATACAAGATGTGTTTGGGTCCTTCAGCAAGCACTGAGGGCAAATCAGACTGTTCACTGCCATGCCTACTGTCACTGATTTCCTGGAGCTCAGCTCTCTGCATTAGTCTCCTGAAGAAGTTCCTGTGGTTCCTGCATCCTGTGCATCCCAAGTAACTCGCTAGCTCTGCTCCAGTGAACAAGAGGAACAGGAGTTTGGTCCAGGCTGGTTCCACATGCTCACTGCAGCTCTGCCCTGCCCCTGCAAACACTGCTTTAAATTCTGCCACTGTGGGCTTTTAGCTCTTGCCTGCCTGTGCACAGGCACGTGTGATCTGTCCCATTTAATCAGCTCATTCCAGATCTACCCTGACCTCAGTGGTTTCTGGTGATCTCATGTAGATGCTGCTCTTTAATGAGGGTCTGCTATGTTATGAAAGGTTGTGCTGAAAGTCAGAAAAAATAAGCGTGTTCTTGGAAGATCAAATTCTCAATTACAAAGTTTCAGGGAGGGTACAGTGCTTTAAAATAAGTGTGTAAAAATAATCAGACTATCCATTGTCACCTGCAGATCTCAGACTTCCAAGAAGAAACAAGGTCTTGTAAATAAAGTGTATATAAGTAGATGATCTGTACTCTTACATTGTATGAGTTTGTTCTTTCAAATATTCATCTACTTACACCAATACCTAAGATACTTAATTTGTCTGGAGGTTAAAACTGGAGGAACTCTTTTTACCTTGGAACAAGTGCATTTTGGTGGATAAGAACAAACTTGTCCTTTGTGGTACAGAAAACCTCTTCTCCTTGGGTTTTTTTTCTCTCTTACACAGGTATCATTTGCTTTTAAGGATTTGTTTTCACTTTAAAGATTTGAATTAGGAATTCTATTCTTTCCCCCACTCTTGAATCCTTGAACAGGCACTACGTGATTAGAAACTCTTGTTGCCTTCTGCTTTCTCTTCTCCTTCCTATTTATTTCACTGGAATGTAACAGCAGGAGAACCAGAAACCTAACCCTTAACTTTCTGTACTTTGATATTCCATGTAATTGTGGAGAGCCTTTAACAGAGGAGGAAGTGTGTGTGTGTGTGTGCATGTTTACAGAAAGAGGATGTGAAAGCAACAGTGCTGGGATCCTTTGGGAGGGAGCTGCTGGAGAGTTTTGAGGCTCTGCAGATAACTTGGTGACCTGTGTTCCATTGCACCACAGCCATGTAAAGTGTTGGTTACATTACAAATGCAAACAGATGTTAAAAGAATTAAACCTCCATTAAATGAATTACTGTAGCTCAAAGCTACTTTTACCCCCCCTCAAACATCTGGGAAATATCTGGGGTAGGGCTTTAAGTAGAATATTAGGAATTTGGTCATAGCTAAGCACAAATTGAAGAGCCTGTGCATCAGCTTACTGTGGGAATTAGGGTGTGTTTTCTACCCTCTAAGGTGGGCAGAGTGGAGAGGATGATCATCACTGGATTAGTTGTCCTGTTGAGTTTGCTTTTTAAAAACAAGAACTTTGTTTGTTTTTTTTTTTGCAGCCACTGATCTTCTTTTGGCTTGGAATCCCATTTGCCTGGGCCTGGTAGAGGGAGTCATTGGTAAAGTTCAGCTTCATTCAGGTATGTGGTTAGTTCTGTTTTGATGTTGTTTTTTTCTGTTATTTTTTTTTTAAATTTATTTTGTTTACTGCTAAATTTGTTTTAAAGTCTGTGGTATTACAAATAATAGTGCATAGCTCAAATGGAATGCTGTGGTATTTATACACTGGAGGAGTACTCCCCAAATATATGAACTTGTCCCAGTGATTATATTATAGCTGCAGGTGCAAATTCCCTCTGTTCTCCAGGGTGTGTGTTTTGGTTTGACACTGGCATGTAAAAATAGAGAACTGCATTTGCAAATAGTAGAAACTTGTATTTGAGATCCCATCTGAGGCTCAGGGTGAGATTTATAAAATTCTTAAGCCTTTCTGAATAATCCTTTTGAGGAGATTCTTGTTATTCTCCTGTGGTACAAAAACTAATGATGGAAGTTTGAACAAAAGTACAAGGCTTGAATTCTCAATGCTGTATAAAAAGCTGAAGCAAAATTGCTACGTTGGTAGATGAATTTTGGAAAGCAAAAGGAACACTTAAACTGGTTTGTAGGTAAATGACAGAGCTATAAAATTAAAGCAGGTATAGAATTCATTGTTATTTTAATGATAAGCCTGTTTCTAACTGATAGTGGTAATGTTTTCCTGTAAAATAAGGTCAATGCTCCTTTAGCTTTATCAGCTGCAAATCCCTGTAGCCACAGTAAATATTTATTTTGACATATAGCAGCTGACACTTGTGCCAGTAGAGCTCTGGCTGTCTGTTTGCTGGCAGGTAGGAAAGGGAGCCACCAACACTTGCTGCGTGCCATTCTTTGGTGAGTGCTTGGACCTGCATTTAAAGTAGTGCCTGGCAATATGAGCAATACAGGTAAAGTTTCAGCTGTGTTCCAGGAGAGCAGGATGTGCTGAAATGGATCAGATGTTTGTGCTCTGTTGAACAGAACAGATGAGTCAGGGTGGCAGTGTCACAACTGGAGAGCAGGCACTGGCACACAAACAGTGTCATTGGTCAGAGCAGTTCTGGCAATCACAGCTCCAGAGTTCCAGTGAGCCCAGGGCCTGTTCCTGACAGTGCTGGTTCAGAGCCCATCTCTCCATGAAGTTCACCATCACATCCTCTTTCCAGTTGCACCTCTCCATCTTTGAATTTCACTGATATTTCTGTCTGTGCTCGTTCCACAGAGCTGTTCACCCACCTCTTTTCAGATCTGCTGACATGAAGTGCTTCAGACTCTGCCATCTCCCTTTCTCCTCTTCCCCCAGGTCCTCTGTGCTGCTCAGCATGTGCTGTCCATGATGAGTGATGGCTGAGCTCCAGCAGTGACCTCTTCCTGCTCTGGGGAAATGCTCACTGACTGGTTTTGGCACATGTTTGTGGTTTGTGTGGGGTGTGGTGGTCTTGTTTTTAAACCAAGCCCTCTGGTGCACAAAAGCCTTCCCCCCTTCTCTCGAGGGAGTCTGGTAGAAAAGCCTGCGGAGACCTCAAGTGCTTTTGGAAGGTTTTAGTTTATTGTTTGTTATGGCAGCTGAATGCCCTTGCATGTGTGCTTCTTGTGAGGTGCTTCCTCTGCTTATGAAATCTGAGTTGAAACTTTCCCCAGCTGTGACACCGGAACAGGTGTCAGCTTGCTGTTGTCATGCAAATTCAGACTATCAGCTAATAAGCCTGATATCTGCTCTTCTTTCCATGTGTCCTGTGGAGATGTTGCATCACTTGTGCTCATCCAGGCATTCCACTCAGCTGCTGCTGGGGTCTGGAAATGTTTGGTTTGGTCTCTGCCTTGTTCAGGTGACACCATCACAAACTGTTGTGATATTCTGCTATGTAGTGATGCAACTCCCCTGTAAATGATGTTTATTTTTTGCCACTCAGTGTCTGAAGAAAGAGAGCCTGCAGCTATTTGTCCTTCTCTTCAGCTGCCTTGAACTGCTGACATGTGCTGAGAAGTGTTCTCCTTTAGGTGCAGTCACAACGAGGGGCTGGCTGAGATGTCTCTCAGAGATCTCTTGGAGCCTGTTGTCGTCAATGAACTCCCACTTGCTCATATTCAAGCGTGGTTTGATGTTTTCCTCGGGCTGAATCCTCCAGCAGTCTGTAACAGTAACCTGTCTTCATTACTTATTCCTGTCTCAATCTTTGTCACCTGGAAACTTTATCAGCAGGAGCTGTATAAATATTTAACCTTGCTGGACTTGGAGCACTGAGCTGCAGGAGCTGGGGGAAATGTTTTTTTCACAGACCTGACCTGCAACAGGAGGACTTGCTGCTTTGATTTCTTCTCCCCTTTCCTCAGGTTATTAAGATCAGAACACTTAATTTGGAGTTCAGTGGTGAACAGGAATCCTGGGTGGGCCTGTCCTGCTCAGAACCCTGTTATTGGAAAGGAATACTGGTGTGTTTTCAAAATGCTCAGCACATACTGACTAAGGGTGGAAAACTGAAATGCCTTTTTAAGTGCTGAAGCTGCTACCAGTGAAGCTGTCACTGAGCCTGCACACACTTCAGTGTCTTGGGCACAGATCCTTCCATGCTCTGGAAAGATGTGCTGGTGGCAGAAATGCTGGAATGGTCTGACACACCCTTGGAATGTCCCTGCAAGCAATCTGGGGCTGTCTGTAATTCACCATTGAAACACCCTTCCAATGTGCTGTAACTAGGGATGGGATTTAACTGACTCTTAATCTGCAGGTTTTATTGCCTGCCTTCTACCAAAGAATCTGTAGGGCAGCTCTTGCCAGGGAAGCAGTCTCATAGGAACCAGCAAGCTTATTCTTTTTAATTCTTTAAAGAATTTTTTGACATGAGAGAGTCAGTTTGCTTGTCTCCACTCACACTGGAGAGGAAGGTCTGGTGAAAGTACCACTTGGTTCTTCCCCAGACTGAATTTCCTTAAACGTGCAGATGCTTGGGGTTTTTTTGTTTGGGTTTTTTTTGGAATGGGAGGGAATTCCAACCCAAACAATAAAACCTTGATTGAATATTGGAATGTAAGGATGTGATTGCTTGCCATTTTCTGGCCCTTCCTAAGATAACTTGTAAGAAAATGCAGAGTAACAGTGGGAATAGCAGGAAAAGGATTTTAGGATGTATTGTGGAGATGTTCTTGAAACAGATCACTGCACATTTGCTTGGCAAGATGCACAATTAATTCTATCTTTGCATGATCTTCCCAGATAGAGGCCAGCACATCTCCTGCATCAAGTGTCTGCTGTACAGAATATTAATTTTGTTTTGTGGTCCTGGCAGGGCACATCCATACACAATGGAACTGAAGCTGCTCAGTTCCTTTCTAATTCTGGGCTGGGAGTTTGATGAAAGAAGGTTGTGTTCCTTTTTGTTAGAATAAAAAGTAGGTCCACTAAAATGGTCAGGGCAGCCTGAAATGGAATCACTGTTGAGCAGAGCCTTCTCAGCAAGCTGATCAAACATTGCAGTGCAAGAGTATGCTCAGTTGTGTATCCAACTATAACCAAAGTTGGATTCATCTACCAGTTCCAGCAGCTTCCACTGAACTCCCTCCCTGCTGCCCCAGTTCTCCTGTGTCTTGGTCAGAGGACACTCCTGGGCAGTTGGATGTCTCTCCTTGTATCCATTCCATGAGTTTTTCCAGGTTAATGAAGCCCAGGTTAAGTGCTGCTGCCAAGGTTCCACAGCCTGTGTAAACAGGAGGTGAGTGGAGCTCTTCCTTCCCCAGCCCCAGGAAAGGAGAGCTTGTTTTGTCAGCATGCCTGTGAATCTGGATAGAAACAACTGTTGAGCATGGGAAATGTCCCCAGGGAGGTGGGACTGAACCTCCTGCAGCTTCAGGCATTCCTTGGCACAATGCCAGCTCTGCAGTTGTTCAAGTAAGGGCAATGTGCAAGTGGTAGCACAGAATTTCTTGGCTAAAATCAAAATACTTGCAAAAATGCAGAGGAACTGCATTTCCATTTCAGTGGAATGGGAGGTAAGAGCTTCCTTGAGATATCATATTTTAAAGCAGTTGTTGCATCTGCTCCGCCACAGTTCATAAAACACTACAAATGAACATTTGACTCTCAGAGGTGATCTAAACCATGCTGGAATGGCACACAGGTGTGGTGTTCTGTGCACCCCATACCTCACACATGGACCAGGCAATTGAGTTTTGTGGAGCTGCCTTTTTTATTGCACTGCAGGAGCACACATTCTGTGCTGGGACTCACTTATTTAGATATTGCTGGTGACTGTAATGTGCTGCTTTTATGGCTATTGTTGAAGCTTTTACTTCAGGGCATACTTTATCTGCATAATTACTTCCTGACTGTTTGCTTTTGATCTGCTGGGCAATTCTTGTTTTCTTTGAATGTTCTGTGGCTCTGGCTATGATACAAAGAGTTTTGAAATGCACACCAGGATGACATTTGAGTGCATTTTAAAAGATGACAAAGGGCTACAGAACTGCTTGGCTGTATTAAGCTCTTAAGTTCTTGTTTGCTTTTACCAGGGTTTGTCAATATGAGGTCAAGTGAAGAGTAGGCAGAGATTTTTCTTTTCCATTTTTTTTTACTATCTGCTTAGAAATGCCTTTCTTTACCTTATACTTATTTCCAGTAGAGCTCTACTGGTTAATTCACTGGAGCTCTAGATGGTTTACTGGCTTAAAAAAAGTATGTTTGGTTTGTTGGCATACACTGGTGATCTCACAGGAGCAAGTTGTGTGGCCAACCTGCTGTAGGTGGGAATAGATGAGATTAGAGGACTCCCCAGCAGGAATATCTCTCTGGATGCACAATTGTATTACCCTTCTGTTATCCTTGGATTGCCCTGGGCTTCCAGAGACTGGGTTTTTTGCCTCCTAAAAAGCAATCTTTTTAGATGAAGTGGTGGGCATCTTCATCTGTTGCTGGTGTATTAGGCAGCATTTCGATTTCTCCTTCCCTTCCCCTCCTCCCTGGTGGGGAGGCACCCTCTGGTTCTCACAGCACATTTGTAACTGGGAGGATTTGACATTTTTAAAGGCTTCCTAATGCCCAGTATAAGCAAGGCTTTTTCTCTAAAGATAGTAATGTGGAATCAGAGCAAGTGGAGTGTCACAGCACACAGTTGTGTGTTTGCAGTGACTGTTCTTTCCTGCAGATAAAAGGCACTGCTGGCTTTTTCTGTGTTTCTCTCGAGCACTCAGAGGATAAAATGCTGTTTAGAATTTCCTGAGCAAGGAGGACAGGCTTTGTATTTGCTACAAAGCTGCTAAATAGACTTTTCCAAGGCTGTGTGTCGTGTTCAAAGGCACAGTACATGACACAATCTGCCACCACAAGGGTGGAAGCAAATTCAAGTCTGCCACAGCAGGCTTTTGATGCCTTTATATGACCTCTGCAGTTAAACTCAGTTGGTGTCTTCTCAGCTGGGAGAAATGCTAAGTGTGTATGTTTGTCTTGAAGACTTTCTGTGCCTTTTCCATCCCCCTTCACAGAACTTTTGACTCCTAAAAACCCAGCAACAACTAACATGCTGCTGCTGCAGCCAAGGGCTAAAAATCTAGGGATGTGCAGGCATCATTCAGCAGGCAGTGGGATGTCTGTGGCTGTTTCCCTGTCTCATTGCAGTGCTGATGCTGTAACTGCAAGTGTTGTAGATGAAATGCCCCAGTTACCAATATCTTCAGTCATTTGTATCCCATGAGTTTCTGTGCCACTTCATGCATGTCACTGCAGGGATGATTCCTGGGGCTTGGAACACACATAAACTCTTCCTGCTGCAGCCCTTGTTTGCCTCCCACATTCCTGAACTCATGAGCCCTGGAATAGATGCTGCCTGTGTCTGTGCTGTTTGCTGTTTGATACACAACACAGGGTGTAAAGGGGAAATCTTTTATTCCTGTCTGAGCTCCAGCTGGTCCTTTCAAATTTTACTGCCACTGGTGCCATTGGTGGGGATGTGCTTCATCCTGGAGATTGCCAGTGGCTGCAGATGAAGCAGGGCTAGCTTTACCTCTAGTGAGTAAGTCTATGAAATAGTTAATCTTACTTATTACAAAGTGAACAAGTATTTTTTTAGGGTTTTTTTTATTGCAATGCATAATGACGAATCACAGCAATGGTGAATCATCATTCACTGGGGTCTTCTGGTCAGATGGTTCCTGGCAGGGCTTTTACACCAGGGAGAAGCTTCTGGCAAACTTATCAAAGTAAATGCCTGACAAGACAAATAAAACCATCTACTAATCATGTTTTTTACAGATCTACCATGGTGGCTCCTTTTAATTCGTCAGAAAGCTTTGATTGGCAAACTCCCAGGAGATCACGAGGTTTGCAAAATAACAAAGATTGCCGTGATTCCACTTTCTGAAACAGAACCTCAGGACCTGGAACTGGAGGTATGACAGTCCCCAAGGAATTCTGACCTTCCCCCTTCTGCTCCAGCAAAATCTGAATGTCAGATAAAACTTAAATGCCTCTCCTCTGTTATTCCTGGTATAAGCAGGCATACTGAACATTTTGTGCTTTTTTTAAAAAACATTTTTTGATTAAAAGTAGCTTTTAAACAAGAAATCACAAGTTCTGCTATGGAGGGAAGTTACAGTAAAATTGCACTTAATTTCATAAAGCTTATTGGGAATACACCACTGAACTAGGAGACAGTGTTTTTTTTTTTAATAGATGCTCTCATCAAGTTTTGGAATCTTAATTCTAGAACTTGGTTATAGAATAACCAAGTGAGTAATCCAAATTTGCACTGTGATTTGGGTGGGAAGCTGAGGTGGGTCTGGACACTGAGGTCATGGCAAACTGAGACATCCTCACAATCACAGGAGAAAGTGCCTTTATAAAAACCAGTGTGAACTGGGCTCTGGATGGAAAACTGTGTGTTCCTCTGTATTTCAGACTGTGTCCCTTGGGTTTGTGAACGTCCAAATCTTGATTTTTGTAGACTTAAATTAAATTTGTTTGGAACTTTTTGAAGAGTATCTAATTATTTGCTTTAATTCAATGTCATTATTTAGCTTTGTAAAAAGCACCACTTTGGGATAAACAAGCCAGAGAAGATAACACAGTCCCCAGATGACACAAAATTTCTGCTGAAGACTCTTACCCAAATTAAATCAAATGTGTCTGCTCCAAATAAAAAGAAGGTAAAGTTTTCCATTGTTTCCTTGTGTTTTTTTCATAATGTTTACTTTATAATTCCAAGGTTGTGATGGATGATCCAATGGAGTACTAAGACCTTAAAGAACTAGTGAAAAACTGCAGAATGTGGAACTACTGTCATGGTGCTCAGTTCAGTGTTTTTGATTTTATTGAGCTGTGGCAATTCTATGATTTTTCATTTTGCAATTACCCAATTTTGGCAGAATTACTGATAGAGTTCCTTCTTACCAGGATTACCTTCTACTGAGATTCTCAATTTGTATAATTGCTCTACAGAAGCATTCTTTCTTACAGCATAGAATTGGAGACAAAATTTGGTGCCCAGTTCCTCAGAGAACACACCATACAGTGTCATCAAAATGCTTTTAACACAATAATAGCTTGGATTAAGAAATCCAAACAACATTTATTAAAATTAGAACGGGTGGATGCAGTATTTCTTAAACTCTTGAGATTGAAACATACTCTTTAAATGTTTAGCTTTGAATGGTAAAAGCAATAATCTGGTATTTCTGGGGATGCTGTCCCTTGTGTTTATTATCTGTGCTGGGATTTTTAAGAGCCTGCTCCTCGATGGAAGAGTTTGTCCTACAGAGTTAGAAATAGCATTTAGCAAATATGGCCTGGAGTCTTTTTCACTCACAGACAAATAAAAAAGCCATTTTTTTTCTTTCAGATTAAGGAAAGCAAAGAGAAAGAGAGACTGGAGAAGAGATTATTGGAGGAGTTGTTCAAAATGTTCATGGATTCTGACTCCTTTTACTACAGCCTGACCTATGACCTGACAAATTCTGTGCAGAGACAGAGCACGTGTGAGAAAGCAAACCTATCCCTGTGGAGAAAAGTGAGTGTGTTCTGTTTGCTCCTTCCATCTGCCAGGTGGCTGTGCTGTCCCAGGATGGCTGTGTCCAAACTCACACTGCTGCAGCCTAAAGCAGCTGAACATCCTGCCCTGGAACAGCTGCAGTGCAAGGAAGGAAACAAAATCTGCAGCAGTGTGATTTGAGCTGAACTCTGATGAGACCTGGGTGTCCACCAGCAGAGAATAAACAAGAGCTCTGGTGTTCTTACCAAAAGGGTTGCAAAACCTGCCCTTTTTTGTTTTGAACAGGTTGATGACAGATTCTTTTGGAACAAGCACATGATTGAAGATCTCATCAGCATTGATGTGAGTTTTTTATTTCTAGTGTGTGTTATGAGAATCATTCTTTAGTTTCAGTTGAAATGTTTGCTTAAGGCCTCAGAAGTTTGCTTAAGAACCTGCTTGGCAGACAGGTCAGGGCTGGGACTGTGCCTTCTTTAATCTGAGCAGCTGGCATTGCTTTCTTCCCCCAGCCTTCTGCTTAGCCTGGGATGGTTGCTAATGAATGAACTTCAACTGAATTTAAAGTTTTATTACTGTAAAGCAGTGCAGAATAACTTGGTGTGATATGTTCTGAAGGTAAATTAAGTTGTAGTTATCTGTGGAAGGGATGATCCCTGGACTGAGCTGAGCTTGATAATAAGGAGGAGCCAGAAAAGAAGTAGCTCTGAATATCAGAGTTTTCTTGAGATAAGACTTTTGTTTTCCATGGTGGGGAACAGTGTTTTCTCCTTCAGCAGAGCAGCTGATCAATGTAAAAACAGTGTAGAACAAGTTGTTCTGAGCAGCTATTCAGAGTAAAGAAAACATTTCCATTACAAATCATAGAACCACCATTCTGTCTTCAATAATGATCTTCCTTCATTTGAAACTACACTTGGAGATAAAGGATTAAGTTGCTAACTACAGTTTGCCAGTTTAGGCCGAGTCTTATGTTCTTTAAAGATGACAGCAGACATCTTACTTCATGCCCTGCACCTTTTTCAGTAATAATTTAACAGAATCAAATGGTTATGGAGTCATAGCCATTTGCAGGGTAAACCTGGCTCCTCTGAAAAGTTGTGTGTAATGCAGGAGTTTTACTGGTTGTGTTTTTCATGTTCTAAGATATCAGTGGATGACCTTGGGGAAAGAGCTGACCACTGGGGAATTTAGATTTCAATTCTATTTAAGAGACTGATGTTTTAGGATGGCAGAGCCCTGAACCAGTTGATTTTAAAAAGGAAGTTTTAAAGAATTGCATGATTTTCTTCTGTCCATAAATAGCTGAGAGCATAGGAGGGCTTTTTGCCTTGCCTTGATTCAGCTTGTTCCACCTCCACAGAAGGATCTGAAGTTGTTTCTTTCTTCCTTCTGATGGAGGAAAAATGCTGGTAGGTGATGTAGAACCAACAGGAATGGAAATGTGTTTTTGTAACCTTCAGAATGCTGAAGTGGACTTCTGGATCATACCCATCATTCAAGGATTTGTGCAGATTGAAGAACTGGTGGTAAACTACAGCGAATCTTCTGATGATGATAAGAGCAGTCCCGAAACCCCCCCTCAGGAGCCGAGCTGCGTGGATGACGTCCATCCCACCTTCCTGGTGGCGCTCATCTCCCGCCGCAGCCGCCACAGAGCTGGTAGGGAAACAGTTCCAGGCCTTGGGGTGTTCCTGAATATGGAGAGGGATGCACAGGGGAAACCTTGAGAGGGTGCTGTGCTGGTGAGCAGATGGGCAGCCCCTGACAGGGTGTGCACTGCAGGAGCAAAAGGCTGCAGTGCCCCCAGCACTCCATTGTGTCCAACTCTCCTACACAGTCAGGTTTGCAGCATGTCAGAAAAAAACCAAGAAAAAAACACATGGTAAGCTCACCCTGGTATGGGACTGACCTTTGTACCACTGCTCACTTCTGTTTAATTCAGCTCCCAGGAACATTATTTGTCAGAACAACTTGGAGTAAATCCTTCAGAGTTTCAGGGTAGCAGCTAGTTTACAGTATGCCTTTTTAATACTAAATTGTCACACAGATACAGCAACTGAATTGCAGATGGGAAATTTGTTATTCATTTGCTTTTACTGTTAATACCACTGTGCTCATCTGATTGCTAGTCCAGAGCACAAACTGTGTAGAACTTTCTCTAGACACAAAACAATTGTTTTAATAAATTGATGCAATATTTTGAAGAATAGTTATAGGGTTGTGTGTTTTATTAATTCTGTAGTACATACTTTTTAGCCAAGAGTCTAGTGTGCCTTTATTTCTGAAATTCTGTAGTTAACTCCCCCCCAAAAACCCCCCAAACCAGTTGCCTTTGAGGCTCATGGAAATACTGAGCACTAAAGTAAAACTTTATGCTAAATGGGACAGAACAGAAGAAATGTATCATTTAGGGTGGACTAGAGATTGTCTTTGACTTTGTAGTGCTTCTTGTAGTATGTCAGTAAATTAACTTTATCCATTCAGCCAAAATAAGTTCTGAGGAATAAACTGGGACAGGAGTGACTTCTCCCACTCATGATGGATTTTGGCTAGTGTTTGTCTTGTGTTAATGTTGTCAAAATCAGCAACAAAAGTTACTGGTGTTTAGGAGAAGCACTTAAATATGCCCTGACCATTTCCCTCCCCCCAGGAATGCGGTATAAGAGAAGAGGTGTCGATAAAAATGGAAACGTGGCAAATTACGTGGAGACAGAGCAGCTGATTCACGTTCACAACCACACTCTGTCCTACATCCAGACACGAGGCTCTGTGCCTGTGTTCTGGAGCCAGGTGGGATACAGATACAACCCCCGGCCCCGCCTGGACAAGAGTAAGTGTTTGGGTGGGACAAACAGGATCAGAGTTCCCTTGGGACTCAGCTTTGGGAAGAGATGTTTACGTGGGGGTGTGGTGCAGAGCTGAAAGGATTAAGCAGGCTTATTAAAAATTACATTTTAGTCCCATCTCCTCTGCACAACAAGCAGAATTTAGGAGTGGTGTTTGCTGCACACCGTGGTAGAACAGCAGTGTTGAAGCTGAGCAAATTGAAATGCCTTTGAAAGGAATTTTGTACAATGTGTCTTCAGTGAAGCTGTCTTGGTTTTCCAGAATGCAGATTTGGGCACAGTTTAATACATCAAACAGGACTTGAGTTAGTGCTGAACAGGCTGTTTCTGTCTGACACTGCTCTGCCTTGTAGGTGAAAATGAAACTGTGGCCTGTTTTCGAGCACACTTTGAAGAACAGCTGAAAAACTACAAAAAGCAGGTGAGTGCTGCCTGATGAAATAGTCATCTCAGGAAAATGCAGGGGAGGAAGGTTAATGCTTTTAGTTTGGTTTCTTTTGTGATGTGTTATGTTTTTTTTTAGAAGCTTGTTGACAGTTGTAAGGTTGTATGTAAATAGAGCTTTACTAGGTTTTGCAAGTGTCCTTGTCAGTAAGCTCTAACAACAATAACTTGTGGGAATGTGTAAACCCTGCTTCTGTGTTCCTGTCCTGGGAACTCAGAGCTTCTCTGGGTTAAAGTTTGTGGAGGCAGGTGACTGTTAGAGCTCATCTGTCTTGGGTACAATCCAGCAAAGATTGGAACTTCAGCAAGATTACCTGCAAACCTTACAACTCTTGAGCTGTTTGTTATTGCATGGTGTACACATCTAAGATGGCAAATGTTAACTAACTGAACTTTTGAACAGGTGATTATTAACTTGGTGGATCAAACAGGCAGAGAGAAGATTATTGGAGATGCTTACCTTAAACAAGTCCTTCTCTACAACAATGCAAATCTGACTTATGTTTCTTTTGACTTCCACGAGCACTGGTAAGAAACCTTTGAAAAATGACCCTTTGCATCTTGTTCTGTTAGCATGAGAGGAGAGTAGAAGGGAGGAGAAAACATTGTTATTATTATTTCTATTTCTGCATGGAACACTTTTAAACAGGAAGGATACATTTTGTAAACTAGAGCACGATAAAATGTGAAGTTTGGGTAACCAGGCACTGCTGTTTGTCATCTTGTGTCTCTGACCTGTTAAATTTGCAGTTATTTATTGGGCAAATCTAATTTATTACACGTTCTGAGCAGGAGAGTTCCCTCAGACATGCTGTGAATGTAAAGCTGTGGCTGACCTGCTTTGAATTCTTCTCTACTTCTGTTTCTCTTTATTTTTCTATAAAAATATGATGGGTTCTTTCCAGACCCTGATGCTGGTTTTTCACTGTAAAATACCCCAGATTTTAATTTACTGCAGCCTGAGCAGCTGTGTTTCCCTGGCTCCCCTCTGACGCTGCCATGCCCTGGGGCAGGGTCTCGTGCCCAGGCATTTAATCTGCCCCACAGGCCTGCATTTCTCCTTCCCTCAAGCTGCCTTTGTGTGGGAGGAGTACAGGCTCTAAACTGGTTTAATCTTCATTTCCAACCGTAATCTAGGATTGCATCTGGCCTGGGAGAGCATTACTGACTGAAAAAGTGTGTCAATAGTAGATACTGCAGAAGGGGATGGGGGAAGGGAAACCCCCATCAAATAGTGATGACCTGGAGACTTCTCTAGGCCTGTGGCTCCCTGAATTGATTTGATATTTAATCTCTTGTTTAAGGGAGCTTTTGTTTTCATTCCTTCACTTTAAACTTCTGTAGCGACCAGGACTCTTTGTTTTTGCACAGTGAATGGAGAACAATCCCCAGAACAACCTGCTGGGGTGGGGCAGGGGGGTGATATGTGTAGGGTGTTTTCTGTGCAGTCACTGGTGCAGGATCCTCCTGCCCAGCTCCATCTGTAGTCACTCCTTGTGACACTGTGACTGAGCTGAGAACAGAGAGAATGCTGGGATTAGCCAAAACACTAGCTTTGTTCATGTTACAAATAAGATAAAACAATTAAAGTCACTGCTCTAATTCAAACTAACTTTTGTGAAATTCTGCATTTTAGCCGAGGAATGAAGTTTGAAAATGTCCAAACACTGACTGATGCCATTCATGATATCATTCTTGACATGAAGTGGTGCTGGTAGGTACTTAACTCTTCTTAAACTAGTATGAGAAATTTGTTAAAAAAACCCCAAACAAACTAACAAACAAACAAAAAAACCCCAAACAAACAAAACCAACCAACAAATAGTAGATATTTGGAGGCCCTAATCTCATCATAGCTGGTATGCTTTGTATTTCTTCTCTGGTGCCCAGCTTGTGTGGCCCAGCTTGTGTTCTGAAGCGTTGGTGCTCTAGACATGTAACAAAAGATCCTCAGATGCTGATTGCTGCCCAGGGCCTGCTACATCTGACACTTTCAGGGGTTATATTTAATGTGGAACACTGTACCTGACCCACAAACCCTGGAACAGCAGCCCTGTGTTGTAGGCATGCCTGAGCTTTGGTCTGCCCTGGTTAAAGTGAACTGATGGATGTGCTGCAGTCTCCAATCTCTTACTCTGCACTGCTCAGTCAGATCTGCTGGCATTTCTATTGGCTTCTCTATCTGAAATTAAAAGCCTTTTCTCTGAAAGCTTGTATTACAAATGCCAGAGCTGAATTCAGCTGATTGCATCCCGAGTTTATGGCCCCACTAGGATTTATTTGCTATCCAGGCTGGATTAAATGGAGGATAGGTCGGAACAAGAGGAGTTAATTCAGAGTGGGGCGTGCCTGGGTGATGAGTGCAACCACAAACAGTGTAAAATCTGCTGCTGTTTATGGAAGCTGATGAATTACTGCATTTGAAGTGTCTCAGTGTGCCTTTGTTCTGCTCCTGTTGAAAGGGTTGACCAGGCTGGAGTGATCTGTAAACAGGAAGGGATCTTCCGAGTGAACTGCATGGACTGCCTGGACCGGACCAACGTTGTGCAGGCTGCCATTGCCAGGGTGGTCATGGAGCAGCAGGCACGTGAACTGGGGGCTGTGCCAAGGACCTCAGAACTTCTTGTGATTCACAGAGGGATCTGGGGGTTTGAAAAATGCTAAACTAACCCCTACTGAAAAGAATCTTTGTGAAACACTCCGAGAGCTGTGAAGCTGAAAGGGGTAAAATGTACAAATACAGAGGTGGAAATCACTGCAGAACAGGGATGCCTGCTGTCCTGCTGCAGAAAGGACTGGCTGTCCACATCTTGGAGAGGATTGTCTTGTTTTGATTCAGTGATTTTATGCAGTAATACAAAGTTTAAAAACAAAACAGCACCCCCCAAAATCCCTCCCTGAAACAAGAGATTAAGGGACTAAACTCCAGCTAGAAGTTGGATGCTCTTTTAGCTGCTTTGGAGTGAAATACTGTGATGCAGCAAGTAGGGACTGTTGTGGGGTGGGGTTAGAGAAGGGATTTCCAAGCAGACTGAGGGTCCTTTCTTTAGTCATGTTCCTCTTTGCTCTGCCCCCATTTCCTATGGAATCTGGGATTGTCCTCCCCATGTGGAGGGTGAATGACATGGAGTGTAAGACTGAGAGTTACATGTGCCTTCCCTTTGCTTTCCTTGGAACCACAGGACTTGCCTTGTCTCCTCTGGAAACTTGGGAGGGCTTTCAGAGTCAGTGAACAGCCTTGCATCCATTTACATCTAACTTGCAGAGAGTGCTTCAGCATTTGGTTTTGGTTGGGGATTGTTTGCCTGTGATCTATTCCAAGTTATCCCTGCAGCTGGCCTAAGATTTGGTGACTGCACTGCAGTTATGGCTGTGCTGCTTCACCAATCCAGTGGCTAAAGTTTGTGTTGTACCAAGGCTCTGATCCTGGGGAAACTGAAGTGCTGGTTGTCCTGAAGAGTAAGATACCTCACTTTCAGTATCAGTGTTAAACAGTAACTGTCCAAAGTGTGCAAGCATTAATAATAAACCAGCAAAAGAAGCTGTTTTGTATTTTCAAACCCTTGAGGTCACGGATGCCTTTGCAATAGCAGACATATTAACTTGTTTATGCACGTTAAAGTTCTGTGGTGCCTGTTCTTTTGATGGTTCTCTGTTGAAAAATGTCCTATATCCTGAGTAATCTACAGTAACTTCAGCTTGTTTTTTTTGCTGATTGGCTGCTACATTTATAATTAATATGCTAATGCTGCCTCCAGCGATACGATGCTTAGCAATGAACTAGTGATTCATTGCCCACAATTAATTTCCTCTGACAAATCAGCAGAACGAGTTCCCTTTTCAGATCATGTAAACTTTACCAATCAAACGCTTGGCAGGCATTTCCCTTCTGTTATCGAGCTCTCACACGGGGAATGGCTTTTACCTTGGCCGTTTCACTCATGCACATGTCCAATTGCAGCTCAAAAAGCTGGGTGTGATGCCCCCTGAGCAGCCTCTGCCAGTGAAGTGCAACAGGATCTACCAGATCATGTGGGCCAACAACGGCGATGCCATCAGCCGCCAGTACGCGGGCACCGCCGCCCTCAAGGTAACTGCCCCTGCTCTCAGGAGGAGGGGGGAGGCTGGCACAGCTTTGTGTGCTCTGGGAAACATTCCTGTGTGTGCAGCAAAGCCCAGAGCTGGGCCTGGCTTGGTGGGAGGCCTCTCAGCAGAGCCTTGTGCCACGCTCGGGGTGGTGGGCACTGTGCCTGCCCGCTGTGCTGTGGCACTGCTGGCTGCCCTCAGCTGCACCCTCCTGTCTGCACAGAGCACAGCTGAGAGCAAGAAAGCCATCAAACACTGCCCCCAGGTAAATTATGGCGTGGCTGCAGTGCTCCTGACAGCCACAGTGCTTCACAAATGCTCTGAAGATCAGAGTATGTAGCTAGTGGGGTGATATTAATTACCCGTGCTTTCTAAAGAATTAATTAGTTGTAATACTCTTTACCAAGGTCAGGCACGAAACTCCTTACTTTTTACTCCTGCTGCTTTGAAAAGTCACAGAATTTGAGGTGCTTGCAGTGTGTTTAGTCACTGGTGGAACAAATTTTTAGTATTCTTTGTATTTGGCATGAGAAAAATTATTATGGTGGAAATGCTTCTGAAATCCCTCTTTAAATATCTCTACTGAATTTGATTAGTTTATTAACTTTAAAAAATAGTAAAAACCAGGCTGACATGCCTGTCTTCGTTATGTATATTTAATTTTAAATCTGAAGCACAGACCTCCATTTATAGATCTAGATTTTCAGGCCTTCTGTTTGATGATTTCTCTAATTGCTATTGAGGTTCATGAATTAAATTCTTTTTAATTGGGGTACTTCTTTCAGTTTGAAAGTGAAACCCACTTGAAATGTTCCTCAGAGTAGCTGACATGGCTTTTAGAACTGCTTTGTGCCAGTGTTCAGAGTGTCTCTGAAAATAGAACCCTCTAATGAAGTGCAACTACCAAAACAGCTTTTTATTCAGATTCTAAGCCTTCTGTGGCCTAGAAACTGGCTTTTGTTCCTGAGGTTGGGAGGTTGTACTGTTCTCCTTCAGGGTGTTCTGCTTGTCCTGTTCTGGTAGCAAAATCATAAAACCATTTTTCAGTGAGCTGCAGTCTCTGCTGTTCCAGTGGTGTTCCTGCTAGCTTAAAGGCCAAAAATAAAGGGGTTTTTTGGGGTGTTCAAGCATCACAGTGACTGACATCTTCAATGTTCTGCTTTATTGTTAGCTGGTGTGCATGTCCAGATTTCTGTCAATGCCACAAGCAGATGCCCTTTGAAAAATCGGTATTTTCAACTTCTCTATGAACGAGCTGCTTGTGGATAATTTCTGAGCTGTCACCTGTTCAGCTCTGAGTCTCAGAGTGCCAAAGCTTTGGGAGCTGAGCCTGCTGCTTCCAGGATGAATCTGTGCATGATGTGCATGTTCTGTGTGACAGGGGGACTTCACCAGGACTGGGGAGAGGAAGCTGGCAGGGGTGATGAAGGATGGAGTCAATTCTGCCAACAGATACTACCTGAACCGTTTCAGGGATGCCTACAGGCAAGCAGTCATAGGTAAGAGTACATTTCCAACCAAGCTGAACTGTGCTATTTACAAAAGTTCATTAAAATCATCTTGGCTTTATCTTTTGACTGATTTTTTTTTCCCCATCCTGAAGGTTAAAAGCACCTTGTGTATAATGTTCATGTCTGTGTGATGGACACCATAAGGAACAGTGATTCTCCATCTGGAGATCAAACAGCCATCACTTCAGAGGGTTTGCATGCAGTGTGACTCATTGTGGAATTTGCCCCTAACTTTATTTTAGCATTTAATATCTTTCTGTTTCTTTTTTTAGACTAAATTAAATTTATGTAGCTGGTGTCTCTTAAAATGTTTTTCACTGAAGGAAGTGTAATACCTCCTGAGGCAACGCTGTGTTCAGAAAGACCATGAAGAGCATCATCAGTAAATGTGAAACATTTGGAAGGAATTTGCTGTCTGTCCCTTTTAACTTCCTTTCTTGTTTGGTATTTTCTGGGTTTCACTTAGATTTGATGCAGGGCATCCCTGTGACAGAGGATCTGTACTCCATATTTACCAAAGAGAAGGAACATGAAGCCCTGCACAAGGAGAGCCTGAGGAGCCACCAGGAGCTGATCAGCCAGCTGCTGCAGAGCTACATGAAGCTGCTCTTGCCTGATGATGAAAAGTTCCATGGAGGTTGGGCACTCATTGACTGCGACCCAAGGTGTGTGAACAGTCAGAACTGCTCAGCTGCTGCTCTGCCATGCCCATCCCTGCTGATGGGAAATGACTGTGGTGGCTGGGCTAGCACAACACAAGTGGACAGTTGCACAGAATGACAAGAGTCCTTGGAGGGTTGGAATACTAAATAAAATGTGCTTTTCCCAAAGTGCCATAGAAGTGGTGCACCTTTGGAACATCCTGTGGAAATGCCCTCAGTCAGTTCATGTTGCCAGAATGGGCAGGTGGCACAGAGAGAACATCTAACCACCCCTGGTTCTAAAGGGGCTGTTGGAGGAGCTGCTGTTCCTTATTGCTGCACAGGGAAAGGGTGATCTGACTTTGGAGCCAGATTAAATTCCTGGGCAATGAGTCAGCAGTAGGACAGTGTAGATTTCTCTTTGTGAACAGTGGGCATGAACTCACTCTCCCCTCCTTGGCAAGTTCAGAGTTCACTAGCTTGTAAAAGAGAAACAGTGCTGAGATCCTCTGCAGGTTAAACTTCAGCATCTAAAAATAGCAGGGCAGGTTGTTCTGACAGCTATTCAGGGCACAGGCTCATCACCTTCACTGAGTCTGAGGTATTTTTCCATTTATCTGCTGGCATTTGTAATAGCTTGAGGGTTTTCTGTTTATTTTTGGGCCTTCTGCTGACCTATTTGAGCTATGAGGCAACTTCAGGTTTGGGAGAGAGCGTTGCTTACCTGGATCCACTTCTTGTAGGTGATCACACTTTGGCTTGGGAAGTGGTCACCCAACACCTAACCCACCTGCCTGGGTTTTCCAGTGACTGTGGGCAGGCAGCAGCACCACAGGAGATAATGCCATGTTCAACAAGTGTTGGATTCTAAAGGAGTGTCCCCAAACTACCCTAGGCATGGGTTACACAGCTCTGCAAATAAAACCTTGTCCCCTCTATTTGTTTTTCTTCCCTCTCCTCAGCCTCATTGATGCCACTCACAGGGACGTGGATGTTCTGCTGTTACTTTCCAACTCTGCCTACTACGTGGCCTAGTAAGTCCCTGCTCTCTCCCTGGGTGGGGGTTATTTCTGGGAGCTTGGGTTTGGATCAGCAGGAGGCATCCAATTCTGTTTCCTTTCTCCTAGTTATGATGATGAAGTCGACAAGGTGAATCAGTACCAAAGGTTGGGTCTTGAAGCTCTGGAAAAAATAGAAATAGGTAAGAAAAGAGTCACCCTGTGTCATTTTTGAATGCTCTGAACAATAGCTGAGCCCTCATCAAAGCATCCTGCAGATGGATTGAGGCAGCAAGCCTTGATGTGTGGCACAAATGCTGGGCAGTCCACCAGGGCTGGAGATGGCCCTTCTTGCTCATGACAGGTGCCAGAGTTACCTGCTCCCTCCCAGGAACAGCTTTTGCTGCTGTTGGAAATGGAAACTTTGATCACTGCCAGGGTTCTAAAGTTCTCCCTCTTTCAAACTCTTAAAAGAACCACGGAATCATCAAAACCAATTTCATTATTTATCAAACAACTTGATCACCTTCTGTAATGAGTCACAGGTTTGTGCATTCAGTGCTCTCTTTCTTTGATCCAAAAGCAGCACCTGGCTGGGAATTGTACCTTAAATCTCTTTCATAGCTTTTTAAAACTTCTTTCTCAAGGCTTGATAACAAACAAGCTGCTACAAAATCACCTTGTTATGCTCATTTAACTTGGCTATAGAGTGTCCCATCTGCAGGCTAAATCCAGCATTTGCTGCTGAAAGCAAGGAAGATGGGATGTCTTTGACTCTTTGCAGATGAAAAAGATGTTCTAGTTGGAGAGAAGGGAGGGAAATTGTGCGGCCTCCTGATAGAGTTTAACCCTCCATTACACAATAGGCAGTGATTTCATCATCTCCTGGCTGTAACTGTCCCTGTCCCTGTGCAGTTTGCAGTTTGCAGTGGCAAGGGCTCTTACACAGCACGTGGAGGTTTGTGACACATCCTGATGCACAGGATACAGAAACACCTTCATCTACAGCTTGTTTGCTGCTGCAGATGCAAGCACTGCACTGAAGAGGACTGACAACTTCATTGCACCCACCTGGTAGAAATGTGTCAGCTTTCCCTGTAACCCTGGCCAGAGCTTTCCCTAAAAAACCACGGCACATGGGTGGTGTTTGAAAGGGTGATGTGTTGTAAACCATCAGGCTGGACTGTACTGGACACACAGACAGTCTGTGCTGATTGTTCAGGCAGAGTCTCTGCAGGGTCTCTTCAGGGTCTGGTTGAAGGTGTCTGATCTGATTTCTCTCTCAGGGTCTGGTTGAAGGTGTCTGATCTGATTTCTCTCTCAGGGTCTGGTTGAAGATGTCTGATCTGATTTCTCTCTCAGGGCCTGAGCCTACTCTCTTTGGCAAACCCAAGTTCTCCTGCATGAGGCTGCATTACAAGTACAAAGAGCTGAGTGGGTATTTTCACACCCTCAGAGCCGTGGTGAGAAACCCAGAAGAAGATGGAAAAGGTTTGTTTTCCTGTGGAAAAGCTTTAGACATAAAAGTGTGTTTGGTATCCCACTGTTTGTCCAGGAAACACTTGTTCCATGACCCCTAAAACTTACCCTTCTGCAGAAGTGACTCTGATACAATCCACTTGGGCAGGGTGGGAACCATACAAACCCCTCTGTGTGGCTTCCTGGGTGAACATGTGGATGTTACTGTTTGAACAGAAAGAAAAATAAGTTCCAAATGCAGCTTTTAAGCAAAATGTCTGTCTAGAACTAGAGACATTCCCCTGTCCATTTACTGCTCCAAAACCTTATAAAATGAAGTTAAAATTAGCTCCTAAAAGAGCTGAGGAAATTGATTTCTTTGGTGAAATCAGTGTCTGGAAATGTTGCTTGTTGTTTAACAAAATTAAATGAACACTAATAAGGGAAAAAAAATATCACTTCTTACCTGGAGCACTGAGTTTTGTCAGCAAGGATTAGAATAATTGCTTCTCTTCTTCCCACAAATGAAGCAGTGTGGCAGTGATTCACTTAAAACCCAGCATTTAGGGATCAAGGAGAGTCTGTTCTTTAAGCTTATTTGTAGGCTTGGAATCTGAACTGCAACTTGTAGGGTGAAAGGAAAAGAAACCTCCAAAAACCCAAACAAACTTAATTATGTTAAAAGTAGACTTCTTTCTCTGTAGATTGTGGGATGTGGGATTTTAGGGGTGTTTTTAGGGGTCTGACAGGCTGCTCTTGGATTTCAGACACTCTCCAGTGCATTGCAGAGATGCTGAGAATCACAAAGCAGGCGATGGGCTTGGATGTGCCCATCATTGAGAAGAAGCTGGAAAGGTGAGTCCAGAAAGGATGGGAACCTCCTGTATCCACTTCTGCTCTTCCCAGGGGCAAAGCACAGCATGGGATGGCTGCAGGAAATGTCTGGGCCTGTGTGGGGCTGAGGGGACTGTCCCTGCGCTGCTTCCAGTGACAGCAGCAAAAAGTGCAGGCCAGAACAGTGTTTTGTGTGTGTGCTCATGGACACAGCTGTGAAAACCAGACTGCAGATCACATGGTCAGCCTGGGAGCTGTGAATCTGCTCCTTGAACACTTCAGGTGCCATCTCTTGCATTATTTTGGACACTTCCAGTTCAGGCTGTATGAACTGCTAGAAAATGTGGTGTGTGGCTCAGCTGTACTTTTGTCAGGCATAAACTTTCAGGCATGTGTTTCAGTAACTTTTTTTCTGCACTGGGTTATTGTAGTACTGTTTCAGTTTCTCTTCCCAGCTGAGCAGAAAGTGTAGCAAGAAAATCTTGTTATTTTTACAGTTGTTCCAGAGGGAACATTTGCTAAATCTGGCTACGGAGGACAGCATACACAAAGTCAGGGTTACAAAAAGAGAGAATTCAAATCTCTTTTCTTCTAAAGTTAAAGTGCCTGCGGAAAGTTCTGTATCAACCCTCCTTTTTTTGTTGGTTTGAGCTTGACTAGCTTATATGGTAGAATATTAGGTAAGGAAAGGATTAATTTCGTTTATTTATGTGAGGAAAGAATAACTCAGTAACTTAATGTCCATCTCTGCTGTGGAAATAGACTGCAAGTCAGTGAATACTTGGTGTTTATAAAAATGACTGCTTTGGCTGTGCATTAGAGATCCAGTTTTGTCTTGCAGGAGGAGCAGTAAACCCCACGAGGACATCATTGGCATTCGCTCTCAGAACAGAGGCTCCCTGGCCCAGGGCAAGAACTATTTACTGAGCAAGTTCTCCTCCCTCAATCAGAAAGTGAAACAAACCAAATCCAACGTCAACATCGGCAACCTTCGCAAGCTGGGCAGCTTCGCTAAACCAGAAGTGAAAGTCAATTTTTTGAAGCCAAACTTGAAAGTGAATCTCTGGAAATCGGACAGTAGCCTTGAAACTCTGGAGAACCCAGGGGCAGATCCCAAAGCCCAGACCGAGTCTGACACAGAGGGCTCGGATAACGACTCATTCCATTCCGACGACTTCCTGACTAATTCCAAGTCTGACGAGGACAACCAGCTCACGGACTCCCTGGAGAACATCGGCCCCACGGACTACGTGCTGCCCAGCTGCGGCATCCTGGCCTCGGCCCCGCGCCTGGCCAGCCGCTCGCAGTCCCTGAGCGGCACGGACACCGCCGTGCCCGAGGGGCAGGGCTGGCAGTCCCTGAGCGGCACGGACACCGCCGTGCCCGAGGGGCAGGGCTGGCAGTCCCTGAGCGGCACGGACACCGCCGTGCCCGAGGGGCAGGGCTGGCAGGCAGGGCAGGGATCGCAGGCAGGGCAAGGATCGCAGGCAGGGCAAGGATCGCAGGCAGGGCAGGGCTCCCAGCCCGGCCGCTCCCACTGCCCGGACGAGGACACGGCCGCGCCCTCTGGTGCCAGCGCACTCGGTGAGCTGCCCAAGCCCATCGACGTGTACTGCCAGAGGTTCGTGCAGGACGCCCAGAGCAAGGGCTCCCATGGCCTGGAGGCCCAGGCTGGTTCTCAGCAGCCCCATCGCCCCCCGGCCCAGAGCAGCGATAACGCGGCACAAAGCACGGCTGAAGCTGTGGGGGACGTCCCTTCCCGGCCCTCCAAGCTGGATGTCCGCTCTGCTGAGCCCAGCCCTCAGCTCCTGGCTGTGGGAGGGACCGACTGCAGTAAATCCCACAGGAGCCCCGGCTCTGTGCCTGGGAACCCCGAGCCAGGACTCCACAGCACCCCCTCTCCCGCCGATGGCAGCAGCAGCAGGGCCGTGTCCCCCTTCGCCAAGATCCGCAGCTCCATGGTCCAGGTTGCAAACATCACCCAGGCAGGACTGACTCAAGGCATCAACTTTGCCGTGGCAAAGGTCCAGAAGAGCCCCGCGGAACCAGAAGCTTTAAATGAAATCAAGCAAAAAGAACTGAGGGAAATGTTTACGCAGTGCCAGACCCGGATAATTCAGATCTAGTTGCTGATTCAGGAAGTGTTCTTCTGGTTGTGGCTCTCAATAAAGTGCTACAAAAACATGATGGCAGGACTCGTGGTGGCAAGAACGGCTACTGGATCCTGGGATCCATGAGAGGTAACTTGTTTACAGGCAGTGAGAGATGCAGATGGATTTGGTTGTGACCAAGCAGCAGAATTCCCTCCTGAGGTGAGACACAACGGTGAACCCCCCATTCAAACAGGTAGCTTAGACACTGGGACTCAGTAAGCATGCTGTCTATCTTAGATGTGTTGCACAGTTATTTTTTGGAGACTAATTTTGTAGCTCTTCTGAATTATGTAGAAAGTATTTATACTACAAAGGTGATACTGCACTTCTCTGACCTTACTTACCTTGCACTACACCAGCAAAATAACCTACCGGTAAATGACATTTTATTTATTTTTGGACTAGAGTTTTTACTTGTTTTCATTGAGGTTTTAGATGCAGCTTTCTCTGAATTGTGCCTCTACAACGGGAACCGATGAGTTTTTGTTGAATTTAAATACTTTACCCAGAAAGTGAGATTTCTTTGCTATCCTTTTCTTTCCACACATCCTGAAACACTTTCATTAAAGACCCAATCTGAACTATCCATGATCCTGCAGTGCAGATTTCTTCTGGAGATTGGTTCTTTTTTTCCTCCCTTGAGGTGAGGGGAAATAAAGCAAATGCCTTTGAGCTGTTTTGCCCATGTTAAAGCAATTCCTATTTCCTTTTTTTCTGAATTCCAAACTCTGCCAGTTCATTCCAATTTTCTGTGTCTGTTAAAGCAAGACAAGACACCTGCCCTTCAGGCCTTGTGTCCCTCTTGAAACTGTTCCAACTGCCAAGTCCAGACATCATCTGAAGCAGCAGGTCAGGGCACTGCTTCCATAATCAGAGCAGAGTTGTGAGCACCTACTCCAGACCAAATTCATTCCCTGCTGCAGCTCTGCAGGATGAAGCTAAACATCAACTCCTGCTGGGGTAAAACCCCCCCTCCTCTGTGTGTGTCAAAATCCATCCAACTGCTCTTTCCCAGAAATGCCTTGCCCTGCCTGCCAGGCTAGGACTGATCCCCCAGCTGTGAGGCAGGGCTAGGACTGATCCCTGTGCTGTGCTTTGTGAGTGTGACACCCCCAGCCCCAGTGCCTCTGTCTCATCCCTGTGCTGTAGATAATCTGCACGTGGTGTCCCCACAGCCTCCCGTCCTGGGGGAGGGTAGTTCTGTGTCTTAGGACGTGTAGTGTGTCTGAAACGACTTCTCATCTAACCCTGACAGCCTGAAACTTTGATAAACAAATCTGAGTTATTTATTTTATTAAAGTGATGTGGGTTTGGGGTTGTTTTTTTTTTTTTTTGAGTGTCTATACTTGTGGCGATATTTAAAATTAAACTACTGCTGTATTTTAATGTGAGCAATATACATGAGATATTTTAATAAAAAAAGTGCAATCCAAGGCTGGGTTTGCTATGTGATGATGAGGGATGTGGTGCTCCAGTGCAATCAAAGGCTGGGTTTGGTATGTGATGATGAGGGATGTGGTGCTCCAGGGCTGGGGGTTGTCAGGGTCAGGAGTCACAGAGTGGGTGCAGTTGGGAGTGCTGGAGGGCATCATCCCCCTGCTCAAGCAGGACCACCTGAGCTGGACTTCAAAGATCATCCAGTGCCACCCCTTGTCCTGGGCAGGGACACCTTCCACTGTCCCAGGCTGCTCCAAGCCCTGTCCAACCTGGCCTTGGACACTGCCAGGGATCCAGGGGCAGCCACAGCTTCTCTGGGCACCCTGTGCCACCAGGGCCTGCCCACCCTCCCAGCCAGCAATTCCTTCCCAACATCCCACCTGAACCTGCCCTCTGTGAGTGTAAAGCCATTCCCTCTTGTCCTGTCACAGTCCCTCCTTCCAGCTTATGAACTATCCCCTACTTACCCCTGGGATCCTGCAGATGGCAACATGCACAGAACCATCCTCTGAGCCCATCTTACAGCTCTGCATTCCAGCCCTGCTGCCTTGGAAGAGAACTTCATTTCCTTCCTGCATTTGCTCAGTTGCTTCACTTCACAGTGCAAGGCAGATGAAGCCATGAATATTCATTTAGTGATTAAAAAAAAAGGAATAAGCTTTAAGTGAAAAGGCATCACACTTGGCTCAAGTTTAGGACACACAAATATTATGTTTCATAATACTCTTTGTGCAAAGACAAAATGTGCAGCCTGGCTGTTCAGAAACCCCCTCATGATTAGAATAGGAAAAAAGCAGCAAAAAAGGGGGTTCCTGTTCACATGATCTCAGCCATGCAAAAACCCTAAGTAAAGGAAACTTGGCAGGAGCCTTTTTTCTTGTTCAGAAAAGGATTAATTGAAGCAAAATGTAGCAGTGGCTCCATCCTGGGCTCCTGCAGGCTGTGTCCACACAGGCAGCCCTACTGACTGCAGCACAGCCTGTGCTGCTTCAACACTTCACTGCTTCAACCATCCTTGTAAACGAGTTCTGCAAGTGCCATTTGGGGCAGCACAGCCCCTGAGAGCAGCTCATGGACAGGAATAAGGGATGCAGACCATGGTTAATGCCTCAGGGATGTTATTCAAACCCTCATCCACACTGCAGTGCTGCTGGGGAAAAGGAAGGTATGGTTTGGACAAGGATGTGTCACCAGTTCTCCAGTCAATGCGGGGTTTTTTTAAGAAGTTGTGCCAAAACAAAGCTCATCAGAGATGTTTGGGAAGTGAGTCCTGTTCTGCTCTAAGCACAACAAAGATGTATTTCATAGCTGACCTGGTCAGGGCTGAGACCAAACCTCTCCTTTGTCCCACGGTGTGATCCCCGTTGTGCTGGCTCAGCTCACAGCAGCCAGGGCTCCATGCTGGAGTCAGCAGCTCCATCAGCTGCAGCTGCTGGCCAGCTGAGAGCTCTGAGCTTCCCAATCCAGCCTTCTGGAATTGGAGCACAGATGTATCCCAGAACAAAGCCCAGCACGGCTGTGGACCGAGGGCTCGGGGTTACATTTTCTCATTATCAAAGGAAATAAGTTTATGCAACTTCAGTATTAAAGTTTAATATCAAACAATTTGCTCATTGTTACCAATTTTCAATTACAAAACAGGGTCCAAAAAAATTCCATAAAATATGTTGAAGTGGCTGAACAGAGTTAAGCGTGTTCAGGCTGCGAGGGTAAATATCCATAACATTTTTGGTATAAATTATCTACAAAAACCGGTATAAACAATATTCCAATCTTAGTCTGGGTTCCACCTAGGATTAGACAGGTTTTCAAGGTGTTAAAGTTCGTTGCCATTGACGCATTTCTGCTGCTGCAGCCTGGCTTTGCGCTGGGCCTCCAGCTGTTTGGCTCTCAGCCACCTCTCCCTCGACAGCGTCGTCTGCCCCGCGCTGAGCGACAGGAACCTGGGGGGACACACGGGGGGGTCAGGGCAGGGACCAAACCCGCACAGCCCCACCCACACAAAGGCAAATTTAACACCAGGGTTGACTTTGAGATCTCTAAGTTGTAACTTCCAAGAGTTCCAAACCAGCTACTGTGCCTGAAGACGCTTCTCTAGGATGAAATTTTGTTCCCAACTTGGCTATAAGAAGTTAAAAATGTTTACTTTTCTTTACTCTAAATTCAGTAGATAACATCACATCAAAAAGGAAATATAATTAACAAGCCTTTTTTCATCTGCAACTTTTAATACCTACAATATTATTTTTCATTAGATGCTGAGGGGTTTTTTTTGACGTTACGGACAAACATTTTAGAAACCTACAAACCAGCACAGTAAGTTTTCCCTCAATGGGAGCTTTTCATGTTTTGACTACTTTTTTTTTTTTTTTTGGAAACAGACAATGCAAAATTTGTTACTTGTTTTACTTGAGTGAAATTTTGTAACTTTCCTAAAGCAGAGTAACAAAAAACCACTCAAGAGCAATCGAGTAATTTCAATTAACAATTACTAAGAGCAGGTTTCTCAGGACAGTATGTTTCCCTTGCAGTATCCTAGGAAGTCTCCAGCTGCAGACTGAGCACCCAGCTGCAGAGAGCAGCTCTGTGGGAGCCTCAGGCAGGACAAGCAGCAGCACCCACCTTGCCACGAGCAGCGTCTTGTGCAGATCATCGGCCGTGATGCTCTCGGGGTCGTTCTTGCGCATCTCCACAAAGTCCTCTTCCACTGCCTGTGGGCAGCCAGGAGTTAGGGACAGAACACACCCCCACCGAGAGAGGAGCTTGCAAGGAGCTCAGCACCTCAACTGCCTTCACGTGACATCCTCATCTTTGAACAGAACTGGTTTGCAAAAGGAACAGCACATGTGCTGTTTCTTACTTGTACTATACTTATTTCAGTGGATGCTTTGCAAATCCTTGACATGAAAACACTTCTGGTTTGGTTTTTAGAACACCTGAAGGAGATTCACCAACAGGGAAAGTACAGGAACAGTCTATTAAGGTGCTTTCTATCCAACTACACAGCTGAGAATGTATTAGTGGAGTCTTCCCTACCTTGGTCACCTCATCAGATATGCTGTAGTCCAGCAGCCTCAGCAAACTCAGGTAAATTCGGAATTTGTTGAGCACGGATGGGAGCACTGCTGTCAGGAGGCTGCTCATGTACTCCTCCATGTTTGGTGGGATTATCTGGGGTTGTAGGTGCACTTGGCAATCTGACTGGAAGATAAAATCACACACCATTTCTTGCCACATCCCATTGTTTTCTATTCCCAAACTCCCAAAGCCAACACAAGTCCCTTCCCAGAATGAAGGCCAGGCAGTTTTTAAGGTTCCCCTGCTCCCAGCGTGCAGCCTCACTGGAGCAGCAGCCACTGCACTCAGGCAGGGGAGCAGAGGCTCAGCTGATGGAGCTGGAGTGCAGAGATCAGCTGTTTGCTCCCCTAGGCTGCCCAGGGGCACTGCCAGCTCTGGGGCTCTCCATACCTGCAGCCCGTGCCCCTCCCTGGCACTGCCAGTGCCACACGGGCCCTGCCACGAGGCTGTGTGCCCCGGGCCCTGCAGGGCTGCTCTGGGCAGGCAGTGCCACCTGCATTCCCAATCCCACAGCATTCCCTGCTCCCGTACCGGCAGCAGGGACCGGCCCTCCGAGGTGATGAGCACATTAATGTTGCAGGGGAATTCCATCCGGTGGTAACTGAAGTCATAATCCACCTTCTGCCAGGTGATCAGATTGCCCAGCGCCGTCACGTTGTGGACACCTGCAAGAGTGGGTAACTGTAACTTCTGAGAGTTCCCAACCAACTACTGTGTCTGAAGACGCAGGATGAAATTTTCTAGGATGAAATTTTTCTAGGATGAAATTTTTCTAGGATGAAATTTTGTTCCCAACTTTTCTATAAGAAGTTAAAAATATTTCCTTTTTTTTTTTACTCTAAATTCAGTAGATAACATCACATCAAAAAGGAAATAAAATTAACAAGCTTTGTTTTAATCTGTAACTTTTAATACCTACAATATTATTTGTCATTAGATGCTGAGGTTTGTTTTAGACATTATGGACGAGCATTTTAGAAAACCTACAAACCAGCACAGCAAGTTTTCCCTCAATGGGAGCTTTTCCTGTTTTGAGTTCTTTTTTTGGAAACAGACAATGCAAAATTTGTTACTCATTTTACTTGAGTGAAATTTTGTAACTTCCCTGAAGCAGAGTAACAAAAAACCACTGAAGACTCAAGAGCAATAGAATAATTTCAATTAATAATTCATAAGAGCAGTAATTAAAAAAAAAAAAAAAACAGAGCAGGTTTCTCAAGAGAGCATTTTTTATTTTACAATGAAGTCACTTGCAGTGCTTTCTTTACCAGAACCACAGAATGTCCTGAGCTGGAGGGGACCCCCAAGGATCAGTGAAGTCCAACTCCAGGCCCTGCAGAGCACAGGGGGCACCACAGGTACCTGCACTGTGCTTCCCACTCACTGAACTTTCAGTAAGTGCAGCTCACCTTTTGGTAAGTTAGAATGAAATACATTTAATTTATTTATGTCTAAAGCTCTGCAGAAAGCACATTACATCAGCTTATAAGATAGAACCATCCTTTTTTTCCACTCTTTTAATTTCCAGTTCTTGGCTGGGCTCTCAGGGGATGGTTTCCATACATACAGGAAAAGGACAGAGCATAAGGAAGCAGCAGATGGTTCCCACTTCAGGCATTACCACAGCAAACTGAAAGGTCATTCTAATTAACCAGAGTTATTTGGGTACTTAGGAATTACCCACATTTGTCCTAAGCTGACTGGGGAGGCTGCAGGAAGTTTGTTCCTAGCAATGAAATGAGGACAGTTTTGTAACAGACCATCCCCACCGGCACACAATCAGCAGCGCTCTTAAAACACAGCGACTTTTAACCTGCCAGGTGGGATTTCAAATGCCAGGAAGCGCCCACCTGTTGTGTCGAGCTGTCCTTGCTCCAGCTGGGTCTCATCCAGCACCAGGGAGGTGTTGCTGGCCAGCTGCAGCACCCCGCTCACCAGGCGGTTGGCGGCGTAGTCCTTGTGCGGGATGAAGCGCGAGTGGTTCATGTTCTCGATGGTCATCTGCAGCCAGTGGGACTGCAAGCACAACAGAGCAGCACTCCACACTGCCCACAGCACAGCAGTGCTGCTCACAACCCCCCTCCCTGTCCTGCACATCCAGCACGAGCTGAACAACACAGGGCTGATGGCAGCAGTACCGTTATTACCACCCCAAACTGAGTCACTGGGGGTTTCTGCAGAGCGGTGCCCACAAGCTTGGGAATAAACCACAATGACACCCTAACTAAGTGTCAAAATGTGAATCCAGAAAGACAAAGCATGCAGCATCTGCCTGTCAGTTCAGTGCCTCTGAGGAGAGGCTTCTACTCCACATTCATTCTAGATGATGTGGCACATAGAGACTGAGCATACCCCCCTGCTGTTAGCTGCTCCCTCAGAGGGCAGCAGGAGCCTTCAGTGAAGCAGCCTGCCTCAGAAATTAAAGAACCAACTCAAGTGTTGTTTCTGGGTTGAAACAGTGAGAACATCCATCCCCAGAAGCACTGAAGCACCCCAAGGCTTACTGCTGGCACCAGCTGCTGGATGATGCGGTAGATGTGCTCGGTGAAGATGCTGTTCCTGGGACACCCGCTCAAGTTGACTGTGAATTTTCCCAGAGGAAGCACATCTCGTCTTGCATAACTACAGCAAAAACAACACAGGTTAGCCAAGCCTCTGAGGAACACTGGGCACAGGTATCACTCAGCTGGAGTGCTGTGTGCCACCTCTGCAGGATTTCAGTGCTAACACATCAGTAACAGCATCTCCTGTTCCCAGTGCCCAGGGAGCTGAGCAGGCTGGAGCTGCTCCTCAAGGCTCTGGCGCTGCCCAAAGTGCCCTTCCAGTGCCTGGGATCCTGCCCTGTCCTTTCAGACATTCTGTTCTCCTGGTACCCCACTGTTACTCAGCAAACACACTTCATTCTTTTCCTTTCTCGGGCCCAATCTCCATTTCCCTACTTATCAACCTGTTCAGCTCCTTTACCTGCCTTCAGCTCTCCTCTCCCTCGTCCCCTCTGTATCTTCTCCCCATCCTGGACAACTCTCAACCTTTATGTGCTACCAGCTAAGACAGAAAATACATTCTAGTCTAAGTGTCAGAGCACTCAGTGCCACTAAAAAGAATGAAAACAGAACCCATTTTAATTCTGAAGACTCAAAGGACTAACATTAAATTGGAGCCTGACAACTACACTTCATCTAAGCAAAACACACTGCCTGAAGCGTCACACCTGAGATTTTAATGAGTCATTTCATGCTGTGACAGTTTAAAATCAACATAAAATTGCTGAAGAACCCCATAAACAGAGGGTTCTGTTAGGTGTTGAGCATCCAAACTGTCCAAGATCACAGTACTCACACTGTAGAGATGAGATGCAGTATCAGGTACTCAGCAGCCAAACTGTCTCCCAGGAGGGCATGGGTGAGGAACCCCAGCAGCTCTGCTCTCACTGGTGACAGCTCAGACATGAAATTGGAAACAACTGACAAAAAAACCACAAGACAACAAATGTCAGGAGATGTGCTGTTTCTCACCCCCTTCCCTCTATATCTTTCTATTACAATTTGATGAGGAGAAATGTTTATTCCAAAGCAGTCAAGGAAAAAGAAACAAACATTCATTGTTTTTTCCAGCTGAGCAATTACTGGCTTTGGATAACCCAAATCACTCAACATTTCCTTGGAAATGCTTTTCTTTTTTAGAAATTAAGACACTGTGTAATGCATTTGCAGAAGGCTACGAAGTCTAGAGCCAGATTTCTAAAATAATAGCCCACCCATTTTATTTAAAGGCAGGGAAAACCCCTCTTACAGGTGACACAGCTCAGGACAACCAATACAAGGCACTCAAGGAACAAAATGATAAATATCAGAGGTTTGCAAGCAATAATTCAATGACACAATCATAACAGTCGAACAGGCCACAAGGACTAGCACAGTCACTTAAAAGCAGAACTGCCTTGTTTTCTGCACAGTATTATGGTTCTTTATATTGTCAGCATGTTTCTTATTTCCACTGTCAGACTGCCTTGGAAATCTAATTTTCCAGCAACTCTATTTGAAAACTAATCAAATCCCAGGGCTGAACAGCTCACTAAAATCCTTGGGTACGTCGAATGCAAAGCCAAGTTTGATATAAATCCCCTTTCTTTCAGCCAAATAAAGCCATAAAAAGGCCTTTGCCTCAGAGCCAGCCCTGCCTGCTCCCCTGTGCCAGGCCGTGCCCAGGGCTCCCATACTCACAGGTTTTGCTCTCCTCCTCCTTCAGGCAGGCAGGCAGCAGGGGGTTGATGTGCTGCAGTTTGTGGGCCAGGATGACGTGGATCCTGGGCACCAGGGAGGCAGGAGGGCTGTGCACCCTCTGTTCCTCTGCTGTGTCCATGCACTCCATGGGATCCAGGGCTGAGCTGTCCCTAGGAAAGGGCACGGAAAAGCTGGGCTCCCAAACATTCCTCGGGAATTCCTCCCTGTCTGACTGAGGGCAGCTGGAACCAGGCCAGGAATGGAGCAGGTCAGAACAACCAACATCCACTCCCAGCTCCTGGGAACTCCTCCCACATGCAAATTACCCTCTCTAGGAGTTTTATAGACACCATAAACACCACATCACAATCATATCATGGGACAGAAATGCCAAAGCAGGCCTGGCCAGAAAAACCTGGATTCTATTATTCTCAGAAAATAATCAAATTGAACTTTTTGGGGCAAAAAAACCCAAACAACAAAAAACCAAACAAACCCCCCAAAACCAAACCCGCATTTATTATTTGCTGCATCATTTCATAATCTGTAGCTTCAAGTAAAATGCTACACACTGTTCTGTACAGAATGTACAGAATGAAGTCTAAACAGTAACTTCTAGGAAAATGAGGTCATGATTTGTTACATTTGTCTGTGTAGGAACATGTGGGATTTTGTTATTCTAGTGGGTTCTGGAGCCTGACAGGATCTCCTGGACAGTTACTCAGTCACTGGTTGAGTAAAAAAACTCTGAGTAAATAGATCCAAATGTAGCTCAGCGGGAACCTGCAAGTATTACCTCTTCATTTAAAAGTTCAGATGGAGGAGCTCTGCTCTCCCTGAACATGTCTTACAAAAGTCCTCCCAGGTGCTTTTCCTTTGCCACATAGAAACTAAAGTCCCTAAGGTGAGTATATCAGATGACACTAAAGTTTAGCACAAATTTAATCCACTGGTTCTAAAAGCTGACAGGCTTTATAACTTCAAAGGCACTTCAGCAGTTCACCCACACACTGCCCACCCTTTCCACTACATTTCTTTTGTTTGCACTCAAAACCTTGCTAAATGCCAACATTTTGGCTATTTGTGACAGAATGACACACAGGGGAAAAAAAGAGCAACTGAGCTGCCAGTCTGGGATGAGCTGTCACACAGATGATAACCCAGAGCAGCTGGCCAGGCTGGGTTAATTTTTAAGAAGCTGGCACTAAGGATTCACACTGCACTCTGGATGTTGTACTGATCAGAAAGATAAACAAAGTCACCACCAGAAATCACTCAGAGTGCAGTGGTTCAAGACATCTGTAGTATTTATGTTAGACTGGTCAAGAGTTTTGTTTTAAAACCTGACTTCTTGCACCTTGGATTACTTTGTGTTTTGTCAGACAAGTAACTGCAGAACAGCAGGTGAAAGGGGAGGTTTCTATCAGTGGCATAGCATGATAATAATACTTAATTAATCAACCCAATTTTTACTCAAGTTGATCACTATCACTCTCCATGCGAATATGCAACCTTTTTTTTTTATACTCTTCTGAAATGTTTATGGTAACAACTGTCATAGACTTAGAAATTACTGCCAAAGGGCATTTTATACTTTTAAAGCTCATCTGACAGCTTGTTCACTATTCACTCATTGACTGAAAGTTTAATAGGCATGAAAGAACACAAACCATTTAGCTATAGAAGCACTTTGTGCTTTATGGGCTGTACAACAACCTAAAAAAAAAGATGCCCTGCATATCCAAGGGTATGGATGGCCCAGAGCACTTTGGACTGGAGTTTACAAGAACTGATCTAACACTTCCCTTATCGAGCTTTTTGAAGCAGCAAAACTGACCTGCTGAGCATAACTTGTGATTTCCACCTCTCCTTGCCTGCTCATGGAACAAGCAGAGCCAGCCTTACCTCTCCTCACTGTTCACCAAGCTCAGCACTGGATCCACGGACAGAACTCCATAAACCTCCAGCACATCGTTCACTTTGAAGCTCTCCCAGCTCTCATAGACCTGAGAGAAACAAAATACAGGGGCAGATGGGGCAGATGCAGGATGGAAAACCTCTCAGTGTGGCCTGAGAGCAGCCTGTGTGAACAGGCCTCTCCCAGCCCTCGGTGTAACTCAGCTCACATTGAAAAGAGAGTTTCTATGATTCCCTTTTTTTTCCAAAAGCACTCTTTCCACACCAATGTTTTATCCAGATTTGCTGAATTAGACAAGTCAACACAGAAACAGCACAGAAATCTTGTGCTGAAGTTTGTCAGTACAGCACAGTGGTGAATCAAGGACTATTTTAAATTCAATAAACAAATGTGTAGTTTATTGGGTTTTTTTTCAGCTTGTTCCATCACAACTTTCTTCCCTTAGAGGAAAAACCCTAGAAGCAGAAATTCCAGACTCAATGCCATCTACACCCTCAAGCATCTAGTATTGGACTTTTTTTTTGTTTTAAACTGTGCTGAAAAGGTACAAACTAATAAATGCTGCTGAGGGATTTCAGCAGTTCAAATGCAGCACTCGAGAAGAAAAACAATGTAACAGTGAAAAGAAAGAATGCAATGATCTGTAGAAACAAAATTATTGACTGGAGAGACAATTTCTGTGCCTCTAAAGCTGTCTGCAAGACTAACTATCCCACTATAGCCTGGGATTCTGTGCCTCACTGAGGCCCTACTCATCGTCCCCTCTCCACTTGTGTTACCTTGACAAGACAGGCTGGTCCCTTCTCTCCTGGCAATGGGAAATTTAGGTCAAGTGGAGGGGAGCAGTTGGGAGAAATGAGATGATGAGCTGCAGGAGCTTCTGTTTCTAATCTCTTTGGCTCCACACATCCATGGATATCACCTCCACCTCCTGGAAAACACAGCATTTGTAGGCTCTTTAAACACCAGTGCAAAACTGAACAGCTTTCTTCAGGGAGCAACATGGAATCAAACTAATATAACAAGACATTTGAGACAAAAATGTTTAATAATGCAATATATTTGACATCCAAAAAGTCTCACAAATGAATATTTTATATTGTCAAGTAAAGTGTGAGCAAGAGTGCCAGTACAGATCTATGTGTCTTGGCCACAGATATGATTTTCAAAATGTAATGTTTACATTGGGTGAATGACTTTCCTCTGAAGTCCATAGGACTACAAAGGTAATATATTTCTGCACTTCAACTTTAAAATCCCAGAGACTTCTTAAAGGTAAGGATATGCATAAAGAATCAGTTTACATTAAAAATCTCTGTAGATTTTCAGCAATAACACAGCAATAAAAATCTGTTCTAGAGTTGATCAGTCCTGGGTACACAGACAATCCAGTCTGTGCTGTCTTGCAAACTGCTAAGAACACAAAAGGAAAATCCTGAGGCCAGCTAATGAACCTGACAGACACAGAACACTGAACTAAGTAACTTCTACAGGTTTTTTTTCTTTAACAGGACCAACAACTTCAACTAACCACTTTCTCTTGTTGAAAACTTGCCAAAATCTTCCAGAAGAACCCCATTCCAGCTTAAGTGGCATCAAACCAAACAGTTCACAGACTGATTGCAACAGAAGTAAGAGCTGCACCCTGCCAGTGTTGGAAATACCCCCTCTGGAAAGGTTTAAATGCTTTCTTCAGGATGCTGCAGGTGTCTGACATGGATCTTGTTCCTCCCTGAAGCTGGATTAGTAAATCAGGTTGGAAGAAAGGGAAGGCTGGAAGATATCTGCTGGATACACACTCTGCAGCACTGACTGACATGGAGCTCAGCTCCCATTTACACAGGACGAGCCACACACAGTGGGAGAGACCAAACTACATGATTTCCCTCCCATTACTGTGAAATCTGTGATGCAGTGGGAAATTCAACACAAACTGTTCAAGTCCCACCTGCTGCTGTAAATGGTTTGTGTGCTGTTCCACACCAGAGGCAATGCAGCAGTGCTGCTCTCAGGAACTCCACAAAGCCATGCCAACAAGTCACACAGCACACCACAGACTGTCCCACTCTGCTTCAAATCAACCACTGCTGACTCCAACCAAGCCACCCAATCAGTTCTGAAGGCTGCACCAACAATACAAATGATACAATGATACAAACAGCTGCAAATATTTCAGGTTTTAAAACCGAAATTTCTACAAATTCTGGAAAGATATCCTAACTACTCATCAATAACAACTGTTACCCATATGCTGCTCCTTCTGTTTGGATGGGTGCAGATCCATGTCCTCATCCTCCTCGTAGCTCCTCTTGTGGCGACTGGGGGTGTAGGAAGTGGAAGGACTGACCCGGGCTTGGCTGGCACTGATGTAGGCCTGAAACTGGGGGTTAAGGACAACCACACCCTGAGCAGGGACAACTCAGGCACAGGAAGGGTTGTTTGGGGGTTTTTTAAACAAAATTCTGGTGTTCTATTTTCAGCAAGACATTAGAATAATGATTCAAACTGTTACCTCTTCAGAGACATAGATAACCTGCTGCAGGAGTCTAGATAGTCACTGGCTTTTTATGACAACCACCAAGTGCTCTTGCACCATCAGTCTCTAAAAGAGGGAGGGGTTTTTTTCCCAGAGAACATGCTTGTGGTCAGGAACAAATTAAAAAAGCAAGAATCTTCTCTCCCACACCTCATTCATTTGCATCCCCTCTGTGCACATAACACACCACCAGTTTTCCCTTTCTTCTCTTTCTACACCTACCACCTCATCTGATTCACCCAGAAAAAAAACCCAAACCACTTTAAATAAACTTGTTTCCTTAAATCTAATACCATCAGTGCTCAGCAACTACTAACAGAGTCAGAAAGGATATTTCTTTCACCCATGCAGACTCCCCAGGCACTGGAACACAGTAGAGAGTCTGTCTCTCCGAGGTGACTGTTTGTGAGGAGTTCAAATCGATTTCCTGCTGAGGCTGCAATGCCAAGGGAAATTCTGGTCAAAAAATCTGATTGCAGGTTTTTTTAAACCAACCCCACGGATTCAGTTACTCAGCCAGAAGTTACAACTAACATACTCATGGAACAGGGAATCCAAACAGTCTCTGTCTCTAATGCTTTGGTTCCAAGAGCACTGCACTGCCAGGAGTAGCTGTTTTCCACAGCAGTCTCAGTCACAGGCACTCCCCCCTCAAACCAAGCAAAACAAATTTTAGATACAACAGCAACAGCTGGAAGCCTCCTGGAATTAGAATGCCAGGGAGCACACTTATGAATACTTTGCTTTCCAAATCTGAGATTAATTCTTCATTCAGCAGTATCCTCAGGAATCCACTGGCAAGCACCAAAGAAGTTCTATCACACTTCTAAACAGCAACTTTCCAGCTAATATTTTGTGTAACTTGTATAACTTACCCCACATTCTGCCACATCTCTGTATTTGCCAAAATGCAAAACCTGTCAAGAAGGAAAAGGCAAGGCAGTCATTCCTGTTCTGACAGCATCCTGAACAGGAATCACCCCAAAATCCCTGCAGTCCAAAACCCCCCACAGACACACAGCCAAAGCTTGCTTTATTTGAATATTTTCCTTTCCTCAGCAGAAATGGAACAAGTGATGTATTAGTGATGCCATTTGAGCCAAACACACCTATTACTAAATAGTGCCCAGACTCCATAGGTTTAACTTAGGAACTACAGAAATACAAGAACTAGAATGGATAAAATGAGAAGCATTCATTGAAGTAATAAATCAGGATTTCACTTACACGTGCATTTGTGTTTGGGTCAACTGTTTCATACACTGCCATGTAAAACTCAGGATCAAACATATCTTGGACCATGCAGCGGAATTTCACCAAGCTGTTGGGTTTCAGGTAATGTACAGGAACATCATTCAGTGATGGCACCTGGGAAAAAAGGAGTTTATTCTATTCAACTGGGATATGTTAAGCAATGCACTGAACTCAGCCAAAACCAGGTGGTACAATTTGAAATAATGAGACTTGCAATATGAATAGGCTTTTCTAAATCTGAAGATCAACTTTTTATTGAAAAAACTCAAAGTCAACATTAAAACACAACAAAACCCAGAAGTTTCCCTATAGGAAATGGCATTTTACCAAACATATATCGCCTCAAGTTTCTCTTCAGCAAGAAAATGTGCTTTCAATTCCTTCTAATGTTGTCAGTTTTACTTGATTTTTCCCATTTACACTTTGATTAAAACTATAATTGAAATATTAAATATGGGATCCTCTTATGGACAGATGAAGAAAAAAAAGAAATAATTTTCATTTGTTTCCTCAGCCATAAGTGGAACAGACTTGATATGAAACTTTCCAGTCCCCTTAGCAATGTTCTACCACGTCAGTTTTGCTACCGCCTTTAAAAAAACTATCAGCTTTTCAACTCACCTGTGCATGTTTCATTTTTAAACCTTAAGCACAGCTCCCCTGCTGAACTGCACAAACCAGCCCAGCAAAGCACAGTTTTAGCAGAAAAAGCGGGTTTTTTTTCCTAAAACCTGAAAGCCCAGCTACTTCTTCAACCCACACAAGGTTTGCAGCATCGAGATCAAGACCTGATGGGGGAAGAGGTTTACAACCTGCAGCTGAGCAGCTCGTGGTGCACAAGAGTGCAGGGCCAGACGCTCCCAAAACCGACAATATTTGTCATCTCCTGCCATCTACTGACTGTGCTGCAGAGCGGCGGCACCGGGAGGGATCCCCCGGGGCAGGGGCTGTGCTGAGGGCCAGGGGACCAGGGGCTGAAACCCCGGCCGGGGTTCCCCAGCCTGGCTCTGCACACAGGTTAAAGCAGCCGAGATGGGAACAACACACCCTGAAGTCTGGGCGTGAAGTTCGGCCCTGTTCTTATCACGAGAGGGAAGAACTTCTCCAGCGCGAGAATAAAATGCAATAAAATGTAAACAACAACGGAACTTGAGAAAAGTGGAAGTATGAAAGAATCAAACGCTCTTACCCAGTTAGTAGCATTATTTTCTTTTAATTTTTCCTTGAAGTACTCGGTTACCTTCTTTTCCCAGTCAGAGTTTGGAACATTTTGGGCTACAAAAAAAAAACACATTTACACGTGCATTAGCACCGATAACAGACCACTGATAACCTCCCATAGCATTCTCCCAACACAACAAACAAAGCAAACTTTAACTTCTATTTTTGGGAAACAGATGCAATTTAGACCACGGATGAGTGCATTTTAGTGCAGTTTATGCCTCTTGTAACTCATGGCTTGCCATTTTACAGGCGCCCAGGCCAACCAAGATGCCCACAGCCCTTCTTGGGAGCGAGGAAAACCTCCACAACCCCTCAAGGAGAAAGGGCAGGAGCTGAGGTACCGCTTCCCGCGCGGAAGGTTTTTATTTCGATATCCTTTTGGTTCAGATCGAGCCTAGCACAGAAACAGCCGCGAAGACGGCACTGGCAACATTATAGCAATGATCGGCAGCGCGTGTGGACAGCACGCGTTGTTCCCCAAACCCAAAGATACACGAGGTGCGCGAGATACAGGAGATGTAGATGAGAGATGTGTGTAAGGAACGTGAGATATGTATGAGGTACAGAAAACACACAGGCAGCCTCGCCGCTCTCCCGCCACCACCCCGCGAGGGAAAGCCCCGTCCGGTTCCGGGCGCCCTCAGGGCGCTCCCGCCCGGGCCGAGGGGACGCCGCTCCCGCCTCACCGAAGAAGCCCTGCACGATGCTCAGGGGGTTGTTGAGCCAGTCGCCCACGCACGGCATGGCGGGGTCGCGCCTCGCCGCGGGGCTGCCGGCTCCCTGCGGCCACCGCCCGCCCGCCTGCCTGCCGGCTCCCTGCGGCCACCGCCTGCCGCTCGCCAGCCCTGCCCGGGCACTGCCGCTTCCTCCTGCTCCTCCTCCCCTTCCTGCGGGAATGGCGGCGGCACCGCCTTCTCCCCCTCACGGCTGCGCGCCCGCCGCCATCTTGGGTGCGGGCGGAAGGGGTCGGGGCGGGACGTGGCCGGGGCGCGGCCATGGCGGCGGCGAAGGCCGGGGCAGGCACGGCCGGCACCAGCACAGGCACCAGCACCGGCACCAACCTGCTCTTCTCCTCCGCCACCAACTTCAGGTTCAGCGTGCCCTTCATCCCTGTCAGCCAGGCGCCCGCCGCGCCCGGGCCCGCGCTGCTGCCCGCCGGTACGGACGGAGGGAGGGGCGGGGAGGGGTCCCGGCGGTGCCGCAGCCCCCGGGGTGGGCTGAGGGGCCGAGGGAGCCGGGCGGGGCTGCCGGGGGCGCTGAGGGGTCAGGGGAGCCCTGGGAGCCGGGCTGGGCTGAGAGGAGCCCCAGGAGCCGGGCGGGGCTGCCGGGAGCGCTGAGGGGTCAGGGGAGCCCCGGGAGCCGGGCGGGGTTGCCGGGGTGGCTGAGAGGAGCCCCAGGAGCCGGGCAGGGCTGCCGAGGGCGCTGAGGGCACGGAGGGCTCCGCTCGACCCGGCCCGGGACTCTCGTAGCCCGCTGTCAGCCGTGGTGCCTCAGCGCACTCGGGATGCTTGGGGTCACAAATTCCGCTGTCTGACGCTTAATTGCTTGTGCTTCCTTGTGTTTAGTGATTGTGCGTTTGGTTTTCAGTGTTGTGGCTGAGGAGAGGGGGTGTTTGTCGCGTTTTCAGCTCATGGAGTATTCATTTCAGCCATTTAAAGGTCTCAGTGCTTCCATTCAGGGTGGACTGAGTGATTTCACTGTGTTTAAGCTCCTCTCCCATTCTGCTTTCGCTTTCCCTGTGTGAAAATAGCGTGCTAAGCAGGCACCCAAAATATCCTTGCTAATTTAATCCCAGTTCTGTTATCCTTTCCCTCTAAAGCCCTGATGGTGTTCCCAGCACAACTTAAAATCTGCTCCTCCAGCAGCTTCAGATGAAGGAATGGATTTTCCTGGGAATGTGTTCGGTCTGAGATTAAAGCCCTGAACATTAGAAATGCATCTAGAAATCAGATATTTCAAATTTTACTGCATTGCACATGTTGCAGTTAGGCTAATGACCTTTAAAGGTCCCTCTTAACACAAACTGTTCAGTGCTGAATCCAAAATCCAGGACTTCATTTCAACGCTGTTTTATCTTAGCTAAAATAAGTGTTAATGTTGCTGGAAATCAGTGCAATTGATCTCTGTAGATTTAATACAGTACTTGCTGAGTATGTCTTTGAAACATTATTTTAGATGAACTATGTTTTTTTGTGTGGGAGGGATAAAAGCATTAGAATATTATCCCTACTTACATGAAATATCGAACTGGTTAATACATTGACTGATTCCACTGTGAAATCCTTTCAATTATTCTTTCTTGCAAATATATGTTAATTTTTATCAAATAAAGTAATTTTTGAGTGCTCGTCACTCCAGTAGCTTTGCACAAATGACTGTTGTGGCACTTCCCCAAAGATTTTGGGGCCAGCCAGGGAGCAAATCTGATGGGATTCCACTGATGTGGTGAATTGTATACTCTCCATCTCACTTAAGAGTTGATCAGATGGGGATTCACGGTGCTGCAGCTGGAGTGAACGCCAGTGCCAGAGGTTGTGCCATGTTCCAGGTGAGCCCAGGGAAGGCCCAGGTCCTGTTAAATGCTCTTTCTATCTTCACTTGCACTCCCCATCTGTCCTGCTGGGTGTTACTGGGATCTGCCTGTGTAAATGGTTTGTGTCTCCAGTCACAGTTTGAAGCAGGAAAGAGCAAGCTCTGGAGTTTGAATTTTAAATAGCTTAAAATGTAATAAGAATCAATCTCAGGATTTGTTTGACACCTGCCAGCCAACACTGAGGAGCTGTGTGCAGTCACTGATTTGTTGTGGCTGTCTCCAAGAGTGAATAATTAGTGCTTTGAGCTGTGAAGTTTGAGAATAAAAGACACATTGTCTGGCTCAGGTGTGGGTGACGTAGGCAGTGCATTTACTGCAGGTAGAGAGGAGTGTTCCCAGTGGGGAAGTGGATTAATGTCACTTGTGGTTGTCTGTGAATGACGAGGGAGGGAGGAACAAGAGGTTGACACAGTCACAGCTGAAGAAAGACTGTGCATTGCCCTTGCCTGTCAGAGCTGTCCATCCATATTTTTAAATTTACAGGATGTGCTTGTTTTACTGCCAGGCTGGGCTTATGTTCCAATGCAGTGTTTGCCAAAGTCGAAACAGGCAACACAGAAAGTAGTCTATTGTTTTGTAAACCAGCACATAGATATTTATATTATATATAAATACACACACACAAGGAATTTTTGTTTTGGCAGAACTTCTGCCAGTCTCATTTTGCAAGGAAAGCTGCAATTAGACTGAAACCTCCAAAACCTACTGGAGATTGGGGAACAGCAGTTGTTTTGTGAATGGGCATTTGGGAAAGGCCTTGGGAACTCTTCAGCACGCTGCTACACGTTTGTGGTGAGCTGACACAGTGAGGTGAATCGCCTGCTGTGCTGCCAGGATTTTGGGAAAGCTGAGGGGAGAGTGTGGTGTGCAGTAGCTTCTCTGTTCCACGGTGTTTATGGAATGTGGAGGGAAGGTGGATTTTGTTGTGTAGAAATTGAGACCTTTTATTTAGCGTGAGTGGTCATTCTGCTTGTAGTTGGGAGATAATCCCCAGGCCTGACTTCAGAGTGGTCAATGCTTGTAAATGCTTTCAGCATTCTCCCCATGATGGCCAACACACACAGGTGTTGGGTTGTTCCTCAAAAGCGCTGCAGGTGCAGAGAAATTGATAAGGTGTGAGGTAAGTAATTGATGAGGCAGGTGATGCCTCAGATTGGTACTGTCTGCACAGACTACTAAATAAAAGATGGTTAAAATAGCTCTTTTTAATCTTGGCAGCTGCTTCTTTTATGATTAATTAATTAGAACAGCGGCTTCCTAGGGAGACTCCTCCATGGATTCCCCTGTACTCCCATGGTACTCTCTAGTGCAGTAATGTTGGCTGTGGATAAAGACATTTGTTGTTGGCTGCTCTGGGGACTGAGTATCAGAGAAGCAGCAATACCTTGGAGGTGTCTCCCCCACAGCCTGGGGATCTTTGCTTGCCAGAGCAGGTGAAACAGTTACAGCCTCTGCAGATTGCACCGACTCCTTGCAAGGTGCTGTTCCCTCAGCAGGCAGTGATGCTCAGCCATCACAGGTTTAGCTGAGCTCACTGTGACACCTCTAATAATGTCAAACCTCTGTTTTTACCACTTGTTGCCAAATCACTGCCAAGCAGAAAACTGTGATTGATCAAAACCTGGTTTATTTCCTCAATGGCCTTGTACCTTTTTAAACCCTCTACTGCACTTATGCAGAATGGGGAGCGATTTTTCTGCAGCAGAAATTTAGCTTTTATGCCAGGCTAGAGTAGGATTTTTAGGGAGGACTGGAGTAAGTTCTGCTCATCAGGTGACTTGGGATCATGAGTTATGGGCACCTTGCAAGTCAGATGAGAAACCTTGTGAGGGCTGTGCTAATGGAGCAGGCAAGAGTAGATTGGTTAACCAGTAGGTTTGGCCTATTGGGGAGTGTTTTTAAGGTCTAATTTTTTATTTGATCTTGGAAGTCTGAAAATTAGAGTGTTTAATAATTGGTTATGTGGTGAAAGGATATGAACCAAGGCTGCCCTTGCATTTGGGAGGGATTTTAGTACCTGCCAAATTGCCTTGGGAAGGTCCTGACTCCAGTTACACTTTGGTCTCTTATTTAATGTTTTTATTATTTGTTGCTTATTCTGTGTACCCTGAGTGGCTTATGGTCCATTCTGAATGTTCCTGAAGGCTCTGTATCTTTTCTTTCATTTTATGACATGCCTAATCACCGAGGTTGTGCAAGCTTTGTAGTCCTTCAGGCTTTCTGGAGACCAACAGTTCTGGCAACAGCTGATAATGCTACAGAACATTTTGATGACACCCAGCAGCTGGTTTCAATGTCTCACGGTATCTCTGGTGGTCCTTTTGTCTTTGCAGATGATTCTGCAGATGTAGGGGAAGAGGACAGCTTCTTGGGTCAGACTTCTGCCAGCCCCAACCCCCCCCAGACTTTCAGCTATTTCTCCCAGGTGCCCAGCAGCAGCGATCCCTTCGGAAGCATTGGGCAGCCACCCCTGACGACTGCTGCGAGCCCTGTGGGAGCACCGGCCTTCTCCAGGCCCCCAACCTCCCTGCCACTCGTGTCTGGGGCTCAGGATGGCCAGAATGCCTTTCCACCTCAGATTCCCCATTCCCAGCCCTGCAGTGCCCCACCCGCTCCCCAGGTGGGCATCCCGCCGTACCAGAGCCCTCAGCAGAGCTGTCCCCCGCCCACCAGTGCGTCAGGACATCCTCCAGGAACAGCTCAGCAAGGATACAACCCCTACAGACACACCACCCTGAGCAGCAGAGCCAACCCCTACCTCACCCCACCCCAGCTGCAGCACGGCCCTGCCCACACCCCGTCCGCTGTGCCACCCCTGCAGATGTACCAGGCACCTCCAGGGCCTCTCACACAGGTAAGGCTGTCACTCCTCATGTCCTGCTGCAGAGCAAAACCACAGAGGGTCATGTGTGTTCATCACTCCTGATGTCCTGCTACCAGAACAAAACCACAGAGGGTCATGTGTGTTCATCACTCCTGATGTCCTGGTACCAGAACAAAACCACTGAAGGTCATGTGTGTTCATCACTCCTGATGTCCTGGTACCAGAACAAAACCAGTGAAGATCATGTGTGTTCATCACTCCTGATGTCCTGCTGCAGAGCAAAACCACTGAGGGTCATGTGTGTTCATCACTCCTGATGTCCTGGTACCAGAACAACAAAACCATTGAAGGTCATGTGTGTTCATCATTCCTGATGTCCTGGTACCAGAACAAAACCAGTGAAGGTCATGTGTGTTCATCATTCCTGTCACGTACAATTGTCAGCAAATTCTTTGAAACACACTGGTTGGGGATTTTGTGTGATAATAAAGCATTAATCTCCATTCTTTTTTACCTGCACAAAACCACTATTAAAATAATGCAAAGGGGTTAGTAATAACCTGACATGTTGGCCTTGAAAATGGCAAAAAATGGTTCTTATTTTGCCTGAGCTATTGCTGTATTTCCTTTATCGTGAATAGAGAATGTAAATATTACATAATGACAAATCAACGTAAAGGCAGTAGAACCTAAACAATCTGGAGTATTGGACTATATAATTTCACATCTTCTGTTTGTTTGATTTATATATAGTACAGTATTTTTGTGGTTGTTTTTTTCTTTCTTTAAATGTATCATCAACCAAAGCAGTTGCCACTGATGATGTCATTTGCTTATAGTTGTACTAACTGGAATTTTGTACAGTTTGCACAAAATCAGCTTTATAGAGGCTCTGGTGCCTTTCAAAATCAGTTACTTGGCTGCATCTGAGTTAGAAATCTGCCTGTTCTGATCACTTTGCAGGGTGAGAGCTGTCACTGAAGCGCACACTTGCTAAACCCGACAATCTTGATGCAAAAGTGCAATTATGTGGAAATGAATATCGAAAAGAATGCATTTTTATTTTCATGTGACTGTAAAAAGTTTTGTGGCTGTAAGAAATAAGCTCAGCCTGAGTTTTGAAAATTGCAGCTGTGTGGGGCCGATACCCAGTTCTGATTGCCCACATTTCTCAGTTCCCTCAGTCCCAGCTCCAGGCTCCCAGGCCTGCAGGTCCCCTGGTCCCGGCCCCTCCGGTGTTGCTGCACAACCAGTACGAGCCAGTCCAGCCCCACTGGTTCTACTGTAAGGAGGTGGAGGACAAGCAGATCTGGATGCCCTTCAGCCTCCTGGACTCGGCTAAACTGGAGGAAGTTTACAATTCTGGTAAGTGCTGTCTCATCCAGAGGGGAGCAGAAGGACTGGAAGGGAATGGCACTGCTGTATGAGGGAGGGGTATGGCAGTAATAGGGAAGGTTCAGCCAGGCAGGAAGGGATCCGGGGGTGCTGATTGACAGGAGGCTGAACATGAGCCAGCAGTGTGCCCAGGTGGCCAAGAAGGCCAATGGATCCTGGCCTGCATCAAGAACAGTGTGGCAGCAGGAGCAGGGCAGTGATCCTTCCCCTGGAATCAGCACTGGGGAGGTCACACCTTGAGTGTTGTGTGCAGTTCTGGGCCCCTCAGGTCAGGAAGGACATGGAGGGGCTGGAGCAGGTCCAGAGAAGAACAACCGGGCTGGGGAAGGGACTGGAGCACAAGTGCTGTGAGGAGAGGCTGAGGGAGCTGGGGTTGTTTAGTCTGGAGAGGAGGAGGCTCAGCGGTGACCTCATCACTCTCTACAACTCCCTGAGAGGAGGTTGTAGCCAGGTGGGGGTCGGTCTCTTCTCCCAGGCAATCAGCAGCAGGACAAGAGGGCAAAGCTTAAGCTCTGCCAGGGGAGGTTTAGGTTGGATATTGGAAAGAAGTTCTTTCCAGAGGGATTGATCAGCCATTGGAATGGCCCGCCCAGAGAGGTGGTGGATTCACCGTCCCTGGAGGTTGTTAAGACGAGGCTGGATGTGGCACTGAGTGGCATGATCGAGTAATCACAGTGGGGCTGGATCAAGGGTTGGACTTGATCTCGGAGGTCTCTTCCAACCCAGTTAATTCTAAGATAATTCTATGATATCTTGAAGATGGATGTTGTGCCACTTTATTTATTTCACTTCCGTTATCTGTCGCTCGATGCTGTCGGCATTGAGATGTCCCAGAATTCTGGAGACCAGAATGTTTGTATGTTGGTCTGATATTATCCCAGACACGAGTGGGGTGGCAGAGGAAGCAGGCTGTGTGTGCCAGTGTGGTGATGGTGTGACGTGTGTGCCACAGTGCAGCCGGACCCCGAGAGCGTGGTGCTGAGCACGGACGGCGGGCGCTACGACGTGTTCCTGTACGAGCGGCTGCGCAGAGCCGTGTACTGGGACGAGCAGCCCTCCGAGGTGAGGCGCTGCCTCTGGTTCTACAAGGGGGACAAGGACAGCCGCTTCGTGCCCTACACCGAGGATTTCAGTGACAAGCTGGAGGTTGGTGTTGCCTTTAAACCTCAGGAACACTTCTTGGTGTTTCGCTCAAATGGCTGCCACGGTGCAGTTTGTGGAACATAAGTAAGCCAATCCTGGAGAGGCCACGTTGCTCAGGAATCAGTCCTGCTGTGACCTTAAATCCACTTGGGCAGCTCTTCGTGTGGCACTGTTATATAAACAAAGTTATGTAAATTGTAACTGTAGCATTACAGATGATGCACGAGGCCAAACAGTTGCTGAGAAGAAGACATTCTGATTTTGTGTAACTTATTTACTGTTTCAGGCAGAATATAAAAGGGCAGTGACTACAAATCAATGGCACCGGCGACTTGAGTTCCCAAACGGGGAGACGATTGTCATGCATAATCCCAAGGTAACACATTTTGGCACTTTTATCTCTCAGGAGATAGCAGGCCCAGCTTCTCCAGTCAGTGTCTGCTTTTGTCTGAGTGGGTTTTTGTCTGGTTGCTTTTCACACTAAAGAGGGTTGTCTGTGGCTTTGGAGTCTGGTTTTAGTGGGGAATGGTCTTAGGGTTTTAAGGGCTTTTTTGGTTTTTTTTTGTATTTATGCTGGCTGAAGAAAAGAGCTGAGTTTCAGATGCAAGGTAAAGCCATGGAAAAGTTAAACTAAGCAGTTCTTTCAGAATAACAAGTCTTAATGTTTTTGTGTCTGTAATTGGTAAATGATAACCGATGTATTTGCTGCAGGTCATAGTTCAGTTCCAGCCTGCTGCCACACCAGATGAATGGGGCACTTCTCAAGATGGCCAGGCAAGACCAAGGCTGGTGAAACGAGGCATTGAGGATGACCATGATGAGATCCCTGATGGTGGGTGATCCCTGTGGGTGGGATCTGAGCTCTTGGGTTGGGCCTGAGCACAAGGTGGACAATGTGGCAATGCCCTGTTCATGCCTACAGCCTAAAGATTGAAGTTATCCCTTAAGCTAAGCTGCTTGAAAGAGGTTTGGGGTTTTTTTAATCAACAATGTCCTGTGGGCTGTGTTGTTCTGATCATTTATAATAGGCTTTACAGAGTTGCTTGGCTCCAACCTTCACTCCTGCAGTACAGATTGGCACTCTGAACGTTTCATTTTCTTTTTTTTTACAGGAGAAATGTCCCAAATTGACCATCTGGTATTTATGGTTCATGGCATAGGTCCTGTGTGTGACTTGAGGTTTAGAAGCATTGTTGAATGTGGTAAGTTTTGGCTTGTATAGTGAGTAGTTGTATTCTTAACTGGTTAAATGTGATTCCCTCTAGCTCATATTCAGATAAACAAGTATTTTTGTTGTTTTTTTTTTTTTAAAGTCCCTAATGTTAAGAAGCTCAGCTTTGGGTAGAATTTTGTTATGATCATTTTCCAAAAGCAGAATCTGTGTTCTGTCACACTTGCAGCTTTACCTGTCAATACTAATCATCAATATCAGACTTGCAGAGTGATTTGGGTTTTGGGATCTGTGCGGTGGGGGTTTTTTTGTTGTTTGTTTGTTTGGAGTTTTTTGCTTTTTGTGATGTGACTGAATGTGTTTGCTTTGTGTGGTTTGTGTGTGTGGAGTGGTTTTCTGTTTGCCTTTTTTTTTAAATACATTCTAGTACAACTGAGTAAATAAAAAAGCCCTTTCTGGTCAGGGAGTGAAAATCTCATTGTGCTTGCTAGAAAAACCCATTTTAACAAAAATGTGTATTTTCTTATTGTTAGAGTGGTAACACTTGAAAAGACTTTTCCAGTTGGCAGTTTCTGTCATTCGTTTTCTGACTGTGTGTGAAATTAAGAGAGAAGAGGGACTATTTGTTTGTTATTTGAGCACTGCTGCTGTCAGACTGTCACTGTTCTTTCTCTTTGCAGTTGATGATTTTCGGACTGTTTCTCTGAAGCTGCTGCAGACTCACTTTAAGAAAGGTTTGGAGGAGGGTAAAGTGAGCAGGGTGGAATTCCTTCCAGTTCACTGGCACAGTTCCCTGCATGGAGATGCAACAGGTGTGGACAGGTGGGTGTGTTGTTTCATGTTGAAAACTTCATATGAGCTGTTATTTAAGGGGGTTTGGAAAGTGGAGGAAAAGAGCAGTTCATGTGCTCTGTAGGCTGGATGAGTTAAATGTGTGACTGGGTTACAAAAGAGAACTGCTGATTTTATTTAATTAGCATTTTTATTACGCATATTGGGAAAGCTGGCAAGGCGTGAGGAATATTTTCTCTTGTTTATTTTCACACACACTTTTCAGGAAAGTGGCCAGTGCATGGCACATAACGATGAGTGTGGAGAGGTGGTGACTGTAAGAACGAGGTGGTGAACACGCAGATGTTGTGTCCAGTAACAGGCTGTACAATTTAGAATGGAGAGTGATTTGTTCTTTCCCTCCCTGCAGTCCGAGTTTGACCCCAGGAGGTGTCAGGATCCTTTTTCTGGGGAAGGCATCGAGCCCTCTGTCCAGTCCTAGAGGAGCTGCTGAATTCTTTCAGGCAGTCTCCATTCTCCAGGAATTCCACGGCAGCTGTCTTAGCTCCAGCAGGCAGATGTTACCTGTGCTCCTTTAAAGGCATTCAACACTTGTAAATGGGTTTGTGTTGTCAGGAACATCAAGAAGATCACTCTGCCGAGCATCGGGCGCCTGCGGCACTTCACCAACGAGACGCTGCTCGACATCCTGTTCTACAACAGCCCCACCTACTGCCAGACCATCGTGGACAAAGTGGGGCTGGAGATGAACCGGCTCTATGCCCTCTTCATGAGCCGCAACCCCGACTTCAAGGGAGGAGTCTCTGTGGCCGGGCACAGCTTAGGTGATGGCTTTGGGAGCGTTTGGGAGCAAAGCAGCGTTCCTGCAGTGGGGAAAGGGAACCTTCCTCAAGCACGGGGCTCCAATCAGCTGTCAGTCAGTACTGCTGACTAACAAACACCTCCCAGGAGCTGAGCTCACCAAGCTCTGAGAGAAAATTAGCACTTGGTGCATGAGTACATTTTCCCCCTCTTTAGTTTCCTTCTTCAAGACTTAGAGTTTAATTTGCATTTCAAAGCTGTCAGCTAATCTGGTGTCTTGTTAGGTGGGTGATTTCTGTGTCTCAGAACCCCCACTTAGTCAAATTACACTAGTTTTTTGGAAGGTAGAATAAGTGTTATAATGACATACTGACATGCTGGTTTGGGCTGGAACTTTCCCTCCAGCTTGGCAAGTCTCAGCTGTTTAAGGAAAGATAATTTAATCATGGTAACTACACAGAGGTGGGGGGAAAGGCTTGCTTTCAGCTGAGAGTGATTATGTTCAAATTAATGGGTGGGTATTTTATTTTAATTCAGCCTTATTTTAATTGGTTTTTGATCAATCTCTATGATGTTATTCCATGTAAATCTTCCTTGAGATTTAGGGACAGGAATACCTGGCATTTTTCCCGAGTCAACTTTAATTCCTGTTTCCAGGTTCCCTAATTCTGTTTGACATATTGTCTAACCAGAAGGACTTGGCTTCATCAGTGAATCCTGGGCCTTTCTCTGCTGTTAATGGGACTGTAAAGGATGTGGCTGTTCATGATAAACAGGTAAATTACTGCTAATCTTTCCAGCCCAATAGAGCTGAGATTGTCAGCAATTTTTTCCTTAACTTTTCAGAATTTATAGCTGAAAAATAGTTGTGGTTTCTGATATACATTTTAGCACGTTCATGGAATTGCAGTTTTGTAAATACTGGCAGTTCTCAGGAAAAACTGTTTGCATCTTGCTCAAGTTCCAAGAAGGCTGGTAATGATCATGAACATCAGCTTTGACCCTTGTGAACGTGTAACTTGGTCCTAACTGTATCTGAATGGTGGGGGAGGTGTGTAAGAGGGAGACAACCTGTCTGTGCTCAGAGTAGAAATGCTGATCAGTTGTCTGATGAATTAAAGTATTTTTAAGTGGTCAGAAAGCTCTCAGTAATTTTTAAGTATTTATTTTGCTGGTCTCTCATTAGAGGAAAATTCATATCCCTCCTGACTAAAAATGAATGTATATTTACAGAGCTTGCATAGTGATGTTTTTAAGAGGAAACAATTCAGCTTGGTTTGGCTTGCTGCATGTTGATTTTTCACTAGCAGAGGCTGTGATTCTGTCTCTGTGCTGTTTTGCTAAGGTGACTGAAGACACCAGTTCCTTGGGCTCCTCGATTGCCACATCTGCTGATGACCTGTGTGATGCTGAGGGGGATGAGGACATTCCCACTCTGCAGAAGGCTCTGGAAATGCTGGGTCTGTCGGAGTATGTGAGCACGCTGGAGAAGGAGCGGATCGACATGGAGTCCCTGGTACAGTGACTGCTCACCTGCCCTCTGGGGACTGCCCAGAATGGGGGGGGTGTTGGGGCTTTGTTGGTGTTCTTTTGTTCTGGTTTTCCTTTCACTTTAGCTGCAAAGATAAGATAGTCATGCACAGCTTGAAGATGAAGCGTTAGGTGACTCTGGTCCTTCTTTCTTGGTGTGGTGCATCCCCCCCCAGTTTTTGTTTCATGTCTTCTTAAATTTTTGTGTCTTTATAAAATGACTTAGCAAATTCTGAAGTCACTGGCAGTAAGGAATTACATGTGTTATTAGAAAAGTTATAAATTGTGCTTTGATGTGTGTGCTTGGTGTTTGTTCCTTTAGCTCATGTGTACAGTTGATGACCTGAAGGAAATGGGGATACCTCTTGGACCAAGAAAGAAAATCGCTAATTTTGTGAAAGACAGAGCAGCCAAGCAGGTAAATACATTTTTCAGGAATGAAAGAAAGCATTATCAGGCAAATGTAAGCAACTTCCTTGCTGTGGAGTAGCTTCTATTCTTGAACACTCTTCTTAACATCCTGGATATAATAAAGAGATTTTGACGACTGTGAAATAAACTTTTGTTTTGCCCTAACTTTGACACTTTTCTCAAAAGGAACAGAAGAAAACAATAGCAGAAAAGAAAGCAGTGCTGGCTGCCACACTCCAAACTCAGGAAGACACCCAGAAATCAAAAGAATCAGTCACTTCTGTGTCCTCTCCAGAGTCTGCTCAGCTGCACTCAAAGAGGAGACTTCCAGTTGGTGCCTCTGTGTCTTCTGTGAACATTGACTATGAGTATTTTGAAGTTGGGACTGGCCAGGTGAGACTGCAGACATTTAAATGATTTGGACAGTCCTGTCCTTTGTTTGGTTTTCTGTTGGGGGGGGGGTGTTTAATATTTACAACTTTGGGCTCCCTCCCTTGGTTGTTATACAGAAATGTTTATGTAGAACTTGGCCCTTTGGTGGGAGGGAGGGCTGGGACAGTGGCTTAGATTGCTGAAAAGCAAAACTGTCACTGCAGTTGATTTTTATTGCAGCAGGGAGTGAGCTGTAAACACAGTTGTGTTCCAGAAGCAGAACTGTGTCAATGAGATAAGATTGACATCACATTAAATGCTTCTATGGTTTTACATTAACATGGTCAGCTAAACTGATCCATTTATGCTGACATATTTAAGGGTTACTTCAAACTGAACTTTAAAACTTCCTTGTCCTTGTTTATGTTACTCAGCTGGCAGTGCTGAGAGACTGTGTCTGATTTTTCTCTGGCAGGTTTCTGTGGTTTACAGTGCCCTGGACTTTGAGCCAGATATTTTCTTTGCTCTGGGTTCTCCTATTGGTGTGTTCCTCACTGTGAGGGGCGTGGAGAAGATTGATGAAAACTACAGGCTTCCCACCTGCAAGGGGTTCTTCAATATCTATCACCCAGTGAGTAAGCAGAGCTTTTCAGATCTGATTTTAGTTGATGTAGAATACAAAGTTTTAACTTCTGGGCATTTACACCTCTTGTTCCCTTACATACAGTTCCCAAAACACAACCCCCCCTGACCCATCTGAAATATTTATTCCACACATTTATAATCTCCCCTGCACCAGTGAAGTAGATCTGGCTGTAGGTTCCATACTCAGCATTCCAGTGAGTTGGTTTGAAAATATTGGCCTTCTTTCTTTTCAGACCTAAGGAACTTTTTTTTTCCCATTAATTTCAAGCCACTCTTGCAGATTTTTATGGAGTGTTTATGTTTTTCCATTCAGTACATTTGTCCTGTGTCACCTTGTTTGACAGTTCCACAGTGACATGTTGATAGAGATCATCAGAGTGCAAGAAAATCTTATGTTTCCTCATTAGAGTCTCTGTCTGTAGAACAAGACTGAAGTAGTTCATGAATCTGCTTAATCTTATGATTAAACTAAACTGTCATGAATAAGTTTCTGTAAATTCAAATAGTACAGAATTAAAAAATGGTTTGCTGTTAATCACAAATAGGGATTTTTTTTTTCACTGAAATGTGGTAATTAGAATAATTTCTAAGATAACTAAATGTCCATGTGTTGTTTCTCAACAGCTTGATCCAGTAGCTTACAGGTTAGAACCAATGATCATTGAAGACATGGATTTAAAACCAGTTCTCATTCCACATCACAAAGGCAGAAAAAGACTTCATCTGGGTAAAAAGAAAACTTATTTCATATGGATCTCATTTTCCTTATTTACTCATTTGATGCATTAGAGTATTATAACATTTTAAGAGACCAATGAATGTTCCTGGATATCTGACACCCTGTTTGTCCCAAACATCAGAGGTGATTGCACCCAGCCCCATAAGTTGGGCATTCACAATTTCAGTCAGAAGTAATGATCATAGTTCCTCCAGACCTGAGCTTCTCATGCCCAAAGTTCTACCTAAAAATTGCTGCCCGATGCTTGTTCCCCTTCATTTCTGAGATGATGTAAAACAGGAACTGGAGTTTGAAACCAGTCTCTCTTACCTGTTCCCTGAGTGTGGGGGTGGTGCAGCTGTTCATGAGATTTACTGGACCCCTCTGGATTTGGAGGCTGTTGGACTGTTTCCTGTGCTAGTGGGTTTGAAATCATCGACCCCCTCAGTGAGAAATCAGCTGTGTATTAATTGCATTTCCCTTTTTTTGGATGGAATAGGGAAGCAAGGAACACACACTGATGACACAGCAGGCCTGTTTCTGCTGGTTACTGAGATGTCTGAACCAGGTTTCATTACTCTGGTTTTAGGTTGTAATTTTAAATCCTTCTCCAGTGAGCTTTTTTTTGTTGTTGTTTTTTTTCTTTCTCAGAGCTGAAGGACTCTCTGTCTCGCATGGGCTCTGATCTGAAGCAGGGCTTTATCAGCTCCCTGAAGAGTGCCTGGCAGACCCTCAATGAATTTGCTCGTGCCCACACATCTTCAACTCAGCTGCAGGCAGAACTGGAGAAAGTGGCCAACCAAATTAAAGAGGAAGAAGAAAAGCAAGTGGTAGAAGGTATGTGAATAACACATGAATGTTTTATCTCTGACTTATCCATCTCAAATTAATTGAAGCTGGGGTCTCCCAGTGACTGTTGGCTGTGGATTTTCCTAGGCCTGGTAAGGAGGCCTCTGTGCTAAGCACCAGCTTCCCCCAGGGCTGCTCTGTCAGTCCCCTCCTCAGCTGAAAGGGCAGAGAAATTGCAGTGAGAGGTTTGAGGGTTGAGATCAGAAGAAGGAGAGATCACCCGGCTGTCATCATGGGCAAAGCACACTCCACTGGAGGACACTGCTTTAATTTACACACTCTTTCAACTTTCTGTTAGAAGGACAGGTTTCTCAGTCAGGTGTGTTTTATTTCAGGACAAGTTAGTATGAATAAATGTTTGGTGATTTATTCTCGAGTAGTTTTGTGCTGAGTTTTTTGGGAGCAGCTTAGAAGCGCTCAGGTGTGTTCTCCAACAGAAAGAAATGCTGTTGAGGAAAATAAGTTTAACTCAGGTGTAAATAGTAGCCTTAATAATAGCAAGGGCAGGATTGCCAGTTGTGAATTACCTGTCTGTGTTTAGCAATGCTGGCTTTGTCTACTCTTAGAAAGACAAATCATTCCTCTTAGTGTGAATTGAGGATAGTGATGGACACTGCGCAGGAGAGATGTAAAAATGCATCATGTCAGGTTATTCACTCACAGAATGACTTGATCTGTGTTTGTATAAAACAGGGGGGTTTGTTTTGAAAATTGCTCAGCTATTACTTTGCATGAGCCCTTTTTCAAACAAACTGTTTAAACTGCTATGAAAGGAATAAGCCTGGAATTCCAGTGACCTTTCTGAATTGTGCAGTTCTGGCCAGTTCTGGAAACTTTAGCAGGGAGAATGGGGGATATTTCTTGATGATAATCCAGCAGGCTGTGCTTGAAAATAGTTTGAACTCTGTCACTGCAGCTGAGAAGATCCCTGACAGCCCAGAGCCTGGGAAGGACGAGGATTGCTCGGTGAAGGTTGGAATGCTCAATGGAGGACGGCGGATCGATTATGTGCTGCAGGAGAAGCCAATAGAGAGCTTCAATGAATACCTCTTTGCTCTGCAGAGCCATCTGTGCTACTGGTAAGAGTTGTGATCCTGTAAATATTGCCCAGGGTGAACAGTGTGTGTGAATGTCCAGGCAGGGCAGGCTCAGCTGATTCCAAGCTCTGTGTTAGTGCAGGCTGAACCTATCTGTCATTGTGTTTGTAGTCAAGGCATTGCCTGCTGCTCCATTGACCTTTGGCACTCAAAACACACATTTTTAGCTACAATCATTTTCAGAACAAGGAGGGCTCTGGAAGCATTTTGACAACTGTAGTTTTTCAACTAAAACTCGTCATGAAGGAATTGGATTAGATTACTATATGTAGTAAAACCTAATTGCCTCTTCGTGTTGAAATGACATTGCTGGATGCTCTGCTATCAAATATTAACAAAAAAAGAGGAAGAAAAAGGCACATGCTGTAAATTTGGATGGTTATGATTTCCTACTTGGATTGCAGTGGTTGTTTGTACACAGAAAGAACAATTTACAGAGCAAGAAGCAGAGTTTGGTGTGTCATCATGTAATCAGAGCTGTACTGCAAAACTGCTTACCTAGATTTGGATTTGGGTTTTTTTAAGGTGCTTAAATATCTCAAACAGAGGAAGGTACCATTCCATTTATACAAATAGTAGTAACTGCTGACCTGTTGGTGTTGGGGAGGGAGGAGTGGCTGCTCTCTTGCTCTGAGTTCAGCGGGTGCTAGACATTCTTTCTGAAGGGTTGATTTGAAGAGCTGATGATTTTAGAAGCAGGTGTATTCCCCAGAGGTTAAAGTGTGGCACTGGAAGCGTCAGGAGCTGCCTGGGGAGGCTGCTGGGAGCGCTGAGCTCGGTCAGGGTGACCCGCGGGTGGCACTGTCGCTCCACAGGCTGGGTTAAAGGACAGGCAGTTCTGTTCCACAGGGTGGCAGCCGCTCACTGGCAGCTCTCTAAAAACTTGCTGCACTTGGCTGGTGTTTGTCACTCAATTAGGGAAGATAAGCACGGTGAATAATGACCCAAAGACAGAGCTCCTTGTTGGGGACTGGTGAGAAAATACTCGCAAACACTTGTAGTCCCTTGCATGTTTAAGTCTGTACTGATGTCCTGTAAATTGTGTTCTCCCATTTGGAGGGTCACAGTCCTGAGCACATTAATCTCCTTTGCTGTCTCCCTCTGGCATTTATTTTATGAAGCACAGGGGGCTGCCCTCACTGACAACCCCCACAGCTTAGAAACTTTGTTAAAATATGGGTGTTGAACTTTTGTGTTTTTTACACTGCTCCTTGCATTTTTATGTTGGTGGTGTCTATATGTGTTTAAATAGCATTTTCTAGATGAATCAGAAAATTAAATCTATCCATGTTAATTTTAAGATAACCTGAAGCTTTGATTTTTGAAAATAGGAGGGAAAACAGCCACTTGGAAACTTGGAAATGTGGCACTTGAATTATATTAAACTTTAAATAAGTGAGGCACAATTGTCCCCTGAAGGAAGCTGGGAGGGTCAGGCCATGGCAGGAGGTTATGCAGAGTTTTTGGAGAGCTGAGATAGCATGAAATGGCTTCAGGAATTAGAAGATGGGCTATACTAAACTACCTTTTTTCCATTTTTAAATTTTTTTTTTCATTCTAGGGGTTCTGAAGACACTGCCTTGCTGTTCCTCAAAGAGATCTACAGGACCATGAACATCAATCCTGAGCAGCCACAGCACTGATGCCCAGAAACAGGAATGTGTAAGTTTGCTCCAGTAGAATTTACCTACTCGTACCAAATTCAGCTGCAGCAGAGATGTCTTTACTTTCCCTTTTCCCTCTGAAGTTTAAATGACAAGGCAGGCAGCCAGAAAATGTAACTTGGATTGCAAAAGCAATTTCTGGACTTGAATGCAGGGAGTCTCTTCCAGTTCTTTCCCTCTTCATTCCCAAAAGATACTTGGTGTTTGTAGTTCTGGTATGGGATAATAATCAGCAATACAAATATGAGCAAAGTATGATTTCTCTTCATCATCCTTCTCCCTCAGTTCATTGTTCAGTGAACGTTCAACAACAGGAGAACTTGCAGAAGTTGGATCTGTTGGAACTTCATTTACAGTGCAGTAGATGAAAGAACACCAACAGTGTTTCCACTTCCCTAATGTCCATATTGCTGAGCAGTGGGGCACAAGTGTGCCAGCAAAAAAGCTGCTTGTCTCCCAGGAAAGGGTCAAACCCTGATATTCTAAATTACTGAGACCTTTCTATAGGTCAGGATTTTGTTGTCTTTGTAGAGCTCAAGCATTTCAGTAGCACAAGTGCAAGGACATAGCATGGAAGTTGGTTCACCTGGAAAAGAAATCAGAAACACAGTATGATTGAGTATCTGAGACTGAAATATTCCTGCAGGTATTTTTATTTGAAGATGTGTGTTTCCTAACTGAGGATCTGCACTGTACCAGTTTACATCACCAGATGTTGTAGAAAAGGAGGCAATAACTTGCACCTTGCCTCTCTAAAATCATACATAAAGAGGGTTTCTGATGTATTTCTCCATTTCCAGAAGAAGTGATAATGCCAAGAGACATAAATACCCAGCATGAAGAGAAATACTTGACATTTCAGAGGAATATTTTAGGCATCTTTCACTGCTGCCATGCAGTTTTAGTAGTTCTTTTGTAACAGAATGCCTCTGATGGTCAGTTGATAACATCTTCTCTAAAATGAAATGTCAGAGCTGATCAAATGCATTATTTCAAAGCACAGACAGTGGGAGGGCAGGAGGGCCCACTCGAGGCACTGAGTGGCAGGAATTGTCTTGGGAATGCTGCATACCACAGGACCAGCAACTTTTCCACACCAGAAGGGTCTGTCCATGCACTGTGTAAATTATCACATAAATCTGAAGCACTGAAGAGGAAAATTCTCCCCCAGTGTTAGCAGTCAGGTGGGCATTGGGTTTTTTCTTTCTCTTTTAAGACTTTCAGATGTGAAGGTGATGGATTATCCAGCAGTGCCTGTGACAGCAACATCCATTTACCCACACAGGGGCAGATTATCTGAAGAAACAGCCTCTCTGTTTGTGGGCTGCTCAAGGGGAAGAGCAAATGCCCCTTCCCTGTCTTCATGTGCAGAGCTGCCTCTTGCTGCCCAGCTTCGTTTCCTGGCTGTTTAACTTCCCTGTGTAAACTATCCCATCACGTGTTCACCTCTGGTTAGAGGAGGATCTTTTATTACCCTAAATTAAAGAATCTGATAGCCAATTAAATGCACAGTGAATGACATCCTATCAGCAGCTGTTGGGAGCCTTTTCTGGTTGTGATTGTAATTGCCCATTTGTGTCCACGGGAAGTTTATTTCAGAGGCTTATTGTGTTAAAAATCTGATTAAAAAAAAGGTGTATGGGTTTTTAGATCCTTTTGAATCCTCTTGGAATGGAATGTTGGCATGTTTAATTTTGTTAGTGCTGCTGCAGGAATGGAAAACTCGATCTGTTTCCTATTTCCAACATGTCCATGTTGTGTTTTCTCTGCACAGCCCACACCTGTTGCTCCCACAGACCTGGTGAAAAAACTCTTTGGAAAACATCTGCTATTTTCATACTTACACATGACAGGACAAAACATCAGACTTCTTTTTTTCTGCCAGTGCAGAACTTGCTCATGTTCTGCCTTCTTGTGCCCCTCCAAGCAAACTTCAATTCCGAGCTGCTCGGCACTGTCAATTGGGAGATGGATGCAATGGCGCAGTTGGGCTCCTGAATCACTTTATTTGGACACTTGCCAAGGGAAGAAAAGTTTATTTTGGCATGCAGATCATTCCTTGTCCTTCAGCTCTCGTGTCTCAGCTGGCTGTCACACGTGCCAAGCCAGCGTGTCCTCATCAAACAGGACCTGGGGACAAACAGCAATAATCTGCTTTTCTTGACACATTGGCTCGTCCACCTCTAACAAACAAAATGGGAACTGTAGTTATGACCATCTTTAATCCAGATTACACAAGCCAGTTCATATTTACTAACAATTAGCAACCCAGAATCATTTTCTTACTATTGTAAGTGTGCTGGAGATTATTTTATAAAGACCTTTTTAAGCCTCTGTTAAGAGTTTTATTGTTGCTTTTTTTTTTTTTAATATAAGTAAAAATGAACTTTTAACTTCGAAAAAATGTTAGAAGTTTGTTACAACCAGTTCAGCATTCAGATATCCTGAAATGGAGAACAATTGAAAATAACATTTTGATCTGGTAATTACAGAATGAGAGACTGTTCTGAGTTAATTAAGGCAAGGGAGACCTGGAACATTTACCTTGACCTTGCAGTCGGACATCTCAAAACAGATCATGTAAATAGGATCCTGAAGCTCATGGCTGCTGGATAATAATCCAGATCCAGACCTGCAATCCAAGCTCCATTTTTTTTTTGGTACCAAAGTTGAAATGAGTTGGGTGGTGTGAAATCCTTGGAATTCGTGTCTCTGGATCCTGAGCTGCTGTCCCTTCCCTCTGGCTCCACCTTCTATACACAGTGTGGCTTTTCTCCATCTGAGTGATTTAACCTTACTACTGTTATTGCAGTCAATGAATTCTGAAATGCAGTATGTTTATATTTTTTTCCTCAATTTGTGTAAAATACACATTATTATGTACATAATTGGATTGCTCTAATTAAAAGTACCTTACTGCCAGTGGACTTTACAACAAGGTTTTGTATTTCTTCTCAGAAAACTGGTTGGAAGAGACCTCTGGAGAGGCTGCTCAGGGGCTGGTTCAAGGCTGGAGATTCAAGGCTTTTGTTTCTCTGGGCTCTGTTTCAGAGTTTGCTCTGATTGCAGATGTTTTCCTAATGCACAGCTGAGATTTCCCAGGTGCAGATTGTGCCTGTTGCCTCTTATCCTTCCTCTGTGCATCTTCCAGAGTCAGGTGTCTGCCTTCCCTCGGGCTCTCACGTTCAGTGGTTGAGGACAACACGTGGTGTTCCTGTTCCCAGCCACTTTCCACGTGCTGTGACCCCTCCGTGGTCATCTTGGGCTCGCTTCAGTTCTCCCAAGTTCATCTTGTGCTGGGAAGCAAGTGTGCCAAAGGAAGCTGTTGATCTGAAATATCCAATATAGGTGTAAAATCAGCCTCTGAAGGTAAAGTTTTTAAAGCTTTACAATGCGTTTTGTTACTTGGAATACAATATATATATATAAAAAAACCACCAACAAAACCCCCCAACCACTGGCCTTATTTTCATCTGAAGTACCATAGATGGGAGGTTATACACCTGTATTTATCAGCTGTGTGCAACACTGAATAATCTGCATAACCAGCATTTCTGGAGCAGCTGCTGGGCTGGGAAGGACCCCTGGGGGGGCACAGCAGCACCAAGGAGCACTAACACCGTGTGTGGGGTGAGAAGTGTTGGTCCTGGGGGCTCCCTGCCTGGCAAAGAGCTCCCTTTGGAAACATTTAAAAAAAATATCATCCAGAAGAGGTTTTTTTAAAAAGCAGAAGATCTTCTCTGTCACCCACCGTTAGTGTCTTTTGGCACTGCTCTCAGGTAAGCAGCTGTGTAAGTTGTGTTCATCTCAGTTTGTATCTGCAGCTCTGTTACAGTGCGAATTCACTGTGGGGTGGGAGTGCTCAGACTGTGTCTTCTCCTCCATCAGCTCTTTATGCTCAGGGCATTCCAAGAGACAACACAAGCAGGAACCAAAGGTTGCTGGGGCAGTCCCCAAAGCCCCAGGAGAAGTGAGGGGCACCAAGGACAGTGTACAGGGTAAATTGGAAATGAGAAACAACCCAGGAAAATGAAAAAGGAATCACTGTTCAGTGAAAGGTCACACCTCTCTGGATGCTCCTTTCACGTGCCCATTCACACTCTGATCCAGCCCAGTTTTGCATTGAGGCCTCGTGTGGAAAAATAATTTCCTGGTGGAAATTTTTATGAAGTAATCAGAGCATCCCTAAGAAATCCAGCACCTTCCCAATGGATTCCCATTTGGATGAAATTAAATATTCCATTGAAAACTTTTTTCTTTTGGAAAGGTTTCTTTCCCCTGCTCCTCTCCTGCCCTTCCAGGAGCCACTGCTTCCATCAGCAGGAATGTTTCCATCCCCTGGGAGCAAACCTCTGTTCATAAAAGTAGCACACTCAAATAATTTCTCCCTGTGCTGGGGGCTGCCTGGCATAACCCAGAAAATTCCCACTAACTGTGCTGGAGTTGTCCTGGTCCCTTCCCAAAGAATGTTATATTAATCTTTATAACTTTGATCTGCAACAAGACAGATGTGTTACAAACTCTGTCTAAAATGCTATTTCCATAATAATATTCTCCCTGATTTCTTTCTGTAGGTGATTTTTTTTTTCCTTGTGATGAATAATAAGATCTAGGATTTCATTTATCCTAAAAAATGCCAGTTCTCCAACGTGCACCAGGAATGGTGCTTTCAGCTCAGTGGCTCTCAAAATACAGCACTCTCCAGGCTTCATTTACGTGTGGAGGCTGCAAAAGGAACACCTTTTATATACCAATAAAACAGCTTCAGCTCTGTATAAATGCAGTCTGGATAACAGTGGAGTGTGTCTGCTTAAGAGATGATAATAGAGGACAAAGGCCTGAGGGGACAGGAACCCAAGCAGCTGACCTTGTGTCTCCCCTCTGCCAAATAAAAAGTGTTCTTGTTAAAGTGGCCTCATGAATGCACCTGAAGGAATATTTATGCTCCAGACTCTGAGTGCACGAGCAGGGAAGGAGTTTACTCACAAACCAGAAGCAGCTCACTTGAGTGGAGTCTGAAGTAGTTTTCCTAAGCCAAGGCTTGTTCTGTGTGTTGTGAATGATTTAGTTATTCCTCTGTAGCTGAGAGGAGTCAGGGTGCTCTCTGCAGAGATACAATTGTCCTTTCCCCAGTTTTTCTGTCTGCACCGAGGACTGAGAAAACCCAGCTCTGAGTGTCTGAATAAGGAGCTCCAGCAGCCTCCGGGGAGGGTCTGAAGTGGTGTGGGAGGGGGCAGTGGAAGGGCTGGGAGGGACAGGCAGAGCTCAGATTGCTGCCAATACAAAGGAGCCACCGCAGGCAAGGGGAGCTCAGCTCAGTTGTGACAAATCCTTTCTCTCTGTTTTTTATCCCTCAGCTCCTCAGTGCAGAAAATACTGACAGTGCTGCTGAGTGCAAAACAGGAGCTGGATCTGGAGAGACAAATCACCTCCACAGCCCTGTCAGGAGCGTGGCAGCATTTCTGCAAAAGGTCTTGGCTAAATGATTTGTTAAGAGACCATTTTTTTTTTTTTTTCAGGGATGAGCTCTGTTAGTAAATAAGGTTGGGTCTGCTTTTCAGGCCATCCTTTGCACAAATATCTGTGGTTTTAGGCACTGGGAGCTCCTTTGCTAATGGGGCCATGTTAGAGGTTTATTGACTGAGATGTGGTGACACCTCATATTGAGTGATCTCTCAGGAGATGACACACTTAGAAAACAGTGGTGTCTGAACTGAAATATTTTGAGTTATTTTACCATGCCCCCAAAACGTTTTTAATATGACCTTGAGGTGGTGCCTTCCTTTTCAATGGTACCAAGTTCAAGATTCCAGCTGCAGCAGACACTGCAGGGTCCAAGGTAGGGGAGAAATGCATCTGTGCTGTGTTCAAAAGGCTGCTTTAACTGGAGCTGAACTTATTAATTAATTCTCCAAGCTCTCAGATGGTGTTTTGACGTATTATAAGTAGTAACATCACCCTTATGAGCCTCTGTCCTTGCTTTCACTTTTGCTTTGTGTCTGGGAGGACACCTGGTGAGCTGGGCTGGGGTTAAAAGCAGTCCAGAAGAAACAAGGAGCTTTTTTTTATCTGCTTCAGTTCCTGGTTCTGCTGAGCCCACCAGGACATAGCACTGCTGAAAAGAAATGCTTGCCAGGCTGGTCCTTGCCAGTCCCAAATCCCTGGGTGGAGTTGTCCACACTTTGCAAAATATCCCTTTTATCCTTCTGTATTTATCAAAACAACCCCTGTTTGTTGGTTTAAATCTGACCCTGGAAAAAAAACATGGGAAAGGCACTGGCAGTCTGGGAACAGCACTTGGGGAAACACTCCTGAAGCAGGAGCAAATAATCGCCCCTTGGACATTGCCAGCTCTTTTATTCCAGACATGTATTGTAAATGCTGAGGCTTGAGAGGGAAGATTAATATCTGTTATTAGGCCAGTGAAGACAGTTAGAGAAATTATCTTTGCATTATCACCTTATCAGCTGAAGCTTCTGGCACATCTGCAGTCTCTCTCTTCACTCTGGCTTGCTTGTTCTAATATATAGGGGATTTTTGTGCACTGGAGTCCATGGGAGGTGTTAGACAGACAATATCCTGCTGACTACAAGCCCATATTCCTAGCAAAAAATACCAAATACCATCAGCACACTAATCAAAGTCCTTTAGACTGCATATGTGTGCTGAACTCACTTTGTGCCTAATCTGCTGATGAATGTATCTTGTTAGGTACCACTTTCACTGGATGTGCATTGACCTTTCCTTGTATTTCTGCAGGAGGTTGGTAATTAAAGTACAGGATAATTAATGGCCTAGTTAATCACATCAGATGTTGCACTGCAAATACTGAGGGCAAAACAATTAGGGCTCAGCTCAGTACAAGTTAAAATCATCTGTAAAAACACTGGGGGTCTGAGCTTGGCCACCAGTGAAACTTTGGAATTTTGTAGGAAGGGCAGAAGTGTTTCAAACCAGGCATTAATTCAGTGAGCTCAACACCAGTGCTCTCTCAGCCACAGCCCTGAGGAAAACTTGAAAGATCCTGTGCTTTCACTAGCAGGGGTCAGGATGTTGAAGCTGATGGCAGGAGGGGGAAGGAAAGCAAAAGTTTATACTTTTATTACACCTTAAGTGCTCTCTATTACACCTCCACAGCCATCACTACATGCACTGACCACAGGGGCTGCCAAAAGTGAGGAACCATGGAATGGTTTGGGCTGGAAGGGAATGGATCATCCCATCCCACCCCCTGCCGTGGGCAGGGACACCTTCCACCAGCCCAGGCTGCTCCAAGCTCATCCAACCTGGCCTTGGACACTTCCAGGGATGGGGCAGCCCCAGCTTCTCTGGGCAACCTGTGCCAGGGCCTGCCCACCCTCCCAGAGATGAGCAGGAGCCCATAGCATGGTGATGTTATCCCACAGTAAATGCAAACCCTGGAGCAGTCACGTGCCAGGCATCAGTGCTGGGAAGAAGGAAGAAGGAATCCCTGTCGGCAGAGTGATGGAAAAAACCCGACTGTCTGGTTCAAACTGGATTTGGTCGTTGCAAATCTACAACTTACAGAGCAAATTAAGGCTTTTGAGTTGAAAACATTATTTCTGCCTCGACTGATGAACGTGGAAGCAGAGAGAACAGCAGGAGCAGGGACAGATGGCTTGTCATGTCTGTCAGCAGCTCCCTTAGGAATGCAGCGAGTTTCAATGCAGTGAATGTGTGCCACTTGTCAAGGTTTGGTACAGAGCTCCACTGCCTCCAGAGCTCCACAGGAAAGGGCTGTGTGAAGAGCATGACCCTCGGGATGAATGTCCTTTTAGGCATCCAAGAGAGGGATCAGAAAATCCCATTGGAATATAGAGGGGGAAAAAGTCTCTCCCGGAATCTGATCGAGCCCAGGAGTCACACACAGCACTTCTGAGGACAGGCCAGGACAGTAACAATTTCCTTTGTGTCCCCTGCAGTTTTCTGGTGGCTCCAAGAACACGCTGGCAATGTTTTAACGAGGGCTTGCCACAAATAAAGAGTGTTCCTGTCCAGCCTTGCCCATTATCCAGTGGGAAACTTGATGTGCCAGTGGCAACCTGCGATGCAAAGGTGATAAATGTCTCATGTCTCGCTTCTTGCTCCCTTGAGGGCCCTTTAAAATAACAATGAACTCCACAGTCTTTACCTTTTTGTGCTGAGCTTCAGGACAGGATTCCCTCAGGAGGGAAAGGAATTTCTTACATTCTCTTTACTAAGGGAATTGCAGTGTAGATTATTAAGGGCTTCACCTTCAGCCCTGACAACGGAGCTCCAGCAATGCCTGCCAGCAAGAAAAGCAAACCTTGAGTTCATCTTGGCAAAACCCTCCCTTGCATTCCCTCCAAAGCCAGAAAATGCTAATATTAGCCCCAAATCCATTGCTTCTGATCAATGGCTTTTGGGAGCTCTACATTTGCCATTATATAAAAATATATATATATCTATCTTGCTTTAATTCTGGCTTTTTGAGTGTGCTTGAGCAGAAATTAATGAGCTATTTTTCATGCCCAGTGCTGAATGTGGAAGTGCTGTATAAAATGATGATTAATCACATCAGGAGTGGAAAGGCAGCTGAAAGAAAAGGGGAGTCAGTTTGTTAGTGCCTCAGTTGGATTTACATGTAGCTTGGCACGCTTTGGGAAAGCAAGTGCTGCTGAAAACCTCCTGTCCAGTCCACACCTCTGCAAAGGCACTTCCCAAAAGTGTAAAAAGAAATGGATGTCCAAAAGTCCTGGACTTGCACAAGTTCTGTTTCCATTCACAGCCCCGTGCTGGGTATGAGAATTTTATGCCTGGTTATGGCCTGTGTCGACTGTTCTGTCACGTTGGTCTGGAAAATCGAATTTCAAAAGTTTCCCCTCTCAAATACTTCATTTATATCTGCTAATGTTGTCAGACAGCTTGTGTTTTGGGAGAGGGCAAAATTCATTTTATAGGCTCAAATATCGATTATTTTCTCGCATTTTCATTTTGTTGAAATGAAGTGAATGGTTTACCTGCAAACCTCTCTGAGCACTTCCCATGTTACAAACCCCTGCTCAAACATGACATCCCAGAAAGCAAAGTCATGACAGGTACTCTTATTGCCCGAGACACCCAGTGTGTGAGTGGTAAATTACTGAGGAGTAAATCAGATTTTGAGAAGTTCTTTCGGATTTAATAACATGGAATATCATCAGCAGCACATGTAGGGGTTTGTTTTAATGAGATTTTTCACTTGTCAATTTAAAAAAAAAAAAAAAAATCCATACTTTGGAGGCAGGAGAGCTGTCAGAGAATATGATGCCAAGAAAAACAAACCCCTGTTTAAAATAAGAATGGTTATCCTGTTTCTTCATTTCTGTGCTTAGCAGCATTTAATTCCTGGAACTATTCTGGTCCTGATTACAATTTACATCTAATCATAAAATCACTGCCTTTGGAAACTCTGTCTTTTGGCATGTTGTGTAACCAGCATTATTCATGGGAGTCCTAACTCAGTTATGTGCTCATCAATCACACCTTCTTTTGGATGGGTTTTTAAATGTTTTTTCTTTTCTTCTTTCTCCTCTTAGTTTATTGGTTTCTTGTCAGGAATGGAACATTGCATGACAGCTCCATTTATATCTGATACACAACATGAAATGGTGACATTTCTATTATCTCACAAGACTTAAGATGTAGTATTGCAACATGTTCTTGGAGAAAGTATAAAATTACATCCAAAACACTGATATAAAATAGATGGAAGGGATCTAATTAACAGAGCGAACTCACACATTAAGATTGAACTTCATCCAAAACACCTCATTAAAATATAACTAAAGGATTAGAATAAGGTCCTTAAACTGTTTGGAAAAGTGGCACACAGCACCTTCCACCTGAACAGCAGGAAAAACTCCCTGGGCATTGACCGTGCACCAGACAGCTTGTCCAGAGAGGGGGGGAGGTGTCCCTCATGCAGATATTCAACAATTGCTCCCTGTGCTCGGGATGGCCCTGCTGGAGCAGGTAGGTGAGCCCAGGTGAGCCTGAGCCAGGGGTGAGCCTGGGAAAGCCCTGGAACGCTGCACAACGTTCCGTGGTGCTACAAAACCTTTGGAGCTGACAGAGCTTTTCTCAGCCAGCCTGGAGAGGTAAGAAATGGATGCCCACGTTTCATTTCCTGGCACTGTTTCAGCAATCTCTTCCCAGCAGAGCTGCCCTGGGCCTTCAGTGGCATCTTGGATGGGTGCCTTTGTAACCTGCAGCTGTGACTCACTGATGTGAAAGCAGAAAGATCCAAAAGTACATCCCAGATCAGCTTCACTTCTCTCTTTTGACTGCTCCTGTCCTTTCTGCAGCGGGTGAGTGCATGTGTAACTCTGCCAGCTGCAGGAACACATGCAGAGCCTGTGTCACCCCTTCTCCCTCCCCTCCACCTTTCACCTCCTGCCAAGGAAGAGCAGATCAGGGCAGTGGAGAGTGATTAAAACAGAACTCTGTGTGTGTGTCACCATCCTGAGGGCACTAAAAAGCCTTGGAGACCCCAACCAGCCTCACCTGGGACCCCCACCCACAGCTCTGGGCTCAGGGCTTCTATTTAAGCTCAGCCTGGGCCTAAAGAATGAAGTTATTGTGAATGAAATATGAGAATTCCTCCTTCAGGAACAATTTTAAACAGGTCTCTCACTGAGCTGCTTTGACTTGCAGTCCAATTTTAAGTACCAAAGAAAGCTTTGTGTTACCCCAAACCAGCAAAAAGTGGGAAGCTGCCCCAAAGCTCAGACCACGTGATAGAAGAAGATATTAAAATGAAACAGTGTCAGCAAACCATCCTGGATGATGATGCTGATGTGCCCCAGTGTCATTAAAGCCTGGGGGATGATACTTAGGGCAGTAGGGAGTTGCTGTAATGGATGTTTGTGCCACTGTGACAGCTCATTTAGTGCCCTCTCCCCAGTTCTCTCTGAACTCATCTGCTGCATGTCCTGCTGCTGACATCCCAACCACCCCAGCATGCTGATGAGTCCAGGAGGATGGAGAGGTTCCCAGCAGTGGATTCCCAGCTGAGTGGGCTTAGCAAGGGGAAGAACAAGGAGTGAGCAGCCTGGATTGCACAGGTGACTTGGGCAGTTTGCAGGTTGGCATGGAGGCTGTGGGTGCAGTTGGAGAATTCTGGAGTAGTGGCTGCTTTCCAAACCCTTTTGGTGTTGCTCTCTTCTCTGCCTGCTTTGCTGGGATTGTGTGGGTTATCGTGGAGACAGCAGTCGATTAAAGCACACAGGGGTGGGGTCTCATCAGAAATCCATCTCTAGCCCACCCTGCTAATGTAGTTCTCTTGAATGCAAAGTATTTGCAACTGCGAGGCTAAAAAAAAGGAAGGAAAATAAATGCAAAACTCTGTCTGATGATTTTAGCACGATTCAGATGAAAATATGGCCTAGAAGGCTGGTTAATTCTGCTTTTTCTGGGTCAAGGGCTCAGTGTGTTATATAATACTTCCCAGGGTTCAGTGTCTTTTGTTAACATCAGTAAAATTCCTACCAGGTGGATTTTATCTCCCATGTGCTAAAAACTGATGTGTTTGCTGCATGTCTTTAGTCTCAGTCTGATGGAACTCAGTGGCAATGATTGCCTTCCTCTCGATTTACTCTGGGATGAAAGGAAGGAATCACTCTCCCCTTCTTCATTCTAAACAGATCCCAGATATCAGTTTAATGTTTTGCAAATGTATCTACAGAAAAACCTCCTCCAGGCAGGGAACTTAACGAGTGGTTACTGTGAGGCTTTGCTTAAATTGAGAATCGTGTCAAAACCAGGGGGTTGGAGCCGCAGCACTTCATTTTGAAATTTATTTCACTTGAACCCCGTGTTCCTCCTCCCAGCTAATGATAATAAACGAGCTGCCAGCAGCGATCCTGCCACCTGTTGGGCTTCATTTCTCATCCCCTGCCACGGCAGCACAGACAGACCCCCCGAGCTGCAGCTGGAGGGAGGGAAAAGGGCAGACAAGGACTGGTGTGCCCAGCCCTGCTGTGAATGAAACAGAAGCAGCTCAGTTAACCACACACCAGCCCTCTCAGCCAACGAGTGACCTTGGAACACGGCAGAGCTGGCCATTTCCAGGCAGGAAAGCAGCTTTGTGGAGCAATGTTCAGCTGTTTGATGGCAGCTTTTAATGTCAAACATCACAGCGTTTCCATCGGAGCCCTGAGGAAAGCAGGAAGGCTTCTCTGAGAGCACTCCTTTTAAAGCACTTCATTAAAGCATCGCTGCTCACCAGGCTGCTGAGGCTGGCTTTGCAATAACAGTATCAGTTCTCAGGAGGGAAAATGCCCATCTGGCATCTTTAGCTATTAAAAGGAGTAATTAGTATCACCTGAAGCCAGTTAATACACTTTGGTTTATTTTTAAATGCAAGGTAAATTCCAGTCCCAGAAATTCCTGGTCATTGCTTTGCTAGGACATAGGATTAGGGGCCAAAAATCTAAATATGTATAAATCTCCTTCCTGTATCTGTATATAAAAAAGCAGTCTCTAAGATGGTGCAGTCTACACAGCTTACAGAAAAGAGAGTCAAAATCAGCAAATGGAACAAATTGAAACATTGATATGTATCAGTGTGCCATCACTATAGCAAAAAAGGTTAGGTGTTCAAGATCTAAATACTGCCTTTCATGAGTTTGCCTTGAAAAATATAGTATTTTCTTTTCTGCTTCCCTTAAAGGTTAAAGACCCTGGGTTTGCACAGTTAAATAAATGCATAGTTCCAAAGCTGTATATTGTTATATTTCCAAGCCATCAGGATTTTTATTCCTTTCAGGGAAATCAGTCAAAAGTCCAATTTCTGTTGTTCTTTTCAAATTGCAGAGGAAGAAGTGCCTGTAGCAGCTTTGTTATTGCTGCCTGTCACTGCTGGGATGTGGTTGTGGTTTGAGTCCGGGGTATGAACATGTTGGAATTGGCAATTTGGGGGTTGGGAGGGACCAGTGAGGGTCAGGTTTGATCACAGTGTGGTCACCTGTTTCTGTGAGCCAAAGTGAATGAAGCCCATTTAAAATCCAACTGTTTGGGCTGAAAATAATTACAAAAATAAAGGACAACAGGAAATAATGGCATTTACAGCTCTAAATTTGCCTCTCAAATCCCCCAGTGAAATCTCATGATGGTATTCCCCATAGATTTTTGCTCTTTCATCTTCATGTTGGTTTATCTGTTGTTTTCCTGTAGTGCTGCTCACAATGCCAATAATGTGCAAAAATACTCCTTCTGTGCCTGCATTAATATTGATTTGGGACATGCCAGCCACACCTGCATGGGGCACATGTGCCATCTACACCCCCTCCAAAATGTAAGCACCCAGAAATGAAACATTCCCAGGGACCTGCAGCAGTCACAGGCTAAAACCCCAAGGTGGGGGAGCAGAAATGTTGTCTTCAGCATCTGCTCTGAGATTTCTGATTCCTTGACTTGAGCCTTTTCAGATTAATGTTGGGAGAAATTGGTGCTGAGAATTTCCCTCGGGTCTGCAGGATTTTGGAGGGAAGAGGGAGGTTGTTCTGATCTAGCACCGAAGTCAGAGCCCAGTAAAAAATCCTGGAGTAAGAATTTTCACCTAAGGGAACAGGGATTGAACCTAGAGAGAACTTTCCTACCAAGTTAACAGATAATACAGGGATTAAACCCAGAGGGGCATTAGTAGAGCTCAGCAGTGCAGTTTGTACTCGCTAAGGACAAGTAGAATCCAAGTGCAACTCCTTGTTCTCAAGGTACTGAACCTGGGTGCTTCTTCTGACATTCCTTCCATCCCAGGGATGAGATGCAGAGCCCAGGAAAGGATCCTGGAATTAAGGGTTTGTACTTCTACAGAGCTTGCTCCAAAGTCCCACACCTGATGTCTTTCAGAAGAAGAGAGTTCTGGCATTCATTGACAGTGAGCTCTATAAATTCCTGAGCTCCTGCACTGGGAGGGGGGACATGTATGGCCTCAGCATGGAAAAATCTGGAAGTCCCAGTTACATTAACCCAGTATTTTACCCCTTCTCTCGACATTTCTCTATTCCTAGATGCCATTTTCACAGATGAGGAACAAATATGCATTAGGGACAGGTGGTGTGGCCCTAAACTCTGTCCTGCTGAGCTTCCTGGGGACACCAGCTCAGAGCTGGCTGACTGGTACTGAGAGAGTTCCAAGCTGCCTGTTAATGTTGAAAACCATCTGTTCTTTCATATACCTTAAACAGAGCCCTAATTAAAGTCCTGGCAGAGAGTGATGCTCACAGAACTCTTGTTTCTTTTTTAAAAGCCCTGTAATAGCCTGGGCTTTTGTAATTACTGGGGTTTTGTGATCCTTTCCTGTTTGCTGACACCCTTTAGGAGGCTGATTCGAGCAGCCTGAAAGTTAAGTCAGTGTATTTTGAAAACCCTGAGATAATATTTCATACTTCTGAGTGAAGGAATCATTAACACTGCCAAATGAGGGAAGGAGAGCAGAGGAATCCATGTCCTTCCAGTGTAGACACTGAGTGTTTTAGGGAGTGCACACAAATGTCAGTGCTGCAGCTTGCTCTGGACCTCCTAGCCCAGTAGCTGGACAAAAGCTAAGAGTAATGTGTACCAAAACAGGAAAATTTCTCAGTTCTGTCAAATTCTTCTTGGAACAGAAATCACTCTTTTTTGGATGTCACGGTTTTATATTTTATTCTTCTCTCAGGGGGTGCACCCCTACCTTGTAACTTCTGCCCAGCACCTGGGAAGTGAGGGGGAAGAAAGGAAAAACTCAAGTTTTTAGTGGCAAAAGGCAGATAATTCTGAGAAAGCCTGCAGGCAGGTGAAAGCAGCAGCTGGCTGTGACAGGGCTGGGGATCCATCAGCACAGAGGGAAAAAACCTTCTCATTTCAGCCTTCAGGCATTGGCCTTTCACGGTTGGGGACGGCCCAGAATGAGGTGCAGCCTGTGTGAAAGTGCTGTGTGTTCTGCATCCTGGCTTTCCCCGTTGCCACGGGGATATTTTGTGGGGGGGATATTTCACGTGGGATCACCACTTGTCGGGTTTGTGTGCCAGCAATCGCTTTGAAGTCAAACACTTCCTAAGAGCTGATGGTATCTTTCTGGAGCATCCTTAGAGCTTTAAAGGCCATGACTTATCAGAAACATTCCCTTCAGCTCGTGTTATCTCCTGCTGAGCTGCTGTTGGGCTCCCCTCCCGTGCTGGAATTCCAGAGTGGAAGTTGCTTGGCATTCATTGCCTGGATGAGCCGAAAATTATTAAAGCTTATTTCGCTGACTTTGAAGGAGCACTTCCACATTCTCATGATACTTTTCTCCCATAATAATCAGAAATGAGTGTTTTGAGCTCTGCAGAAATCGTTTGACACTCCCTGTCAAACTCTACTTACTCTGTGTCAGGTTCTTACTTAAAAGCCAACCTCCTCTATCATAGCAGCTTCAAATTCACTTTGGTGACCTTCTGCACATGAAAGCGAGTCGGAATTTTCTTCCAGCTGCTCAAGACTTCAAGGTTTTAATTTCTTCTGCAGCACCTGTCACTAAACTTAGCTCTATTGGGATTCTTCTCAAGCCTTTGGGGTCTAGAAAACCGTGCAAGTGAGAAATCTTTTTGCTACCAAAGGAATCGAAAAGCACACCTTCAATTTTTAAAACACGTGCCTTGCAAGGGATTATTTTTAGCCCATTAAAATCAGTGCCAATCTACCCACCAGCTTTGATGAGCCTCAGGCCAGGCTGTGTCTCCTGGGCCCTTTCTGACACAGTAAACACAACCTAATGAGCTGTAATTAAAATCACATTGTTTACCATGTATTACTTGGCAGAATATTTTTTTTTTTGATTTCAAGTTCAAGCATGGTTCTGTTCTGGAAAGTCACTCTAAGAGTGGCAGTGGGAAATGGCATATTTAGTTGTCACTTGGCTCTTCCCAGATGAAGTTCAGAAGGAAAAAAACCCCCATTTTTTCTTGCCTTATCACTTGCCCTGTCAATGGCATATTTGAAAGGGAATTTAAACCATGTCCTTCACTGCTTGTGATTCATCATCACCGAGCAGGATAAAGCCCAGGGAGATCCCAGCTGAGATAAAAAATGCAAATGAAAGGTGCCTGTTGTAACCCTGACTTAAAGACATATGAGTGATTTGGAGCACAGCGTTCCACATTGACTGCAATTACTTTTCCATCTGCTGTTTGGGAGCTAATTCTGGAAGTGTTTGTACATGCACTTAATCCTCCTGCTGAAAAATTCACTGGGGAAGCCCCCTCTAGTCTGATTATTCCAGCTCTTTCATTTTGCACTGCTTTTGTAAACTGTAGCTGTGGAACTGATGTTGGAGGGGGAAAAGGAAGCGAAAAAAAGAAAGAAAAAATTAAGGAAAAGGGGAAAGCTCCCATTTCCTTCTAATTCTGACATTGTATCTCAGGTCTGGTTTCCAAATCTGTTGCAAATACACTGTTGCATTTCTGTGGATCAAAGACAGTTCTTTAAAGTAAAAATCTAAGTTTTAGGTCAAATTGAAGGTGGTTAATCCTTAATTTACATGGGGTCTCTGACAGCAAAAGGGTTGCAATGTAGAGGAAGACAGAACAAATATTTTAAATTCTTTTCAGTAGCCATCACACACCTGAGTTCCTCTAGAGCACAGTCTTTTGCTGTCATTGCCATTCCCCCAAGTGAATCTGTTCCCAGAGTTTTCAGGATCCCTTCAGGGCTGCTGGAATTACACAGTAAAAACACTCATTTAGATAATTTACAGACCCACACGTTCACCAGCCCCTGGCAGTGACACAGGACCTCGGATTTTAAAGCTGTCTGAATGAACGGGAAAAGATAAATACAAGGAGGAGAAAGAACCTGAGGGCAGTTTGGCAGCTCTTGCCTCCCAGTAAACACTAAATTACTGCCTGATGATCCAGAAACCAGCAGCAACCTGGGGGCATCAGGGACTGATCACCCTTTGGTTTGTCCCACTGATAGCAGAGTTATCCAAAGCTTCCAGCATTGTCCAGCAGCCAGAAAGGTTGTGTGTTTTCCATGGAGCAAGGCTTGAGCTGGAGCAGTTGTAACATTCCCAGGACTTACAGCCCTGCTGTGTGTGCTAAAATTACCAGACAGCATTCAGAGCACTGCGAAAAGGAAGGGTTAAATTATGCTTCTTGCATAAATCCGTGCATAAAAGAGACAGATGAAGCCAGTCCCTAAAGCTGTCAGCTGAAAGGACAGGTTAGAACGTGCCAACATCTGCAGAGACTGCCTGGGAACACAGTCCTGGCAAATGTGTCCCAATTGGAAATCCATCTCTGTTGCTGATGACAATCCCAAAGCGGGTTTGCCTTGTAGTGGCACCATCCATGCTCCTTTAACACTGATTAACAGCCTGGCACGGCCAGAGCTGGGTGCAGCTCAGATTGCTGCTCAGGCTGGGACAGAGACGTCACATCCACTCCCAAAACACCTGAGGGATTTCCCCCCAACACTGGAAGTGCATCTGCTGCTTCCATGGCCTGCAAGGCAGGGGGGGAAGGAAAGGAGGAGGCAACACCTGGTTGGTGAGAAATCCCTGAGTCTGGTTACAGCCAGCTGTGTGTGCATTCTGGAAATGAATCAGTCAGGGGAGATGGAGTCTCCAGTTGGCTGTGGGCACGATATACCCATGGCTATAGGGCAAACAGCTCTTTTTGGGCATAAATCTGATTTTTCTCCAAGTTCTGTCACGACCAGATTTTATTTGTGAGGTGAAATGCTGCACTCCACTTTGCCCTGAGCAGGAGTAGGTCTTTAAAACTTCCATTTTCCTTCCCTGAGAAAGGAGAGCAAAGCACCCTCATGGAATGGCAGCAGAGTGCCCAGGGAGGAGCTGAAGATAACTGAGGCATCATCTGTGCAGGAGGAAAACCAGCTCTTCAGTCCTCTCTCCTAATCTGGAGGGACAAGTGGGTGTGGGAAGCAATGACAGCCTGTAATAGCCTTGGCCAGCCATCTGCTAGGGGTTTTATTTGCTCTGTAAAACACAGTGAGATTAATACTGAGTTCAGAAAAAAAAATAAATAATAGACTTCTGGGAGGAGAGAAAAACATCCCCAAAAACATTTGTAGGCATGGAGGTTCTGTGTGTATTTATATATATATATTATATATATATATAGCACACACACACACACATTAATTCTTGAGATTAACAAAGATTTCTCTAGTGTGCTTGATATGTTGTTGAGCTTTAGTGGGTTAAAAAACCAGCCACAGAAAAACAGGAAAGGTTTGAATTACATCCTTTTTTACACACTGAATGAATTGAAAGACATGTCAGCAGGAGCCTAAACACGGTCGTTAATCAACAGCTTAAAAGTAACACTTGAAAAGGTGCAAAATCAAATATTAAAAGTTTCAGAGATGGCTGGGTAGCACATTTCTCAGGCAGCCGAACTTGGCCTGTCTGCAGCTCGGAACATCACTTTTGTGGAAGGCTGAGCTGCAGGAGGCTCCTTCTTTCAGCACTGATTACCTGTTGGGGTCTCCATTAACCTGCAGCTGTGCCATTCCAGCTCAAAGCCAGAATTAACTTGTCTGAGGAATCTTGAGGAGCTGCTTTCCCCGGGGAGTCAAATATCCAGCCTGTTCTGAGCCCGGGGGTTGTTGTGCTTGCCGGGTCTCTCATCCTGTTCCACCATTCGAGCTTTGAGGCTCAATTAATTGCATAACTGGTCTTAAAATTGCAGGCAGTGCTAAAGATGTTTCTGCTTTCGTAGAATTCAAGGTGCAATTTTAAGCATAGTTTTTGCTTCCAAAAAATTTTATTTTCAGCTCACAAGTGATAGAAAATAAATTACGAAATTGTCAGTTAAAGTAATGGGAATGGTAGATTTTAGCCATGTAGGTCAGTCTTAATCTAGAAGCTTGAGCAAAAACCTCCCTGGTTGCAGTGACACCCACAAAGATTAGGCATTCAAAAACAAAACATCCCAAGGGTTAGGCCAGTGCTCAGGTTGTGTCATAATTCAGTATTTACTGTACTCTGAATAAAGATTGCAAAGCTGGTCTCCAACTGCAGAAAATGCATTATTGGAGAGAAAAAAAATCCTCATCTGAAGAGCAGACATCCCACACTTTCCACACTAAAAACCTTCTTGAACCACTGAAATGTAGAATTTATCAATGCAACAAAGAAATCTCCATGTAAATATTTTGCCAAGGGGTTTTCTCCTTTTATATGGGGTTTTACAGCCCATTTTTCTCAAGACTTGCTAGAAACTCAAACAACTTTTGTTTGCAATTGTCAAATATTTTGTTGGCATCCTACACTGCCTAATGCTTTCCTTTATCCATATGAAGATGACCAGCAGAAAACCTCCCTGCTTGATCTCCTTTGAATAAAAGCCAGCAGGTGACCACTCTAAATGCAAAAAAAATCACAAATTCAGTATTTATATTAAAGCAGTTTTAAAAACGTTCAGACCACAAGGAGCAGCCAAGTTGCTTAATAGGAGATACTATTTTCAAAACATTTCTTAATCATTCAAAACATCAGTGCTGATGCTGGTTCTTATTTTTGGTTCTTGCAACATGGGTATTAGACAAGAACCCATCTTTTTGCTCATTATCACTCCAAGAACAGAAGAGATGAAATAAAAACAAAGCAGCTTTCTAAGCTGTGATGTTTCTGGCACAGGACCTCCTAAACTCAACCCGAAAGTGTCTTGTTGGTGTTAGACAAACATATAAAGATTTGGCTTTTATACTTTCATTTCACAGTCTATCATCTGCCCATTACAGGCTTGTTTTTACTGAGTCCCCACTGCCTTTCATTTCTTTTTAAAACCATTTTCTGACACGCTCATCTGAGCTGTCCTGATGTCTGCATGCTGGGAACATTCGTATTTCAGCTCTTTGATGATGGTTTTTGTATTTAATTCCAGTGCTCTTAATTTTTGGTGCACTAATTGGCTGTTCACAGTCTGGCTGTTCAACTCTGCATGATAGATCTGAGTGCATTAAAACCCTTTTTACCCTTGTTTGCTCCCCCATTCTGGGCTTAGTGGTTTTCCTTTTTCTTGGTTCTGTGCCATCCTCTTTCCTGTCAGGAATGTGCAATCACACAGATCAAAACTGCTCCAAATTAACATCTTGTCCAACTCTTCCCTTACTCTGTCAAGGCTCATTTAAAGGCACATCAGCCAAATCTCCTCATTTATTTAGGTTTGTTATCTGGGCTGCTTTGCAGTCGTGCAGATTTTTTGGGGGTGACTAAGTGGCCAATTCCATTGGAAGCTGATTGATAAAAAAAGTAAGGCAACTTCAGCCTAAATTCTCCTGGTGGGATAAGGAGCCTGCTGCACTGAAATGGAAAAACTCAGGAGTGTTGGGCAGTGGAATTTGAGTTTATTAGTGTGAATATCCATGTCCCAGCTCTGGAAAGGCTGGCTCAGTCCTGGTCAGAGGAACAGCAGAACACAGGCTCTGGAATTCCTTGGATCAGCCCTTCCTCCACCCTGCTCCTTTTCCACACCAGCTTGGGAGTGTTGGCCTCGTTTGTAGCTCAGAGGGCAAAAATAGGCAAGAGAAAGAGAAATGATTATGAAAAACAGCAAGGATTGATTTTATACCTCACTTGAAAAATCTTGGAAACCTGGGGAGAAAGGACAAGAAAGGTGTTGTTCTTTGAAACATCCTGAAAAATAAGGAAACAGGGGCCACATAAGTTTTAAGGTTGTGTTTCAGATGGTTCAGCTGTCAGAAATGTTGCCCTCCTTGTCTCAAGTCAGAATCTTTTCCACTTAAATTAAAATGACTGCTGATTTATGCAATCAAGGCAAAAGCTGGAGCGAGTTAGATGGTCTTATAAGGTAATCACTGAAAAAATACCTAACAGAAATGGAACTGCTTGCTCAAAATAGGCAAAATATAATCTACTCAGGAAAAAAAAATGCTTTGGGTAGAACCATCAGGATGCAAGGGCAAAGCAAGCCGTGCTTTCCACAGCATCTTCCATTTGTCTAAATGCAATATGGGATGGGAAACACTTTTAGGGATGTTTTTTCCACTCCACTTATTTGGTTTGCCTTTATGTATTCCTGCCAGCACTGCACACAGTTGTTGTTTGCACCTTGCATTCGCTGATAGTTTGTCCAGTATTGAAGCAAAATTGTCAGAATGACAAATATGAGCATCTAAACCAGGCTGGGAAACTTGTCTTTAATAACAACTAACTTGGATTTTGCCAGGCACTGTGCCATGGCCAAAAACCCCCACCCAACATGCTCCTGTCTGAAAGCATCATCATTTCACACAGGTCTATCAGGGAAATGTCTGTGTGCCAAATATATAACCAGATTTATTTGGTCAAATACACTTTCAGTTGAACCCAAAACTGCACAGAAATGGAACAAGAATTTTCTTTTCAGTAAGGAGGAAAAAAAATTTATTGTTTAAATATGAATTCTAGAAAAAAGCCCTCGGGTTCCTCACTCACAAATATGTGAATAAGTCACAGTAGGTTCCAGTGATAATCTTGTGTGTCTTTCAAACTCAAGTGTGTCAAAAAATTCTTAAAAACTTTCTGGCAAGACTGGTGGTTCTGTGGTTTTAATTTTTTATTTTTTTAACCTCTTATTCTAATGAATTTTGGAGAGAAAGAAATATTTTCAGAAAATATCTCACATAGAGTGGTTTAATTTTTTTTTGTTTTGCCGTTGGACAAATTTGCTGAAAGTTATTTCTAAACAAGGCAAAATTTATGAAGCTCTTTGGTGCCCAGTTCAGCTCAAAAAGTAATTTTCTGTTCCAAGAAGAAAATGGGATCCACTTTGATTTGGTGAATAACGAGCACTAGAATTTTGTGATGGCATTGGCCCTGCTGCCTCAGGGCAGTGCAGCCACCCTGCAGTTCATGGCAGCAGAGTTTGGGGTTTGTTTCCTGCTCTAAAATACAGTATTTCTGAGAGAAAATTATAGGAGAACTTTAATAAAATTAATTCAAACATACAGAACCACAAGGGATGAGGCATCTGACATAAGAGGACATTTTAATCCCCAACCTAAATCAGAATAAATGTGCAATCCTTGAGACAGAAGACATTCCCCACTCCAGCTTGGCACTCTGGTGCTCGGTTTGTGTGCCAGCCTTGCTGGCACCAGGTGAAACCAATAATCAGGAATTATCCCTGATTCCCCACAGCTGATTTAGGAGCCTTTTGGGCAAGCAGAGGGGGAGCTGGAGGGGCTGGAAAGAGCAGGAGGATTTGAATGGCTCGGCTCAACAGAGGTCAGTGGTGATTTTACCTGTTAATATTTTCAATTTTAAAGAGAAAAAAAAAAAAGTTAATTCTGATGTGTTATGTGGAGGTTGATGAGGAATTTGTTAGTCATTGTTGGGCAGTCCCTGCATTTGTTGGGCTGCTGAGCCAAGCTCTGTCCTGGCAAGGACAGGCAGGGATGGGGCTGTGGTGAAAGTGCAGGTGTGGTTTAGATCTCTTTAACTGTTGATTTTTTTATTATTTTTTTTTTCCATTTTATTCACCTTTGCTTTCCTCTCACCCTATGAACTGAGCTGCTTTAGGAAATGCAGGCTCAACATTTGCTTTGTTTTGTGAAGTAATAAATTATTTAAAATTTGAAGTAAAAAATCTCTTTGGTTTTTAGAATAAACCAGGCAGAGTGAGTGGTGCTCAGTTCAGTTCCTGTTTCCACCTGAGCTCCAGGCTGGCAGTTTGAGTGCTGGATGTTCAGCAGGTTACACAGTCTGGGAGAAATATTTCCTGCTTCCCCAGGGCTGGCAGGGCTTGAGAGGAGACATTTGTCACAGCAGCTCCTTGTTTTCTGTCCTTCCCTCAGTCTTCCTTATGCATTGCATTAAAACAGGAGGGTGGCAGGAGAGTCTTAAATCAAAGCTCTGAGATTCTTCTGGGGACCTTTATGTTGTCTGTTCCTTTATTTAGAAAAAGAATAAATTGGTATTAGTATCCCATTAGAAAATAGTAGCTAATCCCCTTCCTCTGTCCAGGGTGTGTGGCCTGGGAGATGCAGGAGGGGGAGGAAAGGAAGGGAACAGGAGGGTGATGATGGATGAATTTTGCTGTGGGGAAGGGTCAGCCCCTCTGCTCCCTGTGCCCAGCTGAGCCCCAGGTCTCGTTGCTTCCTCCCTGGAGAAGCAGGAGAGGGAGATGAGCCCCAGGCTCATCCTTTGCAGGAGAAACCACAGCCCTGGCACGACCTTTGACAATGTTTAATGCCTTGCTGAGCTCTACAAGAGCTGTTTTTTGGGCTGGGGGAGGTCAGCTGTGACTGTCCTACAGCTGGTAAAAGTGGGGATGTTCCCAGGGGCTGCCTGGCACTAAAACAGGGCTTGTTTGGTGGCTGCTTGGCTCTCCTCATCTGTGCCCCCACCAGCAGCTGTGGTTTGGCACACCTGAACACAGGGATCAGCACCTTGGACAAGCTGGGGGGGCTTGGGACAGTCCCAAAAAACATTGGGAATGGCTTGGGTGTGACAGACACTCGAGATGTCCTTGCAGGTGCTCTGGGAGAATTTGGGGAGCTGCTTTCCCAGGGGAGACACTGGCAGGCTTTGAGCAGTCAGCTACAGAAAGTCCTGAGGAAAAACCTCCAGGGTCAGAAAGAATATTTAGCTGAAGCTGCCCTGAAATGAAGCTTTGAAGAGTCACAGAATGCCTGAAAACAGTGATAAGCTTTAACATTTCCCCCACTTTTTTATATGAATATAAAGATGGCAGTTTTATCATTTGATGGACTGGGTGTCTATTTGGTCAGAGTGAATCAAAGTGTAAATTTTGTTTCCCTAGGGCTGTTTTTGAACAGTCTGTGCAGGGCAGCTTTCAGGTTCTGAAAGTTTTTTTGTGGAACTCCATCTTTGCACTGTTTGCCCCCTGTTTAGGGTTATTTTTACTAGCACTAGCTTTACTCAGTGCTCGAGATCAATCAAAAGAGATCCATCTGCAGCTTTCTGCTCTGGTTTCTTGACCCACAGTCTTCATTTTTTTTGCCATTCTAAGCACTTCTTTCAAACTGTGCTCTCTTCCATGAAACATGTTGACTGCAATTAGAAAAAAGGGTGTTCTCCAGTCCACAGATCTGATATTTCTTATAACTTTGATGGCCTTTTTGACATCAGGTGTGTTTATGTTGCTGCTCATGGTTGGTTGTGAAGTAGCTGATGGACTCTCTAAGCTCCAACAGGTGATTCCATTCTGCAAAGACTTGCACTGATCATAGGCCAGTAAAGTTTGGGCAGCAGCTCTAATTTCATATCTTTCATGTTATATTTGCTTTTTAATTTTAAGAGGATATATTTTTGCCACTGTGATAAATTCACCTTCTTTGTTTTGAAAAAAATCTGTTGAGAAGAAGCAGCTCTAAAAGAATAAATTCCATTTTCTCCCTGGTGTTTGGGGTTTTGCTGTTACAATTTTTAACTCTGCAGCTTCTCCTTGGTAAGACAGAATCACCACACAGGTTTAATCTTGTTACTTCTGGAGTTTTGGAAATATTGCCTCTGATTCATCCTTCCACAAGGTTGTGGCTTTTAGGAATGTTCTTTAGGTTGTCCTGGTTGTGTAGAAAAGTTTGAATAGTGAGTGATATATTTATTTTTGTTTCTTTCCCACACACCTTGTGTGATATATAAAATCAGTGTGCATTCAGGCATATTTCATGGTGTTGAAATAAAACTAGCCCAGCTATTATTTAGATCTTGGAGTATTTCCTCAAAAAGGCCCATAAAAAAAAAAACAAACCTGTATAAGCCAAATGTCTGTGTGAGCCCAAACTATAAATTAGATTTGAGGGCAGAAATATTTTAGCTTTGAAATATTTCTTCAGGCAGCCCCAGAAAGGGTTGGGAGAGTCTGCTTTGGTTTATTTGATTCAATCTGCAAAAACAAACAATAGTCTCTAAGCATCCTTCTGCTCACCCAAAAGCTTGTTCTGCCTTTGCAGGGTAATGGGTTTGTGGTTTTAGGGAGAATTCAGGCCTGGAATTCTGCTAGGAGTGTGTCCACATATTTCACTGGGGTTCTCTTATATTAAAAAGCAGATTTAATTATTTTTACTTACAGCTGTTCTTTCTCCCTAAGAGAGGCCCTGAAAGATAAATTGCAGAATCAGTAGATTGTTTTAATTCTCACATGTATCCACTATTAAATGACTCTTTATCTTCTTTTTTTTTTTTCTTTTAAATGCTCTTGACATATTTTTAAACATATTTTCTCAGTTCTTGTGTCTTCCCAGTGAACAAAATGGGGCAGTCCATAACAAAACTCTGATTTTTTTTCTCAAGCTGTATCACTATGAAAGGAATTTAATAAGGCACTAGTCTTGGGATGGTTGCTGTAATCAGCAAGTTGGTTTTCATTAAAAGGAAATTAAAATTTAATGGCAGAATACACGACCTAAATTCTGTGGAGAGTGCAAAGTGATTCCCTTCTGTGCAGGCAACTTGACTGCATCCAGTGCAGGTGGTTCTGGGTTTTATGGCAGCTGATTGATAATCAACTGTCCACAATTAACTGTGCTTTAGGCTGGAATTGCTATTGGTGAGCACCTTTCTGGAGGCTTGAAAAAATATATTTCTTGAGAGGAACAGCACCCTCTGTGAGTGCCAGCTGCACAAACCAGTTTGGGTACCAGTTTGGGCACTGGTTCAGGCAGAGTTTGGTGGTAGAAGCTCTGGTGGAGTTTGAGGTGATCAGTTATTTACAGCCAGACTGACCAACTCCACTGCAGAGTCTGGTGAATTGGCTGAACTTGGTTTAGTCCCTGGAAAACAGGGATGTGAGGAGCTGCTTACATAAGCAAGATTAGCATCTGTGCTCACATGAGTTGGACAAAATTAGGGAGGTTATTAATGCTTGAAATCACTGACTGAAATTAAAAGGAAAAAACTTTGCCCTTAATGGCACATCCAGGCTGTGGTGTAATTATATAACCCTGCCCCTGATTAAATGCAATTCAAGTTTTTATCAAAAAAGAATAAAATCATCATACAACAATAAGAAAGCTCCCTACCTCCCCCATCTACGTGTTTCTGGTTTATGAACTGCTCCAGCCCCAATCCTGCAGAGCTGTGGGACAGTTCCCACCTTGTGCTTCATTTGAGGTGCTGGCAACTGCACCACTAAACCCATGATAAATTAACAAGTTGAATAAGTTAGATGAGTTTCAAGGCCTGTGCATCTCTGATCTCTTCATGCTGCTGGAGATGGCAATAGCTGGTTGATGACTCCTCCAGGGTCCTCTGTGTCTGCAGCCCTTGTGTGATCAGGGATGATGGGGTGGCAGCTTTGCTCTCCTCTGGACAGTGCTCTGTGCTGATTTGGAACTCCTTGTTAGTGTGGGTAAAATCATCTCCCTCCTCTACACCCAATAAAATGATCAAAAATTGCAGCTCTTGTTGTTAAGTGGCTTGTGTGGGTTTGGGTTTTCAGATAAACATGTATTTTTTTATATTAATATACTGGCTATAATCATGTATTGCTCCATCTCTAATCTTTCCAGTTGTCATTACACTGAAGAATGGCAGGCTTCTGAAGATGGGACAAATCTGAAATGAATTACCAGGAGACTGTATGAGAACTAACCCCAAATTTAATGAAGGAGGGACTCCAGATGGTGGAAGGTGGACTTAGGCATTCCCAACATTCCACATTTTAACTGCAGTACCATGCCCAGAGACACACACTGACACTCTGGGCAATTTACACATGAGCTGCTCCCCAATCTGCTGGGAGGGATAACAGTCACAGGGTTTTATTGCCACAGAAAAAGCAGAATATCTATTGAAGATAACTAATTGCTGACAGTTTCTGAGCTGGCTTTGGAGCATGATACACTTGTTCTGCCCCGTAGAGCCTTGTTGCAAAAAATAAAATTCACATGCAAAAAGAACCATATTGCTCCAATCTCCATGGCATTTCTGTACAATTCTCCTAAAAATGAGCCCAAGCTTCCTTTGTCTGTACAGGTGCTCAGCTGGCAAAAAAATCCTTCCAAAGGTTCCCTTTCAATGCAGGTCTGGCAAAAAAATCCTTCCAAAGGTTCCCTTTCAATGCAGGTCTGGCAAAAAAATCCTTCCAAAGGTTCCCTTTCAATGCAGGTCTGGCAATAAAATCCTTCCAAAGGTTCCCTTTCAATGCAGGTCTGGCAATAAAATCCTTCCAAAGGTTCCCTTTCAATGCAGGTCTGGCAAGATCCCCCTGGATTGCACAGCCTGAATGACAGGAGCTGATGAGAGAGGCTTTAAATAACCCTGGGATGCTGCTCCCATCTGAGAGCACAGAGAGAGCTGGAATTCAGGACTCTGACCCAGAAACACCTGCAAAAGGGAAGGGGATTTCCCCCCAAACATCTGTGTTTCTGTTCTCCAGTGGCCTCTGTAGCACAGCTTTGTTCACAGTGTTTTTCTCACTCTTCTTTTATCCTTGCCTTGCTGAGAAAAAAATCAGAAAAATCCAGCAGGCAGCGTTGCACAGTTTGTTAACTTGTCAGTATAACTTCCAAGCCTGCAAATCCCCATTTCTGAGTGCCTTAAAACACAGGCAAAGTGCAATCCAGCTGCAAAGGACCCATCTGGGGGTTCAGCAGAGGTGGGATTTGTGCCATAGACTGGTTCCCAGCAGCACTGCTGCTGTAGGGCTTGAGACACCCCCAAGCAGAGGTGAGCAGAGAAGTTATTAGCTCATAACTCATTATTAGCAATATATTCTTAGTAAGACATAAGAACTGGCAAGTCATCAGGGCTGTATGAGAGAATTAAACAGGTAGATAAAGAGGAAAGGGGTTTGTAGTAATTTATTAGTTCTGCCTGCTCTTGTGGGGCTCTGCTGATGAAATGTGCTCTTCCACTTTGACTGTGTTGGTTTGGGCACTGAAAAAGGTGGTGGCTGCCACTGGAATAGCTTTGTCAGTGTGGAGCATGGCTGAGTGTTAATTCATGTCAGAAACAGAAGCAGCTGGGTGTGAATTGATTGGAAGGAGCCTGGCAGTGCCTCCTGGGATCTGCAGGGTCGTGTCTGGGCCCAGAGAAGAACCAGTTTTGGGAAGGGATGAGAATATTCTAAGCTGGGAGACTGCACTGGTGTGTGACTAGTGGTACTGGGAGCCTCCCAGTTCAGTAAATCAGGAAGATAGAAGAGTTTGGGTTGAAAGGGACCTTTCAAAGGCCACCTACTCCAAACCCCCTGCAATGAGGGACATCTGCAACTTGATCAAGTTGCTCAGCCCCCATCTGACTGACCCTGAGTGCTTCCAGGGATGGGGCATCCACCCCCCACCCCCCTGGGCAACCTGTGCCAGTGTGTCAGGAGATAATCCCGACAGTGGAAGTTCTCATAACTTTTCCTCTAAGTAAAATAAAGCAAAAAATTGCAGCAACAAGAAGTTCAGACCTTGGGGGAATGATTTCTTGGCAATATTAATGTAGAGGCCAGATAATGTACCAGGGGAGCACTGCCAGCACACATTTAACAAAGGAATGAGTGTGGATTATAGGAATAAAACTATTCAACCTCCTCTTGGCACCTGCTCTAATCCATCAGAGCTCTGGGAAATTCAAATGTATGAGCAAACTCCTGAAACAAAGCAATCACTGTTCCTTCCAGTCCCTGTTTTAAAATTGCCTGTGCTTGGTCATGGGGGGGAGGAGGGGAATAAAACAAAAGATCTGCAAATGGTTACAGATTTACCTGCTGCATTATTTCAGCAGCTCACATCTAGGAGATGGGTTTCAGTGCTGAAAATTGATTTCTGGACAAACCAGGGATCAAAGAGGCAAAGATTGGGACTCAAGCCATGTTTTCTTTAGGCTGGTGGGAAGGCTGAGCTGGGGTGTGATGAAATGATCAACCTGGCTCTTCATCAGTGGTGGAGGATCAGAAATGCTGTGACTGCACCACACAAAGCCCTGATCAGAGACAGCTTGCTCAGAAGGTTGCAGTTTTGTTCAAAGAGATGTTTCTGGATTAACTCTGCAGCAGGGGGGTTTTATGCCACACCTGAAGCTTTGTCAGGGGGCATCAATGACAAGAAAGGAGCAGGAAATTCAGGCTGTGCTCTCAGAAATGCAGTTCTGAGGCAGTGCTTGTGCAGCTGGTGATTCAGTGATGCTCTGGCCATGGGATCAATCACTGGGGAGAAAAAGCCCTAAATCCAAGTCCTTAAGAATCATGAATCAAGGATCTCAGCTTCCTGCACAGCACCACAAAGGCAACGTGCTAAAGGTGTTTAATGATTCTGGGAGGATGCTGATTGAGGGTGTTTGCTTCTTTGGAGTGTGATTTGGTTGGTTGGTTTGGTTTAGAGAGATGTTTGCTATTTTTATTTTGGAGGGGGATGCGTGTTTTTAGGAGGAATGACTTTTTGAAGATTTAGAGCAAAAACTTACAGACTTATTTGAAGACTTTCAGGAGCTTGTCCAGAGAAGGGCAATGAAGCTGGTGAAGGGTCTGGAAAAAATGACTTGTAAGGAGTGGCTGAAGGAGCTGAGGGAGTTTAATCTGGAGAAGAGGAGGCTCAGAGGGACCTCACTGATTTCTACAACTACCTGAAAAGACATCGTGGTGAGCTGGGGGTGGTCTCTTCTGCCAAGCCTCAGGTGAAAGGAAGGAGGAGAGGAAATGGCCTTAAGATGCACCAGAGAAGGTTCAGATTTGATATTAGAATATATTTTTTCATTAGAACAGTGGTCAGGCATTGGAATGAGTCACCCAGGGTTGTGGTGGAGTCTCAGAAAGTGTTCAAGAGGCATCTGGATGTGGCATTTGAGGATTGGGTTTAGGGATGTTTATGAAGGTGCTGGGTTGGTTTTTGGACCAGATGATCCTTTTGGTCTCTTCCAAACCTGGTGGTCCCATGGAAGTTAAATGTGTCTCTGAAAACCAATTATTGATTGTCTATTAAAGGACACCTGGGATTTCCAGAGAGGTTACACGTGACCCTTGTGAATGTTTCTTTACGTGTTGCATAGAATCTGTTATTACAGAGACAGGAGTTAATTTTATAAACAGAAATCAGTGCAAACAAAATATATATAATGCACATTATGACTGTCCTCACATACCTGCTAGTTCTCTTTTTGCTGTAGAAAAACATATTGCTTACAGAAGAAAACAAAAACACTGATGAACTGAAGAAAAGATTCCTAAAATAATCTCAGTTATCAAATAAATACCTTATTCAGCTGATCAAACTGTAAGAGCAGTGAGAAGTATCTAGTTTTTGGCCTGTTGAGGCATTACCCTGAGTTACAGTATGGGTGTGAGGAAAGATGTCAGGAGATCAAAAGAACTTTTTAATTCCAGGGTTTGTAATTATTTTTTTAAATAGGCAAATGAAATCTGTGGGTGGTGAAAACCAATCCCATACAGAAGGACTAACAAGTGTAATGTTGCCTTTTTTCCTCTGTCCCCTGTAAATCAAGAAGTCTATCTCAAATTAATCAGGCTCTATTAAAACCCTTCAAAAATGACAGGACCTTCCCTCTCTGGATCTTCCAGCTGAGGAAATGTTTCTCTCATCCTCTTCCTGTGAAAAAAAACCCCTTTAATTATGCCCAACCCCCTAAAGAACACTGAATGAGTGAATACTGAGCTGGTTCTGTCTTTTTTGGTGCTGGGCATGATGTTCATCACCTGGAAGAGATGTCATTTTATTTTGTGGTGAAGGAAAGAGGGAATGCCAGTACTGGGAATAAGGAGGGTATTTGTGCCTTTATGGAGAGGTTCAATCCTCTGCTATCTCCTTGAGTAAATGAGGGCTGTCAAAGCAAACTGAGGGAAGAATTGGTGCCTTCAAACACAGTGTGCTGTGTTCACCCATCACCTAAGCCTTGTTCTGACCAATGTGATCCCCTTCTTGGCTGCCCCTGCTCTGGATCAGAGAGGCACTGCCATTTACATCCCCTGTGGAAAATCTGCACACTCTATCTCATGGTGCCACCTGTCCACCAAATTCTAGAGGACTGAATTTCCCCCCAGGGGAAACTTTCAGTCTCTTGGGACTCACATGTTTGGCTTCCATTCTGTGTGCAAGCTAAAATCTGGGAGGTTTGTTTTGGTTTAATTTACTAGAGCAGGTCATCTTATTGTTTAAAATTCTTGATCAGGGAATAACAAATTACCTTGGAAGGAGAAATTGTGCTCAAAGAAATAATAGCCTTAGAACATACTTAGCAATAAAACCTTGTCCAGCTACAGTTCAAAGCAGATTTCAGGCCTTTCTGTTAGGGAGCTGAACATCTCCTTCCTGATCACTGGACCTTGGGAGCTTTCTGATCAATCCCAAACTCCTTTGTCCTCCTGCTTCGGTGGGATCGGGGTTGCACCTTTCTAATGATGGTCTAAGTGTGAAAAAGGCATCTCTGACTTCGAGGGATTCACCCCTCAGCTGCAAAAGGAAGGTCTTGCAGTGTCAGAGGCACTCCAGCCTTGCTCAAAGCCTGCGTTGTGAATTTTTTGTGTTTCTGTGACACTTTGCCATCCTGTATCATTTGTTTTACAGGCTGTGTGCTCCAAAAATGAATAAAACATGCTTTGAACCCAGCAGAAAAACGTTCCTTGAATTCAGCTGCTTCCCACCCTTCTGCAGCACGTTGGGTTTGTGTGTCATTGTGCTCTATTTACACACTGTCAGTAGGTGGAATACAATCAGATCATCCACCTGTGGCATTTTGTGGGATGTAACATTTTGATCAGAGCAATTATGAGATGTTTTGTGCCGTGCCAGGCTGTTTGAGTGTTGGGAGTGTCAGCTAATTATGGTATTTCTCCCTTATTTGTGATTTAATCCTTTCTCTGATTCATCTTTCTGTTTGATAGCAGCATAAATCTGGATTTGATAGGGAGCTGGTTTGGAACTGGATGATCTTTCAGGTCCCTTCCAACCCAAACCATTCTGTGATTTTTTTTTTTTTTTTTCTGAAAATCTGCAATTCCCAATTCATCTGTGCCTTTGTGTCCTCCCAAGACAAATCACTCTGTTTAGATGTCATATTTAACTGGCACAGAGCTGGAATGGATGGTCTGAATCCATTGCATTAATAAGTGAAATATAACTGGTGTAAAGTTTAACAGCAGTTAAGTAATGTTTTACAATAAATAATAGTTTTAATATTATTTGTAAAATCTCTAGGCTGAGAAGTTACAAATAAAATTAAAACTATTATTTATTGCAAAACACTACTTTTAATATTATTTTTCCTCCTTTTCAGCCTTGTCCTCTTGCAGTTCATGGATTTATAGCAATGGCAATTTTGCTCTGTATTTTGATATGCGAAGCTGAACAGAAATATTTTTGCTGGTTTTTGCAAAGAAGGCAGATGAGTTTATTGCTTCCCAGTCTGGAGTGGTGGCAGCTCTTACCAAACTGCAGCATGCCAAAGGGTTTCTGATGGGATGAAAAACTCCAATTTTATTACTTCTGAAGGTCACAGCGTATTAAATGTATCGCAAATATACAGAAACAGCCATAAAATGCAAATTCTCCTCCTCCATTAAGCAAAATTTCCTGTAACATATTTCTGGTTGGTTTCTTTTACTTGGCTGCTGCTGAAATCAGGCCTGTAAGATTTATTTCTGGAGTGGCTGAACTGGTGTGAGTGGTGAATTCTGAGATAAAACATAGTGACTTTTTTTTTTTCCCTTCCCAGCGGTGAGGAGGAATGGAAATTTTTAAATACAGCTTTGGGTTTGTTTGTTTTTTATTTAACTGAAATCTCCTTTTTCTTGTTGAGGGGGCATAAATCTTAAGTTGTTGCAAGAGCACAAAATGAGGCATTATTTTCATTCTTAAATTAGAGGCTCAGATCTGCATGTGACAAAGGCCCTCGTGGACTGGAAGGATCCAGGTCAGAATATTTGGGTTTTTTTCATGCTGGTATTTTGTCTTTCACATTTACTGACCTAAAGTTTCTGGAGCTCTCACTTAAGAGGTTACCTACACCCCTACTGATGTTTCTTTAATGATAAGGAAAACTGCTTTCCTCTCCCAAAAACCCAGTGCTTTCCCAACATGATTTTCACTCTTTCACAGAAAGAAAGAAGTCGAAAAATAAGAATTGAAGAGATCCTTGGAGAGCAAAAAAAGGCATAATCATACCTTACACCTCTGGCATTTTTTTGTCTGGAGAGCTGTGATGTGTTTTATGAGCATTTCATCTCTCCACAAAATGACTTTTAGCTGCCTGAATTCACATGATGTGGCACTGAAATATTTTTTTGGTTTGATACTTTATTTTTTTTTTAATAGTTGTGGTCTGCAGGGTTATTCATGAAGGCCACTGAAGGTTTTTCTGAACAATAAGGCTGTCTTTTAGTGGGCTGTGCATTCAGAGTTATTTACTTATTAAATTAGAATTAAAAACACTATTTAGAGTTCGCCTTCAAACAATTTTATTAAACTTTATGGTATTCATACTAAACTTTGCTTTGGCTTGTTATAAAATTACCAGTGAGTGTTTATCCTTTGTTCCTGAAGGAAACCCAAGAACCTGCAAACATAACTGATTTCCTTCAGTGGGGATGTTTTTATTTTGCCTTATATAATATAAAATAAACAGTATAAATCATGGCTTAAGTCCAGAACTTGGGGTTTAAATTAGCTTTTTTCTTTTCATTCTCTTCTGTGAATGAAAGAAGGTTGTCAAGATTTCGTGTAGCTTTTGTGTTTGAAGAGAACTGCAGAAATTTGGGTACTTAGAGTAATTTGCTACATTGCACATCTCCCTGTTCCTGAACAAAATGTGTAGGCAATCTGTGCTAGAGTTAATGACTAAATTTATAAAAAGCCAGGGTTTCTATTCTGCTCCAAGACTTGTGTTGGAGAGAGAGCTGTTTCACCAGGCAGAGGTGGGCACTCACTTCTCCTGCTTTGGGAAATGTAGGACGTGACAAGGACCTAAATCTCTTAATGATTGTGTGGTGTTGAGCATTAAAGTATGAATTCCATCAGGTTTTTTGTATCCAATGAAGACTTAAAATCAGAGCTGAAGTCTGGAGGAAGCTTCTCTCTCTGAACCACCTATTTTCGAGTCATGCTTCCAATCTGAGGTATCTCTGCAGTCAGTGGAAAATCACAGGCCCTTTCTGAGAGAAAAAGTCAGGTGAATCATCCTCTGCTTGTGCCTTTCTCCCTGGGTTATTTTTTTGGGGGGGTGGGGGTATGGAAGGATGTGCCAGAGAAAGCATTAGATCATTGTCTTCAACCAGGGAAAATAACAACAAGAACCCTTCAGCCTTCAAGAGCTGCAGCTTGGGAGCTGGAGTGCAGTTCTTTGCTGTAGCCAGCACTGGTGAGTGTGATGTGCAGGTTACACACAGCACTAAATATGTAGTGACCAGCATCACAATGTTTCTCCTGCAGCTGTTATTAAATTACTGAGTTTCTCTAGCTCTGAGTCTGACTGCTGTCAAGGGGAACAGTCTGCCTGCCATGATTGATGGCAGCCTTTCCCATCGCTGCCTCCTCCTGATTTCATTTTCCAGGCATGTCTGCGTCAAATTTTATTACTATGAAAGTTTCTTGCTTTGTGATTCCATTATACAGCAAGAGGGAAGAACTGGAAACATAAACATTTCTGTAATAAAGCAATATGTAGATTTCCAGATTGGTGTTCTGAAATGCTCACTGACTGAGAGAAAAATGAGAGGCTTGAGGGTCCTGCAGACTCACACACTGAGCCCACCCAGGGACAGAGTGGGTGCTGATGAATTGTTTTATGCTGTGCTGTGGGTTCTTCTTGCCTTTGGGACAGGCTCATTTAAACACATCCTGGTGTTTTTGGTTCTCCACCTGGGCTCTGTCAGCTTTGCCCACTCCTCTTGCAGAGCTCTGCTCTGACCCCCATGCAGCTGGAACAGGAATTCCAGGAAAGGATGGATGCAAGCAACAGGAAACAAAGTAAAATAAAATGCAGCCTGGGATTCCTGAGGAGATTTAAGGGATAAACTTGGCCAGCTTTCCATGAAATCTGAGATTTAGAGCTTCAACTCCTTAAAGCTTTCATTTTGAAAGTCAGAACTTAGGAAGGAAGAACAAGAAATTTTAGAAACCATGGACTGCAACCACGAGTTCCAGTTCACTTGCTGTCAGTAAACTGCTTCCTCGTTACAGGAGAGTGATGATGGCTGAAATGATAGCTGATGCTGCACTGCTAATAACAAATATCCAGAGGAACTTTGGTTCTGGTGCTGAAAGTTCTTCCTCTGGAGTTTTAAGTGTGCTCACTTAGTGATGGTGGTTGTAAGGCCATGTGATGAAGTCAGAGGGGATTATAAAATGCCACAAGAAATAAGGTAGAAGGCACTGATTTGGCTGTAATACAGAAGGAATGTGTTCTTTTACCTGTGGAACTGCCTGAGATTTGCCAGCTCCATCAGCTGAGCTGCCACTGGCACAGTGTCAGATAAAGCTTTTGCTAACCTGAGCCCAAGCAGTTATTTCTGCAGTTCCATGTACATTTCTGGTGTATGTTTGTTATTTTTGTGTCATATTTTCTGTTGTGTTTTAAAAATAAATATTTAGGTTTTTTTCTTGCCCGGCCAGATCTTTTAGCTTGATTTTTCTTTATGCTTTTACAAATGTGATGACTTTACCCAGTCCTTTATGATACTGTGGACCATCAGGAATGGCTGGGGTAGGATCATTGCATCTGTGTGTTAAGAAGCATCTTGTACCAAACTGTGTGGAACTGTCTGATGTGAATATGATAAAAAAAACCAAAACCAAACTATCTTCTACAGCCAAATAAATGTATTTAAACAAATGTAATTAATTCCATGCACTGAGGATTGAGTCCTGCTGAGAGGCCCCAGCGTGCTCACAGTGTGGTGAGTGGAGTGTTAATCTGTGATCTTTGGGAGGTGATTTAATCCTCCAAAGGAACACAACCTCTCAAAAAAAGCTGAAGACATCCAGCACTTGGCCTGTGAATGCACGTGTTGTTTCAGTGGAGATGACAGAATTTGTGCAAGCTCTGTTATGCTCCCAGTAAAGCAGCAGCTTTTACAGCAGGATCTTGGGATAAAATCCCAGACATCAACTCACTGTGCCCTGTGAATGAGTGGGGAGTGGATGCTCTGCATGCAGAGACTGTCTCTGTACTGTACTTGGGTAACTTGCAGTAATTATTTGCAGTAACAACTCCCAAAATTTAAAGAACTTGTGGTTAAGGATTTTAAACACAAAAAGAGAATATGAGGCACCTATGACAGAATGCATCATCCAACTAGATGACCTCAGACATTAGCAAGGTTTATTTCTGCAGCTGGATTCACAGCTCATTTGCTTGCCACTCAAAGAAAATTCAGGGAAAAAAAAGAAATCTAGCTCTTCTTTTTTTAAAGGAATCCTGACTTGATGACCAAGATATGTTTGTGTTTCTTCTCAGTTGACAGTATTTAATCACTGAAGTGTGACTGCCAGAATAATAGTATTCATCTGAATAAACCACTTGAATTGATTCTGTTTTATGGAGATAAAACACCCATATTCATTTACTTACTTTCAATTTGTGGGAGTTAGTGTCTCTCTTCTCTTGCCAATCAGCAAAGCATGCAAATACTGAGATCAGTGCCTGGAATGAGCCCTGACCAAGAGGAACAGTGTGCAGTCTGTTGTAGAAATAGTCAGTCTGATTCCTTCCTGCCCAATTTTTTTATTCTCAGTTCCCTTTAAGATGAAGTTCTGTGAAGTACCAAGCACACAGGGCTTATTCATTTGTTTGTGCTGGGTGAGTGAATTGGGTGCTTGTGGGAGATGCCAGCTGGGCTGGGGGAGGCACAGAAGGTCTCTGTGTCCCCACCGAGCAGCAGCAGGGTGTGATTCCCAAATTGTGCTGCCAAGTGCCTCAAACCTGACCCCCAGGTAAGAGGCTGATTTTGATGCCCTTTCCATCCATAAATCTTTGACATTGGGAAAATCTGTTTCATGTCCTTCCTGAGAGCTCCACTTCTTCCCTCAGCGAGGAGGCTGAGCCGCTCCTCAGCTTGAGCCAGCCTTGGAGACAAATACTCTGCTCTTCAGAAAAGATAAATGAGTGATTGCACTGCTGCTAAAAAATAATAGCATTATTTAAAAAAAAAAAAAAAAAAAAAAGAAGGAAATATCCCCACAATTCAGTTCCCTTTCAACCACGGGTGGTTGAAAACCACATAGCTAAAACTTAGAGTTTCTGGTGGCTTTTTCTGTTCACGTTGCTGTTGTTGGTAAGTGAACAGGTTAATAGTGTAAATGTATTCTGTTGTAACCAGGTGCAGTTGGAAAGCAAAAGTCCATATTCATCTAAAGCTGAAATTTCATCTTAGCTTCTTAAAAACTTCCCAAAAGAGAATATTGGTCATGATTTTGAGTTCTCTGTGGAGTGTCAGGGGAAGGGCTGATTTCAGTTTAAGCTCTGTGCTAATTTAACTTGTTCTCCAGTTGTTTACCAGCTGAAAGAGCTTAATGAATGTTGGTTGATTTGAGAGCTACACTGTGTCTTCTTGAAAAATATATGCCTAAGAACTTGCAGTGGTTCTGATTTGTTACTGCGTGTTTTGTGCACTTCATTTCACAAAGAGCAGTGGATTCGGTGTTTTGCATTGAGGCTTGATAAATTCAGCTGGAGAATGAAATGCCAGCAGGAAAACTTCTCAGGTTCTGCCTTGTGGTGATTTTCATACTGTTCTTTAGGTTTGAAGGGAGATGATTAATTTGGATATTTGGGCAGGGAACAAAATCTGCAAGGAAAACAAATTGGATTGCGTGGGGGAGACGGGGGAGGGTTTTATTTCAAACAACAAAACTTGTAATTATGTGTTGTTTTATCTATTTCACAGTGTAAGACTTTCTCAGTAATCACAGTAGAACATCAGTCATTGCAAGTGTTACAGTCCAAACCAAAGTTAAGTGGTTTTTTTTCTGGAATATGCCTCCTTAGTCAGACAAGTCCTCCATAAACCAATCATAGGATGTTTACTAGAATTCCAAAAGGATTGTTACGGGTCTGTGTAGGAAGTTGGATGAAATTGGAGCAAATTCTTTAATGAGTACGAAGATTTTTTTTTTTTATTGTTATAGTTAGTCAGAAAATGCCACTTCTTTATGGGAACATCTGAGATAAACTGTTGAATCATAGAATGGTTTGAGTCAGAAGGGACCTTTAAGGTTGTTACTGTTGTTCTGTCAAGGTGGTGAAGAATAGCAAAGGATTTACACTTTTTAACTGGACATTCATGGAGAGGTGTATTTGAGTAAATGAAGCAATTCACAGTGCTCAAGACAGAACTTTTGCCCCTGCTTTACTGCCCTGGGTGGGAAAAAATTAGACATCCAATATTTTTATCTCTTTCCTTTTAGATTTTTCTCCCATGGCAAAGTAAATTTTCCATCAGTATGGAACAGGCAGATTCAACACCACAGGTAAGACATTTGCCAAAAAATAGAGGCTGTGCAGACACAGAGTGGGAACAGAACAGCACATCACAACTTGAACAGGAGAAGGAGAAACTTCTTCCACTGCTGTTATTAAAGATCCTCTTCCATTGTGAGCCCAGATCCAGTGAATAAATCTGAAACAGAGAAAACCCTGAGCAGAAAAACGATTTCTTTTCCATACCCTCAGTTGTACTCAGCATTCAGGCACAGTTTCCTTTAGTTTCTATCTCTGTATAAAGAATCTGGTGATAGTGTTTTATATCTTTATTTGTGCCACAGTGCAATGCAGTAGAACTCAGGACTTGAGTAAAGAGTGGATATTTTCTGTCTGGCATTTGCAGGTTTCCTTCTGCAAACCTCTGGTTGGCCATGAGGACAGCAATGGGACCGGCTTTGGAAGGGGTTAATCCTTCTCAGCCCCCTGCAAATACTCCAGGTTTAAATTTCTTTGTTTTCACAAAGCACAGGCTCACATGAAATCACAGAAACAAAGCAATATATTTTCTGCCCCCTGAGTGCAGAGCTTTGAAATAAACTTTCACAGCCGGGTGGCTCAGCCAGCAGGACTCAGACGATGGAGACACCTTTCTTGGACTGTTAGATCAGTGTCTCATACTAATGAAGTCACTGTTTGAAATACCGCTGGGGGGAAGCCTAAAAATCAATCTGTTTGTCTTTAGACCAAAGGCAGGGAGTGTTAAACATTCATCCTTCCTGCCTCTTCGTTTGGGCTCCAGCTCTTGGTGTTAATTGTAGTCTCAGTCTTGTTACTTATTGTTTCAGTCTTACAGGTTGCTCTTGATTTGTTTGCACAGTGCAAAAGAAGGGAGGGAAAGAATCAGCCCCGAGATTCTCTTTCACTCCTGTCCCCAGAGCAGAAAAAATTTAAATATTAAAAGGTGTGAAAAAATGAAAGTGAATAAGGAGGAAAGGAGCTGTGAGGGAGCGCTGTGTCTGTGTCCTGAGGGGACCTGCTCAGAGTTCTTCTGACAAAGTCAAATTTCAGCCCCAAATGCCTCTTTGTATTTTAAATGTTTTTGTTTTGGGGCACTGTGATCTCAAATACAGCTTTAAATCCGGGGGCAGAGCTCTGCTTTCCACACAAAACCTCGGCAGGCCTTGGGAGAAGCTCGGGGTGGATCTCATTACCCTTCCTGGGGATCTGGATGGGTTTTGGTTTACCAGGATATTTTGGGTCTGGCTGAGAGGGAGTCACTTTTCCAGCACAGAGTGCTGTGCTTTGTGCTGGTAGCTGGAAAGGTGTTGATGACACAGCAGTGTTTTGGAGCACAGCATTGGGATTTTTTTCTCCAGCATTCCCCATCACCAGCAGGCTGGGGTGGCCAAAACCTTGGGAGAGGACACAGCCAGGACATCTGACCCAAAATGACCACAGGGATATTCCTTATCGTATGATATCCACTCAGCAATAAAAGTTAAGAGAATGGAGGTGACATCCATTATTAGGACATGTGGACAGACATTACCTGCTGATGGGAAGCAGAGAATAAATCTTTTGCTTTTCCTTTGCTCCTTGGCACTGATTTTCCTTTATTAAACTCTCTTTATCTGGACTTTTTTTTCCATCTAATTCCCTCCTCTCTCAGTCTTGCTGAGGAAGGGAGGGATAGAGCAGCTTGGTGGGCAAATGTCATCCAGCCAAGGTCAACCCACCACACAGAAACTCTGACAGAAGGGAGGGGAAAAACCACCATTTTAACTTGGATTATAATGAGACTTTAAATCCCCTGAAACTTGTAATTAGTGGCAATCCTGCTGCCCCTGCCTCACCTCAGCACCTTAATGCTCTCATCATTAGTGCTGTATTCTCCAAGAACAGATAGAATGCTCTGGAAAGGCAGGCTGAAGGAGTGTGCTGGTGGCAGGGCTGGGATGGGATGATGTGCTGGCAGTGACATGGAGTGAGCTGTGAAGTTGTGCTGCCCCAGGCCAGGAGCTATTTACCCTTGCAGGGCTCTCAGTTTTTGCACACTGGGCTGAGCCAAACCTTGTTTCACAGTTAGCTGAAGGGCACACACAGAGTGATCCTGCTGGCAGTAGGAGCAGGGCTCAGTCACTTGCTGCTCTAAAAGGAGCAGGGACAAGAGCCTGCATCCTGCTGAGAGCGTGGAGGTTGATGTGACACGAACCCTGACCTCAAACTGGGCACTGGATTCCTGCTGGCACTCAGTCTGCCTGAAGAGAGAGCCCTAAAAACCCCCAAACCCGTTGTGTTTTCCAGGCAGACCGTGGGCAATCCACCTGCAGTCACTGCCCGTGGGTTCTGAGGTTCACTGGCAGGAATCTGCAGTGTGGCTGCAGCTCGGGGTGGGCTCTGTGTGTGTGTGAGGCTCACAGGAACCCTTTGGCACAACCATCTCTGTGGAACAGAGACAAATGTTCAATCTGCTCCCTCTTGTCAATGTGAGGCCGGAGCAGTGAGAATGACACCCTGGCTGGGGCTGTGTGAGGAGTGCAGGTGGAAACCTTCCTTACTCAAGCCTTGTTCTTCCTCCTGGGGCAGATTTCTCGGGTGTGGGAGGCAGTTTGCCCTGGCATTAGTACACTGTAAACTGGTGACTAAGTACCTGGGGAATGAATCTTCCCTTTGGTGCAGCCCATGGTGACTTCTGGGGGCTGGAAAGGGGCTGTGTGTGATGTGAAGGGGTGTGTGATTGTGGGATCACGTTTCTGCGTGGCCCCTCTAGGGCTGTGGATGAGCTCAGCATTGAGTCAGTCAGCAGGCAGGCCTGTGGAAAAAAACCCTTCTTTCCTTGGGGTGAAGGGGATGGCAATGATGGGCTTTGCTCACAAGAGCACTGTAAGTTTTAACTGCCCTTAATGTGCACAAAGGGCTTTGGAGACGGAAATGACTGTAAATCTTGAGGTTGTGGGTGATGATGATTCGAGTTTAGATCTTTTTCAGTCACCTGCTTTTTCAGAACTGAACAAAAACCTGGGAGAAATCAGAGCCTTCTCTTCTTGGGGTAATGGACTTATTTCTCTTTATTGCTCTGTCGGGTTTTACCCTTCAGTGTAGCTGCTCTGGATCTCATAACCAGAAGTACCACAGCATCCAGAGCAATAACTATTATTTACTCAGGTCCCACTGGATGATGTGTAACAGCTTGTGAGGATAACATTTCTCCCAGACCCTGGATGCTACCATTGCACACAAAATTGGATCCTAAACACCGGGGAGCTTTCACAATGGTGAAACAATTTATTAGCAGGAAACTTCTACATTTCTGATTTTTTACACAGTATTAATTGTTTTACCTGGGGAAATGCCAAACACAGGTGTAAAAATGGCCTGTTACTATTTCATGGCTTTTGCCAGACCTTAAACATATCCTTTCCTTGTGTGCAGTTTGAAATCCTACTGTCTCTCCAAAACCTCAGACCTGTAAATCAGGTTTAGGGAAGACGAAGCAGGATTGCAAAAATCCCTCAGCACTGCAGAAATGAATTCAAAGGGAAGAAGCAGGGTGAGAAGAAAATGTTAACTATTCTTAATTAGAGATGACAAGGCAGGACTCTGATCCACCCACCAGTGTGATGGGAGTGGAGTTGTCACTGTCCCTGGCTCTTCTGAAGAGCTGCTGGCAGGAGAGCAGAGCTCGAGGGCAGCACCTGTAGGAAACAAATGTGTGAGCAAATTGTGCATCTCTTACTCATTTCCTAGGGGAGGAAAGGATGGGGTTTTCACCAAAGGTCTTTTGCTTGATTTTAGATTTTATTTCTCTTGAAAGGCAACACAGAGTTTTGAACTGCTGTTTTGAATAAGCTGTTAAACCCCACAGGGGCCCTTTTGATGTGGGTTCCACAAATACTGTGGACAGCATGAAAACAGCCAGGATTTGGTTATTGGGTTTGTTGTTGGGGTTTTTTTGCCATGTTGATGTTTTTTTTTTTTTTTTTTTTTTTGTGTTCATTAAACATCCCTGCCACTTTGGGCAATTATAGTTCAATTATCAGTGTCTGCCCTCTTTAATCTGTTTTATAATTAGGACAGAGAAACTTTAGTGTGTTTGATACTGTGCTAATGGCATCATAAGCATATTTACTTGAGGTAGTTTAACTGGACTTTTTTTTCCTCTAGAAGTCGATGCATAAACATTCAAAAATGCTAGATAGCAATCCTATTATTTTACACAACGATGGGGTATTTAGATCTCCGAATTCCTTCCTACTCCCCCAAAATTCCTCATTTAACAAACCCAGTAGTTCTTATATTCTGAGCCACCAAAGAAATCCTCAGGTCTCGACTCTTCACCCACATCACTCAGTTCATCTCTGAAACACCTCAGCCATCATGCTGACTGAACCCATGGCCTGGAGCTGCTTTGCTCCCTGCTGGCCCTCCTGGGTGACTTTGGAGATGCTCACATTTAACATTCCCTGACCCACCACTGCTAAGAGATTGTCCTTATTTTGTGCCTCCTCCGGGCTTTTCACTTGACATTCTCCAACTGCACCAGCAAGGGGACAGGAGCAGCACTTGGGCTGCTTGTTCCAGGCAATTGTCCTGCACTGGTGTTTGTGGAGCTTGAATGTCAAGCACTTCAATATTCTCAGCTCCACTGAGCAAGATTTAATTATTAATAGAAGAATAATGTTCCACAGCTGTAAGCCCACCTTGTGCATGGGGAGATATTGCTGGTTTTATTCACTATAAATTCTGTTTAGCATTGCAGTGTTTAAAGGCCAGCAAAGAGGCTGATCCCATTATGCCTGGCATAAAATGTAAAGGAAACAGATATTCCCTACCAAAATGTGGGTGTCTGTGTCGCTGCAACACCAAACCTGAGTTTGTTGATATTGTGTTTGTGTCTGATATGTAAGCATGTTTATTTGGGTGTGTAGTGGTGTTTGGCAGCTCGGGGGTTGTTCATGTAAGCTGGCAGAGAAGTGTGACGTGTCCTGTCTCTACAGGACCTGTAGGGATGGCCATCAGGATCCAGATTCAGCCTAAAATCCACTTATCTATGGCTTCTCTTGTACCTGTGGCAAGGACGTGCTGGTAATAGTCCTTCAACAGAGCAAATGCATCCTTGAAGAGAAGCTTTTCCAAGATCAGCAGCAGAAAAATGTTCCCTGGATTCAGTCAAGCAGCAGTAATTGCCACAAGGCTTCACTGCAGCTCGTGCAGGAGCCCCTCTGTTGTTCCTGGCACCAGCTCCATGTGAATAGTTTTCCACACAAGAACAGCCTAGTGCAGCTTCCAGGAAGGAAGCTCTTAAAACTTCTTCTTGCACTTAATAAATGTGAAAATACAGACAAACAACAAGATGGTTGGTGCAGGGAGAACAAAGTGTGCCACAATATTATGTACAGTCATTTCTCCAGAGTGCTTCACTGGGACACATTTATTAGTGCTGTTTTCCAGGGGCTGCCCAGAGTTTAAATCATAGATCTTGAGGACAAAGCTTTTCATGTTGCCAGCAGCATATGGCTGATTGTGGAAACAAATAGCAATTGAGTTCCAAAAGGCAAGTTTCCCTGCAGCCACTGATGGCTCAAAGCAGGCCAGGATAATATATTTTCAGTAATTACCCTCTGCAGCTCATAATTACCCAACATATGCAGAGTGGTGGGAGTCTCTTTGCAGAGCTCTGGAGAGTTTCCAGCAGAGGCAACTCAATTGTTAAAAACCAGCAGGAGAGATGGAAATCAGGCCAAACCCCCTCGTTACGGTGTTGGCCTGCCCTGGGCTGGACTCTGCCTGGAACACGAAATGATGGGACTCCAGGAATTGTATATCCACAGGAATTACAGAACACATATTGAAGATAAGTTTTAGAATTATTATCACTCCCTGCCCCCCACTAGAACCCAGCATCCAACCTTCAAATTATTTTGTATAATAGGAGGCAGTCAGAGTGCCTGTTCAAGAGCCATTGATCATCTCAATTGTTTCTCTCTTGCTACCCTTGTGCTTAAAAGAAACAGATTTTTTTTTCTCCCCCAGTTTTATGACACCTAGATTTGTACCAAGTCTCTTGTGCACAGTGTTCAAATCAAAAGAAAACCCAATATTTGGGTAGAGGGAGGAGTGGAACAGGGATGACACTGCATAAAAGTGCTTTCCCAATATATTTGCTCTTCAGTCACCTTGAGATATTTGCATCTCTCTCCTCACTTATACCTTTGGTATTTAAATATTTTGTATATAAAAAAAATTGAAGTGAAAGGTTCTGGAGTTAAATAAAAGGAAGATTCTTGCCCTTACTGGGATTCTGAGCACACACTGGTGGATAACATCAGTGAGCATCTTGTTCCACCTGATGACATTTCCCCCTTCTCTCCCCCAGGCCCCTGCACATCAAGAAGTGGTTCAGGTGAAGTTTGAGCTCTAGAACAAACTTCTGTTTGCTCTCTTTTCACCTCCTGGCAAGTGCAACACTTGGCTTGGCTCTTCCAAGATGCTGTGGGATCACAGAGAGTTTTGGGTTGGGAAAGGCCTCTGAGATGTGTCCTTGCTCCTGTTGTTGATGTTGTTTTCCCCCTGGGCCGGTGTTGATGTGAGAAATGTTCACCACAGACCCCATCTCAGGGGCAGTAAGTTCATGAGAGAGCAGGTGCTGGTGTGTCAGCTCCCTGAAGAGAGAGGTGACAGGACATGACAAAATAAATTTTAACACTCCCCCGTGGTAATAGTAAACAGGACATGAACTCTCCTATGAAGAGAAGAGCAGGAATTACAACAAAACCTCTTTTTTAACGATTAAAGTGGCTAAAACAGCCCCTGGCTTCCCCCATGCATATCTGGCTACAACCTTTTTAAATTGTCTTTCCATCAATAACATATTAAATGACTTCTCTATCCTTCATGTCATCTCAGCCTCAATTATCTACCTTTTACAAGCTCAGACAAATATCTTTATGCATTTTTCTCAAGGTTTCTTCATTTTTCAACAGCCTTGTAAATGTCTATGCCTTGTTTATCGTGCTTTTTAAAACCTCCCTTTAAATCTTTCCTTTGGCTTGCTGTCTCATCTTTTTTTTTTAATAAACTCTCACAGAATTTAGCTTTGAGGCTGATAGGCAGTGAAATAGATAGAAATAGGAGCAAATAAAAACAGCTGTTGACTGCTTTCCTAGGACTTGCTCTAGTTTTGCTTGTAAAGATTCACAAGTTTCTCTCCCAGCGGCAGCATCTATTAGAGAAGTGACTGGATTCAGAACGTATCTGTTAAAAACATAATTTTAACACAATTGATTTAGTGGTTTTTTTGTATATATTTAGATTTTTTTGCCTTCTCAAAGTGATCTTCAGAGGAACTTTTTTAATCTACATTTCTGAATATTGCAGGCTTACTGTGTTCAAAGTAATCAGATCTTATATCACCAGCAGGACCCAGAATAGGGGTGTGTATTTTTTACTCCAGCAGTGTTTTAATCACTGCCAGGCATTCCTGCTCTCAGTGCTCATGCTGTGCAAGGGAACAGCTCCAGGGAGCTGGTCCTGGGTGTTTGGGAAATGTGAATTCCTCAAGCTTTCCTTTCCCTGGAGCGTGGTCTGCAAAGATTGACGGTGTGTCCAGCCCCAGAGCTCTGGGGTGCTCACAGCAGGAGCTGGGGGTGTTTTCCTGGACCAGGTCTCCAATTTCTGTGTGAGAAGTTAATCAAGGTTGATGATGTTTAGTGGAGATGCTTTTTTAGTGAGGCAGGTCCTGAAATGCTGTAAACCAGCAAAAAATCTGACAGTGAGCAGCCAAAATGTGAGGTGACAGACACTTTGCCTTTAAACACAGAAGCCATGAACAAATAGAACTCAGAGTTGTTCCTGTGGTAGTTTATTACTTATTTTTATGTTTCCATAAAGAACTATTTTCTGATACACTCGTTAATTTTGTCACTGTGGAACAAGGTGTCCAGCATGTACAATAAATCCCATGCAGTGAGGAATGGGGTGGGGGGATCAATGAATTAGAAAAAGAACAAAATCACCTTGTAGAAAGCTGTAAAAGTCTCCTAAATTTTACCTTTTTTTAAAAAAAAAAAAAAATTCTTTCTGTTATGTTTGCTTCAATATTTCATTAGCTGCAAAAGAAGCTCAGGCTTGATTACACCAAATTACCTTCTTGCCCTCAACCCTTTAAACACTCCAAAAAAGATATTAGCTTTAAATATTTGAAGCTCAATATAATTAATTAGCACTAAGCATTCTGAGGCATCTCTAAGAGGAGAATATTATCTGTCCAGACTGGGGAAAGGGAATTTCTGAGCCCAGGGCTCCTGTGCTGCTGCAGAGGGGGCGATGGCTGACAGGGTATTTGGGTTTATATTATTTTGTTGCTTTAAACTTGGGGTTAATTTTTTTTTTTTTTTTTTTTTTTTTTTAATCTGGAGAGCTGTGGCTCTTTGTATCACTTTTGATAGCAGTGCAGGTCTCCTCTGCCTGAGGGCAGCAATTTGTGTGCTGCAGAGAACTCTTGGATAACTGAAAAGGGAGGATAAATAAACACCCTGGCTCGGCTGCATAATGTCTGAATCTCTGTATTTATAAAAGCAAAGCACGACCGTTTCAAGTTGCTTTGGGTTCCCTAGAGGAAGGAGAGGAATTTTTTGGGGAGAGGTAAATATTTCAAGAGAAAAATGTCCTTTCCTTACAGTTACCCAGATCATAATTTCCAGTGGGGACTCAAGGGAAAATCGGCAAGTTTACTTTTCAGAGTTCTGGACATCAGATTATTTTATAAGAACACGATAGGAGTCATTAAGATTTTTTTTTTTTCTTACACCAAAGAGACTGTGCCCAAACAGCCCCTGTTCTCTGAGGAATCCCAGATTTTTACATCCTTTCAGCACAACTCCCCTGAGCATCTCTGCTCCAGGCTGGCAAGTTCCTTGTAAAAAAACCCTTTCAGTGCCTCAGCTGGTCTTTCATTCTCCTCCTTTTAGACCTTTCCCTTTTCTGCTGTTGATAGGGAGGAGCAGAAAGATGCAGGAGTTTCTCTGAGATCAACAAAGAAAGCAACTTTTCCTGGAGAATCTCCCTCCTTTTTTCTCCTGCTTGGAGGCTCCTACAGCATTTCAGGCTGTCAGGTTCTTGTCAGCCTCGTGTCTGCACCACCCTAATGACTGATCTTGAGGCAGAATATTAATTTATATTAATATGAGATGCCGAGGTCTCATTATGTGATTTAGGGGGGCTTTACAGCCATTTCTCAGCCTGTTTTTATGGATGGCTCCTCTTCAGGATCTGAATGGAGATATCACTGCAGGACACTTTGCAGTCCTGCATTTCCCAAAAGAGAACAGAGCCATTTCAAATGATTTTGGGACCTGGGGGTGTGTGTGAAAGTCTTTGGAACAGCAGAAGGCTGTTTGAAAAATGCAGAGTATTTTTAGGACTTCAGTACTTTAGCAAAGCGTTCAGCACATTTCAGGTGTGGGTAGGAAATACGTGTATAGGGTGTAGTCTTCTCAGTTCCCAAAAATTGCTGGTTACATGTCGGTTCAACCCTTTAAAAATTGTATTTTCATCAACAAAAGTGAAAAACTGCAAGTATTTTTAGTGGCATTCAAGAGGGAGCTGTTTATTTGTAAATTTTTGAGAAAGGTATGTTGATTTTGCTTTTTCTCTATCTATTTTCTTTACCACATTCTTTTTTTTTCAGTTTTGTTACTGGAAAGAAAAAAGCCCTGAAGTGAAGAGGGAGCAGGGAAAATCTGGCATCACACCATTTTTATTTCCTTTTTTTTGGGGAGGGGGGGGTGTGATGAAGAAATTACTGTGATTTTTTTTTTTTTTTTTTTTTTTAAAGCAGCCTGCTTTTCAGTGAGATTTTTCTGATGAGCTCCACGACTTTAAATAATTGCAATCAGCCTTTGAATGCCCGGTCTGGCCCCTTTCACAGCCCCTCTGTCCCTTATTTCGAAGTGGTAGGCAGGGCACTGCTGGTTGAATCGTACAATCTGTGCTTCTAAAATGAGAATATCTTTCCCTTCTCTGCTTCTTTATGTCCTTTAGGGCTTTCCTTTAAACAAGGGGTCAGGTTGATGCAAAGCTCTGGCACTAAAACCACTCCTTTTGGGGAGTTTTGTGTTTAAGATGAATTAATCAGGATCACTGATTCTTCACAGTGGAACCTTTTTATAGAAATGTGTTACTTTTGGCTAAACTCTTATTGGGTAAAGGTATCCCTGGTCTGGAATGATCAGGTATTCCACAGCAGTAAATGTGTTTTCATTGACCAGGGAAGTAAAGGGGGGAATCTCCTTAGTTTCTTGTATCTTCTACTGAACTTAAATATGTTAATTTTGAAGAGAATCAGAGCTGTGAGAAGCAGACATCTGATGGTGTTGTCACAGAACCGTGGAGTGCTTTGGTTTGGAAGGGACCTTGAAGATCATCTCGTTCCATGGGCAGGGACACCTTCCACCAGCCCAGGGTGCTCCAGGGCCCATCCAACCTTGGACACTTTCAGGGATGGAGCATCCACAAGCTGTTCCATCCAGGCAGTTCTGAGCTTGGGTTTCTCCTCAGGACACACTGAACCCTTTCTTTGCTGAACAATCAGCAGAGTGTGCAGTAAGCAGGCAGGTACTGGGCTTCTAGAGCACATCCCTTCCACAACATTAATTTTTTCTGTTGTGATCTTGGTTCCCAGATTTATTAAGTGAGTGACCACTTCCTGGGCATACAAAAAAAACAGTGACCCCCTTTTCTGAAGGCCAGTTCCCTTCAGCTGGGTGCTGCCTGGGTTGAGAGCTGCTCACACTTTCTGTCCTGAAGGATGTAAAGCCTGGCTGCTAGACCACAAACCCCAGGGGGAGGCAACCCTGACTGATGAAATTAGAGCTGGAATCGCCTTGAATGATGGTGCTCCACAGAAATCACAGCTGGCACTGCTCTCATGGTGATAGAGTTGCAGGCAGGGGTTGGGCTGTGATGAAGTTTTGTGCTGTAGAATCAGATGTAATCAGATTGATGGAGCAAAGTCAGATATTCAAGGGAGAGGCAATTAATCCTCCATTTAAGGACACTCAAATCAGCCAGGCATCCCGTGCTAAGGACATAAATAAGTCTTTAATGTGGGCTTCATCATAGGTAACTCCTGCAGAGGCATCCATCAGCTGTGTTTAATGGTGATTTGCAACTCCCTGAGCAGTTAGAGGCAACAGCTGACAATTCCTCAAGTTTTCTTGCTTCAGTATTCACAGCAGGGTTGGTCTCTTGCTCTAAAAGTGTTCCCAGCCCTTTAGAAGATTGGTATCAGGCTAATTTTCTACTGTTTTGAAGAGGATTAAAAGTTGGCTTGAAGAAAGTAAAAGGTTTGCTCCAAGAAAGGATATCTTGGAGAACTCCAAGCTTACAAAAAAAAAAAATCTACATCAAGCTGGTGGTTCAGCTGTGCAATCAGAAGGAGGGTTGGTCTGTTGGATGCTTAACCAGAAGGGAAATGCTGATGAAGGGAGGAAGGACCACGTTCAGTACAACCACGGGAGCTTTGAGGCACATGTTTAAAAAAAAAAAAAAGTCATAAAAGCACAATCTCTTGAAATATGTTTCACTATTGAATGGTGAGCTGTTTTATTCTTTTTTGGAAGTCCTTTCCTTTCTTCTTAGTTTTCCTGAGATTGGAATGTCACATCCTTACTGACTGACAGTCGTTACAAAGCCTGTTTAACTGAAGAAAGTCAGTCAGTACTTACTCTCAGATATATATTTATATAAACTAAAATCTATTACCCTTTCCTCTATCTTTTTGCCCTCCCTGAATTCTGTGCCATGTTCTGGGGGCAGTGTTGCTGCTCTTTCTGCCTCTGGGTAACTCTTTCCCTGGGTGATGGGAGCCCCCCACACCGCTCCCTGCCCCTTTGGTGGCCAAATTTCTATCAGCTGGGTCAGTCTTGTCTGGTGCCCATCCCAGTGACTCCAAGGTTCTCTGTGTCCAGGGAAAAGAGTGTTTGGCAGGGCCCACCCAAGGCAAACAGTTCTCCCTGACTCTGTGAATTGAAGTGACTGTGGTTGTGTGAATTGAGGGTTTCTTTTGCCCTTTCTCTGGGCAAGCTCCGTGGAGTGGTGGGTTGTTAGTCAAGAACTGGCAGCCTCAACAGTAATATATAAAGAGATAAAAGCAAAAAGGGAGTTTTCATTGAGGTGTTGCAAGTGTGTAGGATCAGGCACACTTGGGAATCTGTGCCAGGAATTTCCAGGGGGCTCTGGAGGAGTCAGGGCACAGTGTTACCCCCAGAGGTGGAAAGTGGGCTGGAGCAGTTCCACACTGTCCACACAGAATCAGAGCAGCCCCATGCAGTGATTTTACAGTCACCTCCATCACCATGATCATCCCTGAATGCTAAAGATTGATCTCCTGTTCTAGAAGTGAAGGAATAAAGAGTGTGAATAGAAATACCAACCTTTTCTTCAGGCTCCAGTGCAAGTAAAAACAAATAGAAGTGAGGTCAGAAGAGGAACTTTGCCTGCAGAGCATTACTAAATCAAGCCTCTGAGACAAATTGAATTAAACATTTAGCATAGTTGCTTTATTTATTATTACATAGACCCTCATATCTACCAATGTTTGTTATTTTTTATACCTTTGTAGTTTATTCCTGACTTTATTACCCAAACAGATGAAAGTCACGTATTTAACTTCCTTACAAAAATCAGTTAATGTATTCTACAGAAAAATAAAACTTCTGTGTGGGAGTGAAAGTAATGCTTTATGCTAAAGGAAAAGGAAAAAAAAAGGAAAAAAATCTTTCTGTAGATCAATCTTTTTCTCTGCTTCCAAATTCCCTATCCAGTGAGAACTCCTCTGTTTTTATTGGCAGCTTTCCATGTTCGTGACAGAGATAATCAATGTTTTAAAGAAAGGTATTTGCTTTAGTGATGGACTAGGCATGTTCTGTGCAAAATGATATTCTTTTAAAAAAAAAAAAAAACAGAAGAAAGTTTTCTGTGCTGTCAACAAAAATGCTTTTCTCTTTCATTACAAATATAGAGAGTAAATTGGCCTGGTCTTCCTTGCAGTGTGATTTAAAACTCGAGAACCTGGAGATGTCTCTCTCAGTCTTTTCATCTGCAGATTAAGCAGCCCCAGTTCCTGAATAATTTGTTTTCACTGCAAAGGAGTGTGCAATAACTGTGTTGTATCATGATACTCACAGAATGTTATTCTGAAAGTAAATCTTAATACGTGTTTGACAGATTATCAGATGTGGCAGATTATGTGAATAAGAAAGTAAGTATTAAATGGTACAGGAGAGAAAATAGGAATTCTAGAGTGAAATAATGTATGTACCTATACTGATTAGAAATAGCATTAAAAATAACTAGGAAAAAAAAAAACCAGGAAAAAGGGAAAGTGGGACTGGGATCCAACTCTTTCAGGAGCCACATCCCATCCAGCTATAAAGGAAGGGGCTCAGGAAGGTTTAGATCATTCCCCACGTGCCACAGTTGCCAAAGGATGGCCAAGACATTTATAGGATGTCTGTAAGAAAGACCCAGACACTTTGTCTGGAAAATAAAGATATAATTCAGCGCTGAAGAAATTTTAAAGAGAGAGCAACTAAACTTTAAAGAGATGGAGTTAGGGGAAAATCGTGTCTTGTAGGAGAGAGGACATGGATTAACAGTAACTCTGCCAAAAAAGGTCAAGCAGTGAAATATCAGCGATAATGAAAGTTACACCCAGTGTAGCCCCCTAAAAAAATTAGAAATAAACCAGTTTCACACTAATTGTGATAATTTTCCTGTGAACTCCAGTTCCTTTTCAGCAAATTAAAAGCTGCTTGTAAGCAACCAAGAAACTAAATTTGCTTCTGCTCGTTATTAAGAGGAGATTTCAATATCCCAGGGAACAAATAAACCAAGCATCAAAGTATAGCAGCGTGACATTTCTTTTTCTTTTTTAATTTTTTCATGTGACATTTTGGTTGGACACATCAGAGGAAGCAGCAGGCAGGCTGTTTTGGCTTTAATGTTTGGGAAATAGAAGTGGAAGGAATAGATAATTCAGCTTCAAGCAGATGTAAGGTGAGCACAAAAGATGCTGTTTTGGGGAAGCCAGTAACATCAGCTAATCAAGTGTAGTTAAACATTTCTGTTTAACTGCTTTTCTGTGCTAGATCTCGAGGCTGCCAGCAGCAATCACTCTGTAAACCAGAAAACAAAATGCTCATTGAAAATTCACTTAAAAATGCGACTTTCAGAATAAATCCAGGTGTGGATAACCCCCCCCCCCAAAAAAAAAAAAGGAGTTATGCAAACCTAATGGATTGTGTTGTAAGGATTGAGCCAGTGGGTGAGATTAATCAAAGGGAAAAGTGCTGAAGGAGTTTCACTGAATGTTTGAGGTAGGAAGAATGTGTATTATTAGCAAAAAAAAAAAAAAAAAAAAAAAAAAAAAAAAAAACCAAAAAACTCAAAACTGGAGCAGAAACCCAAAGACTTTAAAATAGAAAGAAATGGAGGCAAAGTCCTGTGGGCAGGAGGCAGAAAGGAAGAAAAAAGGAGATAATCTGCAAAGTAAAATCCAAAACCCACCCCAAACCCGAATATCCACCTCCCTTACCCCAGCCTGTCTCTGCTGTGTTTCTGCCATCCAGAAATCAGTGTAAATGATTAAACAAACAGATATTAAACCAGGCCAAAATAAAAGCATGAACTTTGAGCAGCCCATGGCAGGAGCACCGCTGTCATCAGAGCATTTCCATCCGTGTTTCCTTTGCTTGGAGTTGCCTTTGAAGCTTCAACTTTTCATGTGAGGCCTCAAAGGTTTGTTTTTCCCCCACATTTAGCCTTTGGAAAAGAGAAATCACTTTGGATCTGTGGAGACACCAGGCTTGATAGCCCAGCAGCTCCCTGAGAGGGATGATGTGCAGGACAGAGGGAGGGGAGGGTGCAAGAACCCGTTCAGAGGAAAGGTTGCCATGAGGATATTGCTGATGCTCACCAGTGTGGTGTGAGCACATCACAGCCAGGTTGTGGTTTTGGAAGAAAAAATATGCCTCTGGTTTTCCAAGGAGGAAAGAGAAGCTTGCAAATTTAATCAGGTGTAGAGACAGATATGGTGACTGTGTGCTATCATAAAACAGGTTAGTGGTTCAGATTATTAGGAAGGTGAGCAGATTTTCTTGATCTTTAAAAGAAACTACTTTTGTGTTTCATTTTTAAGAGTTAATTCTGAGTTTAGATTCCTAATTTACCTTTCTAACATACAGAAGGCTTTTGGTATGTGTTGCATTAATGGAATGTGAATATCTCCTGTTTCCACACTGGATGATTAGTGCAGGAGTTCTGTGGGTGTGGGACATGTCCTGTCACAAAGCCCCCCTGGCTCCTGAGAACCCCTCCTGACACATTCACATTCCATGAGAGGATAACCCATGGATAGAAACAGGATTTTGGCCAAGTCCCCCAGCAGGAACTTCCCTTGACACGCCCCCCAGGTCTGAGTGCTAAGTAACACATCCAATTTGCAGAGTGCATTTTAATTCAGTTCATTAATTTGGAAAGCAATTCCACACTCATGTAGAGCCAGCATGCTTCAAGGGAACAACTAAAAAAATCAGGCACGTTAATAAAATAGCCACAAGGCATAAGTATGTTAAATTTCCAGTTTTTAAAACTAACCTTACAGATGCATAAACATTATTGGTTTAAATCATGCAGATCATAAAATAAAATGCTTAAGTTAAACTGATCATCCTGGTTTTTTAGCAAAGTCTACATGAAGCAAATGAAATGACTGTTTCTGCAAACCAGAAGTGGCTTTGTTGAATAGATCAGTAAACTCAGTCCTTTGCTCATTCCACGTTTACTGCTGTAAATCTGTCAGTGGCAGCCTTTGTACACCTGATTTGTAAGTGACAATTTGCTCTGCTGTGTAGATACCGAGCTCTGTTTTGAATGGGTCAATAGTGGATCAATCCTGATTAACTCTGAACATTTCTCTTATGGATCCAGTGTCAGCTGAGGTGTCAATGTGACTGCAGCAGGACACTGCCAGTGTCACTGCCAGATAACCAGCCTGTTTGCTTCCCTCTCTTGCTCCAGTGTGGGATCAGAATTCAAGGGAGCATTTACAGCACGAGGCTGCAGGTATTTTAATTCCTTTACACCTTGATTGCAGCTGCTGCTTGTGAATCACCACATGACTGCCATGGAATTGTAACATATTTGTATATGGTTTTATTATTGAGTAAAACCTACAGAATCACAGAATTCTTTAGGTTGTAAAAGACCTCTAAGAACATCGAGTTCAACCACCTTGTCAACTAAGATTATTCATATAAAAAAAAGAATATAATGTTTGTGGAATTGAGGTCTGCCCTGAGTATTCCCAAAGGGAATGCTTATTGGTTTAACTCAAAGGGAATGTTTATAGGTTTAAATTCTGGTTTCATCCGAACTGAAAACAAAGAAAACAAGTTTTACAAACCTTATGAAGCCACTTCTTTAGGCTTACCAGTCACAAGAGTTTATTTCTGAAATGGTATCATCTACTTTAGGCATAATTAGAACAAAGTGCTGCTGTTTTGTAGATGGGGCAGGCTTGGCTTTAGTGAGCTGGTGTGCAGAAGGCATTTCGTGCTTCAGTAATTTAAATTCATTTTTTCATTTAGGGAAATCAGCAGATAATTATGTTCAGTGCGTTGTAGATGTATAAAATCAACCTGTTGCAGGCTCAGTCAGTGTGTGCTGCAGGCAGCTTTGGCTGCTGGAGCTGTGCAGTTATCTGTTCTCTCTGCACTGGGGTGTGAGGGAGCAGATCTGATCAGCATCACTAAATTCAGTGTATGGATTGGATGGGAATATTTTCAGATACAGACTTTCCTGTAGTTTTTTTGCCCGTGCCCCCAGCTTGCAAAGAGGCATTTGGCTCCAATCTGGAAGCCACATGGCACCAAACATTCCCTTGCTTGTATCTGTCCATAGAACTTCACCTCAGTCAGTCCCTGCCCCACTCCCACAGGATCCCATTTCCCACAGGTGAATTGTTGGTACGTCCTCAATATCCAACTTACCTGGGAAATTTGCACCTTGGGGATGTGAAGATTCACTAGGAACTCGACTGTTAGTCACCAGGGACGTGGGAAATCTCAAGCCTTCAGCCAAGCTGCTGCTCCCTGGGAAGGTCCAAATTTAATGCTTAGGCTTGAAGGAGGGAAGTTCTCATCTTTTCCCATGACCCTTGCAGCAGATGTTAAAGGAGGTTCCAGGAGGTGAATACCCTCAGGAATCTGATCTAAAGCTTCTCTCCTGCTTCTTCCTGGAGGATTGGGGCAGTAATTGCCTCAGTTCCTTGCCAGTAATCCTGGTTCTGGCAACGTGCTCTGAAGATGATGGAGAAGACACATCATCTGTAATTTATCTGCTACCTGAAGAGAAATAGAAACACGTGAAAAGTGGAAAGTGAATGAACTGTGGTTATTTGAGGGTGGTTCAGAGCCCTTTGAGTATTTACCTCCTAACCCAGTAGCAGATGCAGGTGGGGTGAGCACCCTGAACTCCAGCTCTGTCAGTGCTCACACCATGGATCCCTCAGTCCCTCATCCCATCTGACTTTCAGGGAGGCAGAACATGAAGGAACAGCTATTTTGACCTGGGGAAGGTGTTCTTTGGTGTAAGCTGTGGGATTTGTCTTAGGCATTGATATTTCTGAAAGATCTGTGGAAAATACCTGGTTTTACACCCCCCTACAAGGGGGGGTTCATTGTTTGTCTTCCCCTCCCCCTTTATTATAACAGGCATCATAAAAAAAAAAAAAAAAGCAGATTAGTTTTCCAAAGTTTGACCTGGGGGATTCCTGTTGCTGTTAGGGACTGGTTCAAAGGAGAAATGGAACTCCTGATCCTCGTGGATGGCAGGAAAAGACAGCTTTAGAAAAAGCTCCACTCCTGAGGTGTGGATATGAAGATTGGTACCATACTGCCTTAGTGCCAAATAAATGCAAAGAATTTAAAGGACTAGGGGTTTAATTATTAGCAGAAAATTATTTATTGTGCCATGGGATCCAAATTCTTTTGCTGGTCACATCACTGCCACGGTACTTTAAATTTTATAACGTTGAAAGCAGTTCTTTTTGCTTTGGATATATCTTGAAAGGTAATTTTCATCCAAAATGCAGTTTGATTTTCCTAGGAAAAGGTTGTTTTAAAATATAACCAATGATAAATGGATCTGACAATACAGCAGACTGCCCAATTTTTTTTTCTCCTGAATTTCCATTTTCAATGGATTTAGGACTTAGGTGTTCTAAAGATACCTCTTTGGTCACAAAATATCTAAATTAAATATTTGATTTCTTAAAGGTCAGCAGGTTTTATATATCTAAGATTGAAAAACTATTCAGAGCACTAAAGAATTGGACTAAGAAATAGTTTCACCTTGATGCAAAAAAATGTAATCACAGGGATTTAATGTCTAAGTGAATAAAATACACCCTTGAATCAAGCTGAGGAAGTGAATTCAAATACAAATCATTTTGCATTTGTTTCATGTGGCACCATTAGAATTTTTTCCACAAATTAAAATGAATGTGGTTTGAATCCACTTTATTAGACTTAACTAAACAGTTCAAATTTGATATTCAAAAAAGTTACATTTGGCATGCAAGGGTATACGTAGAAGCAAGTAAGTGGGTTAATATAATGGGTTATTAATATATACACATATAATTCTATGAGAAAAAGCATTTAATGAATTACAATCTGATTTTCACATGAAGGATCCAGTTAATTGAAATGTGATGTTCCATGCTTTCAGCTCATCTGGAGCTGTAATTCTTTCTGTTAAATGAGAACAGGGAGAAGTGCTCAATTTGCCCTCAGTTTGCTCTCTAATTTAGGGTGCAACCTTTCTTTGTGGATTTATTTATTATTATTTATTATTTGATGAAGTATTGCTCCAGTGTGTGTGTGTGTGTGTATGGAAGTTGGGTATATGGAATACAGAATTAGACCATCACTTGTAAATTAATTGGGTATATGCAGAGCAATTCTATATAACCTGGAGTTTGTAATGTGATGTACAGAGAATATAACTTTGGTAGCAGCACTGGCAATGACATCCAGCCATTGCAGCATCCAACAAAACCCTCCCACAGCTGTGGGAAAAGCCAAGAGATTTCAATTTTCCTCTTCCCAAAAGCAGCAGCTCCCCATCCCAGTGCAATACTGCACGTGAGTGATTTTATGGTCAGCGTCACAGCAACAGGGAACATTGCAATACACAGATGTAGATGATTATTTAAAATGTTTTTTGTAATTAAGTTGCCCGATTCCATCAGCTTGTAAGTGTCTACTGCTCGGCATAACTAATAGGAATTTTATGGGGAATCAATTAGGATGGGAAAGAGAAAATTCTCTGGCTCTTATGATCTGGAAAGATAAGAATGCAGGAACAGAAATAAAGCTTCTCATTTCTCTCAGGCTTCAAAGAAATGACACATCTGTTTCAGGGAGCAGAAATGATCCGTAGCTTTTTATAGAAAAGCTGTTTGGGGAAAAAAAAAATAAAAAAAATTCTAAACCTAAAATTTAAATCAATGAAACTACATGTTAAATAACATGAAATGGCTGGGGGAAAAGAAAATGCATAATTGTAATCCTGGTGGGCTCGGGGCAGTGGCTGGGAATCAGCAAACTGTTCACAGAAAGCCTCTTGGTGCTTGGATTGCAGCAATGGATGCCTTGAATTAGACTGATTTGGTAGAAGAGCAGGCTCCTAAATACACTTGGAAAATCGGATGTGGTTATGTGGAATTACATAATTGCACTTTTATTGCCAAGGAGATTTTTGTTGGAAGTGCAGGAGAGAAATGTGAGAGGGTTTATAGCTGTCAGTGAGGAACTGGGATCCTGCCACAGAAAGGGTTATTTGTTGTGGTAGATAGTTTCTCTCAGCTAAGCTGAGCTGCTGCAAGAGGTTTTATTTGTTTGATTTTGTGCTGGAGATCCCCATAATGTTGGTTTGCCAAGCACTGACTTGCTGCCAAGATGCAGAATGGACCAAAAAATGAAAAAAAAAAAAAAAATAGGTGTTTCATTGGAATAATGAACCTACTGGTGGCACAAGTTAAACTTGAAGTTATCTGGCACTGAATATGGCTGGAGACATGACCTGATAGGTTAATATTATTAAATGTTGCTTCTACTCCAAAACCCCTGTGCCTTACATTGTAACTATTTTAGATTTTGTGACAGTGGCAATAATTACAATAAAATGCCACTAATAAGAGCCATAGCACACTCTCATTGTCTACAGTAGATTTAGTTTCCTTGCTTCTTTTTTTGCTTCTTTGTGTATTATCTAAAGAATGGTGCCACAAAAAGTTGGAAAATTTCCTTTAAAAATCCTTCAAAATGCCACTAGCAGCAACCCAGGGAACAGGATGTGTAGCTGAAGTTTTGTGTTTGTTTTCAATCCTAAACAGAGTTTTAGCTCCCATGGCCACTTTTATGTTCCTTTATAAATATGCACTGCAAATTCCAGTAATTCTGTTCTGGTACCCCAGGAAGGATTTTGGCTCCTGAACGGGCGTGTCCCTGAGCTGATGGGGGATGAAGCCTCTGGAATTTGCTTCATTTCCACCAGTTTTGTTATTTCTAATTCCTTCTCTCCAATGAGAATAGTAAATGGGGGCCAGATCTTCTGAGCTAATTCCCAGTGGAGCATTCTTGAAGTCTTGGATGTTGAATCAAGGTTTTTAGGGATTTAATTTCAGAATTTCTCACTCCACCTTTAAACTTGGCATCTTGGATGACACGGGTGTGTCTGTAAACTGTTATACTACAAGTCCTGCTGCAGTTTGGATTGTTCATTGTCACTTTGCCATTCTGTTAAATCCCTTTAGGCTCTATTTTTTTTCCTTCCACAGTTTTTAAGGCTTTGTTAAATATGGTTAAGGAATTAACAAACCCTTTATCTGCAGGGCTTTGTTTGATCAGCTGTAATTTGGTGCACATATTAGTGAGGAAATGAGGGTGCTCATTAATAAACCTTGCAGCTTTAGTATGCAGGTTTCCAGGTTGCTATCAGTTTCTGTGTTTCCTGTTTCGTGTTTTCTGGCTACTGCCATTATTAATTCAGTGTTTGTGCTGAGGACACCACCCCAAAATTTCCTTTTCCAAAAGGTTTAGTTCCTTCTTTTGCCTGAATTTTTTGTGCTCGTTGCTTTTTTCGTGACTCTGCACGTGAGAATTTTGGCCTGAAGCTGGGAGGAAAGCTGAGGTCGTTCAGTGAAATGTGGAGAAGGGATTTTATTTGAGAAAAATGGTTGAGAACAAGCTACACCATAAACACCCCTGAGAGGGGTGGGAGCATGTGAAACAGCAGGGCTTGGGAGGGGGTCTGAGTCACATCACTCCCAGAACTGTTTCTGGATTGATAGACCTTATATTCCATTAAATCCACATTGAACTTCTGCACTCCCCATCAGGCACAAAACTGAGCTGGACAGCAGCAGATCTTCCCAGCTTTCTCCTTCCAGACCCTGGAAGGAGCAGTTGTTACTGGAGGGCTGTAGGACCGAGTGTGTTCACAGCCCAGCTGGGCTGGCACGGGGTCACTGCCCCAGTTCCTGAACCTCCTGACCTCTCTTCACCAGAGAAATGCAAGTCAGCAGCTTGAAAGTTTTAATTAATTACTGCAAGGTAATTAATAAGCAAAAAGCTTTACATGTGCCATGTCTGCTTTGCCAGCGTGGGCAGGAGGGAGGGGGCAGCTTCTGGGCAAGGTCAGCAGCACGAGCTTGGGCTGAGCCAACAGGACCCTTTCAGTGCAGTGCAAGCCCTTGATTCTCAGCTCTTTGATTTTATTTCCAGGATTAATTATTTTTATTTTATATTTTTTTAATGTATTTATTTATTTATTTGGTTGGTTAGTTGCTTGCTTTTGGCTTTGTTTATTTGCTTGTTGGATTTTTAATCTTTCCTACTTTGGAATAAAGAGATAAAAGGCTTTTTCAAAACGTGTGAAAAATGAAGTGAGAACCCACAAGCTGCTTTTTTTTTTATTTCCTTTTTGTTGGGAGCCATATAGAGACTGTAGAGCAAACTATTCCATAATTCTATAAATAGTTCCCTAGTCATTGCCTAAGTATCATTAAACTGGGGGAAGAAAACCCCAACTTTTGAAAAGGTGGAGATATCCATTTGCCTTGAATGCTTTTTGTGGGAATGAGGAGGAACAGCCCCCAGCAGGACAAGAGTTCAAGCACAGCAGGAGAGGGGCTGGGATGGGCTGAGGACAAACAGGAGTCACCACCCTGCGCTGGGCTCTCCCTGGCAGAGCTCCATCGGAGCTGTAAATGGAGGATAATATTTAATATTCACTGCTCAGTGTTTAGTCCGTGTTTAGCAGGCATTGTGGAGATGATAACTATCATGGCAGTGAGGAGTTTAATGATTAATTGTCGTGATTAATTGCAGAGCTCAGCTGTGTTCATTGGTTCCTCCTGTTTGGGAACACGGAGAGTGAGGGAAGGGGTGACACAATGAGAGTGATGAACCATTGCAGAGAACCAATTACTGCCTGTGAAGTGCCGCGAAAAGGCAAGTGTAAATTGCTGTTCTGCCACGAGACTGCTCTTCTTTTAGTTTACTTATCAAGCAAGAGACATTCTGGAATTTATGGAGCAGATCCTTCACAGGTTTAATTAACAGGTTTAATTAACCACGATTTCACTCGTGTTACACTGAATTACACCCACTGAACTCCTCGTGCTATTGCTTGCAGAAAATTGTTATCTGTCCCTCTGGTATCAAGCCCTTATCAAGGTTTAATTCTTATTTACAGAAAACTGTTTTTTTCTCATCTCACCCATTTTGATGAGGAGGGAACACTCAGTAGAAAGGTTTGGAGGGTTAGTTTGGCAATATTTACAGTAGTGAGGTTAATGAGTGGCGTTTGGTGCTGTGCTTTGTGTTTCCAAACACAACAGGTGAATAAACTTATTTTGTGAAGTGCAGATCTGTAAGATCAGCTATAGAAACGACTTCATGTAGTTAATTATGGGGTGAATTAATGAATAGAACAATGTTTGAATGATGTTTGAGCCACAGGACACTCATTAACACAAAGGCACGCTAAGTTAATTAGGGTTCATTTTAAATGTTAAAACTGCGTTTTCCTTTTTTACCGGGCTATAAGAAGTTTCACAGTTCAGGAGGTGAGGAAAGGTGATCCTCAGCTGGGCACGTGGAAAGGACACATCAGAGCACACCATGAAAGGCACTGGTTCTGCCTTGTTTTTAATTAGGCTGGCACTGAGCCTACCTGTACACACTCAAAAAAAAAGGCTGCATCAAGTGACACTGCTCTTTATTTTCCCCTGCAGCATCAGCTCTCAATTTATTACAGCTGGATAAGAAGCAAAAAGAGCACTTTGCCACTTAAGGGTTCCTAAATCATTGAAAAGCCAACTTGTGCTCTTAAGCATATTCTTAAAAAAGTGTGATTAGGTTGAATTATTGTTCTCTCTCCATCTTGAAGGTGGGAGCAGATGAGGTGACAGAATGAAGATATGACTTGCTGACTTTTTAATGTTTTACAAACAAGTTATATCCAGAAGGAAAATCAAAATACAAGTGTGTGGTACTGAACTTTACCCCTTATCTAAATTTCACACTGTAACATCAAATAGAAAATTATTGAAACTTTATTCAACAAAGCCTTTATTTAAGCATATCAAAATAAAATATTTAGAAGCCTTTTGCTGAAGTTTTGTCCCTTCCTGAGTCAGGTCCAATGTCAGGGAAATATTTCTGATTTCTGTTAAAGAATATAAGTGAGTCATTTGCATATTTTAATAATTGCTTTAAAAATTAATGGATGTTGCTGCCTCGAATTCCCTGTCTTTTGTGGGGTTTTATAATAATAATAATCTCCTTCTCTATTGGTCAGAAACAATTTATTCAACTGAGCAGTCTCTGGGAGGGACACTAATAAATCATACCACAGAAAAAAGTGGAAATATTTCATTTTCTTTTTTTTCCACTTCCAGTGCTTGTTTTGTTTTGACATTTATTTTGTTTTCATAAATTATGGAATACCTCGAAACAGCCACAAAACTTATTTATTAGGCCTGAGCTTAACACTAAATTTCAAAGAAAACAAGTTTTTTGTCGTTTTTGCTCCGATTCTGAGCGTGAAGACAAACTAAAACAGCTGATTTCAGCAGAAGTTGTAAAAGCCTGAGAATAATCCTTTCAGTGTCTTTGGGCAGTTTTGCTTCTGGCACTTTCCTGAGAGGGGGAGGATGGTGCTGGGTGGAGAAATCAAGTGTTTGTCTCCACCTCCTCTTCCTCTCAGCCCTTGGAATGAGGTGCTGGGTGAGCTCAAACCAAGGGTGGCTGAACCGAGCCATGCAGGACAGCCCAGAGGAAGGGGTGACAAACTGCTTGGTGACACTGTGCAATCACTGATAGCTGACAACTCTGCTATCCCATGCTGACAAACTGCTAAATTTCCATTAAAAATATTTTAGAATCTCAGAAAAACTTTGGTATCTTTTTTTTTTTTTTTTTTTTAATGGATTCTTGTTTGGGATACGTTTTCTTCCAGCCTGATTTTACCTCTCACAAGATGTTCCACATCTGAAGCTGCAAAAGCAGCTTATATTATTTATAATCAGTGAACTTTGATGTAGCTGGGTTGGCAGGATCAAGCAGGGCTATCTGTGGTCAGCTCCAGGGGAGCAGGGGGTGCAATCCTGCTTTGGGCTCTTTCAACGTGCAACTGGAAGGATGAACAATATTCACCTGTAATTATTTAGTCACGTTTGTGCTGATTTGAAAAGAACTGAACTGCCCATGAGCTTTCAAACAGAAGGATGGGTTTTTAACCTGAGGTCAGCTGGCAATGGAAAATTTGGTAATTGCAATTTTTCCAAATCTGTTGCCTGCAGTAAATATGAATGCAGTTTCCTTTAAGGTTTTTAGTAATAGTCTGTATTTTTTCTTCAGCTGACAGAGCACTGAGCAGGACTCTGAGTATTTCTGCTTGTTTCCTAATATTAATTTCTCATAACACCTTCTAACTCCTAAATTTCCTACTACTCTGTTATGTTTAGTGTACATCATTTATTTTTAGAAGTGCTTTGAATTGCTACCTGTAGAGTTGGTTATGGTGCTATGTATATATATATATATATATATTTTCTAGGTTAGCTCTTCATATCTCCTGTGATGAAAGGTGCAGATAACCTTCTCTCAAGATTTGAAAGAAACCTTGTCAGCTGGTCCTTATCAGCAGCTTCTCGCTGTCCCTGCAGGGCTGCCCTTGGGATGGGATGCAGGAAAATCACTTTGCTTGCAGTTCCATTTACCACTGTCTGAACGAAGTATTTTGTAAAGGTGCTTCCTGCCAGGAAGATTTTGACATTTGCTCACGAGTCTTCCTGCTTTCACTTCAAATATCTGCCCTTCAGAAGGAGTTAAAATGTCCCAGAGGATTAATAGGACATGATCCAGTTGAACTGATGCAATCTGCAGGGATACCCAAAGCCCCAGGGTGAATGTGTGGGTGAAAAGCCACTGATGGGACAGGATAAATCACTTTGAGCAGAGAGAGAGGCATCTCTAGGAGATGTAAACCTGGTTCACTGCTGAGGGGATGCTGTTACAGTTTGGGCCCTGTCTGCTGTGTGGGATGAGTGACTGGGTCTCAGCAGATGTTATTAAAAAATACCCAGCTCACAGTAATTATCCCCTGTTGATTGGCTCAGTAAACCAACAAACGTGAAGAATTAATTATCCACCTCTAAAACAGAGCTTTGAAAAGGAATCTGAAGCAGTGAGGGAACACTTGTTCTGCAGTTGCTTCTGAGATCCAAGTTCTCCAGTCCGGTTGGACCAGCAGGCACCTGCAGTTCCCTCTGAAAACAAAATTATAGTAATGGTGAAAAAAAGAGCCACTCCACATCACCTGATCTTTCTTAAACCAGGCTGACAATACCTTAACTATATGAATTGCTTTCAAGATTAGTGTGGTTTTTTCTTCTTTCCTCTTAAAAAGTGTGAAATGGTATTTTTTTAGAGGTCTTTTTGGCCTTTGGGGTTTTCTTTTTTTTTTTTTTTTTCCTTAGTAATCTTTATTACTTCAGCAGAACAGCTGCTGAGTCTCAATTTTGTTTTCAGTAGCCCAGTCCTGTTCACTGAGCTCTTATTTTGGAAGAAATTGCATTAGCATTATTTCTTTGAGAGCTAGAAAACTAATAATTGCCTTTGAAGTTTTAATCATGCTTTTCAATAAGGCCCAAATTGCTAAATTAATTGACTTTTTTTTTTTTTTTTAAGATTCATGACAAATCGATGAAGGGGACAATTGCCAAGTGAGGTTGTCTTACAAAGCCTTCCAAGGGACTTCCCTTGCTGGAAGTTCATAATTTTTTCTTTTTTTTTTTTTTTTTTTTTTTTTTTTTTGATGAATATTTGGACAACCAGTGAAGCCTCTCTGACTTCCTGCAGTTCAAACAACCCAAACCCTCCTGGATAAATAGCACAGCCCAGGAGGGATAAAGCACAGCTGGGCTGTGGACAAGCTGGGTCCTCTTTTTCACTTCACCATTTATTTCCAAGTGACCTCAACCAAAGCATTTCAGCACAATTTGAGGCCAAAAGCAGTAACCACATTTGACCCTGCCTGGTTTTTATGCCATCTAAACCCTCCTCTTTATTTCCCACATGTTAATGGGAACAGTGATATCACCAACACCTTTTGTCCCCCTCAACATCCCCTGTTTTGATTGTCATCCCAAGTTCTTCACAGATATGATTGTCTTTACAGATTGCCAAGGACTTGACCATGGTTGGCATTTCTAGATGCTTCTAAAGCTGTTTATCATAATACAAAAGCTACTGGTGCTTATGCAAGGTCCCCTAATCCAAAATGTGACAAAGTGCTCACAAAAATATTGCAATGTTGCAGATGTTTTTCTGCAGCACTGGATTCTGAGAGCAGAGAAGGCAGAGCAGCAAAAGGGGGAAAGAGAAAAAGATATAACTTTTATTTAAACTAAGTAATTAATGTAAGCCTTCTTAAATATGTATTTTGTCCACACTTAGTCCTGTCTGCATATGTAGCTGATCAAGAAAAATCAGTGTTGTCTTTTGCTGTGTCTTTAGAAGGAGGAAATCATCTGTGATGTTTTCTTCTGTGTGTCTGTAAGTCTAGGGACATCAGCACACTGATGTACCATGGAGCTGAATTACTTTCCTGGACCTGTGTAAAAGGCACTGGAAAATAATTTTTTTATTAGGGAAGGAGACAGAGATTTCAGCTCACTTTCCCTCCTACCCCACATTCATCAACTGTGTGTCAAACAGTAATAAAGAGAACATACAGACTGTTGGTTTCTGTCAGGTTGTGGTGAGTTGCATAAAAGCTGGAGATTTGACAGATGTTAAATACAAGCTGAATTTTTTTTGGGGGGGGGGAATCAGAGTAAGTAGGTTTGGAAATCCCAACCCTTTCCATTACAACAAAAAGGCCAAGAACTTTGCCCCCCAGCTTGATTAGCCAGTCCATTAGAAAAATGCTGCAATTTTTGCCTAACTGCATCACAAAAATGAAGGAAAATACACAGAATAATTTTGTTTCAGTAAACATGTGATGAGTGTGTGTCACATTTGCAGAGAGGCACTGCAGACCTCTGAAAGCTCTCCTGGCACCCATCAGAAAAGAACAAGATGCTGAAAAGCAGAGCTTTAGAGAGGGCTGCAAGTCTGTAAAATAGAGAAATTATTGATAGTGGTTCCACTGTAGGCAAATAAAAACTGATGTTTGCAGCTCTGCTTGACTGAGAAGCACCCATTTCCTACAAGGGTTTGGTTCCTTGCAGATGAACCTTACAGATAGGTCAGACATGGGGGCAGTGTGATTTAATCCATGGGTGTGCATCCAAACTCTGTCACCTAATTCAGAAGAACTGCCAATCTTAGCATCAGAAATTAGGTATTGGAGATTTGGCTGGTGGGATTGATCAGGGGACCCCTGCAATGGCAGAAGGCTCAGAGGAGATAGGCAAGGACGGTGTGTCCAATATTCCAATTCCTGTATTTTGCTGACTGACACTTGTATGGGGATCTGAGTGCACTGCAGGACCACTCTGCTAAATCAGAAATCCCATGACACATCAAATATAATAAAATAAGAACATTTGATATTAAGCATTACACCCTCCACGTGTACAATATCTAGAAGAACCAGGTTAGAAAATCTTGAACTTTGGCAGCTTGGAAAAATAGAGGGGATAGAGGATGCAGCTGGATCTGCAACTGCAGCAGTGGCAGGAGGGAACGCAAGGGCCAAAGTATCACAAACAAAATCTTCTCTTGCTCTCAGATGCCACCAGCTGGATGAACGCTTGCAGTGATCTTTTGGTTCCTGCTTCCCCCATTTTTGAACAAGCTGGTCACCTTTGACAGTCCAGAACCTCCCTTAATATAAACCTGTCTTCATGAAAGAAGAACCTAGAGTCTGGGGCTTGATGATGTTAGGGGTCTTTTCCAACCTAAATGATTCTATGAGTCCAATATTACCCTTTAGGTGAGCCCAATTTTCCATGTTCTGTTCCTAAATTAAAGTTGCTTCTCCTTGTTGCTTTAACAATTAATAAATCCCACATACATTTCAGTCAAGTTATATTGTAGGTTTGAGTTCAGTAAAGCTTTATGTGTATGATATAGCTTTACATGCATGTATAGAAATATGTTTTAGAGATTTGTATATTACTGATGTCTGCAGGTCTGAAAATACATCACTTAAGAGGCCACTGGTCCATTGGCTAATGCCATATCTGGACTTTGGTATGAAATCCAAGGGAATGAAAAGATTTTGTAAAGTGGTGTTACCCACTTAGGGAGGCTTTTGAACAGAACCTGCTCCAGGGTCCCCTGTACTGTGGGGGAATTGTCACCTCACTCTGAGTTCTGCATGAACGTTCCAATGTTCCCAGAGGAACAAACTGCTCAGATTTGTTCTTGCCTGGAGGACGAGAGGTGAATTAGGCTGGGACAGCTGGGATTACCCACAGCCCTTTCCCTGTGTGTGTCTAGATGGGAAATACCAGGATCACTTGGTTGGAAGGTCTTTTTCAGGGAGATAGATCTGACATCTGCAGAGAGGAGGTGTTTTGGTTCCCAAACATCTCATCCCAGTGATGGTTTCTGTCAGCAAAGCTGCCTGTTGATCAAGCCCTGAGAATCTGGCAGAGCAGTGTTATAAAATGCTGCTCAGTGTGTGAAACTGGGCCTGGCACTGGGAACTGACTCGTTTATGGTGCTTGAAAAAGTTGTTTATAAACAAAGAGAGCGAATGGAACAGATCTGACAATGAAGAATATCGGTGTTAAATCCTCAGTGATTTGCATGCTTGTGGTTTTTATTGACAGACAAGGACAGAATAACCTCTCTGATGTCAATAATGTTTCCAAGTCACCTCTAGAAATTTTGAGATGTGATTTTAATAACTGTCATTGTCATGACAATATTGTTAAACTCGACACGGTACAGACAATTTGAACTACATAATAAGTTTTCCTTAAAAATCAGTGCCATAAGGTACAGGATGGAGAACATTTTCAAGACATATTTTTCAGGAAAAAAAGTTGGAATGAGCTTGTTGATTCTCCCCACAAACAAGGAGAAATGTAACAGCCTCCTCACTGTGCATTGTGTCTGTCAGATTTGCCAACAAAAGGGTGGTTGGTGGTGTTTTGCCCAGACCACGGGGATCTTTGGAAGCAGAAAAGAGGGAAGTGTCCTGAGGAGGAAAAAGGAGCACGAAAAAATTCCCTGTCCAAAATCTCAGTGAATTTCCCCCAATAAAATTATGCAAATTTACCTGGACTAACAATCTGTGCTGATGTTCCTGGGTGGTCCTGAACAGGGTGGGAAAGACCTTGTGTCCTCAGTATCACCAGGACCTGCTCCTACCCGGGGGTTCCTGCTCCCCCAGCTGTTCCACAGGCACATTCCCTTCTTCCCAGGGATCCTTAAACGTGGATTCACAAGGTGTCAGCCCTCTGGGTGCTTTTCCAATGAGGAGGGATCAGTTTAGGGCTGCATCTGGGGTTTTATTTGGTGACACGTGCACGAAGCAGTCTGTGCCTCGTAGGAGATTTTGTGGTTTTTTTGGTCATTTGTTGCAATGGTTAATGAATGTGATTATTAAAAATAACCACAGTGTAAACTCCATGTGCTGCCTCCCAGCCATCAGGTGTTGTTTTGGATTTGAGCTGGGGGAGGTTTAGGTTGAATATCAGGAAAAGGTTTTCCCCCAGAGGGTGGTTGGCACTGAACAGGCTCCCCAGGGCAGTGGGCACAGCACCAGGGCTGACAGAGCTCAGGGGGTGTTGGGACAACAGTGGAATTTTGGAGTGATCTGTGCAGAGCTAAGAGTTGGACTCAGTGATCCTGATGGGTCCTTTCCATCTCAGCATATTCCATGGTTCTATGATTGTCTGCTATCAGAAATAACCAGTGGAGGTTTCAATAAGCAGGTGCTTTGGCACCGTGACAAAATTGTTCTTCATCTCTCCAGGTGTAAGTGACACAAATGTTCCCAACAGTCGTTAGTTTTTGGAGCTCTCAGTACAGAATGTAACCAGAAACTGAGCTTTGGACATATCTGATGGAACCACACATGCTAAAAACAGAAATGTGTGGGCTCAGCACGGTTATGTTCCAAAACACAACCATGTGTTCCAGTTACTGACTAACTGCAGGGCACAATATTATTTATACATTGCATTTGGCATTTTCACACTTTCAGCATAGCAGACTGCATTGATTATATAAGAATCAAAAAAAGGGATTGAGGGCAGTGGTATTAATAGCTGGTATTTATTTCATTTGGTGTGATTTTGGAATTGCAATTCAGTTGTGTGCATGGTGTTGACATGAAAACAGATAAGTTAATATAGAAACTCAGGAATTTGTTGTCATATACCCCCAATCTGCTGCTCCTGGGGAATATTAGACTTAAATATAGAACTTTCAGCTGAGTAGAAGAACCCATTTTGAACCAAAAAAGAAATAGTTGTATTGTATTTTAAACCTGTTACAATCTTGTCATATAATAAAGAGCAGGGAATTAGACCATTTGTTTTATTTTGGTGGAAAAGCCAGAAAGCTATTGGAAATTCTGGAGTCAGTCACCCATGCTGTTCCTCATTCCCTTGCAATGTTTTTTAGCAATCTATCCAACAGTTGGTGTACCTGTTTTGTCTCCTCTCTGTCATTGCAGGCTGATATAAAATCCTTGCTCCTGACTTCTTGTCTGGAATATAACTGAATTTCAGATTATTGGTTTTTGCCTTCAGACTGCCTAGTGCTGTAGTCAGTGTGATGACTGAAGTTGAATGCAGATAAACAGGTTGTGAATTTTGACCATATAGAATTTATCTAATTTTCATACATGTCCATTTACCTCTGTGGGTTGTTTTGCTTGAATATTCTCTTGAGATTGCATCCTAAAATACCTAAAATTGACAACCCCCAAATCCTGAATTAAACTTCAGCAGAGAGTTCAAAACTCAGCCCTTTTAAAGTCAGAACTCCCGACCCTGCAGCTGCCTGAAATCTGCCAGCTTTGTTTAGAATTTGCTCAGAACGCAGACACGACTCAATCTCAGCTTTGGGAGAGTTCCTTCCGAATTATTCAGGGCAGCAAGGAATAAAAATCCCAAGTGCCAAGCCCTCCAGGGGATGAGCTGGCTCTGCCCCTGTTCCCAAGGAGAGTGTGTGGCTGCACTCAGTGCTGAGCTGGGCTCCACTCTTTGAAGGGACTGATCACAAGGTTGTCTCCAGTGTGATCATTTACGTGGAAGAAAGCTGACCTTTGCCTGCTCGGGCAGATGAAAGAAAGCAGAATGAGGGCTCTCAGGTGGCCTCTCCATGAAAACATTTACAGAGGGGCACGAGTGAGGTGTAGGCAGGGAGGCTGTGACCTCTGGGACTGACCCTGAGACACTGCAGCTCTTTTATTTTATAAAATACCTGTTTTTCCACTGCTTGTCAGTGGCAAAATGATCTCGTTCTGGGGAACAAAAGCACATCGGGCACAAGGGAAGGGTCACTTGGGAAATTGTCTCCCCTGTCCTTACCTGTGCTCCAGGGGAGGGCAGGTGGAAATAGGGACACATCACTCACATGAAACAAATAAAGGTTTGTGGTATTTTTCAATGTCTGGTTCAGTAATAGGACCATTCTACACTTCCATTTCTTGCTTTGCCTGCTATTTTTCAGAAAAATGTGCAAGTCAAGTGATTGCATGCTGTCCATACAAACAACTCCATATTTCATGCAAGCATGAGCTCAAATCTACATTTTTAGGCTTTCCCAAAAGTAATGAACAAGTTACAGACCATGGACAATCTCAGCAGCTGCAATTTCTAGATTCCTGTTCATCCCTGCATCCTGTAAATTGTTTAATCTTAACAAGTAAATTTAGTCTAGGCTGATCTTCACGACTCCATAAGCAATTAGCTGGTCTTTTAAATATCTTTCAAATCTCTTTAAATCTCTTTCTCCATGTTATACTGCTTACCAGCACCTAAGCATTTTTAATGGTTAAAATAAGGAATTACTATTATATCTTCCTTTTCCTTGCTGCTTGCCAGAATGGGACCTAAGGAGTAGGTTTTACAAGCCTGAGTCTGTACCCAAAATAATAAGAATAAGGTTTTGCTACAAATAAAAAAAAGTGAAGTGTTTGGCTTTTTGTGCAAAACTCCTTAGTGACTAATGAAGTCCTTGCTGCTTCTGATGTCACTGCCCTTTTTGCTGATGTCAAAGTAACTCCTGCAAGTGACACTTCCCTAATCATCACTGACATGTTGTTTTTGCCTTCTCTGATTTGTATTCAGATAATTGTGCTGTTGATAAATGTCTGCTATAAAAAAAAAAAAAAGGGACTAAAATTAATCCTGTCAGATACCTGGATATTATATGCAAATAAGTCCTGCATTTACATACCAACCTGGGCCTTTGTTCTCTGCTTGGAGACCAGAGTCAGCAGAAGTGGCTGGAACCACTTCATTACTTTGCCTTTTAATTATGCCTTTAAATGTGGGGTTTTTTTACACCTCCTAAATGCTTTGGGGCTTTTCAAACTAGGAAAAGTTGACTTTCATACAATGAGCAGCAAGGGATGAGAAGATGGGGTGTTGATGGATTACAGCTTGGGTGGAGCTCAGGGGAACTGGGCTGGTTTCAAAGAGAGAATCAAGAAGATCTGGTGTGTCTGGCAGAAAGTTGAGACATTTCAAAGGTTCAGTGACACAGGGTGGGTGTAAATCAAAAAGGTAATTTCAACAAAAGGAATGGCTCACTCCTGATCACAGCTTGGGGTAGTAACCACTTGCCTTCCAGTGTGGTAATTTTTAAGATCTAGAGTGTTGAAATTGTTTTAAGTAAATGCAAAAGCCATAGGTCATCAAAGAATCAAATCCTCAGTGTGGTAGAGATGAGGGAAGGTGATGTTAAGTCTGAGGCAAATAAAATTCCTCTGTAAACCAAAAAGGCATTCCAAGAAATCTAAACCTTTTCAATAAGTGGACTAATAGAAATATATCAGTTGAAGCATCTGAACAGAGAAAACATGTCAAAATGTAGCTTAAACCTTTATTTAGACAGGTAGATGGAATGTGTGATTGATTCATCTCTGAATGTTTTATGAGTTTGCAGAGAAATCAGAGAAATATCAGCTCATTTGATTAAAGCTGAGCAGAAAGCAGCCACTTTTGAGTTTTGTGACTATGAACATACATTCAATAGAAGGTGGATGGTTGAGAAAAACTGTAAAGACTTTTTTTTTTTTTTCCTCTCCTTTTTTTTTTTTTTTTTTAATAAATGGAAAGTGGAAGGAAAAAGCCCCATGTGTTCCAGAGAACAGGGGGAGTGCAAAGTGCCACAGAATTTTCCCCAAACTGCCACTGCTCTTTTCATGGGGAGATTTTTATCATTATCTCTGGGCAGAAAAATCATCAGCTGCTCAAGGAAAGAGCATCCAAAACAGTTAAAAAAAAAACCAAAAAACCTTTAGAGAGTGATTTTGTTTCCCAAAATGCTGAACACCCTTGATGGGCTGTGCTAGGGTGAATTCTGTGCTTCTGATGCAGTTTGGGTGATGACTGTCACCCTGCCCAGAGCTGTTGCTCTCCATACATCACTTCAGTGAATAAATTAACCAGGAGTGTTGTAATAGCCATTCCTTTCTGAAGGATAATTTGAGCTCAGCCCCGGGGTTAATGAACCATGTGCTAGAGCTGCACGTTTCTTTTTTCGATCTGTGTTTCCATCCTACTCACTCTGGAGAAACAACAGTTCAAAAACTGGCATTTTGAAGTAACTGAGTGATATTTAGCATTATTTAGCCATGCAAAATACTCTTGTGATCCTCTGTGATTTTCAGGGGCTAATTAGTCTGCTTCAAACCAGACTGTTCAAATGCTTGTGTTTCGACTGCTCACATCTTCATCTGTCTCTGTTCTGTGTTCTTTGCACTTTCTGAGGTTTCTTCCATCAGTGTTTTTTAAGCAAAGGGAGCTAAGCTGGAGGTCTGGGGCATGAAGGTATCAGTGCACAAAGATCTGTGTGATAACCAAGCAGTGCATTGAACTCCCCGTGCCCCAATTCTGCATTATTGAAGTGAAAACACATTCCTTTATTTTCTGTGCTGTCTCAACATCTGATTTTTAGCCCTTGGGAGCAAAGGCACGCTGTGTGTTTGCTATAAAAGCCAGAAAAACCTGGCTATGATCTCATTTGCAGTATGAGGGCTTTGCCATCATTCTAACAGGTAAATAATGTTTTTAAATCACTGGGGATATTTTTCCCAAAGTGAGGCTTTTCGAGGTGGTTGATGGCACCTGTTTTCATGGGCTTTGGGTTTGCAAAATATCAAAGTAATTGCCTTGGACTGATTACTCATAGAGAGACCCTACAGTGCAGCTACAACCTCAGAAAGCATTTGGAGTGAGCTCTCTGAGGGGGCTTTTTTGGGTTTTGTTACTTAATGTGTTTTATATTTGTTACTTTTATTATTTTTTTTACAGTGTTCCGCTAAAAGACAACAAAACAAAACGCTGCAACGGCACAAGATCCCACTGGGATCTCACAAACACAAATTATTGACTTTATAGTGAACAGAACAGTACCCTCAAACCTCACACTAAAGCCTTTAGATGTGCTGTTGAGATAACTTGGCTTAAATAAATATATCTGGCTAGTCTATCTTCACAGAAAGAGTATTTCAACCATACCTTGAGATTTACAACCAGTGGGTTTTTGGTTTTACCTAATGATGTATGTGCAATGCTTTTTTTACGCTGCTTTGGATTGGGAGGTGCAATTACAACCTGAACAAATGGTGCATAAGAATTTGAGATTGAGAAGTGGTCATTTGTAGGTTAGTAGTGTTCTAGGCAAGATGTAAATAAAAGGGGTTTTTATTTGGCACCTTTTTCTGAACTCATGCTGCTCTTACTTTAATGAAGTAATTATATCAAATACTTATTTATAAAATTTCACATTCAAGCTTGAGTTTCTGGGAAAAAAAAAAAAAAAGGAAAATACAAACTCTTTGGAAAAAAAACCCCAAACAAACCCGAACCACTTCTGCTCAAGAATTGCTGAAAGCAAATTCAGACAAAGCAGCTTGAGAGCTGGGAAGGTGAATTTTGGCTCCTGAGCCTTTGTGTTGCTGTTCAGAGTGTCAATAAGTGTTTTAAACCTCTGTTGTGAATCAGAGGCTTTGATATCTCGGGCTCCTTTGATCTCCAGAAAGCTTCGAGCCTGAGTGTAACTCCTGGAGCTGTTTACAAATGTTACAAGATAGTTCCTGATGTTCTGTTATCTCTTTAATGAGTGCAGCCTTTCCTGGGCAGGGATCAGGACTGAGTTGTGCTTGGTGCTCTACAGGGCATCTCAGAGCTTCTGCTCTGATATCATGCTTGGCATTTGCTAAAATATCCTAAAGAGGAATGGGTATAATTAGGATTTATGGTTTACAGAGACTCACAAAACTGTCAGTAATTTTCTGTTAAGTACAAAGCATGTGTTTTCCTAAAGGAGTTGCTCACATTGCTAATATTCTAATTGCTCTGGTCTTACAATGGGCTGCTTTGTCCCTGTCTGTTGAAACAGAGTTTATAGAAAAGGTGTTTTGTTACCATGTTTTTAATTTATCAGCTACTAAGCCATACAGGACTCTTTCTGAGACATGTCTCTCATGCTTTTTAAAGGCTGTGTTAAAGAAGAGTTTGTATCTATTTTGGCATTTTATTTTGGCTAAAACCCCAATTTATTCTGGCAGGAGCCCATCGTTATTCAGCCAGTGAGAACCACGAACAATGAGCTGCAGTGAGAAACAACCTGTCTTCTGCATAAATCTGAATAACCCCCAAAGCATCACCCCTGCAGAATCCACCCAGCTGGCACGAGCTGGCATCAGGCTCCAAAAGCTGGAGGCTGTTTCTGCTAAGTCAGACCTACAGATAAATGAAAATAGGCTTTATATCATGATCTCCTGGTTTTAGGGATTTGATGGTGGATTTTATACCGTGGACCTTCTGAACTAGTCACAGTGTCAAAGTGCTGAGAAACACAGACCTGCAGGAGAGATGGAAGTGTGGCTTTTAGGAGAGTCAGCTTTCTAATGGGGAGGGTGATCTGGTGGCCCCAAACCACAGCACCTGTCAAAAGGGAATTAAATTTATCTGTACTCAAGAATGACTCCAGCCATGTTCTTCTCAGCCCCCTCCTCTCCATCTGTAGCTGGTGGGAGTTGAGCTTGCTCAGAACTGTGCTGATGATGCTTAACACCTTGCAGGTGTGTAAATTTGAATACCATTTTTATTAGGGTGTAAATAAAGTAATACTGGCTGGCTATAAAATGTAACATATTTGAAAGCAGTGTTGAAAGAGCTTTTTGAGACAAAATGTTGATTTTGTTGTTGTTGTTTGTTTCAACTTCTTTTAAGCTTCTTCTTCAGATGAAATTTCCAAATCTGTACAGTTTCTTGCAACTTTTTAATAGACTGGGTGCAAAGACGTAATTTTTTCTTTTCTGACCAATGAAAGACTCGTGTCAGAGATCCCATGAGCAGGTAGCTGATCCTGAGGCAGGACACAGTTGGCTGGAGCTCCTGGGAGGTCGATGTGTCCGTGCAGATCTGAGTCTGCATCACCACCAGCAGCGTGGCAGTGCATCCACCCCCTCTGAACACCCCTCCAGGTAAACAGGGAGGCAAGAATAGATGGACAAGGACAAACCAGAGGATTCCCACCCCTGCCTTCAGTATTTTAAGCAGCTTAAAAACTACCCCAGAGCACATGGTCCCTCTCAGGGGTGTCCAGGCATTTATGTGGATTGTGCTTTCTGCAAAACCAGGCAGGTTTTTGAGGATTTTTTTCACTATTCACCTACAATTCACCCCTCCTGCTCTTGTGATGTCATTCTTTATATCCCTATCCAACTAACAGAGACTCACAGAATCCCAGGATGGCTCGGGCTGGAAGGGAGCACTGGAGCTCATCTGCTCCAAATTCCCTGCTCAGGCAGGGTCCCCTCCTGTCACTCAGGAGTGTGTCCAGATGGCTTTGGGATATTTCCAGTGAGGGAATCTCCACACCCTCCCTGAGCACTCTGTCCAAGTCTGTCCCAATACCTGCACAGGAAAGAAGTTCTTCCTCCTATCCAGGTAGAACTTGTGTGTTCCAGTTTCTGCCGTTGCCTCTGGTCCCAGTGCTCGGCACCACTGAGCAGAGCCTGGATCCATCATCTGCCACCCTCCTTTCAGGTACAGAGAGACTTCCAGAAGGTCCCCTCTCAGTCTTCTCTTCTCCAGGCTCAGCTCTCCCCATCAGAGAAATGCTCCAGTCCCATCATCCTCGGAGCTCTCCACTGGGGCGACCATTCCAGGACAATCCTTTTATTCTGATGTTTCCACAGTGACAGCAGTAACAGCCTGAGAGGAGCTGAACACAAACCCTTGATCTGCAAAGGGAAGGTTTGTGTAAATGATGCTTTGATTGCAGGTAGTGGCAATAGTAAACACATCACTAAAGGACAATAATTCTGCAGCCCTGTTCTACCCAAATGCTGTAAAGCCTTGCCCTGAGTTAATAATTGGGAATAGTGCTGAAGAATAGCACACATTTTTAAGGAAGATGGATGTTTGCTGTAAACCAGACATCATTTCATAGCTTGGAGACGTCTGAGCAGTCCCTTAAGTATCTGCCTTGCAAATGTTAGCGTGGGTCAAGAGGAGAGAAATGAGAGAGACTCCAGCAAGTGCTGTGTGAGGCTGTAGCCCCTGGCATAAAACATTTACTGCTGTTACAAACTGCATTCAGACAAAATGAGAATACAAGACCTTTTACTTGTTTGAAATTCGAAATAGGTTTGTTTTTTTTTTTTTTTTTTTTTTTGTCTGGTGTCTGCTCCTGTGGGTCTGTAAATGCTTTGAAGTGTGCTCTGTGCTAGGATTTTAAGGCTGAGATGTGGTGAGTAAGTTTGTGCCGTATCTCCCCAAATAACCAGTGACTAAAACTCCCCACTCCCAGTCTGCCAAAGCGAAGGAAAATTATTCTGTTGACTTCCTTGGGCCCAGATTACTCAAGCACACTCCAAGGGGGAGAATGAACATCCAGCTTCTGGGCTTTATTTCTCAAGTTTTCAACAAATCTCTTTCCAATACACCGAGAAGTCACCCTGTTCCATTAGGGTGAGTTACTAACAAATAGAAACATGACTAAGAAAAAAGAGGATTTCCACCTGTGTTTGAGGGGAATGATAAAGCACTGATGTTCACAGATCACTCCCAGGGCCAGTCACAGCAAACAGCTCAGAACAGCTCGTTATGTCCCTGCAGGTACCTCCAACAGTGCCCAGCTTTCTGCTGGAGTCTGATGGAACCTCTTTCCATTTTGCAAACAGACCTTGAAACGACTGCTTTAGATCAAAACCTAACTGGAGCTGGGAAAACTGCATTAACATCAGAGACCCTGGAAGTCCTGGCTCCCTGTTCAGGCTGCAGGGACCTGGCTGAGCTGCAGGACTCTGGCCCTGATGATGTGATAATACAGAGAGCAGCAAAAAGTGCTGGATGGCTGATTAAAAGCAAACAGTTAACGAGCTCCTCTTGCAGGGCAAAGAAAAGGCAAGAACCCTATCAGACCTACTGAGTTTTCAACTTGCCTCCTCTTTAATCAGTGCAACTCAGTGGGCTCCTTTGGACCATAAAATCCACATTTGGTTTATAATGACTACTTTTTGTTTGTTTGGTTGGGTTTTTTTTTTGTTTGTGTTTTGTTTTGTTTTGTTTCTTATTTTGAGAAAAAAGGATGTGAAGGACCACAGGATCAAAAGTGCATTTGGTTGAAAAATTATTTTCTTTGACCCGGGGTGTAAAACTATCAGTAGGTTCTAGTGGGGAAAAGCGATCTCCAACGCAGTGCTTTTAATTTAATTTACAAAATGTGGAGGCATGGCTTCATGGCAGTAGGGTAATCGATGTATAGCTGCTGCAAACCGTGACATTTTCAGGAGTAATTCCATTTTCCCAATGTGAGATAACGTTATCTCATTGTTGCTCTCCCAGTCACCCCCCAGTGCCGTGTCGGGTGTGGGGGAATCGGGATCGCTGCTCTCTGTGGGGTGTGAGAGGTGAAAATCCATCTTAGAAACCTTCCCCTGTCATTTCTGAAGGTGCCAGTGGCCAGGGCACGTGGGCTGTGCCTCGATTCAGTGCCGTGCTGCTGAATGTCACAGTGTCACAGTGCTCTCCTCCTCAACACCCACTCCTGTTTTGGGACTCTGTAAAATAGAAGCTCTTCTTTCTTTGTTCAAAGAGATTTGGGTCTCTTTTCCCTGCTGAGAGACATCAAATGCAGAAGCCCTTTTGTTAATCGTGAAGGACATTGAAGGGAGAGTTGTGCAAAAATCAGAATAGCCCTCAGTCCCACGTGGGCTCAAACTGGGACCCTGCACCATTTCAGAATTTCCCCCATTTCCCTGATTTCCTTGGAATTTCCAGCCCTATCACTACATTCTTAGTTTTTCCAAGTGTTATTTCATTAGAGTGTAGAAATTAGGGATCAAGTTTCCAGCCCATCATCGTAGCCCAAGTTACAGTTGAACCTGCAAAGCTCAATTTAATGACAGTTAATATTAGGGTGTGATGTTATAAAATAATCAAAAAATTTCTGAGCATTTCTGTGCTTAAGGGTGTGACAATTAAAATGGGAAGATTTATGCATGCCTTCATTTCCCTCTTTAGAAGGTATCTACATTCTGAGACTTGTTCTTTGTTACTCTCCTTGAACATCATTCTCCTGTTCTTAGGCAGCAGTTTCACTGACAGGGCTGACTGTCCCAATATTCCAAACATTTGTGAAATTATTTTCTCGTAGCACAGCTAAGATCTCTGAAATTAAGGGAGGGGATGAGACACTCCCAATAAGACCAAAATGCACAGAAAAACAAAAGTGAAGGATAACTCCTGCCACAGGGAGAAACCCCCATGGAGCCACTCTTTGACTGCTGATGGTTCAAAATGGTTTTGATTTCCTTGTACAAAACTGCCTTTAATGAACACAGTGAAAAACTTAAAAAGATTCTAAAAGATTCAGAAGATTTTATGCTTTATGTGCCAATAAATTTTTCATCAACCACCATAAAAATACAGTTTAAATTACTGTTCAAAGTTCATATTCCATGTTCTGACCTTTTGCCATTTCAGTGGCGTTTTTTTCAACAAACTAAAGGTTAAAGCTCTTGTTAGGATTGAATTCCGTAACAGGACTTTAATCACAGTGCTGCTGCTTTGGTACTGCAATATAAATAATCACCAGTGTGACAAATTTCCCATTGCTGCTCGGTGAATGTGGCAGTTCCTTCTTCCTGCTAACCTGCCCTTATTACATCCTACTGCCTAATTATTGTCATAATCTGCTCTTATCAAGGCACAAGTCCCATCAGCCTTATTGTGGTTCACAGGGGTGTCCCAAGGGCCAGATAAATCTTTTTTTAATATGTTAAGCTGGAGTTCAGCTGGGTTTTCTGATCTCCGTGGAGAGAAACCAGAGTAGCAAAAGTACCAGTGGAGAGCAACCAGAGGAATGATCAGAAACTCAGTTTGCATCATGACTTTAGGAGAAAATCTACAGGTGGAATGTATTTATTTTTAGAGAATTTTTGAAAGAAAAGTGTGGTTGGAATCTCAAATTAAAAAAAAAAAATTCGCTCATGTTTCCTAAACCTCCTGCATTCAGCAAAATAAATGTCTCTCCTCCTAGATTTTAAGTCAGCTGGAAGGGATCAGATGAATATAACTTGTCTTAACAAAATATTTTCCAATAAAACCGGCTCACCCAGCTTTAGCAACTTTTTTAATCTTAATTTAATGTTTTAGTTGAACTTTCATCTCCCACTGAACGGGCCTTTCTAGGTTTGTTGTTTAAAATTCAAATTGAAACCATTAATGGTGTTGAAAATGAAAAAAAAAAAAAGTTTCATTGCTTTGTACTTCAGTTCCCTAAAGATTTTTTATTTAGTGTGGGGAACCTTATTTATATGACTATGATATGACTATGTGATCTTTTTGATCTCTTTAAAGAGGAGAAAATACTGCACCTAATATTTCCTGATTTTTAAGGAAAATGATGGCAGGAGCAATAAGGAAATGACAGCAAGTAATAGGCTAAGAATGGTCAATATTTTGCTTGCAATTGTGGTTCCTTCATTCAGTTTGCATTGACCTCAGTTGTAATGGGTCACATTAATAAGCAGAGAGCAGTATGTACAGTGGAATTATTATTGCTGTCAATAGGATATAAGGAATAAAAAAAAGAGGAGACAACAAACATCATGAGGTCAACAGGACCAGCAGGCCAAAAGGGGATTTGGATCTTTTCTAAATTAAAAACAACAAGTGGCAAGGGTTAAGAAGCAGTCACCAAATGTGACAGCATCACCTGCCAAACAAAAAACCAGGGGAACGCTACTGAGATTTTCTTTTTATATTTGCCCCCTGTTGCTTACTTAAATTGAAAACATTGGTTTCAGCCAGATTCAGTTGTGCCAGGTCACCTTTCCAAACACAGAATAGATGAGTCTTTGGGACAGATCATATTTGCCAGTGCTGATTGTGGCTACTTGATCAACTGGGTTTAATTGGTTTCCTCTGGAAAAAAAAAGTGATTTCACTTTGCTTGTATCTTTTAAACTGGTCAGCAAGAAATCACCAGGTCAGGTGCCCTGAATTAAAGGAACAATCAGAACAAACAAATTCTGTAGCATACTTTTGCCTTGGCATAACAGAAGATTCATCCTTCTATGTGTTTAGTTTTAGTTTATTTTAGTTTAGTGGTGCTCACCTTCTGTTAGAATGAACAGATCAAAACTGGGACAAGACTGGGCTTGTATTGGACAAGACAATAGACAACAACTCTGTCTGTTTTTAATCTGTTTTGCCCTCATTTCCAATGGAAAATGTTTTTGTGCCTCAGAAACCCTTTTTCTATTTGTTCCTGGGGGATGACTCTGCCTTTTGACCACGTAGGAGCTGCTCAGAACAGACCTGAGGTGCTCTGATGATGGTTTGATGAATTTACGTTGTCATTTCCATGTCTTGCCTCCACTGCTATTTCAGTGGTGGTTCTGAGTGACACAAAGCAGACATTTGATTTCTAAGTCAGCTCAGCAAGGATGTGCCTGATAATTGGTATTCCAGTGGTTTGTAGCTCCAAATTAACCAAGCAGGAGTTGCAGCTCCCCAGATATCTGCCAGGGGATTAAATGAAGGGAAATAGGAGGCGAGACTGCTCAGTGGTTTGAGGAATATCAGATTCTATCCTATCAGCTGCACTGAGGGAAGGGGCAGATATTTCAGGTAGGGGAGCAGCCTGCTGAACCCAGGGAAATCAGTGCACATTCCCTGCCATTTCAGTGGGGCTGGACTTCTCCCACAGTTCCTGTCCTCTCAGCATTTAATTCCCTGTCACAGTAAAGGAGGTTACTGGGAATTCCTGCACAGTGAGGTGTGATGAGCCCGACCCCAAGTGATGCTGGCCCTGTTTTGGGCAGCTGGAGCAATCTGTGTGTGTGTGGGAACAAGACATGCATTACCAGGCTAAAATTGTTAGGACTTTGCCCTGCAGTGAGCTGTGGTTTGGCACTGAGAGGCGTTGTGGGGTTTGGAGGCAAAATAAAGACTCACAATAGCTGAACATGCCTCCAGTCTGGGATATCTGGGGAAAACTGGAATTCTGCCTGTGCTTTGCCATGGTTTCCCCCTTTTCCAAGAGCAGAAATGAGTTAGTTGGTTTAAACCCACACTTTTTCCTTTGCCTCCTGGGCCTGGTGATTTTAATCCCCCAGGGGCAGGGGGTGTCTGGCAGCAAATGGGACAGGGGGTGTCTGGCAGCAATTGGGGCAGGGGGTGTCTGGCAGCAATTGGGGCAGGGGGTGTCTGGCAGCAATTGGGGCAGGGGGTGTCTGGCAGCAATTGGGGCTCCACCTGGAGAAGAATTCGCCTACAAGGGGGGGAGTTCAGAAGCCCCCTTTGAAGGGCACTTTCCTGTGGAGGTTCTCTGAAATTCTGAGGAGCTGAAATGATGAAAGGTGGCTGCAGTCTGTGAGAGGAGGCAGATGATTGCTTCTGGTGGCCTTATTTTTGTGATCTGGGGATTTTTCAGTTGGTGCCTTGACTGAGTACTGCTGCAAAATGCATTTGTTGAAAATGCAATACAAAGAAAATAAGTTCTTTTAAGCTAGAAAATGCTAGTAGAACTTATTAAAGATCAGAAGAATAACTCTTATCTCAATATATTTTGTGGATGATGGGTTCATGTTCTAGTCAGTACTTTGTTATTGGAATGGAGTTATTTCCTGCAAGAAGAAAAGCCCAAAGCAACAGATTTGTTAAACAATCTTTCTTGGTTGCAGTAAAACCTGGTTGTAGCCTATTTATTATGAGGAGATAGTGAGGGAGAGTAAGATTTTTCTTATTATCTGCTGGTAACTCTCAATATCCCCCGTTTTGCATGCAAAGTACTGTTTATCTGAAAAACTCAGTACTGTGTCAAGAAAAAAAAAGAAAGTGCAAATAAAATGATGCAACTTCTGAAATTTGGGCAAACTTATTTCAGCCCTAGCCCTGTAATTTTTTTCATGGTCATTAAACAGAAGGAAAATACCTTAGAATCTTCAAGAGTTCTTCAAATCCTTTCTGTCACGGTCAGTGGATGTGTATCTCAGTGAAAAACATAGTTATCTGTAGGTCAGGAGAAAATATATTTATACACATATGCATAGTACATTTAATATATTACAGATTTAATATAGTTAGTATAAATTAGTAAGCAGAAATAATCTGCTTATTCTTAGGATACTACCTTTAAGATGCTGTCTTTCACTAAAAGAATTATGTTTTCTGTATTTAGTATTCATTAAGATGCAACTAAATGCTCTTTTCTGTTGCTGGTACCGTGTCCAGATTTCAGGTTGTCTGACAGAGTTTGGTCCAAGTTTAATTAATTTGGAAGTCAATTTTCTGTGTGCTTCTCTCCTCTGTGGAGAGAGATTGCCTGGCAGAGTCCCCCGATCCACAGCCGTGCTCCAAGACAGAGATTTCCAAAGCCTCAGAGACCAGGGATAAATTCTGCCTGTGAGGACTTGGAAACTCTTTTGGATTCTATTTCCAGTGCAAATGAGACTTCTCGATATTCCACAGAAATTAGGGAATTTTTTTTCCTCTCTATTTATTCCAGAATGGACAAATATCTAGGTGCTCTCTTGGGAAATCAAGCTTCGTGGTCTTGGCTTGGCACAATTTGGAGAGGCTTTGATTTTACCCTGTCTAGAAAAGGGCCCTAATGTGTGTGATCTGTGGTGAAGCCAATTCCCAGCTCCAAATTGTTGTTTCTCCATTTTGGGAAAATGGTTACATAATTGTTTAACTGATCTCCTGACTCTTAACTGCAGCATCTCCATCCCCTCCTCCAGAAATTCTAAAATCTACTATGGGGCTATTTTTCATTGCAAGTTATTCTGATAAAAAATTCTGTCTTCTCTATCTTTGATCAGAAAAACTCTCCTAAGCAAAAACACCTGTGGTGAAACCAGTGTCTGTAGAGCAGCCATGCTGCATTGGGAGAAAAGATTTTGGTGAGAAAATATCTTATTGGAAATGTTGCTATCAGCTTCAGAAAAATAAAAATCTGGTTTTATTAATGGGATTTGAATTGTTTATGAGATGAACTCTGGTAAATGGGGACCTTAAGGTGGCTGTTCTGCACAAAGTTCATGGCTGAACACCTGGAAAAAACCCTACACTTGTTCTATGACAGATGTCAAAACCAACATGTGTGTCCCTGTCCCTGCTGGCCACTGTTGTCTTTATCCTGTTAGGGATAACTCCAAATCTGCATCACTGTCTCTTTTCAAAATTCCACTGCTGTTTTCTCCTCACAGCTTTATTCCACCTTCTCTTTGGTTTTGATCAACCCAAATCCATTAACGTGACTTCAATTTTTTATTTTAGGTTTCAGAGCAGGTTGTTTGTAGGAAGTCCTGTTGGATGCCTTGTCCAGGGCTGTCTGTACTGATGTATTGCAGATATTTATAAAAATCAGAACCCCATCATATTTCACTGCATTTGCTTGTTTTGCAACTCCTCACGCCTCTTCAGTGTTTTCCTTAGAGCTGTGCCTGCTATAAACACATCAGTGTCTGTGCTCTGGATTTTAAAATCTTCTGCTGTTTATTTGATTTTATGGACGTTTTGGTTGTGTCTATTTTTCCTTAGTTAAAAATCTGTTGCTAATCCTCTATTTATCTCAAAGATCCTTCGCAGCATTGTGCTGGATTGAATGCTAAATGTGTAGCTGGTGCCATTCAAACCCATGTGAATTTAAGAAACCAAGCTGTGCTTAAATGAACAAACACTGCTAAGAGTTTTAAAATAACTTTTCAGATCCTCTGAAACAGCTGGGGGGGGGGTTCATTACTGAAAATTCCTTCCCTCTGTGATACAGCTGCTCTACAAATGCAACATCTTAAAAATGTGGCCAGTTCCATCCTCTGAATTTTCAGAGGTCTCTAGATCTGGGCTACTGAGTGTGTCATTATTTTGTCTCGAGCCAATCACATATTTCTCAATATTTTATCCAGGCTTGCTCCTAATACTGGCAGAGCTCCGAAGGTTTCTGTCCTTAGCCCTGAGTTATTTTCTCTCTCTGTGCTTCCAGCCCCATTCCTAGTCTCATCTTGCTTTCTGTAGGTGGCAGCAAGTATATTGTTCTGCTGATGCTCTTCAGTCTCTCTGAAAATTGTTTGTTCCAGCCCTAACCCAAGGAATGTGTAAATAGGTGTTTTACTGCAGAGAAAAGACTTAGCAAGCACGTTGAGATCTGGGTATGACAGGAACCCTGGGATTTCTCTGAAATACGTGTTCAGCACACAGAATTGCCAGAGAAATCACTGCCTGAGTTGAGTGGTTACCATGAGAGAGAGCTCTTTGTGGTGAGGGAGACACATCCCAGTCCAGAATTCCAATCTGAAGCTCCCAGCACGTCAGGGCCCTGGCACATCTCGTTGCCTGGGTAATGACTCCTGCCAGGTCACTGCACAATCTGCAGGACAGCAAGGAGAAGGGGAGAGAGAGGATGAGAAATAGGATGGGAGGAGTGAAGTGCAGAAAATGGAGCTCTGGATGGGGAATACCATCCACTCAGGCATCCTGTGCTGGTAAAATGGCTCTGCTGTAACTTAGCCCAGTGCAGAGCAGCCCTAAAGCAACCCTAAATTTCAGGTGACAGAAGCTGTTCCCCACATGCAGCAATGTTTTGTGTGTTCTGTCCTGCAAGCATTACTCAGAGCATTTAAAAAACTCTGAAGGTACAAAACTGTGGTGAGAGATCTGTGTGATGAATAGTTGTGCACAATTACCCTTCCCCTCACCATCCAAATGGGCCCTGGCATTTTCAAAACATATTTCTCCTCAAATGTCCACTGCTGGAAGCTGTGTCTTATTCAAAGGACCTGCTTATTCCATCACCATTCCCTGGTGAAAAATATGAGGCTGATCATCTTCCCTGAACCAAATTCCTCCTGGTGCTCCCTGTCTTGGCACTCTGTGCTCAGTTTTGAGCCCCTCACTGCAATAAGATTCTGATTGTGACTAGAGAAGGGCAATGAAGCTGGGCAATGATCCAGGACCTTCTCCCAGTGATCTTCTGCAAGCCCTGTCCCATGGACACCGTGCTGGGACAGGGCAGCTTCCTATAGTTCACAATCTGCTTTCCACCTGCCTGATTCAACTGACCTCGTGGATTACTCCTGTTCCTACTTCTGGCAGTGACTGGGGGATCAACACTTGTCCCTGTGGGTTCATCCCTGGGTTACTTTAAAGTCAGTCAACTGATGGCAATCTTGGTGACAGAAGAAATTGTTCTATTCTCAAGGATTAAATGAAAATCTAGAGAGTGAAGTGTCTGTGCAAGTCAGAGCTGGTAATGCCAAACTGGGAACACTGTTCATGTGGGCTCACAAAAAGTTACCCTGACATCAGTTGAAACAGGAATTTTAACAAGTTTTCACAACAGAAAGTAGGATTTTGGCTCAGGAAGTAATCAAATCTGAAATATTTTAACTCTGGCCTAAAAAAAGTAAACCTGAGAAGAGTAGCTGGTCCTGCTGGGACTTGGCAGCATTTCAGGGTGAGCATGGATGTGACTCTGGCTGGTCAGGAGGGCTCAGTCCTGTCACCTGCAAGCCTCAGGTCTCACTCCAGACTCCCCTTCAGGCATGCCCTACATCCCAACCCCATGCTGAGTGAAGCAGGGAGGTTTTACCTCTGTTCTCTCTCTCCCCTTGTTGTCTGGTGCCTCTGTGGTGTGCAAGGGAGGGAGTGCTGGGGGCATGAGGGTGATCTGGGTGCTTTGTATTTAAAGAACCACTTAGAGGAAAAGTGGAGTAGAATAAGATCCTTTTCTTTTTTCTTTTTTTTTTTTTTTTTTTTTGAAAGCTTCTACCTGGTGTCAAGCAGGATGAGATTTTCCCTTCTGTTCTCAGCTGCAGGGAATGCCTCTGGAAGCAGAGCACTCAAGCTTTTAATGTCCTTACCCCTCGACTCTCTGTGCAGTGCAGCAGGAGCAGAATACAAAGCCTTGCTGTTCATCTGTCTGGGAATTGTTGGTGTCTGAAGGAATTACACTTTACTAACTACAACATGCTGCTGCTTTGCTGTCTATTATCCTCATGAATATATGAGCAGGATGAAGTTGAAAATCTCCCTCATTTTCCTCACGTGTAAAATCTAACCCCCCCTTCATGCAGCACATTATTTAACCCAACTCTTATCTCACTGCCCACGAGTAAGCAGTTTCCTTATTTATTTTGCAGTGAAAAGAAAGGACAGGGAAAAATATAGGGCTAATTTACAGTGTTGTGCAAGTGGCAGAAAATGGCCAGCCTCTACCCACTGAAAAGACAAATGCTTCTCTGTATTCCCAGTGCCAGACCCTCATCTGGCAGTGAAGTGTGCCAACAGGAGCAGCCGTTTCTCCTCTCTCTCCCTGCTTTACTATCATAGCTACTTAAACACTTTCTGCCACTGAAAGAGAGATGGAAAGAGAAAATCAGTGCAGAAGTAGTCTCACAGACTGAGATTTTAATCCTAGTTTGCTCCATAATATCTAGACCTGTATCTACAAATGCTGTTTTCCACTGGGAAAAAAATCAGGAGCTCCTTTTCTATGAGGGAAGCTTTGGGTTTGTGGGGGAGAGAATAAAGCTGCCTCCATCCCACAGCACTCTGAACCCCCAGTGGTCTGTTGTATGTTTTGCTGGTGCTGTGCAAAACTGTCCCCTGGGGCAGAAGAGACAAATGTCTTATTTCCTTCATTCCTTTTTTTTTTTTTTTTTTTTTTTTCCACATGTCTTAGTTTCAAAGCAGCTCACCAGTCTGCATTTTGTAGCTTTTGGCCTCCAACTTTCCAAACTTAGTCTTACACTTCTTATTTATTTATTTATTTATTTATTTATTTATTTATTTTTCTTTCTGCTGTACTTTACTTTCTCTTCGAGCTTACAGACACACAAACACATACATACATACACACGCTGTTTTATATATGTATATAAACTGTTCAGGACCGAGGGATAAGGGTTAGTCCAATTCACATTATGTGCTTCCTTTCCTCCTTGGAGCTAAAGCTGTGGCTCAGTTGCATGCAGAATTCCAGAACCCGTTTGGGAAAAGCAGCATCTCACTGAGAAGGAAAGAGCCAGGGAGCATACTGGGAAACAAATCATAAATGGCAGCAGTGTTCTGTTTTATACTGTAAGTGCAGGCAGGTTTCAAAGGAGAGAAAATGGGCCTGAGGATATTTCATATGGCAAATCATGTGTGGAACTTTTCTGCCTCAAGGCAGTTTCTCAGCAAAACCGAGCTAAAAGACCAAAGTTACTGGTAAGATTTGGGAAAGAAATGATGTGCTGTACACAGTCAACTACACAGGCCTACTCTAGTGCCTTTAGATGTTGAAATGTGGTCATCTCAGGTTTATACAGAGCTGTATTCCCATATTATACACTCTGAGATGTAATATTAATACATCTTCCATAGAATCACAGAATGGGTTGGGTTGGAAGGGACCTTAAAAATCATCTATTTCCAACCTCCCTGCCACGGGCAGGTTGCTCAAATACCATTTATATATAAACCTTACACAGTAAAATACATACATATGCATGTATGAACTTGGTTTTAAACAGTTTAGAGAGAGACATGAGAAATAAAGAAAATAAAACACAGAACACTTGTGTATAGAAAGAGGAATCCCTTGTAAATAAACAGGAGTTTGGGAGACAGCCCCAAGCATCCTGGCAAATGCTACAGTTCTGCCAGCCAGAAAATCTTGAGGGGAATCTCTCAAGCCCTGCCTGTGAGAAGATTTGTGTTGCAGTGAACCTCGGAGCTTTTGGAGCCAGGAAGATGAAACAAAAGCTGTGCTGGCAGAGCAGAAAACAGGGAGTGTTTCAATAGCAAATCACACTTGAATTCTGAGAGTCAGAGAAAAGCAGTCATTGAGGGTGATCATTGTATTTATTCTGTTAAAGTAATATTTATGGGAGTCTCAGGGAATATTTTGTGTTTGAACCATTATCAGTGACGTTAAGCCTGAAAATGAAAGAAAACCAGTTTATCATGAAGTATGGAGTACTAAATACGATCCAGGATTCTACTGACAGTGTCAGACAGGGAAGCACCTCCTGTTTGCTGCTGGTTTTAGGGCATTTGTCACACTTAGCTCAGGTAAAAGGTACCTGGAGAGCCTGTTATCCACCAGCCTGTCTGCAGCACCCCTTCTGACACCACGCTTGGAAGATGCAGTGATTGCAATCACCCAGTCCATCATCTTTATGGGACATCTGTGGCACTGAATGCTACCTGTAAATCCTGCTGTCAGGGAAAAGCACAGTGTGCAACAACTAAACAGCAAAGAGATCATTAAATGTTGAAATTTTCTAGGGGCACATTCCTGGAGTGCAGGCACGTAAAGCAGCTCCCACCTGGAAAACAAGAGTGGCCTTGAATTGGAAAATATGCACGAAAAGGATTATAGAAAATATCAGTGGGAGCCAAGAGTCAGAAAACTGGGCTGAGCAAACAACATTCAGGCAGGCTTGAAAGGGGTGGGGTTAGTTTTGTGGTTCCTGTGTGATGAAAACAACTTGTTAGGGATGTAAATTCAGATGGGAAACATCAGGCTGTGCCACGTGGTGGTACGTGAGACTCAGTTTGTATTTTTCTTATGAATACTCAACACAGGAGGCTCACACAGGATTTATTTGTTGTTTTCTTGTGTTTCCATTACTATTTTACACACACTTATGTCCTGGTACCACAATAGGTGTGTCCTGCCATATTAATTGGATGAGAAAGAATGAACTCAATGGCTTCAGAGGAAATGATATTACCTAATTTTGGGGGGGCTTGACTTGGCAAGCCAAAAAAATATAAAGGGAAGTGACTTTTAATATATCTGATTTATTCAAATTTTTTTGTGATAACAAAGTAGCTTGGAATAAATTTGGGTGGGTACCTTATGCATTATGCACCAACAGTTAAAATATGGGCATGAATCAGCTATAAAAGCTGAGGTATTTTCATTTCCAAATCCATACTCTTTGAAGGTGATGTTACAACCATCTTAATGGGGAAATACTCATTTTAGTGAGGCAAGAGTGAAGTGAAAATGGAATCATTACATGCACTTTCTGAAAGCAGAAAATCAATGAACCTGTGACAGTACAGCCAAAATAATGCCACTGCAGTTTGTGTCTTTGTAACTTTTCTGCAGTACCAGTGTGTTCTTTAATTTATCTTTTTTTTGCAGTTTTCTCTCTTGAGCTGATACAACGACCTCGCACTAAGAAAGAAGTTTGGGTGGCAGCATCACGTTTTTAAAGGCAGAGATTCCTTTCAAGCAGCAGGTAAGCACACTTTACTGTGCTCTTGGTGTTCACATCTACCAAGGTGTTGGACATTCTTTAAGGATCCAGCTATAAGATGTATCCATGTTGTCCTCTAAACAAGTTAATTCTCTTTTATTTCCTTTGCCCCTCAACAGTGCAAGTCCAGTTTCTGAAACTTTAGGGGTTTTGTGCAGTTTCCTGGTATCTGTTGCTTTACTTCTGGCCTCTTGTGATTTGGTGTTATCATCAGACTTGATGTGGATAAAAAGTGCAATAGTAGTGTGTATTCTCTTGGTTATTTATGAGGATATTGCAGCATTTTGGTCCCTAAAAAGAGACATCCTTAACTTTTCAGCTTGAAAATGATGCCTGTCTTTTTGTGTGTGGACTATCAGTCTGGGCTGTCCACCTTCCATAGATTTTATTCGACTTTCTTTTGCAAATTAATCTCACATATCATTTTACACTGCTGTCAATACTGCTGTGTGCCTGGGAGCTCAGAGGCTTTAATAAAACTTACCTGTGCTTGGCCTACTTCTTTCCTCCTTTATTGGCATTCACTAAAAACAACTCCCCTGATCTCTGTAGCCTCACTCCTGCTCTAAAACAAGAAAAAAAATTAGGGCAATACACTCCCTGCACCCCTTCACCTACTTCTCCAAGTGCAAATATAACCAAGTAATTTAAATAAATATGGCAATGCTTGGAAAAGGTGGCTGCGTGTGGGAAATGATCTCTTTTATTGATGGTTTTTATACAAATATATTGTGTGTACTGCTCCGACACCCAAATTTTGAAGAGGTTGTTTGAAGCCACATGAGAGTGGTATTTTCTGTAACAGGTGATTATGTGTCATTTGGGAAGATTGGGCTCTGGTGAGTGATCTGAAACACCCAGGGGAGTGTTTCAGACGGAAATAGATAGCTAAAGCACCACTTGGGATCTGCAGAGCTGAAAATGCTGGGTTCTCACCTCTGGCAAAGTGGAAAATGCACATGTCAAGAGCAGAGATCTCTGTTACCATCAGTGTTACTGCTCTGTGGAACTGTGAACAAAGAGCTGAGCAGATTTGGGATGCCTTGACAGCAAAACAAACCAGTGAAGGTTAGCAGGGAGAGGGGCTGCAATGGGAGGAAGTGCTGGATTTAGCAAATGCTCTGAAACTTGGCTACACCAGATCTGAAAACTTGCAGGAAAAACAGCACCAAAAGCTGTGGATGTTTTGGAAGTTGAAATGCATTGTTTTTTCCACTTAAATGAGATTAATGTCTGAAGTATAGGAGAGTGTGAGTTTTGAGGGGCTTTCAAGCAGCTGTTTTCCAAAGCATCTTCAGAGTGTCAGCTTTAGAAATGCAGACTGGCCTCGGGTTGTTACCAGAGAACACCGATGGCATTCCCAATCATCCTGCTTAGGAAACCCTGGGCACTGCTGTTTGGTCTTGTCACTGAATCTATAAATAAATCTCGACAATGCCCTTTGGAGACTGTGCATTTCGGTGACATTTTTGAGGTTGGTTTGTCTTTTGTTAATATTCTACCTTTCAGCAGGAATTGTGACAGATGGAAAAGCAGTTGTAACAGAACTTGCTCTGATATTTAAATATATTAATACATCTCTGTAAGACAGGCTGTATTCAGAGACCTATTAGATTTTGATTTATGAATTAGTTGTTAGAGAAGAATTCATTTCAGCAACATTCAGTTTATAGACCTGGATGGATTATTGTAGTGAACACTGTTGTGCTCATTCTGCATCACACAGGAACATCATTTATCTGGGATAGGTGTCTTTTTAAGCAACTAAAATACTACAAATCCTTTACTAGCCTGTGAAGTGCCTTGGAAGTGGAAGTGTAGTCAGATTTTTTTCTGAAGAAATTAACCAAGTTAAGTCCTAATAAGTTCAGTGTGCTGAGTAAACACATCAATCTGTATAAAATCCAGTACAGATAGGGCTTAGGAGCTAATCCCAAATGCTTTATTAAGCAGCTCATTCTAAGTATGGGGGAGTCAAAGTACATTAAAAAGCCTCATTAAGCATCTTGATGAATTTGAGCCAACCATAGGACTTCCTCGTTGTCCCTCTATTTTCCATCATTGTGTTTTTTTTCAGGAGAAATGGACTTTACTACTTGTGCCCATGGGGAGAAAAGTCATGTCAGAGAGTAAATCACTGCTGGGTAGAGCTTGGCATCCCTTTCTGGAGTAATTTCTCTCTTGGAAAATAATTGCTAATGTTCATCTCCAAACTGTTTGCAGACTAAAAATTCAGAAAATATCCACTTCATCTGGGAACAGAAGAGACTTTTTTATTTTTTTTTTAAGATTTAAAAATGTTTTATATTGATTTCAACTGCTTGACTTGTATGTAACGATAATAATAGAGAAAAGTGTCACCAAATGTCAAGAAGATGATTTCAAACCAGAGGGGATAATTTTTGCCTTTCCTGGCAGGGTCAGCAGCAGGAGGGTGTTCAGATGTGCTGAAAGAGCCTGTCTGTGCCCAGGGGATACAGAATAGGAAAGGGTTTGAGAATCTGGATTAGGGGCTGGGGAATTCTGCTGCTGAACAGGGAACCTGAGCTTTAGGGGAAATCTGGAATATTGGAGGAAATGGAAAGACATGGCCGTGCTGCAGGCTTGGAATGTGCCCAGGGATGCAAAAATCCCCTGTGCTCCCACGAGAAAAGCAAGGATCATTATGATACAATAAATGAATCATCCATGTGCCAGTGCAGAATGGAAAAGTTAAATTAACAAATCACGCAAAACACTTTGGTTTGTTTTGTTTAATTTTGTTTTGTTTTAATCCATTGCAGCTTTCTGAGCTGTGAGTTCTGCATAATGGACTGAATAATATTTGTGATAGAAAGGGTTTGCCTCAGCTCCCTTCTATTGGTATAAAGGAGGATTTATTCTACAAACTTGAGAGGGACTGAGGAGCAGCAAGAGGGGAATTTGGTTTGGTTGAATGTTTGTTTTTTTTCCCCAAGTAATACAGAATAATTTAACAGCTTACATATGTTCAGAGTCTTGCTAATGTTGCTCTGCAATGACGGAGGGCAAGGCTGTTGCTATTCTTATTATTACTATTAATAATGATGATGATTTATTATCATCATTACTGTCTTTTATTAGTACTATCTTCTTTGATATTAGGGATATCTTAATTTTTTTTATAAAGCATTGCATAAAAAAACAAGAGGTGAGGTTTTCAACAAGGACTGTGATTTTTGTCTCTATTTATTACAGAGCAATTGAGAATCGAATTTTTGTTTTCTTATTAGAAGAAGTCAGCTTGTAATAGATGTAGCAGTTGCTAAATAATGTGTGTCTGGAAAAAACAGCAAACTTAGGCTGGGAAACATGAGAAAACACTCTGATCTCTGAAAAATACAATATATTGTCACTGTACACCTTTTAAAGAGGCACAGCTTTACTGGATTTTGGTTTGTTGTGTTTTTTTTGAGTGTGCCCTGTTGTAATTGCTGCAGGTCAGAGCTGCTCACGTTGTGCAGATAAGCACCAGGCATTTCCACCAGGACACTGATCACAGTGCCTGCTGCCACAAATTGGCATGAGATGCCATCGGATGTCTGGGATCAGAGCTGCCTCAGTGTAATTCCTGAGTTTGCATCCCACGGACTGCAATCCTGCCCTACCCCTGAGAGCAGGGACCTGTGAGCAGATTGAGGGTAAATACTGAACCGGGTGTGTCCATTCAACAGCAAGAGCTGCCATTTAACACAGCCCTGCTGCTTTTATCGCAGCTTCAGATACACCTGAGTACAACAACGTCCACAAAAGACTTTTGTGCCCATAGTTCTGGCCAAATAACGAACAGCAACAACCACTCTGAGATCAGAATGGTCCCAGAAGCTTCCAATCTGGAGCAGGTTGTCCCTGAGTGCTCCTTTGGCACCCTCTACACTGCTGCTTCTGGGGGAGATTTCATTTTACACCAGGAAACCCTGAATGGTCAAACAGTGATATCAGTGAGCCTGTTCTCTTGGCTTGCACTGTTAATGCTCCTGAGCAACCAATTTCTTACCTTTGTCTTGGGTGAGAGGTTCCATTTCTCCTTGTTCCTGCCACGTGAAGTCAGACAAAGCACCCAGCCCATCCCCACAGACCGTGTTTGGAATTGCTGCTTCCCTGTCTTTTGTCTGGCTGCTTTGGGAAGAAGCTTTCAATCATTCAGTTTGGGAGGCAGGAATTTCAAAGCTGAATTTCTGCCTGCTCTATGCACTTTGTGTTCTTTTCTGTAGTCAAGGCTGATGGATCTGGGAGCTGCATGGAAGGAGGGATGCTCTGTCTCACCACTTTGTCTCAGACTCTCATGGATCAACCAAAAAACAAACTTTTTTTTTTTTTTTTTTTTTTTTCTTTTTGGTGATTCTTGAAGTTTTTGAATGTCAATGAACGGGAAAGATCAGAGCAAATTCCAATCAGTCAGTCTGGTACAACTGTGTTGTGGATTAGGAGCATGTCCTTGGAGCTGATCTGACAGAGATCAGAGTGTGACCAACAAAACTGCCAGTGTGGTCTCTGATTCCCTTCTTTTTCCAGGGCATCAACTGGTGTTTTACTGAGCACAAATCACTTCCCCTCCCCATGGCCTTGCTGGCCCGTTTATATGCTCAGAGCAATCTTCCTCCTTGAGTGCAGGATGGAGGCTGAACAACCCTGCTGAAACCTTTTGCTGCTTCTGCTTCGGCAGCATAAGGGAAAAAAAAAAGCTGAGTTTAAATATCCTGTTTAAATCTCCCTGTACAAACACACAGCTGAGCTGCAGCCTGCTTATCTCCCCTGTAGAACAGGCTATGTAAGTGCCATGGAGGGTTTAATCAGGAATTCCTGGAAGATGGATGGCATTCACAGTGTCAGTTGTGGGAGATGCTGTGCAGTAGTGTGGGTTTTAAAAGCTGGAATGACCTCTGCAGCTGGGGCTGAGTACAGAGAGGCTGAGTTTCAAGGCTTTCAAATTTTTCTGCAGGGGCTGAACCCAGATCTAGCAAGGCTGGTGAAAAATAAAATGGTTTTTACCAAGGAAAGCACAAAATGTTTCCTGGCAGCTTGGCATGTTCTAGGTTCTCTAGAATACAGTAAATTTACTAGAACTGGGGAGGTTAAATGGCCAAGAGCAGCCTGTGTGTTTCTTGATTATTAAGAAAATTGGGACCAATTCACCATATTGGATTTGCCCAGTCTTTGTTGTCTGCTGTGTAATCCTCATTAAATAGTGCACTTTTCTACTTCTCCCCTGTAAAAAACAACAACAAAACCCCCCCCAAAAAAAACAAAACAAAAAAAACACCCCAAAAAACCAAAACAAAACACAAAAAAGCACCCTCTTTTTTTTTAATAAGTTGTTCTAGAAATCTAAATTCCATGTGAAGATTAAGATTTTTTTTCTCAGATGGTTTCTGCTGGCACTCACAAGATTAGATATTCATTATTCCTGACCCAGCACTTCTGTAGCAGCTCTTTCCTCATCAGAGTCCACGTCCTTATAGAAAAAAGGGGAGAACGTTGCATTTTCAGTGGATGTTCTTGAAATTCCTCCTTATTAAAAAAGAAGTTAACATGAGATGCTGGTTAAACAAAGAACAGTTTGCATGAAAGGCATCAGGTCAAAATTCCTGAAGGAGAAAGTTTCAGAGGTTCAAACTGATTAATACTTGAATTTAGCCCCTCAGAGCTGGGTAAATGTAACCTGCAAGCATAACTGAGAATCAGAGATTGCTCAAAAACCCCAAAGAAATGAATGTTTGAGATTATCAAAGAACAGCAGCAAACATTGCATACATAGAGGCTGAGGCAGTGTAAGGGACTAAGATGAACTTTTTTGAGGGGTGAAGCTTTAATCATTCCCTGTATGCAATTTATACCCTTGCCACTCACAATCTCAGTGTTCTTAGCTGGGCACAATTTTGCTGGTGGTAATTTCCCTCCTGATTTGTGATCACAAAACTGCTGTACTTGTGTGTGGGGGGAATTGTTACTTTTAAAAGTTACAGTGCCTCATAGTCCTAATTAATTTTGAGTCATCATTAATTGGTTTAATTTAAAGTAGTGCTTTTCAACAGATTTTCATTAACATACTAACATTTTTGACTCTTCCTCCTCCTCTTCATTTTATGTCACCCCTTCATGATCACTTGGTTTCATGAACAGTGACTCATTTCTGACGTTTCCATGGGTCCAGAATCCTACCATACAGCCCATCTTTTTTCTCACCTTTCTCCCAGTTCTCTCAGAAATGATTTTACTCTTCATCTCTTGGTGATTCAAAGTATGAGGCCTCAAATGATTAAAAAAAAATAAAAAATTGGTGGAGGAGAGATGAGCTAGAATAGAATGATCCATACAGCCCGTGTGGCTCTTCCTTGCTAAGCTGAAAGTGCTAAATTAATGTCAAATGAAACATTAAATTAATTTTCTTTGTCCCACCACAAGTTTAATATGCAGAAATAGTGGAATTTCCAGCAAATTCTGTTTCTCTCTGTAAAAAAAGAGCTTCATCTGTAAGGAAACAGTGCCAGAATATCCATCAGGATGGGCCAGGGGTTCAGTAACTAACTCTGAAGTCTGGAAGCAAAAGCACTTTATTTTCTCAGTGTCTCTGGGGAGATGAGGTCCCTGATTTGTTCCTCTCCTTTCCCCACGCTGCCAGTTGTGTGTGAATTCAATTAGATGTCCTTGTCAACTTGTGTCTGATCTTGAGTAAAATCTGAGGAAGTTTCACTGTTGTTTACAATGAATTTCAAACAGACACTAAATCCCAGTGAAACCTTTAGGTTTTAAAGCTCATTAGCTGTTTTCTCTGAAAACCAAAGGAATGAATTCTGTCCTTTGGTATAATATTTTTCATCTATTTTTTTTTTCCTTTTCTGATGCGACATTTTGTCTGTTTTTCTCACAGAGTACTAAATCATGGGTGGCCCTGAAGTTGTTTTTGTTACAAAGAAGTAAACAGCTTTTTGTAGGAATTATTCCTTTTTGCAGGAATAATTCAAAGCAAAATATATAGTTTTGCTGACTGTTTCGATGAATTTTGACTAGACACAGCAGACTGGGTATATATATATATATATATAAATATATAGATAATGTTGATAACAAACAAACACTGCAGGCAAAACTGAAGCTGATTTAGAAATAGAGGCCCTACAAATGAAGAATATTGAAAGTAGAAACAGATCCAGTTTTTATTTTAAAGTAGTTTAGCATGTATACAGCTCATCATGATGGTGACTGTTAATTGCCTGTTAATATACCTCTGATGTTCATCAGGATCTTCTCAGGTTCTCTGCATGGCCAGTGCCAATTTTTGTTTGCTTATTTTAATTTATAGAAATAATTTCTACATAAAACGTGAATTCTTCATCCTACTGAGTGGTTCCACCAAAGAAAGCTCTTAATTATGATTATGCCCCAACCCCCCTCTAATTAGGTCTGAGCTAAGGGAATGTGGCAAACAAACAGCTGTGTAAGTCTCATTGTTTTCAAACAGATGTTTGCCTTCAGGTTCACTCGTGGACTCAGATGTTCTGTGTCTGCCTGTGAAAGTTTAAGGGATGACCTTCCAGAGGAAGTTGTAGGGTCGAGAGAGAAAATCAATTGATAAAGGCCAAGTGAGTTGGAAGTACTTCAGAAATGCTGATTCGGGTTTTGGGCTGGGTAAAGACATTTTCTTGATTAAAAAGGTTTTCTCATGAACTTCATAACTGTGGACAATCCAGAACAGCCCCAGCTGAACACTGAAACAGTGCAGTCCGTGCTGTAAATGAGGGAGGTGGGATGTGATGATGCTCATAGGCAGGTAGTGAGCAATATAGAAAATAGAAGATTAAAGAGCTTTTCAAGTAGAAGTGTTCTGCTTTGGCTGGAAAAATTGATATGAACACATTGCCTTCATTTAGGCTTCCAGATAAGTTAAAATTCTAAGTTAACGAGCCCAACCAGTAGTTAGAGCAACTCTGGAAGCCTCATTTGGGAGAGCAGAACGAAACAAACCCATGGTTAGCTCCTGAAATGCAAGAGCAAAGCTGAAATGCAGGAAGGTGTCCCAGATGGAAAGTTGCTTTTTCCCCGTGAGCTGCATCTGGTGCTGCAGACACATCGAGGTGAGATGTAGTGAATTAAAATGAAGCCTTTGTCTGGCAGGCTGCACAATCTGATTGCAAAGACTGATTAGGGATTAAAGCCTGCTGACAACTGAACCATTTAATAACAGGGGTTTCAGAAGGTAGAAGGCTCCAGGCAATTGGGCTGTGGAGCAATTAGTTTTTTGTGGTATTAAAAAAAAAAAACACAACAAAAACCCCTCCTCAACCCTCCCCCCCAAAAAAACAAACCAAAAAGCACTGAAAAGTCTCACTGCAGGTAATTTATTTTTCTTTTCCTCATTCGAAAACTTCCTTGAGGAATTAAGCATGGACTTAAAAATGAAGAATGTGGAGGGGAGGAAGGAAAAAGGTGGACAGGCAAGAGGGAGCACATTGAATTTTGACTGGCTTCGAAATACATCGAGTTTCTTTCACTGAGAAAAGTTTTGCCACTTCTTAGCAACTGTTGGAAGAAGCTCAGAGGTGGATTTTATAATAGGTGGTGTTTAGGAAAAGGTGACAACTACCAAACTCTGATGAGCAGAGGGAGAAACTGGAACCAGTCTCTGGAGCTGAAAAACTTCTTGAAAGGACAGTTGAGGTTTGGATTCACAGCTAGATCCTCTTTTTAGGTTGGAAGTAAGTGTGGTAACTCATAACAGCTTCTCCTTTTTAGAGAGTCCTTGAACTTCTTACTCTTCCTCTCAGAAAGTTATGCACAGAAAGTCAGAGGAAATGGCAGGAAATTGCTTTTCCAGTGTGAAAGTGGACAGTGGAGGTCAATCTATTCAACTATCAGCAAATTTCTGCAGCTCTACAGTTTCAGACATGATTATTTGTCAGTGTGCTCTCAGTTTATTTTTCCCTGAGGTCCCATTAAGTCTGAGCTAATTAATCCAGAATTATGCCAGCATTACCAAAATGAAGTGATTGTTTAGCATAACAAAGCTGATAATTGGTGTAACAGTAGAGATAATGTCAGCATCAGCAGCAGTGAACATGCTGTACATCTGTGGGATGTACAACCAAACTGGGGCCATCTGGAGCCACCTCCAACAATGTTATCTTCACTATCTCTATTACCTTGGAGCTCTTCAGGTGGTAAATTCTTCCTGTCTCCAACAACCCCAAGTTCTTTAGATCTGTAACCACAACAGCTTTCCTTGAGCGACTTTGGCCAGCTACAATAATCAGCTGAAGAGGTATGATGGGGTGATGAGATGATTGATGCCTTCTATCTCCTCTGCAGATGAATTCTTATCCTTCAGCTTCAAAGTCTCTTGATGGCATTGGTAAAAATATTTCCACTGGATAAGCACCTTAAACCAAATCATCCAGGAGGAATCAGCAGTCAGTACCTGGGTGGGGTTGCTGAAAGAGCCCTTGAGGGTCAAATCCCCACTGTCCATGAGTAAGGAAAGCACAGGGACCACCAAGTTTGGGCTTCCCAGGACTTGGAATTTTTTTTCTGCATTCTCTGAATTGTCTGCAGTCTGACCTGGAGGCAATTTTACTTTCTCTCATTATTTAATATTTGATTGTCTGGCTTTTTCAGTTAGCAAATATATCCCAGATTTCCCCCTGGACTGGCTGAAACTTTGCTTGCCCTGGGTTAATTGTTTGCTGTTTCCCAAGACATGAAATATAATTTAATAATTAATTTCATAATGAAAATTGCCAAGAGGATCTCATGCAGTTAATTATTTACTATATAAATATTTTCTGTGCAAATGAGAGAGGTGATGTTAAAAATTCAGTTCCTCTGACCCACATATCAGGTTGGAGCACTTGAGGTGCATAAGCAAAGTGGTTTTTTTTGCCATCTTCTTTCTTAGCAGCTTAAGGATGCCATCATCTTCATCTCCTGCTCTAGGATTTCTGGGATCTCACATCCCACAGGGGAAATGAAAACTCTATTATATTTTCCATATCATAGAGGAAGGCACATGAAATTCTGCAAGAGATTGCCAAGGGAACTGGGGACTTTCTATTACCTGAGGTGCAAGAGAACAAGCCAAACAAACTTGTAATTTGTTTGTTCACTTCAAATGATCTGCCATTATACACAAATCCAAAATCTGTAGCACTCTGTGGCAACATCATCAGTGGACATAAATCTGGGGACTCCATTATGGCCTCAGAATTTACCACAAGCCTGTTCTTAAAAGTAAATTAACTGTCCATTCATTGCAGAAAATAACTTTCACATCCCTTAGTCCACCTACAGATCTGGTGGCTGGCAGTGTGCAGGTGTGGAGGGAGCAGTTCAGCTTCAGCAAGTGAAAATGATTTTGTTGCCAGTTGAAGGTGTGAGTGACAGGAGGTGAATGAGAGAGCAGCAGGCAGCTGGAGTCACTGCAGCTTTCCTTCCTGAACTGCAGCACAGATCAAGGTCTCATCAGCTAAACCCAAGAAAGGGAGGACCTGGCTGACTATCCTTTAGAGCTTCTCACTAGTCAAGCTTATTAATCTCCAAAGAAGAAATATAGCACCAGAGATCCCCAGCTAGGGGCTGGGCAGGTGGAAATGTGCTGTGAAGATTAATTTTTATCCTGAAAGAGAGATGACCAGCACAGCTCTCATTCTCTTTTCTATATTTCTGTAAATAAAAGGGATGCTTTTAGCTATAATTTACTTTTAACTGAAGCACATAAAAATTATTTGTTTCTACTTTGTAAATGCTGGAAGACCAACAACGTGCTGTTGTTCACTGCAGCTCTTCCATTATTGATATTTCCAGGGCAGATTGTGCCACCCAGCAAAAGATGCTCATAACACACTCGAGCTAACCCAATAACATCAAACCAAACCTCAAAACTAAGCCAACAACATCAAACAGAACCTCAGAAATGAGCGAAACAGCAGCAGCTTTAAAGTTTCAGTCAATAGCAGAACTGGGTTTAATGCCAGGCAGGGTTGGGAAGAACACATTTGATAAGAACTGTACTTTATAGAACACAGGATGAGTGCACAGACCTGAAAATATATACATGGTGCACAGTATTTAACATCCTGCCTTTCAGTTGGATTGCAGAATTTTTCAGTGGAAAGCTCAGCTCGTTATTCTGAACCAGCAGATGAATTTTGTTTTTTTAGGTTGGCATTAGTTTGATTTTTCCTGAATTTGGGGGAGGGGGGTATTTCAGTGGTCACAGGTTTTCCAAAGAACTAGCTCTAATTTGAAATGTCAACACCGTAAAAATAAGTCATTGGTCCATTTTTGCTGTCTCTCCTGCCATTAGCACTGGAATAGTGGGCTCGGTTGTTCTGGTGATTTCTTTTGGTTTCTCCATTTTAAAAAGGTCCTGCATAAATTGATAAGCACTGTCAGATTCCCAAATGTGAGGCACTTGGGTTCATTGGCCTGCAAACCATCAGGCAACAGCACACGACACAGTAATCTCTAAAATAGTGCTAAACAGGCACTAAATGATGCAAAATAAACCACACAAACAGATGGCGAGACATTGGTGTGAAAAACCCCCATCCTCTGAGCTGCTTAGAAGTTCTTTTAATGAAGAAAATGTCTGATTTCCCAGGAAAGAGAGTTTTAAAATAATTGCCCGTGAAAACCAGCATTTTTTCTTTTTCCCCACATCTAAAGAGAAAAAGATTTTAAGGACAAATTTGTGAATTCTGAAAAAAAATTGTGAATACCCCAAGGTGAGGCAGCAGTGAACCAAATCCACGCTGCTGATACGCTGAGAAGTAGAGAAATCACCACTTGGTTCAGTGCCAGCGATCAATCCAGGAATTTGGAAGCTCTGGCACATATTTCAGCAGCCAAATGAAGCAGTTAGCATGATTTGTCTTTCCCAGACTCTCTGATTCCCAGCTCTGCGTTTCTGGGCAGTGCAAAGTGAGTCCCTGCTTCCCAGCTGTCACATCCTTTAGGGTGAGATCCAGCCCGGTGTCACGAAGGGCCGTCCTAAATTCCATTTCCAGGAAAATTGGGGAATATTGAGCACTCTGGCTGCGTGCAGCAGACAAAAATTACTCCAGGTAATTAAAAACCACGTGCTGGAGAGGGGATGGAGTGATCAGCAGATGGCATTTTTTCTCATTAGTTCTTTCAGGCAGTGCTGAGGTCAAAGCTCTGACCTGCCGTGGGGTGAGCCCGGAGGAAAAGACCACGGGATCAAGAAACACATTTATCCAGTCACACTGCTCCTGTTCTCAGAGATAATCACCTTCCTAAGAGGCAGCAAATGTGACACAAATATTCCCTGGTGGGTTCCTCCAGCCCCCCTGGATGATTGCAGGCAGCTCCTGTGTCTCTTGGCATGCACAAAAGGGAAAGCTCTTCCCTAGAAAAGGACAATAATCAGCTGAACTGAAGGCTGGATGTTGCAAATGGAATTATTCATATGCGTGTTTTTCGTTCCTAAAATGAATTAATGCAATTAAGGTTCTTGTTGTGGGAAAAAAAAAAAAAAAAGGCAAGCCAGCAAAGCCCACCCCACGATGATTTCTTGAAGCGTGGTGGGAAAGGCACCAGGACATTTTTAATCCAGTGAAACTCCCGACACTTGCTAATGTCAGTGAGATTTTATGCTGATTATTTTGTGGCTGTCTCTGGCTTAGCTGCCTTAAAGCCTTTCTGCCAGCAGAGCAGTTAGAAACAAATGCATTAAACCTTGCATTAAATAAGTTTCCCTCAGAATAATTCCTTCTCTGGTTAATCCCCTCCACAACAACTTGCACTGTGTTTTTTCAGTATTTGTCTTGCTGGAAGGTATCAGTTTCTTTTAATCAGATTTTTCCTCTGAATTATAATATTATTAACATACAGTTAACCACACTGAAATGTCTTGCTTGTAGGTGGAATGAGGTAAAAGTAGTTAATTTTTAATATAAAGTCGTGTAATTTGGTTTGTGATGCTTTGTCTCTTGCTGGGAGTATTGATCACATCTTCATTTGATGTTTTTATGCAGCTATTTACAGTATCACATCAAAAATAACTGAGGGTCTGATCAAAGGAAGGATCCAAAGGAAATCAGTAATATGATATAGGATGTTGATTTAAGGGCAATCAAAACTATATGGACAAAATTGTATTACTTTGACTATCCTCAGGCTCTGGAAATTTCTCTTTACTTGCAGAGAAGTGGGAGTTTTGGATGCTTTCCATCCCAATATTCTGAAATCAGAAGCCTGGAGAAGGACTTTGCATTAGGAATGGGAAAGAATTTATTATCCTTCTCTTTAGGAGTGCCTATGGGAGCAGGAAACTTAGAAAAACAAATGCAATACATATATTATTAGAGCAATTGA